>OV815997.1:15323643-16523643 GCA_929113495.1 Andrena minutula
CGATTCATTTCTTAAAAAATGCACCACTTCCACAAAAATCGATTAAAAAAGAAAACGCTACGTATTTCCAAAGCCAATTGTACATAGATTATACATTTTTTTGGTTTTTTGTTCCCGGACTCATACAAGCTGAGAAATCCGGCCTCCCATGGCGGTGTTTAAAAAAAAAAAACTGTTTTCGACGACGGGCTCTGTCGCCACCATTTTGTATAAAAATGACAATAAAAAAATTGTTTTTCGTACTTTAATATGTATTAAATAAACCCCCCGAAAAGGAATTCTATTCCGTTTGTCATACTCCCAAAATAAATTGTCAATATTAGGTCTTTTTTTGTGCCTCTAGAGTGGTGTAAGGTCTTTGGTGCACACAGAAGAAATTATCCGATCGAGCTGAAAATTTTTACACGTTTTATTGGGCCAACTAGGCAACTTTTTCGCACTATTAGAATTTGATTATCGAAAAAAAGTTTTTTACTCTCCACCCTACTGGACATGCCAAAATTTTGTTTGTACGAATTTCATCACCGGTACATGTCTCCCCTGCATGGATGAAATTGTAAAATTCTATACACAGACACAGACAGCCACATTTGTCACATCCGATGTCAAGATATCTACGAATCCATGAAAGATAATATCGGTACGTTCCACACAAGCTATTATCCTATCGACAATCCATATAATATGCCGCGCTTAAATGAGGAGGTTTCCAGGGCTGATGAATGATGAGAATAACGGTGCGATAATGACCGAATTCGTAGGTCTGAAAGCGGAAACGTATGCACTTCACGTAGACGACAAAAAAAGATACGAAAAAGGTGAAAGGCGTCAAGACCAACGTCATAGCCAGGACCATAACTTTCGACGACTACGCGCAGTGTTTGCGATATCAGCGATACATGTTCGATACATGATCAAAGTGGTTCAATACACGTTCGATACGTATTCAGAGTTGTGCGACAGGCGTTCGATACATGTTCGATGCGCGATCAAAGCCGTTCGATGCACGTTCGAATGCAATTCGAATGTAATTTTCGTGTGTGTTAGCATGGCATCCCACGTGAAACCAGCCAAAGTATAATAATACGCTGAATCTAATCCATAATTCTTGATACAACTTTCACCAAAATTTTCAAAAAATATCTGCCAATAACAAGACATCTGTTTCCAAATACAAGTCGCTGTATGCGCCCAAGGTTCTAATGCCGAAACGCTGCCAGACAGTGTCGGCGTGTGCGTAATCCCTCTCAGATACAGTCTCACCCATTAACGAACTGTAGAATGATTCGCGCGGCGATAAGCATGGCTCCTGCAGCTTGTTCGCGCAATCAAAGTATTCATACCAATAAATTGAAATCCTCCGTGGATAATGTTTCAAATTCGGATTTTATAATTTTTAATTTATCTGCGTTAGGAAAAGATGATAATTCGTCGAGACTGGTGTTGAGATATTTGTTCGAATCGATGAATCGCAATTTAATACAATTTCGCGAGTCTGATTCAGCCCTACCTTCGATATCTTTTGTGAAAGAAATATAATTTTCTTTAGTTATGGGTAATACGTCAACGTATTTCGAAAGCGGTAGCTACTTCCTCGATAATGAAATGTGAATCGTAGCCGGATAAATTATGCGAAACTATGGGGATATAAAACGCATTTTTATAATTTAAATTGCACTCCGAATGTGCTGGACCTCTAAACCGTCCGGATAGATGGCAATAATCGAGGACTCCTATATCGCTGGCCTTGAATGGTTCTTCGCAAATATGGCAATGGCTTGCATTGCGAAATGTCGTTCACTGTTCGGTAGGTAAATCAAGCATTTGAGTATTACTGGTCACAATTGGTTTGGCAATATCCGCGAAATTCTTTAGTTCGTCTACGAACCATGAAACACAATCCATGTCGCGGTGACATCGATACATCGATAGCGATGTATCATATGAACAATACATATAATATGCAATGCTTTGCACTTAGTGGTGCTGATATGCACACAATGTATTGTCTATATCATGCATGCGGTGGCTGTCCTCCGCTACCACCAATATGCACTCGAGATCAGCGTACACCACGAAGGGGAATCGCTCCTTTCTGCAGTGGTTGCCGAAACTGAGGAGATTATTGTCCCGGCTGAGCAGCAGAATGGAACAATCGTTCAATTGCCCGCAGTCCACTGCATAGGCCTCCAACTTCAAGGCGGATCCGAAATAGTGCCTGCATCTGTAAAACCCCCGAAAAAATTTTATTTAAATTTTTTATGATATGAGGGAAGAGTTTGTGCCTCGTTGGGCGAATAGGGGAAGGAGATTTGCTGGTTGACCGTCTTGAGAAGGGGACCGCTAAGGTACATCGCCAAGGCGGTCAGTGTCGGAAAAGGGGTAAGAGACATTCTACCCATTGATATACGTGTTTGTGAATTTTTTTCAGAATTTTCAGTGACAAAATCGAATTTTCAAAAATTCAAAAAGATTAAAAATGCCGATTTCAAAGCCAAAATTTCAAATTACAGCATTTATATTTTTACAATTTGGGCGTCTTTCTATAGTCATTAATGTCTAATTTTTTCAGATTTTTCGAAAGGGTGGAACGCAGTCGCAAAAATCAAAAACTGATATTTCTTACCTTTCCGTACGCAAAGTTTGGCATACTCGTACGACGAATATAGTTTGTTCATTAAATGGGTGTTATATGCAATTCTAAATACTTTCACATTTTTTAAATTAATCAATACAATTGATCTGATAGCATTTTACGGTTGATAAGGGTGAAGTTTTACCTAATTGCGTGTATAAGTGATGTCAGTACACAGTAAGTGTCACCTCGACCGTTCTTGGTAGATTCTTGAATTCTCTTCCTGCAAATAATATCATATCATAGGTTTTCATTATCAGATACTACTGCATTCATTAAATAAGTTACTGAATTATAATCTGTGAGTTTTACCTTTAATAATTTCGATTTGCAACGCAAGTAACGCGATGTTTGTAATTTAATCTTCATCGCTATCATCATTTATTACAGGATTTACCTGTTCGGTATTACATATTTTGCTAAGTATCTCTGCGGGCCTTATAATTTGTGCAAGATACCGAGCATGCGATAAATAATATATTATTGCAGCTACATGCGAACAACATCCAATAGTACGGCTCCCATTTACACACTCCCAGAAATGACGCTTGATTCCAGAGCAACCTATTGAATGTGGTGTATAATCTATGTAACATTTATAGATTTTGCTATTAATGTTTCGCGATTGTACTTGAAATTGAAGAATGTTCTTGTCTTTCTTTAAGCAACGGAGATTAATATTGTTTTCTTCATCCATCATTTCTGCTAAGTAGGATACTGCTTGAGATAGTTGGTAGGATCCACTAAAAAAATTTTTAGATCTTGTTCTGTCATTTCGGGGAAATCAGTTTAATCGGTAGCTGTTATTTGTTGAAATGGAACCTTTCGTCTACTCCAACGGTGTGTTTCGACTTCCAATCCTAAAGTATTAATCTGATCTTTTTGTTCAGAAATTCTTAAAATTATTTCTTCGGATAACTGTTTATCTGAATTTAATCGTTTTCCAAATGTATTGTGCAGGAAACAAGCTATTCGGCAAAACGACCGTACTGTTCGAATCAATGTGTTTTGCATTCGGTGATAGAGAAGTCGGTATTTTTGCCTTATTATACCGTGGACAGTTACAACAACCCAACAAACTTTTGCAACTAACCGAGAATCATTAGCTTCCTTAGTTGTTAGTTGATTACGTTTTCCTTTAAGAGCTGGCATAAGTATCCTGCATCTTTCTTCCTCCAGATAGGTTTTCACATCCCGAAAGCCTCGATCAACGATGCATAAGTCTCCATTTTTCATTAGACTCCGCAAACCGTTTGGATCTTGCATTACAATTTTCATTATTTGTGCGTCATTTTGAGTACCATAGAATGGTCCCAGCATGTCAATAATATAGCCCAGCGCTGTTCAAGGTCGCTCCCGCGGGAGATTGGGGTTCTCCCACTCTCGTCCTCGTTGTCAGGGATACCGCGCGACGCTAAAGAGGCGACCATGACAGACCAGCGTGTCCGTCACCGAGCGAGCTCGGACGCCCGATACGACATGTGATTAGTGACACGCGGCGTCGCAGCCAGCAAATGCTATTACTTCCCGGTATAAGTTGTCAGTCTTGGTGACCTGTACTTTTCAAACAATTCTGAAACTACAAATATCATAAACAAGCCTGACACATAGGTACGAAAGTCAACGAATTAACCTGAAATGACCCATATCCAAGTGACGACGGCTCGCCGGACGTGGCAGCCTTCTTAGCGTCGCGCGGTCTCCTTGACGACGGAAGGCACGCTATGCGAGAGAAAGATTGGAAGGGGAAGCAGGCGCGTGAGGGGCCCCTACGCTGGACAGCGCTGATATAGCCTGTTGTTGTGCAAATTGTAAATGGTTTACATAGTGGTATTTTTTTTTTGGCCGGAATAAGACTTTCTTTGGTATTCATTATTTGTGCCGTTTCCGTGGCGAATATACGTGCCATCGAAAATCAAAGCCAACTGATCAGTTATATTGTGCAAGTTTTTAGCAATAATTGATGTTTCTTTTTCAATTAAATGTTCTCGAGGAAAAGCAGTAAAACCAAATTGGGTAGGCAATATGTCCTTTTCAAAAGAATTTATAATTGATGCACAAAAATCAGAAACTTGTTGTTCCCGTTCCATTCACAAAATTGCGGCTATTGTTTTATTTGAATTGCCGGTTCGTAGTTTAAATAGAAAAACAACAATAGCCTGTGATACAGTTCGACATTTAGTTTCTCTCATTGAAACCATAATTTCCCGCAATTGTATTATGTTTTCCCAAGTTAATCCCGTGAAAACTCGAAGACGTTCCTCTGAGAGTGTAAAATCGCCTAACTTATCTTTAATATTAGAGTCGCAGTTAATGGACATGAATTCGAAATACTTTCGTAATTCATTAACTTCTATTAATGCACTATTTGAATGCACCCGTAAATTCGTTAAGTCTTCTTCATATAACCTACACTTTATTAAATGCGCCGGACAGCAACGATTTCCGTTCGGTATATATAATCTTCTCAAAAGGAATGCCTGCTTCCTTCCTTCATATGGAGCATTAATTATACTTTTCGTAGAACCACAAACGAAACAATATTTGTGTGTTGAAACAACTCTTTGAAATTGCATCTTAACATATTCGGTTTCCGTTGCCCCATTATCACTGACATTTAAAATAAATGATGGGTCTTCACTTGAGGAACAGGAAGGACCTGATTCAAAAGATTTTTCCGGTGATGATGAAGATTCGTGAGGTTGCGGAAGTTCAGAAGTTGGTTGATAATGGGAAGTACTAGCGATTGATACTTTCCGTTCTTCTACATTCACATCATTCTCCTTTTGATAAATAATCATACGGCACTTCCCACATAGTACATCGCCAACAGTAACCATATTGCCCAAAATTCTGGACCACTTCTCAGCTTCAAATACCGAATTAATCTTCTTCTGCCAACCGACTGATTTCCTCAATGGAATATTGCAATTAATACACCTAACACGACTAATATTCGACTTAACAATATTTATTTGTCTATCCGAAATATTGTATATGTACACTATTTTATATTATATTATATTATATTATATTATATTATATTATATTATATTATATTATATTATATTATATTATATTATATTATATTATATTATATTATATTATATTATATTATATTATATTATATTATATTATATTATATTATATTATATTATATTATATATAATTCTTTATTTTCCCCTCAGGGTTACAATTCCCCACATCCTCTACCCTTACAATGCCTTAACAACTAATACCTTCAACTAAGACTAACTTAACCTAATATTAACCTAAATCTTAACCTAATTCGCCCCGCACGTCCGCTCGCTCGCCCGCTCTCTCGCCCGCCTCTTCCCTCTCCCCCCTTCGTACCCCCGCTTCCGCTCGACTTACCATTCTCTCCAATCTCCTCACTCATCCTTCCAATTCTCCCCTCCTCCCACCATCTTCCCTCTCTCCTATCCTCTATTTTCCTCAACCACACCTCTCCCTCCCCTCCCTCACCTAACACCTCGCTTGCCATCTCCTGCCATCCCCTCTCTTCCCCCCACCCACATCCCCTACACTTCCTTTTTTCCTCTTCTTCCCAGTATCTTCCCCCTCTCGTTCCATTACCCAGCCTGAAACTTGCCAACCTCTGCCATCTGCTTTCTCCCCACCCCTTCGTTAAATATACCGGCAGACCCACCCCCTTAATCCTCCCATACCAACTGTTATACCTCGATTCCCTGATCTTCTTCCATCTCTCTTCTTCCTGCAACCTTTTTTCCCTGGCAACTAAAACCTCCCCCCTTAATTCCCCCATTTCTCTCCATATTTTCACCTCATCTACCTCCCACCCTCTATCCTTAAAGAACTGCTCCCTTTCCCGTTCCCATCCCTCTAGCACCCTTCCCCTCTTACACCTCTCCTTCATCTCCTCCCAACACTCCCTAACCAGCTCCCCTCCCTTTCCCTCCTCCAATTTCCTTTCGTACCCCCACGCTCTCAGGCCCGCCCTTCCCTTCAGCTTCTCCCTTTGTAGTTCCTCCCTCACCATATACCCTGGTATACTCCTATCCACCCCTAACACCCACCTCAGGAACCTATCTTGCAACCCTTCAACTCTCTCCCTTTCCTTCCATCCCCAAACCTCCACCCCATATCCCACCACCGTCCATACCAGCTTATCAAAAAGCCACACTCTTCTACCCCAATCCTTTCCAAACATTCTTTTCCCAATCCCCCATACCTTCCCCATTACTGCAGCCCCCTTCCTCAAACTCTCCTCTACGTGCTTCTCCTGTCCCCCATTCCCCATCACTGTATACCCTAAGTACTTAAAACATTGCACCTCCTCCAGCTCCTTCCCCTTCCACCCCCAAGCCACTTTTTTCCATCTTCCCCCTCCCCTCCTACATCTCATCACTTTCGTTTTCCCTACATTCACCTGTAGTCCCTTCCCCTCCACGTACTTCTCCAACTTTGCCATCATCCCCCTCATCCCCTCCTCATCATCCGCTAGCGCAGCCACGTCATCTGCATACGCTAGCGTGTACACTTTTCTTCCCCCAAGCTTCCCTCCCCCCCACCCTCCCTTCTCCAACTCCTCATCCATGTCCGCAATAAGCAGGATAAAGAGACTCGGGCTTAAAGGGCATCCCTGTCTCACCCCTCTTGCAGTCCAAAACCTCTCCCCTTCCTCCTCACCCGCCCTTACCCTGCACATCGTCTCCCTCAATATTTCCCCGCACCTCTCCACTAGCCCTTCCCTCACCCCCCTCTTCCTCATCGCCTCCAGCAGTACCCCCCTGTCCACCGAGTCAAACGCAGCCTTCATGTCCATAAACAATATTACCATCCTCCTCCCCTTCCTCACCACCTGCCTATTCACTAGGTAATTTAACACGTAAATATTGTCTATGCACCCTACTCCCCTTCTGAACCCCGTTTGACACGGTGGTAGTAGTCCTTTCCCCTCCACCTCCTTCCTCAACCTTTCCGCCAAAACAGAGGCATATATCTTATACGCCGTCTGCGTCAACGTTACCCCCCTATAGTCCTCCGCCTTTTCTCCCGCTCCCTTTTTCAACACTGGCACCACTATCCCCTCCCTCCATTCCTCCGGCCACCCCTCTCCGCTCCAAACCCTGTTGCACAGTAACCATAACCATTCTTCCACCTCCGCTCCTCCATACTTCCACACCTCGTTTTGTATACCATCTCCACCCCCTGCTTTCCCATCCTTTAAATTCATCACTACCCTTATCAATTCCTCCCTCCCTATCTCCTCCTCTTCACCCCCCCTCCCTCTACCCCCTCCCATTCTTACTCTCCACTCCACACCTCCCAGCACCCCTCTAAAATGCCCATCCCACTCCCTTATTTCTATCCTCTCGTTTATCCTTCTTTTCTTTTTCCTCCCCCTATTCACTACCTTCCAAACCTGCACCTCCGTTCTTACCCCTTCCACCTCCTTTTTCCTTTTTTCCTCACAAAGCTTCCCATATTCTCTCTTCCTTGCCTTGTACACACTCCCATCCCCTCCCTCCCTTCCCCATCCCGCTCACTGCCTCTTTTATTCTTCCCTTCAGCTCCCCCCACTCCTCCTCTACTCCCCTCCCCTTCTCCTCCCTTTTCCCAAGACTCTTCATAAACTTCAATCTACTCTCCTCTGTCCAATTTCCCCTCTCCCCACCGCCCCCGCACCTTTTTCCCCTTACCCACCCCCTCCCTTTCTCCCCCCTCTATCCAAATTACCACCGGGTGGTGATCCGACTCAACTCTGTCCCCTACCTCCAACCTTTCTACCTTCTCCCTTGTGCCTTCATTCCCTATTACATAATCTATCACCGAGCTTCCCCTTCCCCCGGTAAATGTCCATTCCCCCTCTTCGTCCCCCTCTACGCTTCCATTTAATATCCCCCAACCCCTTTCCGCCAGATAATTGCAAAGTCTACGTCCTTCCCCATTTATCTCCCTATCCTTTGATCTTCTGCTCTTCTCCCCCTCTCCCTCCTCCTCACCCTCCTCCCAACCCCCCCTCCCTCCTCCCCTGTCCGTGCATTAAAATCTCCCCCTATTACAATTCGCACTCCTTCCTCCCTCTCCTCCGTCCATTCCCCTAGCTCCTCTAATTTCTTATCTAGATCCTTGTTCACGTACACCCCTACTATCCTCCATCACTCCCTCCCCAATCTTACTTCTTTCGTCATCAACCCCTCTATTTCCCCCCTTCCCCCCTCTCATCCCCAATCCCTTTCTCACCCCCATCAACATTCCTCCAATTGCTCTCCCCATCTTCTTGTCCCTCCTCGCCCACTGTCTTTCCCACACATACCCCCTGGGCAGCTTTCTCTCCACCCACTCCCATTCTCTCTCCTCCAGCCATGTCTCACTACACACTATCACATCCCACTCCTCCAACCCTTTCCAAAAATCCCTATCCTTTCTCCTTAGCCCTGCCACGTTCCAAAACGCTATTTTATATCTCCCTTCTCCACTCCTTCCTTCCTCCCCTCTATTCCTTTCCCCATTCCTCCCTCCCCACTTCCCCCCTCCCCCCTTCCCCCGTTTCCCTGTTCCTCATTCCATTTTTCCTCCCACTCGTCCCACGTCTTTAACCTCCCGTCCACCCACATCTTTCTATACCCCACTTGCACCTTCCTTCCTCTCTCCCTCTCCACTTCCGCCTCCCTTTCTATCCTCCATCTTGTCTTTCTCTCCTCCTCCGTTAAGTCGTCCTCTATTCTTTCCCTCCTGCCCCTCAACTTTTTCTTCGCCTCCATTACCTTCCTCTTATCATCCCTCCCCCCCCCCCCAGCTTTACCAACACCATACCATACCCCTCTTTCCCCGTTTTACCTATCCTCACCGCTTCCCTTATCCCCACCTCCGCCACCCCCATCCTGTCCCAAAGCTTCTTTACTTCCTCATTCACCTCCTTTCCCTCTATTTCTATCCCCCTTATCACCACATTATTTCTTCTTTCCTCTCGCTCCTTTTTATCCTGTTTTAACTCCATTCTTCTCATTCTCGTTCTCCATTCCTCCCCTACCTTTTCTACAACCATCTCTTCACCCCCCCCCCCTCCTTTTTTCCATTTCACAGCCCTCCACCTTCCTAATCACCTCTACCATCCTCCTGTCCCTTTCTACCATCTTGTTCTCCATATCTTCTCTCCTTGCCTTCTCTTCTTTCATCTACTCCTCCCACCTTCTTCTATCCTTTCTCCATATTTCCTCTTCCAACCTTCTTTCCTCCCTCTCCCTCCTCATTTCCTCCTCCACCCTTTTTCTCTCCTCCCTATCCACCCTCATTTCCTCCCTCATTTCCCTCATCTCCCGCATCATTTCCCTCATCATTCCTTCTAAACCTCCCGACCCTTCCTCTTTCCCTACTTTTTCTTCCTTCCTCCCTCCCACCGGCGATCTCAACGTTTTCACACTCCTTTTGAATTCCTTCTTTTGCTTATCCGTCCCCTCCTCTTCTTCCTCCCTATCCTTCCTCTTTTTACCCCCCACACTATCTATACTACCCCTACTCCCTACACTACTTTCACTATCCTTCCTTCCTCTTTCCACCTTCTGTGCCTTATTCCCAACTTCCCTACCTTTTCCTTCCTCCTTTCCTCCCTCCCTCTCCCCCTTTTCCTTTCCCCCAGCCATTTGCCCTCTTATCCCTTTACTTTCCTTTATTCCCTTGCACCTCTTCCCTATCCTCCTATTGCCTTTTTCTTCTTACCCCCTGTCCTTTTCCTGTATTCCTTACACTTCACCGTCGTCCGTTTAAATTTCCCTCCTTACTGTCACCTGCCCTACCTCCCGCTCTCTCCCACAGAGCGCGCCACCTGCCTATTGCCACTCTTCCCGCCTCAACCACACTTGTCGCTCCGCCCTAACCTCCAAATCTATCTCTTTCCCTTTATAACTTCCAAACCCCTCACCGCTCACCCTATACCTTTACCCTCTCCCTTCCTCCCCAACACCACCCTTTCACCACTTCTCACCGCCCCGTTCTCTCACTTCTATCACTCTCTTCCAACCACAGCTAACTCCACGCACCTTTCACACAACTAACACCCACTCGACCGGAAACGGAAGTCCCTTATATTATATTATATCATATCATATCATATCATATCATATCATATCATATCATATCATATCATATCATATCATATCATATCATATCATATTATATTATATTATATTATTTATATATTATTGTTGCGCCGAGGTGTTTTCATCACAGGTCACCTCGACGCAAAGGAAGTATAGAATGACCCCTCAAAAACTGCAAAAAAGTAAAAAAATTACGCCAAGTACATCAAAAATCAAGTAAATCACAAAACATAGAAGATACTAATAAATACAAAATTAAAAAAAGAAGTGAAATCAAAATAAGCTGCCAGTACATAAAGATGCTTTCCAACTGCACTTTAGATGACACAACTACACGTGCACAGCTAAAATTCCATCACTCATAATGGCTATATATACAAAAAAAAAATGTATTAAATAATATTAAGCACATATATTTTTACGCAAATAAATATTTTTATACGAATAAATATTTTATTCAAAATGCTTGGCGCTGCGCCCCGAATTGGTGTTGCTAAACTGAATAAACATGTATAAATTGCATCAATCTTTTTCTTTCTTGTGGGTGCGTTCGTAACTGTGTGTGCGTGTGCATATGCTACGTATTATATTAGAATTAAATATATGTATACTCGAAGTCATGTAAGAAGGATCTTTTTCGCACATGTAGAATAAGCTCTTCAACTGTCGCGAGGTCTCTGTTCCCCCACTTTACCACCCAGGTACCATGCACCGGGTAACCAAATAAAACGTGTATTCTATTAAATTTGCAGTAAAAAAGAGACAATCAAATCCGACAAAAAGTCGAAACACGCGGTATATACAAAAGTGGCACCACACCAATGCTTTCGGCGCAGCACGCATGCGCAGCCGAAAGACCATTGGTGGTGACATAGCCAATGAGCGCCAACATGCGCAGAACCGGTCTAAACTCGTCGGTCGCCACAATCCTTCTTACATGACTTCGAGTATAGAATAAATCTGACTGCGTTTCTAATATGTGTATGAATATGTTTATGTATTTTAGATTGTAAGGGAGTAATTGTAAATTATTAATACTAATTGTAAGACAATTAACATTTATTCGGTTGCGCAGCGCCAAGCATTTTGAATAAAATATTTATTCGTATTAAAATATTTATTTGTATAAAAATATATCTGCTTAATATTATTTAATACATTTTTTCTTTGTATATATAGCCATTATGAGTGATGGAATTTTAGCTGTGCACATGTAGTTGCGTCATCTAAAGTGCAGTTGAAAAGCATCTTTATGTACTGGCAGCTCATTTTGATTTCACTTCTTTTTTTAATTTTGTATTTATTAGTATCTTCTATGTTTTGTGATTTACTTGATTTTTTATGTACTTGGTGTAATTTTTTTACTTTTTTGAAGTTTTTGAGGGGATCTCACTTCTTTTTTCAAAGATTAATTGTACTATTATTTGCAAATTCATATTCATACACACGTATTAATTGTTTATTTATCCTGAATGCATGGAATACGTATGTACAAATGTGTGCATAATATATATTTACTTACTTATTTATAATAATTTTTAAACAATTTGGTTATACACTGTAGTCTATAGTTGTAATATGTTGTCAATAATATTTCATTTTCTATAAAATTCTATACAATCGTTACAAGAATCGATTCTGTAACCGCTTTGGAACTTATATTGAACCTAAAAAATAAAAATTATTGAATCGATTCTATAACCGGTTGGAACTTATATAGAACCTAAAAAATAAAAGTTATAGAGCTATATAGGAACCGTAACTTATACTTACATAGTCTGATATTTAGGTTCTTTATAACGGCTATTCAGAATAAAGGTTCTTCATAACTCTTTCAAGAACCTAAATCTTTATAATAACGGTTTCAAGCCCTGCTCAACAGTAAAATATAAAAATATATAAGGGTATAAGGGTAAAGGGTAAAAGGTATAAAAAGGTATAAAAGTTATAACGGTATATAAGGAATATAAGGGTAAAGGGTAAAAGGTATAACGGGTGCAAGGGTAAAGGGTGTAAGGGTATAAGGATAAAGGGTAAAAGGTATAAAAAGGTATAAAAGTTATAACGGTATATAAGGAATATAAGGGTAAAGGGTGCAAGGGTAAAGGGTGCTAGGGTAAAGGGTGCAAGGGTAAAGGGTGCTAGGGTAAAGGGTGCAAGGGTAAAGGGTGCAAGGGTGAGGGGTAAAGGGTGCAAGGGTAAAGGGTGCAAGGGTAAAGGGTGCAAGGGTAAAGGGTGCAAGGGTAAAAGGTGCAAGGGTAAAGGGTGCAAGGGTAAAGAGTGCAAGAGTAAAGGGTGCAAAGGTAAAGGGTGCAAGGGTAGAGGGTGCAAGGGTAAAGGGTGCAAGGGTAGAGGGTTGCAAGGGTAAAGGGTGCAGGGGTAAAGGGTGCAAGGGTAGAGGGTTGCAAGGGTAAAGGGTGCAGGGGTAAAGGGTGCAAGGGTAAAGGGTGCAAGGGTAGAGGGTGCAAGGGTAAAGGGTGCAAGGGTAAAGGGAGCAAGGGTAAAGGGTGCAAGGGTGAAGGGTGCAAGGGTAAAGGGTATAAGGGTAAAGGGTGTAAGGGTAAAGGGTAATAAGGGTAAATGGAAAAAGGTGTAACGGTATATAAAGGTATAAGGGTATATAAAGATATAAGGGTATAAGGGTATAAGGGTATAAGGGTATAAGGGTATTAGGGTATACGGGTATATAAGGGTGTAAGGGCATAAGGATGTAAGGATATAAGGGTATATAAGGGTGTAAAGTTATAAAGGTATAGAGGGTGTATATATAAGAGTATAAGGGTGTAAGGGAATATATATGAATATAAGGGTATAAGGGTATAACGGTATATAAGGGTGTAAGCGTATAAGGGTAGGTATATAAGAGTATAAGGGTATATATAAGGATATATACTCTGGGGAATGATCCCGAGAGTCGACGAACGAAACATGTGTGCGAAACTGATAGGTGTGTGTGTGTAACGCGTAGTATACGTATTTGGTTCACGCAATGTATTTGGTTCACGAAATTTTCGTCTGGAGAAGAAAATTTTTCTTACCATTTCTGACATTTCCATGAGACGATGTTACGATATCTCTAGAATGCGTGGACCGATTTTTTTGGAATTGGTCTTATTCGAAAGCTTATATGCGGTTTACATAAGAAAAATGCCTTTACATTTAAAAAATATTGCAGAGGTGATGAGATATTATTGAAATAAGTTTCAGAATAGTCTGGCGACGAGTAAAGGATAGCGGTAGCGACAGTCGACATATATATGCAGGGTCTCGGAACATGGATAAACGGCATGGGCAGTCGATCGACATTTATACAGGGTGTCTTTTATGTATACAGGGTGTCTTTCTTGTACTTGGCGTCGAGACGCTACCGTGTCTCTAGATAGACACGGGTGCACGACAGAGATGGGCATTATTTAAATACAAAATTATTTAAATGACGTATCAAATAAAAAATACTTCAGTCTTATTCGTCATGAATAAGATTTACCCCGAGTCAATATTTAATCGTAGCGCTCATAATTGAAATCATGGGTATTCAATCGTCGGCCACGATTGAATTAATTCAGCCAGAGAATTAAAATCGTCGGCCATGATTGAACTACTTCAGCCAGGGAGTTCAATCGTGGTTCGCGATTGAATTACCTTCTGCCATGGGTAGTGAAATCAAGAATGAATGAACAGTGGTCTCGTATTCAATCGTATTTATTCGAATGAAGCTCGATAACCTCGAGACTTGCGAGAGCCTTTGATCGATGCCGCGCGATGCCCGAGCCGAGCGACAATAGGCCCCTTTACACGGTCGGTCTTGCGCGCGGTCCGGCCCGCGGGCCGGACCGCCACACGCCGCGCGGCCCGCAAAAGTACGTGAAGCCGGATCGTGGCGCTCCTTCGCGCGGTCCAGAAGGTCGTACCCGTCACTACTTAGAGTCAGCGAGTTCGGGCTCCCATTTCTACGTCGACTCCACATGCTTTTTACACGATCCACCGCAGTGGTGTATTGTGTACTACTTGTTCGATGTATATCATCGATCTGCGAAACGATCGCGATATACGTTCGCGAAAAGTATACAAATTCCTCGATATGCCTGGCTTATAGAGGATATCATAAATTCTATTACTGTAGGGTACACTGAAACATCTGTTTTTTGGAAGCTACATTTGGTTGACCTGAAGGTGCTATAAATTCTGGAAATGGTTTACGACTCAGTTATAACGACTGTAAAATTTTACAAGGGTACTTTAAAAAATGTCCAAATGTTTCCCCGACAATGCGATGACAAATGAAATTGCAGTTAACACATTCCCTGTTATGACGATCATAATTATTACTATCAACGGCAATAATTACCATGTCACTGGTTGTTTTAATATAAAAACTAATATTAATAGACAATAAATACACATGGGTATGCAAGTGATGTTATATGTAAGATAAATGATGAAGAGGTGTAATGGTTCAAGATGTTTTGAAGAAAGGGGGTAGTCTTCTGATGGCGCGTGATGCAGGTCATATTTTTCACCCACGCTCTTGCGTGGCGCGTCAGAAAGCACCACACTCCTGCACGCGCGCCAGAGAGCACCACGCTCCTGCCCGCGGTCCAACCTACACTCCAGAAGAGTTTACGTAAGAGACAGAAGAGGTAGTTAGAAAAGGACGAGCCTGGCAGTGAAGACTCCAGAGGCAACGCCGTCGATAACCCGTGCCTCGATGGGTTTCAAGGACTTGGACCCTCGTGACCAGGGGGGGCCGTAAAATGTTGCCCCCTAAGTCGTGGCGAATCGAAAATTCTACATTCCGCACCGGATCTTGGCGAAAGTGACGTAGATCGTTTCCTTATGTTTTTCCAATGAAAATGGTCCAAAAACGACACAAATCGGATTGTAATTAAGGAATCTTCATAATAAATTGATTTCCATAACTTCGTTAAAAATAGTCCGATTTACATGAAATTTGGTATAATTTTCATTTGAAAAACGTAAAGAATCCATCGGTATCACTTCCATATCGATGCGATAAAGAATAAAGTATACAGTTTTTCTGAAACAGGTATTATGAATCCTTGGCCGACCGCAGCGAATCGAGGTCGGCGACACACAGTCGAGGGTGAAATATTCATTACAGCGTATTAAGAAATTCTTTATTCTTCGTCGTATCGATATGAAAGTAACACTAGTGGATTCCTGGCGTTCTCCCAATTAAAATGATCACAAATATCATGCAAATCGGACTACTTTTACACAAACAATACAAATTATAAAAGGAGTAGGCATTCCGTGGTCGGAACGATGACCAGAACGAGCAAAGAACCTAATAAAAAGAGAATAAATATAAGGAAAGTAACCGTAATAAACGTACTAATGGACTAATTTTTGTACCTATTTAAATATTATACGAAAAGGAAAAAACGGCACTTGAAACCAGGCTCGTCGCGCGCCTCATGATTTCCGCACTGTCAGCCAAGCCTCTGCTTAATTTTTTTTAAATGCTGCCAAAATATGTACAAATATATGCATAAAGTTTTCAATTAATATAATTTGTGGGTTTCTCTGAAAAAAATCCCAAATATCGCGCTCCTGTTCAGGCCGTCAGAGTAGAGTGACTCCTTAAGAAAGGGTAAAAGATTATTTGCGCAGCGTTTGGTTTCCTTAAACGGTTCTTGACTGTGACAACAGCAATCCACTGATAGTATATTTTCAGAAACACCTGATATCGCCAGAAACGCCAGTACGTTTGCGCACGCGGGGTCCCGCCTGCGCCGTCCTCCCTTCAAATTACAAACGGATCCCATATCGCTCGATTATAAACACGACATATTTGTTTGCATGGTTACAAACTTCGTCCATTAGCTATCCGAATAGAGTGATGGATACACAAAAGTACCACTTTCATACTAAACTACGTCTTTGCCATATTTATTTTTTCTGTCTCTTCAGCTGTTTCTAACTTTCACTTTTACTCCTTTATAAGTACCTATATGTTCCTACCGTTTCTGCTTCCATGTACCTGGAGTCAAGGGTTCGCACAGGCCTGGTCAGCGTCAGGAATATTTGGCGACCAGGCCTTTGCAAACCGGGGGACAGCTTTCTTATCCCACGCTTCCTTTTCACCCTCTCTACGTTTTTTCCCTGTTTTTCCTACTCCATCTTTCTGCTATCTTCTTTTATTCGCTATCTCTAACCCGGTCTAGTCTTTCCTTTTTAACCGGCGAAAATTCACGGAGCGGACACTTTGTCTCGAACCGGTTATCAGACAACACGTACCGCGCACGCATTTTTACTGTTTTTCCATATTATTTACTGTTAATTTATTACTGTTAATTGTTACTTTTAATTATTTCTGTTAATTGTCACTTTTAGTTGTTACCATTAATTATTACCGTTACTTGCTATTGTTAATTGTTTCTGTTAATTGTGATTTTTAATTGTTACTCTTAATTGTTATTGTTAACTGTTATTTCTGGTTTAACTTCCTTCAATTGTGCGTTTCGCAGATCGATGATATACATCGAACAAGTAGTACACAATACACCACTGCGGTGGATCGTGTAAAAAGCATGTGGAGTCGACGTAGAAATGGGAGCCCGAACTCGCTGTCTCTAAGTAGTGACGGGTACGACCTTCTGGACCGCGCGAAGGAGCGCCACGATCCGGCTTCACGTACTTTTGCGGGCCGCGCAGCGTGTGGCGGTCCGGCCCGCGGGCCGGACCGCGCGCAAGACCGACCGTGTAAAGGGGCCTATTGTATCGTTCACCCGTCTAAACTGACGCCTGGAGTTGCTTGGCGATGTGTCATCGATTATACGAAAAGTGAATTTCTTTATTTTTCATCGTATCAATATGACAGTGATACCGATGGATTCCTGGCGTTCTCGCGATTAATCGGTCACAAAATAATTTAAATTAGACTACATTTAATGGAGTTAGGTGTAAATTGTGTAAATTAATTGTATGCATATGTAATTTCGTTAATTATGGCCCAAATTATGTCAAGTTTGTTATAATTTTTACCAGGGAAACAGAAGGAGACAATTGATGACAAATTTTAAAGCAGTGCTTTAAAATACGATTCTAGTTGAGAAATTTCCTAACATTTGTATGTGTATGTAAGTAGTGCTCGTTAACCTGATCCAAATTCCAAAATCATGATCGCTATCATTCTTCCGTCATTGAAGAGTCGAAGACATATTACGTAAGGACCCTTCAGTAGCGAACGCTCGACACGGATCGCCGAGAACCATGGGGGCATAAAAGACAAGGATACCACTAGCCATTAAGAACGGAAAAATGTGAATTTCTTTATCGGATATGCACGAAAGTGGCATCAATTGTCTCCTTCTGTTTCCCTGGCAAAAATTATAACAAACTTGACATAATTTGGGCCATAATTAACGAAATTACGTATGCATACAATTAATTTACACAATTTACACCTAACTCCATTAAAAGTAGTCTGATTTAAATTATTTTGTGACCGATTAATCGTGAGAACGCCAGGAATCCATCGGTATCACTGTCATATTGTTACGATGAAAAATAAAGAAATTCACTTTTCGTATAATCGATGACACATCGCCAAGCAACTCCAGGCGTCAGTTTACGCTATGTCCTAATTAGATGTCGCACAGCGACAAAATCGTTGTCGTCCAACCGACCGACCAACACGACTATAAACAAACAAAGGATTTTCTATGGACTTGTCCAAATTGGCAATGCATGCGATGCGGCAACTTCGTATATGTCGGTCGTTTTGTTTGAATTTCAAACCAGTTTGTTTTTTTTTGTCGTATCGCACGCACGACGTCCCAAAAAATCAATGGATTTCGTGGGATTACTGATTTCTGAAGTCCAAAAACGGCCTATTTTATGGAACAAATGGAACAATATAAACTGACGATTTCTCTTCCGTGTATTTGTTCGTTGTAATATATCTATCTGTTTTCAACGCACAGTTTCGGTCAATTTTAAAACAATAAAAAGCAAGCTATTTAGCAATAAAAATTATAAAAGCTTTCGACGTTTCGATAACTATTTTCACTAAGAAAAAACAACTCCATCTTGTAAACTAACCGCAAAAGTTGGTTGCAAATAGTACTCTACAGCCGGCCGTATATGGACACTGTTGCATTGTCGTACGACCGACTGAAATCGGTCGGTTGGACGACAACGATTTTGTCGCTGTGCGACATCTAATTAGGACATAGCGTTAGACGGGTGAACGATACAATGTCGCTCGGCTCGGGCATCGCGCGGCATCGATCAAAGGCTCTCGCAAGTCTCGAGGTTATCGAGCTTCATTCGAATAAATACGATTGAATACGAGACCACTGTTCATTCATTCTTGATTTCACTACCCATGGCAGAAGGCAATTCAATCGCGAACCACGATTGAACTCCCTGGCTGAAGTAGTTCAATCATGGCCGACGATTTTAATTCTCTGGCTGAATTAATTCAATCGTGGCCGACGATTGAATACCCATGATTTCAATTATGAGCGCTACGATTAAATATTGACTCGGGGTAAATCTTATTCATGAGTCTCGAATAAAATTTTCGTCTTTTAGACGAATTTAATTTTTTATTTGAAATAACTTTTTGCCCATCTCTGGTGCACGACATGACTGTATTTGGGATATACAGTGTAAAACGGTACAACCCGCACGTTCGAACGCTAAGGCGTTCTGGTAGTCTTCTCGAAGGGGGTTGACCCTTTTCTGTCTTCCGCTGCGAGCATAGGAGGCTATGCACGGGCCTACTGAATTGCACGGGAATTTGTGAATTACACCAGTTTTCAAATTCCTTTTACATGTATTCACAAATGTTTACAAAATCACTGACACTCAGAAAAAAAATGTAAAATCAGTGCGTAAAGCATAAGCAAATGTTTTTAATTGTTTCAATAAATGTATAACTTTGTAACGTTACACTATTTCTGTATTATTAACTATACCGCTTCTGTATCACTTTTTTATAGTAGGGGAAGTCGGGGTATTGTGAGCCACTTTTTTCATTGCCAAAGAACTGCTATTAAATTAAGTTTCTCATCAAATTTCAACGCTAAATGTTGTAGTATGAAGATTTACCTTTCTTTTAGACACAATAGTTTAATCGAATATCTGCAAATTAGATGATTTTAAGACTATTACAAAAAATTTACATTTTTTTGAATTTTGAAAATCTCGGGGAATCGTGAGCCACTTTCAAAAATCAAATAAAAATTACAATTTCTGTTATGAAATGTTTATTCATGTATCTGAATGACAAAATATTTGTTTAATCTTTCCGTAGCAACGTCTATGTTAGCAAATTTGGCGATATATCGTCCCAAAGTGCCCCTCGAAATTTTATGTGCGATGGCAGCTTGCCTGACGGATGCATTATGAATTTTCACATGCCTTATTGCCTCAAAAATATTGTCAAAATCGAGCGAATGGTCATTTTTGGCATAATAACGTGGCATCGTAACTAAAGGAATTGAATCAGATAAAATATCTAGGGTAAACAGGGCAGTAGATGGACGGTTTAGCTGATTCCGATCTTTATATTAAAATTTTGGTTAGAAATATTTGTTTTATGAAACAAAAATCAAAATTCTTATACGTAGAAATATATAAATTTAAAGAAAACAATTAATTTCAAGTCAAAAAGTTAATTTATTCGAGCATAAACAATGAAAATTCCATTCATATCTCATATCAGCAGTAGATGCACGATAGAGCTAGTAAATGGACAGCTTATAACCAGTAAATGGACGGTAACATCTTGTATTTATTATATTAAAAAATATTTTTAAGAATAAGAAATATTACAAAAAATAAAAATATGAAATTAAATACGTTGTAAAATTAATTTATAATCAATCATCTGTTTTTGTAGAATTGAAATCTATTCTTTCTAAAAAATTTATTTTAGAAGCTATATTAACAGCACTTGACTTTCTTTTCAGCTTTAACTTGTTAGGTATAACGTTTTCTTGAGCGTTCTCTTTTAATTTTTCTTCCCTGACTTTGGCTTTTTCTTTTTGTTTTCTTTCCTTTCCTATTTTTATTTGCTCCTTCTTTAATTTGTTTTCCTCAGTTTTAATCTTACGTTGCAAAATTCTTTCTTTTCTTTCTAATTCTTTCTTTGCTTCTTCGTCCCTAATTTTCTGTGCATTTTCCTTTAATAATAACATTTTCTGTTCTCTTTCTTCTTTTTTTCTTTCCCTTTCTATTTTTAACTGGTCCTTCTTAACTTATTTTCTTCATTTTTAATCTTACGTTGCAAGATTCTTTCTTTTCTTTCTAATTCTTTCTTTGATTTTTCTTCTCTACTTTTCTGTTCAAGTTCTCTCCATTTTGAAGAGGTAATGGCATATGGTAATTGCTGTTTCTTCTCTATTTTAGTGTTTCCAACCGATCCAGTTGACGGCCAAAGCAAATGTTTATCCCAAATGTGACTAACATTGTTAGCTGACTTAGATCCTTCCTTTACTGCAGAAATGGTTTCAGGTGTTGCAAGCTCTGTAAAGATATTTTATATTAAAATAAGATGTAGGTAGCTAGTTTATAATCAGCAAAACTCACCATCTTCTTTGCTCGATAATACATTAACATGCTCACTATGAACTAAATTAGTATTTACAGGACTATAATTATTTTCAAAATTATCAATATTTAATATCTCACTTATATTAGAAACTTCCACAATGGGTATATCCAAAATATTAAACATACTATTTTCATCTTCATGCTCTTCACCAATTACCTTTTCTATATTTAAATGTGTTAAATTAGGCACATCATTAATATCAATTGTATCATTGTGTATCAAAGTATCGTTTTCGAGCTCATCGATACAAATCTTCCATAATGCATACACAGAGTCATTGGATGATTGATTTGTGTTTCTTGTGTTTTCAAATTCCTGTATTTTTTCTTTAGGAATAAACTCATCAAAAAATTGTTTAGTACACACAAAAACATTATGTGTAAGAGGATTACTTGAATTTACAACTGCATTTGCAGAATGTAATTCTTTTCGTCTCGTTGAAATACATTTCTGATAATCAGGTGCGTTTACGTCAAATGGATATAAGCCACAAACTTTAAATCCATTTTTTATGGTCGTATCACTCAGTTGGTCGAAAGCTTTTTTAAACAATGGAGCACAAGTTCCCTTCGTAATTGATTTTTGACTAATTTGTTTATAATCCTGAACTACTTGTCTTCATTTTAATTTTAACGATCTAAATATTGCAACATCACACGGTTGCATTATGTGAGTGGCGTTGGGATATAAAGAAAAAAAGAATAATATTATGTTTTATACAAAAATCACTAAGTTCTAATGTCAAATGAGATTTGTGACCATCAAGGAAGTATATTATAGGAAACTCTACTCCATTACTCGTGCACCATGGGTAAAAAATGTTGGCGAAATATTCATAGAATGTGCTTGACACCATCCACCCTGTATCCGATCGTCCTATTGGCCAATTGTCTGGAATTGAGTGTGCTATGTGCCCTGGAATCCTCTTATAAGGAAACATAATCATAGGTGGTAAAGCATCACCCGCAGCAGAAAATGTACAAAGCACAGTTAATGTTTCCTTTTCTTTTCCAGATGCAATTTCATAGAAATCTTTTTGATTTTTCGGTCCTAAAAGTAGACCACTTTTGGGGCAGAGTTGCACGCCTGTCTCATCTCCATTAAAAATACTTTTTGGTCTCTGCAAGACACTATGAAGTTCATTTTCTTCTAAATAGGATTTTACTTCGTGGAACCATTCTCTCAAATGTTCTTCGGTCACTGATGCTCGACCTTTTGAAATTACTTCAGTGTTTCTTTTGGTAATTTCTGGATGTCTCTTCAAGAAGAGTAGCTGCCATTTATCTCCTGGTCTGTTGTTTGAAAATATGGTTCTTCGCCCTGCTTCATTAAGTATTTTTTGTACGGAATTCTTTACTTCATTGGGATGCATTGGGAAACCCAATTTAGCCTTATTTAAGATCCATTCCTTTAAACGGCATTCTTCTTCAATAGTTAAAATTGGCTTTGGACCCTTCTTGCATTGTTCTGGGGCCTTTCCAGTTAATTTAGCATGCAGGGTAGACTTTGGAATACCATACTCTTTCCCAACCTTTCCTAAACTTCTGCCTTTTCTTATTTCATTCAAAGCATTGTCAATGTCACTCTCTGCATACTGGTGTAACTTATATAGTTTTTTATTGCTCGTCATTTTAATGAAGAAAAAAATACTTAAGCCTACAAAATATAAAAATAAAAATAAGCTAGAAATACCTAAAGGACTACTAAGAAAGTGGCATAATAAATTTGACATGTTAACCTTATCATCTTTGAAAGTCTTATTATAAACAAGAATAAAAAAATATGTAAATTTCAATAATGTGCAAAATTTCTAACTACTTGGTTATGAGTATTTATTAAAAAAAAAATCGGCTTGAAAAGGTTCAACCATGCCGTCGATCTACTGGTTTTAGGTTAGGAAACTAATACCAGTTCAATGGACAGTCACTTTTCTACGTTCTATTATTTAATTCTTTTTCTTTAGAGGTTTATTTAGAAGTTTGGAATATTACTAATGCAACCATATATTACATACCTCTTTAAAATACGTCGAAACACGCTATTCCCTTGTAATAAAGCACGTGTACGCTAGCAATGCTTACTACCAACTGAACAACTAGCATCCGATGGTAATGTGACATCGTATTATGAAACATTTTTCCCATACAAGAAAGATTTTTATTAAAAATGATAATTTTATAAAACAACAAATGTTTTTTTCTACAACATAAAAAAAAATCTTATAAATTAAAAACCTAGTCTTTTCACAATTGACGATTAATCTTCGAATCGTCCATCTACTGGCCTGCTTACCCTATTAGATATTGCCAAAAAATTTATATCGTCCTCGAATATTGCATAAACAATCATTGAGAAGCATCAAACATGTGAGGTTAGCTCGTTAAAGGTCAAAAATCGAGTGGCTCACAATTCCCCGAGACAAGTGGCTCCTAATTCCCCGAACCCTTATTTTTACGATATGGTCCCAAACAAATAGCACACAATCTCACCAAAACAAATTTCTTTATTTATTTCGAAAGCTTGAAGTCACACGAGTATTATAAACACAGTTACCTGCTTAGATCCACAGAAAAATGTAACAATAATAGACCAAACACGAAATGTGTACGCGGAAAGTGACCAGCTAAGGACATCTCTCGACAATTAGGCATACTTAAGCAGGTGGCACAGGCCTGCTCACTCGCGTGGAGCGTGAATCGCTTCCCCTTCCACCGACTCGCAATCTATGGAAGGGGAAGGCTTGCCTTCCTAGAAATCACGGTCGATTTCTGGGAATCGGCCACTCTTTTCGTGACATCATCTTGTAAAGGTACTCTTTTTCTTACTTTCGCACTTTGCTTGCGCCAATTTCGACTTTGCTTCGAAATTAATCTGTTAGCGACATTGCTTCACTACCGAGGTAGTGCTTAATATTCTTACCTTAAAACCATTAAATCATTTGTAATTATTCATCCTGCGTGCTTGAAATAAGTGTATTTTGTGACGATTGACCTTGTACATAAATTCAAATTATAACGACATTTCTAAAGCTAAGTTATTAAATATAAAGACTTTATTCCGCTAAAACACTCAATTATATGTACCTGCGAACCTAAGTTAAATTAATATCTATACCGTTAAGATTACGTCACTTATAACTAATCATAATTACGTTAAACCTTTAAAGTTCAGTTAAAGTCTTACGAAAAATTAGAACACCTAGTGTAAGATACTTTTCCGTCACTAATATCAATTCTAGTACTGATTAACCAAAATACTTTATATTAACAAAATGAAAATAATACTTCGAGCGCAGCAAATTTTTGTCTGCTAACAGAGCAAAGTAATGATGCGGGTGCGTACTTCAACTGATCGTGGAAATATTACCTCATATATGAGACAACTCAAAAATAGTTGTTTGCAGCTGTCATTATTTACCAGTAAAACACAGATGACACTGGCTCACGATTCCCCGTGGCTCACAATACCCCGACTTCCCCTACTTTTACCACTCTGCGGCATTTACGATTCATTCTCCACGACTGTATTTCAGGAACTGAATACGTGTTGCATGCATCTTTCAGGACATACACATTTTCTGTTTCTCTATTCTGTTTCTTGTCTCTTTCCTTTAGACTCTCCAAGTAGATTCTACAAAATGAACCCCCATTGGCATCCGATACTATTAAGGGGTAACGCCACTCTAGAGGCAGAAAAAAAGACCTAAATTTGACAATTTATTTTGGGAGCATGACAAACGGAATAGAATTCCTTTTCGGGGGGTTTATTTAATACATATTAAAGTACGAAAAACAATTTTTTTATTGTCATTTTTATACAAAATGGTGGCGACAGAGCCCGTCGTCGAAAACAGTTTTTTTGAAAACACCGCCATGGGAGGACTAATTTCTCAGCTTGTACGAGTCCTGGAACAAAAAAACAAAAAAAATTATAATCTATATACAATTGGCTTTGGAAATACGTAGCGTTTTCTTTTTTAATCGATTTTTGTGGAAGTGGCGCACTTTTTAAGAAATGAATCGATTTTTTGCTCTAAAAATGAGCATTAAATTATTTATAAAAGGAAAAGTTTACATTCAATCAAAAAACGGCTACGCACTTCCAAAGAGAATATTATTGTGAAGATACTGTAAAAATTTCAAATAAATCCATGCAATAGTCTCCGAGAAATCCGTCCTCCCAGTTTGAAAAAGTGGTTTCGAGAAAAACGCGTTTAAAGTTTTATGAACACTTTAATCCTTGAAATGTTGGTTTACTTCTAATCTGCGATGCCTGCACCATACATTTGTCCATCCAGGTCGAGGTTTATCTCCTCCTCTTCCTTCCTAGATGCTTTTAAGGATATTCGGGCCTTTTTTGCGACATTGTTAAGCGATCTCTCGAAAAAGTCGATATGGCGCTCGTCAGTTTCCAGGCAGAAGTTATAATAATTCGGTCCAATTGTCATACCCATATTCTGCATGCACCTCATGACAGTTGATAAGCCGTCATTATAAATGCCTGCACTAATATAAACTGCCGTGTTGAGAACATGTTTGCCGCTGGAAGTCGATTTCGGAGCCATTGACCAGACCGTGGCGTTAAGGCGGGATCTCCTCCCTGCGACCGGTCGCTGCTGGTAGCTGCGGCCGGTCGCAGGTAGGAGATCCCGCCTTTAAAGCTCTCGTTGCTATTTTGCGTAAAGCCGCCGATGCAACGAGAAAGCAGTTCGTCACGGCTTAAATCGTCATAAATGGGAGAAATCGCTTCGTACACTTCGTGAGATAGAGGTGATTTATGCATGTGGTCTGATCTAGTAGCTTGATTATTTCGAAAGGTAAAAGTAGTTCAAAAGCGAAGAATCACAGCGCGCCGCGTGACTCCTCAGCGCGCACTCTGAGGCGCTGCGGTAAAATCGGTAATTGAACCATTTAACATTTGTTCTCCACTATAAATGAAATGGCATATTGTTTTTATGATCCTAATGTATCGTTTAAGCAAAAAAAAGAAATCGATTTTTTTAAAATCCTAGAGTGGTGTTATCCCTTAAAATAAACTCTTCACCTCGCTCACTCATGACTCGATGCATAAGGAACGCGTCATTCGTGACATAAACAGATAAGGACAGATCGTGCGTTTCTAGAGACTGACCTACTTTTAATTACGCTTGATACATGATGAAAACCCTACGATATGATATTATTTGCAGGAAGAGAATTCAAGAATCTACCACGAACGGTCGAGGTGACACTTACTATGTACTGACATCACTTATACACGCAATTAGGTAAAACTTCACCCTTATCAACCGTAAAATGCTATCAGTTCAATTGCATTGACTCATTTAAAAAATGTGAAAGTATTTAGAATTGCATATAACACCCATTTAATGAACAAAATATATTCGTCGTACGAGTATGCCAAACTTTGCGTACGAAAAGGTAAGAAATATCAGTTTTTGATTTTTGCGTCTGCGTTCCACCCTTTCGTCTCACACCCTCTAAATGACCAAAGAAGTCAAAGCCACTACCACCTCTTTCCTATCAAAACACCCAAAACGCATTCGAGGAGTTGAGCATTTCAAATTCACATGTATAAAAACCCCGGAAGCATAATCGCGAAGAATATTTGGTGTACGTGCCTGTTACGTGAGGGTGTTAATTTTAAAAGAGACCGAGCGGTTGAGTCTAATTTTCTCAGGTAACGCTTAACGAATTTTAAGAGATTTTATAATTTTGAATTGATTAGATTATTATGCAAAAATCAGGATTGTTTTGGGGCGCGGCTTTTGTCTACAACCTATACAGGTTGTCCAATCGGGATGTGGTACTTTGGTGAAGGTGGTTCGAAACAAAATGAGACGGATTTCAGTAAAATATTACCATGTATTACAAAAATATATAGATATATATAGGAGTTTTCAAAGGTGGAACAAAATGGTGAAAATTACATGGATTTGAACAAATAACCGATCAACAATAATTGATCGAGGGAAACCCCACAACCCACTAAGTGGTTGGATCAATAATCGTGTCTATTGTTAATTTTATACATTCACTCGAATAATTAATGTGGTTACAATTTATATTACGCGAAACAAGCCAATTTTTAAAACGCGTCACACGCCGAAGGGAAAGTAGCAGCTAATTGAGGGAAAACCCATAACCCACTAGGTGGTTGAATCAGCTGCTGTCTCCATACAATATCATGACAGATCGAATCACTCACCAACTCTGTACAAGAGATTGTTAATTTGTACTGCAGGTTACTTTCAAGTTCTCTCTCTCTCTCTCTCTCTCTCTCTCTCTCTCTCTCTCTGGCTCTGGCTCTGTACGACCTGGAGGGTCCCGCGTACTGGATAATGAAGCGCAGGAGCGTCGCACAACACACACGCACAATGTCGAAAGTCAGTTTACAATAAAGCCGAAAATATTAATGTTTAGTTAAATATACGGTTTGAAACAATAAGAGTTTAAATTGTTGAAAAACGCAAGAATATATAAGAGTCTACGGGGACTGAGTCCTTCCACGCACTATAAGATAGACGGGAACTCCGGCTCAAGACTATTTTAGAGAATAGTTACGTCCCTCGGACAGATCGACCACGCACTATGCGACTTAACAGCCGACTGTCGTAAAAAGGTAAATTTCGAATGAAAAGATGAAATGGTAAAAACGCAAAAATATACAAGAGTCTACGGGGACTGAGTCCTTCCACGCACTATAAGATAGACGGGAACTCCGGCTCAAGACTATTTTTAATGAATAGCTATGTCCCTCGGACAGATCGACCACGCACTATGCGACTTAACAGCCGACTGTGTCGAGCGTTCGCAGGGCAGCCCCGAGCACTTGGGACTTTGAACAAAGAGAGTCAAATTGCTGAACATGCATTTCGTACACACGGGCCCAACCGTCGTCACCCCGGACCGTTCCCAGCCTCGCAGTGCTTAGGGTTTTGAATGTTATCGCATCCGGCGTTCCAAGAACGTTGATGCTGATGAAAGGTTTTCTTATGGAAGTAACGCAGTGGCGTAACAATCATAAATCGGTTATTATACTATATCAGATCATTGACAACTGATCGAGGGAAATTCCCATAACACGCTAAGCGGTTGGATCAGATGTCAATGATTCTGTAATAAAATTTTAACGAGGAAGAAAGGAAAGAAGAACCGAATATAAAGTAGTCTACTACAATACCTCGGAAGGCTTATCACAACGCGCATTCCAAGAACGTCGACAGCGTTGAAAGATCGTTGACAATAATCTTTCATGAGAATATACCGTGGCGTGACAAGCTTCAAACAGAATTAAATCAGAAATAAATCAAGCACTATTAAGAATATCTACAAATAATCGACTATTGATTGAGGGAGATTCCCATAACACGCTAAGCGGTTGGATCAATCGAGAACATCTGCGAAATGACTGTAAAAATTAGTAGAATTTAGAAATGAATTTGGAAAAAGTAACCGGCACGTAACATGCCGAAAACGCGAGTCCAAATATAGACCAACCTTTGGTCCTTACAAAAACCCCGGAAATGTTACTGTGACGCATGTTCATAATTAGGTCAAGGTGCATACTGCGCACCCCCCTTCATACTGTAAAATATTACATAAACGGGTCAAAGTCCATACCGCACGTACCCCCGCAACCCGTTGTAAAATCATATAAATACAAGGGCTCCGAGATAAAGGTCCTCTTTCGACGAAATACCATCGCCGAAAGGACACGCTCTTTGGATGAAAACAACCAAGGGAAAGATCTCGTCCAATCAAAGATTATTTAAACCAAACTCAATCATCTTCAACCATCAAGCATTGTAAGAGATTATAATTATCTTTAATACCATTGTACATCACCATCATCATATATTGCGTATTGCTTTTCTTATTCATATTATTGTTAACGCTCATCGCTTATATTACTGTGAATCATTAATTCTTGTTACTTTATTCTATTACTATTGCTAACGTTCATTGCTCATATTGCTAGCGTAGCAAATCTTTATGCTTTATTCAGTTCTATGTTTGGCTTATATACTTGTATCTCATATTCACACTTGTAATTCATTATAATAACGATTTATATAATTTATTTGTTTTGACATTGTATTTGGCATTGTTTGACATTGTATTTGTTGACATTGACGGTTAGGTTGAGAATCCTCGTCAATGCCCATCCGCTGTCGCGTTCCTGAAACTCTTCCAGCGATGCCAGGGTGTGTTCGATGACGCATCGCTGGTACCACTCCTGCAGATCGGATGTGCTGAAGAGTTCACAGATTCGGGTGTTGATGCTTTTACTCGCACGTTTATCACACGCCACAAATTCCCCATTGAACACCGTGTTCATTTTGAGGTTTCGAAGTTTCCTCAAAGCGCCCTGTACATGCTGCAGCACAATGGTCGCTGCATCTTGGAGGAAGTTTCGCGCCTCGATATACAGTGGACGCTGGATAATATGCCGCTGTTTAATGTGCCGTTGGGAACGCCCCAGCTCACACGCATTACTCGCACGCGTGTGTGCACCTCCCTTTCTCTCACGCTCAGCGAGCCAATGAATGCTAACCCTTAATGGTGCCTCCACACTGGAGTTCGCAAGCAATTCGCAAGCAATACATATACGTGATTGTGTTTTTTCTTTTTCTCACATCAGTGTGACGCACCTTAAGAGTATTCTGGTAGGGGGCAGCCATCACGGAAAAGAAAACAGGAGAGTTATGGGGAGAGCGCGCGTTACATTGGCTCTCCTTAATATGCCGCTTCTGAGAAAACCCCGCCTCTAGAGCCCCGACTGCGGCTCATTATCGAGCGTCCACTGTATTTCGGATTTAGCATGGCACCAGTTAATACGCGGCTATCGAACGCAGTCTCTATTTCACGCCACAAAAGACCTATGCTCAAGTATCCGGCACGAAACGTCCGCGCAACGAATATTTCAGTCCTTCTACTCGTGCGAATCGAGCCACCAACGATTGTCGAACGCTGATTGATGATCGAGAACGTTTCACTCGGCTGTGCTCCTACAACGATTCGATACACTGGTTGGACCGTTCGTCCCACGCGAGGTACTCTTCCTGCGAAATCAATCGTGCAGATTGATCCAACAATTGGCGTTCTACTTGTGCGAATTCTTCCATGATTGTAATTGGAATCCCCTCAAAAACTTCAAAAAAGTAAAAAAATTACGCCACGTACATCAAATCAAGTAAATCACAAAACATAGAAGATAATTATAATTACAAAATTAAAAAAAGATGTGAAATCAAAATGAGCTGCCAGTACATAAAGATGCTTTCCAACTGCGCTTTAGATGACACAGCTACATATGCACAGCTAAAATTCCATTACGCATAATGGCTATTTATACAAAGAAAAAATGTATTAAATAATATTAAGCAGATATATTTTTATACGAATAAATATTTTATTCAAAATACTTGGCGCTGCGAAACCGAAAAAATGTTAATTGTCTTACAATTAGTATTAATAATTTACAATTACTCCCTTACAATCTAAAATACATAAACATATACATACATATATTAGAAACGCAGTCAGATTTATTCTACATATATTTAATTCTAATATAATGCGTAGCATATTCACACGCACACACACAGTTACGAACGCACCCACAAGAAAGAAAAAGATTGATGCAATTTATACATGTTTATTCAGTTTAGCAACACCAATTCGGGGCGCAGCGCCAAGTATTTTGAATAAAATATTTATTCGTATAAAAATATATCTGCTTAATATTATTTAATACATTTTTTCTTTGTATAAATAGCCATTATGAGTAATGGAATTTTAGCTGTGCATATGTAGTTGTATCATCTAAAGCATAGTTGGACAGCATCTTTATGTACTGGCAGCTCATTTTGATTTCACATCTTTTTTTAATCTTGTATTTATTAGTATCTTCTATGTTTTGTGATTTACTTGATTTTTTATGTACTTGGCGTAATTTTTTTACTTTTTTGAAGTTTTTGAGGGGATCTCACTTCTTTTTTCAAAGATTAATTGTACTATTATTTGCAAATTCATATTCATACACACGTATTAATTGTTTATTTATCCTGAATGCCTGGAAAATCTTCCAGACGATTAGATCGAAACATTTGGATCAAATGTTGACGCATTAACGCATGATTGTACGTTACTTTGTCTGGTAATTTATTGATGAATAATAACGAAACAGCAAATGCACTCGCAACAACTCCGCAATCCCGACTGCTAGGTTGAGCTTGTAGGGGAAGGTGGGACAAGATGGGGTAGTTAAGGTTTGATGATGAATAATAAAACAGGTTTTCATAATCAACTAATCATTTTTTTTTTGCTTGAATCATATGTTATAAATGTAATTAGTAGTAAAGATAGGCCGATTCCAACGCAAATTTGAGTTTGAAGGCCATTCCCCCTCCCCTCCCCCGACCTTGAAACTCGAATTTGAGTTTTAAAGTCGGTGGAAAATTCCCCGCGGCGGCTCGGGCGGCGGACGGCGCGTGGCCGGGGCGGCGGGTGACGTCATCGAGATCGGGCGGCAGCGGATGACATCATCGAGATGGCGGAATATGGTGGGGGGGTTATAGCGCGAGGACCGATATCAAATCAATCGATAACCGAAACGATACCGAAACCGCCGCATCGAGGAGGAGAGCCTGTGACTGTCGGTAAAGAAGGAAATATTAATTTAAGATATTAATATAAATGAAAAAACAGAATCTATGCGACGGGGCTCGAACCCAAACCTCCGCGGTACGAGTCAACCGCCTAACCAACTCCCCCAACGTCGGCTCTCTAACATCAGTCTTTAATGAATGGTACATATACTAAGCATCGTCAAGCATTCGTTTTTCATCGGATAACGTCGGGGAAGATCGGCTGTTTTTAAAACACCACCTCTTCGGATGGATTGGACAGAGAGAGCATGCATTTTAAAGCTAAATTCTGAGGGAGGGAAAGAGACAGCACTACATGGTGGTACAATCGCATGCATTAGGAGGGAAAGAGACAGAGCATTATTTTAAAGCTAAATTCTAGATAGGGAAAGAGACAACACTACTTAGTGGTACAATCGCATGCATTCTATAGATAATAATTGTTTTCAAATGATTTTCAATCATGTAACTTGAGCCATGCCCTCAAGGATAAAAGTTTCGACACGCGCCGAATGTAATATAATACCTGTGGGAACGTTGAACCTTTGAATTATGCGATGTCAGCAGAAATTTCCTCGGATGATCTCGCGCACTAATTTGCCATACGTGTGAATCATAGAAAGAATTATGTTGTATCAGCAGAAATTGCATAGAATCATGTTTGGACCAATCGGCTTTTTGCATGCAATCTTTTGGGGGGAGGAGGTACACCAAAAGAGTTAGACATACGCGTCCATCATAGAAAGGATTATGCTGTATCAGCAGAAACTGCATAGAACCATATTGGGACGAATCGGCTTTTTACATGCAATCTTTTGGGGGGAGGAGGTACACCAAAAGAGTTAGACATACGCGTCCATCATAGAAAAATTAAAAGAATATAATTTACCATTTTTTTACTACGAGCATCATCCACAATATGATTGAGAGTACAATCACATTTTATTCTAAAGCTAACAGTATTCTAAAGCGTTCCGATTTAACGTCGCAGCGTCTCGCGTGATCGTATGTAACTTGAGTCCCCTGGAGCAGCCGTGCAGGGTGACGACATTTGACAGCGCGAAGAACGTTCGAATCATAGAAAGAATTATGTGGTGTCAGCAGAAATTTTTTTCCATACCAATATGTGATGGAAATTTTTTCCCCAACACAGAGAAATAATAATTTTTTAATCACCGATATATAACGAACTATTATGTAGCAAACAGATATATTTTTTTCCGAACCATTATGTAGCTAGCATTCTAAAGCTAACAAGTTTTTAAAACGTTCTGATTTAACGCTGCAGCGTATCGCACGATTGTGTGTAATTTGACTCCTCTGGAGCAGCCGCGCGGAATGATATCATTTGGCAGCGAGATGAAGGCACGAACAAAATATAATACTTTTTTCGGAAACGTCGAATCTCAGAATTAGGTGGCAAAGAGAGAAGGAAAATGATGGGTGAATAAAATTAAGAAATAATATAGAATAATACAAGCACAAATATAAAAATATAAAATACAATACAATACAATATGAAAAACAATATAAGTATAAAATGAAATAAAATAATAAAATAAAAGAAAATAAATTAATAAAATAAAAAAGAAAAATATAAAAACATAATATAAAAATAGAATATGAATAGAATATAAAAATAAAAAATAAAAATATAAAAATTCAATATAAAAATACATTATAAAAAGAAAAATATAGGAATAATAATAATAATAATTTAATTTAATTTATTATCCACTTTTGTGTTACAATTTAACGATCCTATACACTTTCCATTTCATTTCAGTGATTGTGTCAATGTAAGTCCTACCGTTCTAATGTATCCTGCTGAGTCACAACAATTTTGTCTATTTTACAAGTGTTTCCTGATCTATTTTATGTTGCATAATCTTCTTTTATCATTTTCCTGTTCTTCCCATCTTTTCCTTCTCCCTATTATCTCCCGTAGAATAGCCAAGTTTTTCCCTTCTCCTCTAATTACTTCTTTCCAATTCCTCCCACTCTCTCCACTTACTTCACATGCTTCAATCACATGTTTCACTGTTTCTTCCTCTTTCTTTTAAGCCTACACATCCTTTCTTCGTTCATTAGCCAATATTTGCATACCCTTGTTTCACTATCCTTTATGAATCTTCCTACCCTTTCTAATTCTCCTCTCCTTTTTTTCTTTTTTTCACCCATAAGTATTTCGGCTTATTTCCTGGTTTCCTTGTCACCTCCCTTAATTCTCTTAGGAACTTTGACTCTTTTATTTTCATCTCTCTTTCTTGTTCTTGAATGTATTTACTTATCTGCTCTACTTTGGTTCACACGTCTTCACCAATAAAAATATAAAAATATATAAATATAATTGAATATAAAAATATAAAAATACAATTAAAATAGAAAATAAAACACAATACAATATAAAAACATATAAATATAAAAGAAAATACTATTAAATAATAAATATAATATGAAAAGAAAAAAGAAAATAGAATATAAATGAATAAAATATAAAAATATAAAATAAAAAAATAAAAAATATAAAAAACATTGTGAAATAAAAGGAATAAACTAAAATAATAAATGTAATATGAAAAGAAAAAAAAATATAAAAATTCATTATAAAAGAATATAATATAAAAAGAAAAAATATAAAAAACAATATAAAATTAAACGAATAGAATAAAAAATTCAGTATAAAAATAAAAATATAAGAATACAATATAAAAAGAAAAATATAATAATAATAATTTAATTTATTGCCCACTTTTGTGTTACGATTTAACGATCATATACTCTTTCCATTTAAATCCCTTGATCGTGCCAGTGTAAGTCCTACCCTTCTAATGTATCCGACTGTGTGCTAACAATTTTTTCTATGTTACAAGTGTTTCCTAATCTACTTTATGTTGCATAATCTTCTTTTATCACTTTCCTGTTCTTCCCATCTTTTCCTTCTCCCTATTATCTCCCGTAGAATAGTCAAGTTTTTCCCTTCTCCTCTAATTACCTCTTTCCAATTCCTCCCACTCTCTCCACTTACTTCACATGCTTCAATCACATGTTTCACTGTTTCTTCCTCTTTCTTACAAAGCCTACATATCCTTTCTTCGTTCATTAGCCAATATTTGCATACCCATGTTTCACTATCCTTTATGAATCTTCCTATCCTTTCTAATTCTCCTCTCCCTTTTTTCTTTTTTTTTTCACCCATAAGTATTTCGGCTTATTTCCTGGTTTCCTTGCCACCTCCCTTAATTCTCTTAGGAACTTTGACACTTTTATTTTCATCTCTCTCTTTCTTGTTCTTGATTGTATTTACTTATCTGCTCTACTTTGGTTCACACGTCTTCACCAATAAAAATATAAAAATATATAAATATAATTGAATATAAAAATATAAAAATACAATTAAAATAGAAAATAAAACACAATACAATATAAAAACATATAAATATAAAAGAAAATACTATTAAATAATAAATATAATATGAAAAGAAAAAAGAAAATAGAATATAAATGAATAAAATATAAAAATATAAAATAAAAAAATAAAAAATATAAAAAACATTGTGAAATAAAAGGAATAAACTAAAATAATAAATGTAATATGAAAAGAAAAAAAAATATAAAAATTCATTATAAAAGAATATAATATAAAAAGAAAAAATATAAAAAACAATATAAAATTAAACGAATAGAATAAAAAATTCAGTATAAAAATAAAAATATAAGAATACAATATAAAAAGAAAAATATAATAATAATAATTTAATTTATTGCCCACTTTTGTGTTACGATTTAACGATCATATACTCTTTCCATTTAAATCCCTTGATCGTGCCAGTGTAAGTCCTACCCTTCTAATGTATCCGACTGTGTGCTAACAATTTTTTCTATGTTACAAGTGTTTCCTAATCTACTTTATGTTGCATAATCTTCTTTTATCACTTTCCTGTTCTTCCCATCTTTTCCTTCTCCCTATTATCTCCCGTAGAATAGTCAAGTTTTTCCCTTCTCCTCTAATTACCTCTTTCCAATTCCTCCCACTCTCTCCACTTACTTCACATGCTTCAATCACATGTTTCACTGTTTCTTCCTCTTTCTTACAAAGCCTACATATCCTTTCTTCGTTCATTAGCCAATATTTGCATACCCATGTTTCACTATCCTTTATGAATCTTCCTATCCTTTCTAATTCTCCTCTCCCTTTTTTCTTTTTTTTTTCACCCATAAGTATTTCGGCTTATTTCCTGGTTTCCTTGCCACCTCCCTTAATTCTCTTAGGAACTTTGACACTTTTATTTTCATCTCTCTCTTTCTTGTTCTTGATTGTATTTACTTATCTGCTCTATTTTGGTCCACACATCTTCCCCATTTAATCTTCTTCTTCTTCTTTTCCATTCTTCATTTGACCATCCTCTCCATTCCAAGAATTTGATTCTTATTCTTTCCCTTTTCGTTACTTCATTTCCTCTCATTAATATTCTCCCACGTTCTTCCTATCCTTCTTCCGAGTTTATTAACCTCTCTTCACAGCTCATTTCCCTTACTCACATTTTTAATTTCTTTCTCTTCATGTTACTTTTAACAGCCAGTATGTTGGTGTTGATCTCTCCAATTTCATTATCCACCGTATGTATTCCGCCTGCAATTATTCTATTTCGTCATACCTTCTCCATCCCCATATCTCTGTTCCATACGCCACGGTGTTTCTAACTAGCGCATCATACAGTTTCGTTCTTCTTTCAAAGTCATCTCTGAATAATCTTTCTCCAATCCCCCACATACTTTTCCTAGTGTCATATCCGCTTTCCTAACTACCTTCTTAATATGGTCTTTATCCTTGTTGTTCTCTCTCTCTCTCTCTCTCTCTCGCTCTCTCGCCCACTGTATAACCTAAATATTCCAGTTCTCTTACTCTTTCTATTTCTTCTTCATTTCAACGAAATCTTTCCTCATTTCTTCTTCTTCCGACTTTCCTGCATATCATTTTCTTAGACTTTTGCACATTTAACTCTAAGCATTTTTTATTTATGTATCTCTCGAATCTCTTTATCATATTCTTCAGCCCCTGTGCATTATTTACCATTAACACAACATCATCCGCGTATGAAATTGTCCAAATTTTCCTTCTACCTATTAGGACTCCTCCTTCCTGTTCTTTGCTCATTTATTTTTTCCAGGTCTGCAAATGCGACATTGAAAAGTGTCGCGCTTAACGGGCACCCATGTCGAACACACTTTCCTGTTAAAAACTTTCCTATCAGTTCCCTCTTCACTTTTAAATTGCGTATAGTTCTGTCGTACATTTCCTATATCCTTATTCTTAGATGTTCGCCTACTCCTTCTTCTTAAAGCTTTTTCCAAATTTCTTCCCTTTCTATCTCCCTTCATATCTGTGAAAAACAGGTATAGCTTCCCTCATTTTTTTTTTTTTTTTTTTTGAGGTTTCTATATCTATAGCCGTTTTAACTGCCACTATTGCGTCTACTGTTCCTCTCCTTGTCCTGAATCCCATCTGCGTATCGTTTAATATCCCATTTTTCCATTTGTTCTTCTAATCTTCTCCTTACAATTTCCGCATATATCTTATAACTTGTATCCATCAAAGTTATGCCCCTATAGTTTTAAATCATAACCCTTTCTCCTCTTTTTGAACATCGGACTTATTATTCCTTCTTTCCATTCTTCCAGAAAGTTCCCCTTTCTTCCATGTTCTGTTTATCACATTTGTTAGATTATCTATAGTTATGAAGATGATTGCGTCCTCGATGTTGAATTAAGATATAATTTAAATGCAGGAGTTTAAATTTTAAATCAGTCAGACTTATAATATCTTATATGTTTTGAGTTCAGATCAACGTGAACCAGATCGGTTTTCAATCTATATTTATCTAATAAGTTTTTTGTACGAAAGGACCTAATTTATAAATAATTTTTTTCTATATTCAATAAAAATTGGGTTTTCGTATTTATTAAGAATAGGTGTTTGCCCTATGATAATTGTTGGTTGGACTTAAAATTCTAATTATTCAATATTAGGAGCGATTGGGTCAATTTCACTGTCAGATTCTTATGAAGTAATTTTATTTTTAACAATATTTTTGTAATATACGTTTAAGATATATATATATATATATATATATATATATATATATATATATATACAAAAAATAATATAGAATAATACAAAAAAAAGATAATAATACAATTGAAATATAAAATACAATACAATATAAAAAAAAAATAGTATGGAATATTACAAATAAAAATATAAAATTACAATACAATATAAATACAAATAAAATATAAAATACAATACAATATAAACAACAATATAAATGTAAAAGAAATTACAATTAAATAATAAATATAATATAAAAAAAGAAAAAATATAAAATTGAATACAAATAGAATACAAAAATATAAAATAAATATTAAGAATATAAAAATTCAATATAAAAATACATTATAAAAAAAAAAATATAATAATAATAATAATAATAATGATAATTTAATTTATTGCCCACTTTTGTATTACAATTTAACGATCATATACTCTTCCCATTTCATTTCTATGATTTTGCCAATGTAAGTCCTATCCTTCTAATGTATCCTGCTGTGTCTTAACAATTATTTATCTATTTTTACAAGTGTTTCCCAATCTGTTTCATATTGCATAGTCTTCGTTTATCACTTTCCTGTTCATCCCATCTTTTCCTTCTCCCTATTATATCCTGTAGAAAGGCCAAGTTTGTCCCTGCTCCTCTAATTACCTCTTTCCAATTCCTGCCACTCTCTCCACTTACTTCACATGCTTTAATCATGTATTTCACTGTTTCTTCCTCTTTCTTACAAAGCCTACATATCCTTTCTTCTTTCGATAGCCAATATTTGTATGCCCTTGTTTCACTACCCTGTATGAATTTTCCTATCCTTTCTAATTCTCCTCTCCTTTTTTCTTTTTCCCCATAAGTATTTCGGCTTATCTCCTGGTTTCCTTGCCACCTCTCTTAATTCTCTTAGGAGCATTGACTCTTTTATTTTCATCTCTCTTTCTTGTTCTTGGACGTCTTTACTTATCTGCTCTATTTTGGTTCTCACTTCTCCCCAATAAAAATATAAAAAATACAATAAAAATATAAAATAAAACACAATACAATATAAAAATCAATATAAATATGAAAGAAAATAAAATAGAAGTAAGTAATAAATATAATATAATATAAAAAGAATATAATATAAAATAAGAAAAAATATAAAAATACAATATAATAAAAATAAAATGTAATAATAATAATAATAATTTCAATTTATTATCCACTATTGGCTTACAAATTAACAATCATATACTCTTTCCATTTCATTCCCATGATTGTGTCAATACAAAATTGGCTCGACCATATCAATCGGAACGTGTATCAAACATCTTTCGCACCACTCGGAACGTGCATCCAACGTGAATCGAACGTGAATCGCACCACTCGGAACGTGCATCGAACGTGCATCCAACGTGAATCGAACGTGCATCGAACGTGCACCGAACGTGAATCGAACGGCATGGAACGTGCATCGAACGCGAATCGAACGGGTATTGAACGCAAGTCGTTCAATTCACGTTCGATGCACGTTCGATGCACGTTCGATGCACGTTCCGAGTGGTGCGATTCACGTTCGATTCACGTTGGATGCACGTTGGATGCACGTTCGATGCACGTTCCATGCCGTTCGATTCACGTTCGGTGCACGATCAATGTGGTATGAAAGACGTTGGATACACTATCGGAACGTGTATCAAACATCTTTCGCACCACTCGGAACGTGCATCCAACGTGAATCGAACGTGAATCGCACCACTCGGAACGTGCATCGAACGTGCATCGAACGTGCATCGAACGTGAATTGAACGACTTGCGTTCAATACCCGTTCGATTCGCGTTCGATGCACGTTCCATGCCGTTCGATTCACGTTCGGTGCACGTTCGATGCACGTTCGATTCACGTTGGATACACGTTCCGATTGATATGGTCGAGCCAATTTTGTATTGACACAATCATGGGAATGAAATGGAAAGAGTATATGATTGTTAATTTGTAAGCCAATAGTGGATAATAAATTGAAATTATTATTATTATTATTACATTTTATTTTTATTATATTGTATTTTTATATTTTTTCTTATTTTATATTATATTATTTTTATATTATATTATATTTATTACTTACTTCTATTTTATTTTCTTTCATATTTATATTGATTTTTATATTGTATTGTGTTTTATTTTATATTTTTATTGTATAGATATAGAAACCTCAAAAAGAAAATAAAAAATGAGGGAAGCTATACCTGTTTTTCACGGATATGAAGGGAGCATTTGATAGATAGAAAGGGAAGAAATTTGGAAAAAGCTTTAAGAAGAAGGAGTAGGCGAACATCTAAGAATAAGGATATAGGAAATGTACGACATAACTATACGCAATTTAAAAGTGAAGAGGGAACTGATAGGAAAGTTTTTAACAGGAAAGTGTGTTCGACATGGGTGCCCGTTAAGCGCGACACTTTTCAATGTCGCATTTGCAGACCTGGAAAAAAGAAATGAGCAAAGAACAGGAAGGAGGAGTTCTAATAGGTAGAAGGAAAATTTGGACAATTTCATACGCGGATGATGTTGTGTTAATGGTAAATAATGCACAGGGGCTGAAGAATATGATAAAGAGATTCGAGAGATACATAAATAAAAAATGCTTGGAGTTAAATGTGCAAAAGTCTAAGAAAATGATATGCAGGAAAGTCGGAAGAAGAAGAAATGAGGAAAGATTTCGTTGAAATGAAGAAGAAATAGAAAGAGTAAGAGAACTGGAATATTTAGGTTATACAGTGGGCGAGAGAGCGAGAGAGAGAGAGAGAGAGAGAGAGAACAACAAGGATAAAGACCATATTAAGAAGGTAGTTAGGAAAGCGGATATGACACTAGGAAAAGTATGTGGGGGATTGGAGAAAGATTATTCAGAGATGACTTTGAAAGAAGAACGAAACTGTATGATGCGCTAGTTAGAAACACCGTGGCGTATGGAACAGAGATATGGGGATGGAGAAGGTATGACGAAATAGAATAATTGCAGGCGGAATACATACGGTGGATAATGAAATTGGAGAGATCAACACCAACATACTGGCTGTTAAAAGAAACATGAAGAGAAAGAAATTAAAAATGTGAGTAAGGGAAATGAGCTGTGAAGAGAGGTTAATAAACTCGGAAGAAGGATAGGAAGAACGTGGGAGAATATTAATGAGAGGAAATGAAGTAACGAAAAGGGAAAGAATAAGAATCAAATTCTTGGAATGGAGAGGATGGTCAAATGAAGAATGGAAAAGAAGAAGAAGAAGATTAAATGGGGAAGATGTGTGGACCAAAATAGAGCAGATAAGTAAATACAATCAAGAACAAGAAAGAGAGAGATGAAAATAAAAGTGTCAAAGTTCCTAAGAGAATTAAGGGAGGTGGCAAGGAAACCAGGAAATAAGCCGAAATACTTATGGGTGAAAAAAAAAGAAAAAAGGGAGAGGAGAATTAGAAAGGATAGGAAGATTCATAAAGGATAGTGAAACATGGGTATGCAAATATTGGCTAATGAACGAAGAAAGGATATGTAGGCTTTGTAAGAAAGAGGAAGAAACAGTGAAACATGTGATTGAAGCATGTGAAGTAAGTGGAGAGAGTGGGAGGAATTGGAAAGAGGTAATTAGAGGAGAAGGGAAAAACTTGACTATTCTACGGGAGATAATAGGGAGAAGGAAAAGATGGGAAGAACAGGAAAGTGATAAAAGAAGATTATGCAACATAAAATAGATTAGGAAACACTTGTAACATAGAAAAAATTGTTAGCACACAGTCGGATACATTAGAAGGGTAGGACTTACACTGGCACGATCACGGGATTTAAATGGAAAGAGTATATGATCGTTAAATCGTAACACAAAAGTGGGCAATAAATTAAATTATTATTATTATATTTTTCTTTTTATATTGTATTCTTATATTTTTATTTTTATACTGAATTTTTTATTCTATTCGTTTAATTTTATATTGTTTTTTATATTTTTTCTTTTTATATTATATTCTTTTATAATGAATTTTTATATTTTTTTTTCTTTTCATATTACATTTATTATTTTAGTTTATTCCTTTTATTTCACAATGTTTTTTATATTTTTTATTTTTTTATTTTATATTTTTATATTTTATTCATTTATATTCTATTTTCTTTTTTCTTTTCATATTATATTTATTATTTAATAGTATTTTCTTTTATATTTATATGTTTTTATATTGTATTGTGTTTTATTTTCTATTTTAATTGTATTTTTATATTTTTATATTCAATTATATTTATATATTTTTATATTTTTATTGGTGAAGACGTGTGAACCAAAGTAGAGCAGATAAGTAAATACATTCAAGAACAAGAAAGAGAGATGAAAATAAAAGAGTCAAAGTTCCTAAGAGAATTAAGGGAGGTGACAAGGAAACCAGGAAATAAGCCGAAATACTTATGGGTGAAAAAAAGAAAAAAAGGAGAGGAGAATTAGAAAGGGTAGGAAGATTCATAAAGGATAGTGAAACAAGGGTATGCAAATATTGGCTAATGAACGAAGAAAGGATATGTAGGCTTAAAAGAAAGAGGAAGAAACAGTGAAACATGTGATTGAAGCATGTGAAGTAAGTGGAGAGAGTGGGAGGAATTGGAAAGAAGTAATTAGAGGAGAAGGGAAAAACTTGGCTATTCTACGGGAGATAATAGGGAGAAGGAAAAGATGGGAAGAACAGGAAAATGATAAAAGAAGATTATGCAACATAAAATAGATCAGGAAACACTTGTAAAATAGACAAAATTGTTGTGACTCAGCAGGATACATTAGAACGGTAGGACTTACATTGACACAATCACTGAAATGAAATGGAAAGTGTATAGGATCGTTAAATTGTAACACAAAAGTGGATAATAAATTAAATTAAATTATTATTATTATTATTCCTATATTTTTCTTTTTATAATGTATTTTTATATTGAATTTTTATATTTTTATTTTTTATTTTTATATTCTATTCATATTCTATTTTTATATTATGTTTTTATATTTTTCTTTTTTATTTTATTAATTTATTTTCTTTTATTTTATTATTTTATTTCATTTTATACTTATATTGTTTTTCATATTGTATTGTATTGTATTTTATATTTTTATATTTGTGCTTGTATTATTCTATATTATTTCTTAATTTTATTCACCCATCATTTTCCTTCTCTCTTTGCCACCTAATTCTGAGATTCGACGTTTCCGAAAAAAGTATTATATTTTGTTCGTGCCTTCATCTCGCTGCCAAATGATATCATTCCGCGCGGCTGCTCCAGAGGAGTCAAATTACACACAATCGTGCGATACGCTGCAGCGTTAAATCAGAACGTTTTAAAAACTTGTTAGCTTTAGAATGCTAGCTACATAATGGTTCGGAAAAAAATATATCTGTTTGCTACATAATAGTTCGTTATATATCGGTGATTAAAAAATTATTATTTCTCTGTGTTGGGGAAAAAATTTCCATCACATATTGGTATGGAAAAAAATTTCTGCTGACACCACATAATTCTTTCTATGATTCGAACGTTCTTCGCGCTGTCAAATGTCGTCACCCTGCACGGCTGCTCCAGGGGACTCAAGTTACATACGATCACGCGAGACGCTGCGACGTTAAATCGGAACGCTTTAGAATACTGTTAGCTTTAGAATAAAATGTGATTGTACTCTCAATCATATTGTGGATGATGCTCGTAGTAAAAAAATGGTAAATTATATTCTTTTAATTTTTCTATGATGGACGCGTATGTCTAACTCTTTTGGTGTACCTCCTCCCCCCAAAAGATTGCATGTAAAAAGCCGATTCGTCCCAATATGGTTCTATGCAGTTTCTGCTGATACAGCATAATCCTTTCTATGATGGACGCGTATGTCTAACTCTTTTGGTGTACCTCCTCCCCCCAAAAGATTGCATGCAAAAAGCCGATTGGTCCAAACATGATTCTATGCAATTTCTGCTGATACAACATAATTCTTTCTATGATTCACACGTATGGCAAATTAGTGCGCGAGATCATCCGAGGAAATTTCTGCTGACATCGCATAATTCAAAGGTTCAACGTTCCCACAGGTATTATATTACATTCGGCGCGTGTCGAAACTTTTATCCTTGAGGGCATGGCTCAAGTTACATGATTGAAAATCATTTGAAAACAATTATTATCTATAGAATGCATGCGATTGTACCACTAAGTAGTGTTGTCTCTTTCCCTATCTAGAATTTAGCTTTAAAATAATGCTCTGTCTCTTTCCCTCCTAATGCATGCGATTGTACCACCATGTAGTGCTGTCTCTTTCCCTCCCTCAGAATTTAGCTTTAAAATGCATGCTCTCTCTTTCCAATCCATCCGAAGAGGTGGTGTTTTAAAAACAGCCGATCTTCCCCGACGTTATCCGATGAAAAACGAATGCTTGACGATGCTTAGTATATGTACCATTCATTAAAGACTGATGTTAGAGAGCCGACGTTGGGGGAGTTGGTTAGGCGGTTGACTCGTACCGCGGAGGTCTTGGGTTCGAGCCCCGTCGCATAGATTCTGTTTTTTCATTTATATTAATATCTTAAATTAATATTTCCTTCTTTACCGACAGTCACAGGCTCTCCTCCTCGATGCGGCGGTTTCGGTATCGTTTCGGTTATCGATTGATTTGATATCGGTCCTCGCGCTATAACCCCCCCACCATATTCCGCCATCTCGATGATGTCATCCGCTGCCGCCCGATCTCGATGACGTCACCCGCCGCCCCGGCCACGCGCCGTCCGCCGCCCGAGCCGCCGCGGGGAATTTTCCACCGACTTTAAAACTCAAATTCGAGTTTCAAGGTCGGGGGAGGGGAGGGGGAATGGCCTTCAAACTCAAATTTGCGTTGGAATCGGCCTATCTTTACTACTGTAATTTATAAAAAATCTTACTATTATAATAAAGCTACAGCGTTTATTTGTATGCACACGAAAATCTCAAAAAGTACTGAACCAATCATTACGATATTTTAAATGCAACATCCTTGAACAACAAGAATGAACATAGGCTATGTGTAATCACGTAAAATATAATTAATCTGTGTAATTTTATGTACATAAAAGAAGTCACGACGCGGCTGTCTGCTATGGATAGTACGCGACGCGACCGCCAGGCGGCGATCGGGGCGGGCGCTTCGCGCAGTTGAAATAAAGCAGTCATGCCCATATCAGGGCCGGGCAGATAGTGTATCGTCACTTTCGAGTACCACCAGTAGTTTCCGATTACGGAAGTTTATATTTTCAAAAATAATTATAAAAATGCCAAGACACAAACCCTTTCCAGAAAATTCGCTGTTGCTAGACGTTATTCTATTTTAAGAATAAAATAATGAGCGAAAGTAGCGAACAGCATCAAAATAGACTCTCAAAAATGAGTACAAGAGCAGCAGATTTTCTTTGGATGTTACCATGTCCTCGTGTATGATCAAATTTGTCAAGATCATTCGCCCGAGTTCGACGCATGCAACACTAATGTCGCAAAATCATCTTACCAAGAATATGATTTTTTCCGAATTATGAGGAAAAAACTTTTACGAGGAAATGAAGCGTTTTTCAAAATACTTTAATTTCGTTAAAAAAAATATTAATTTCAATAAACATAAATCAGTCACGCTACTAATTCGGGCGAAGCCGACACGGGGCATGCTAGTAATACATAAATATATATTAAATATTAAAAACACACATATATATATGCTTTTCATTTGTCGGTATGGGTAGTAGGGTGGGCCAAAAAATCAAATTTTCGAAACTCGAAACAGCCTAGGAGAAAAAGTTGCGTCTGGGGTTGCGTCTAATAATGCAATAATAACTTATATCGTTGTAATCGCGAGAGTTCATAGAATAATTTGACGTAACAAACAACCGAATAACTATTACTGTTTGAACTCAAAAGATGTTTTAAGTTGAAAATTTGTATTTTTTCAAAATCGAATTTCTCGAATAATATTTTCCGATGCTCAACAGTGAAATATGAAAATATATAACGGTATAAGGGTAAAGGATAAAAGGTATAAAAGGTATAACGGTATATAAGGATATATAAGGGTAAAGGGTGCAAGGGTAAAGGGTGCAAGGGTAGAGGGTGCAAGGGTAAAGGGTACAAGGGTAAAGGGTACAAGGGTAAATGGTGCAAGGGTAAAGGGTGCAAGGGTAAAAGGGTGCAAGGGTAAAGGGTGCAAGGTAAAGGGTGCAAGGGTAAAGGGCGGTAGAATAAAGGGTGCAAGGGTAAAGGGTGCAAGGGTAAAGGGTGCAAGGGTGAAGGGTGCAAGGGTATATAAGGGGGTAAAGTTATAAAGGTATAGAAGGGTGTATATATAAGAGTATAAGGGTGTAAGGGAATATATATGAATATAAGGGTATAAGGGTATAACGGTATATAAGGGTGTAAGGGTATAAGGGTAGGTATACAGGGTCATCGTTTAATCCTGCAACCCGCGCGCGCGCGAACCTGTAAAATGGCAATACCGCCTCACGGACGCATTCCACTACAACCATGCACCGTCCCGGCGTTCGGAGAGCTGCTAGCGACCGCTAGACAGCAGTGATGCCCGAGCTTCGAGAATTTTGGGCTGGTCTCTTTCAAATTAACGTTGCGAAGAACTATTCAGAGTTTTCCGGCCGGGGTTGAAAAATTTGGGGCCTTTTTCGTATAACTTTTGAACTATAAGAGATATCGGAATGCAATTTACGCTGGTAAATGAGGAAAAATTATTCCCTCTTAATGATGGATAATTTAACATATTTTACGTTTACTTAATTTTTCTTTTATCATTTTTTTAACCATAATTGCTTAAAAAGCTTTTGCAAACTGTTTATTTGATCTAGAGACGCGGTAGCGTCTCGACGCCAAGTACATGAAAAACACCCTGTATATGTCGATGTCGCTACCGTGTATCTTTACTCGTCGCGGAGACACTCTAACCTAATTCTGACATTTATACATGAATATCTCATCACGCCTGCAATGTTTTGTAAATTTAAAGACATTTTTCTTATGTAAACCGCATATCGGCTTTCGAACAAGACCAATTTCAATAAAATCGGTCCACACATGACAGAGATATCATAATATTGTTCATGGATCAGTCGAATTTATTAATTTTCGTCTCCTGATTCTCCTTCTCCAAGAAATTTTTCGTCAACATAATACGTATATACGGGTTACACACACACCTTCAGCCAACACATGTATCGTTCTTCGTTCGTCGTCCGCCATTGTACGTACATATATATATACTATTTTGAAATTTATAACCTAAGTGCTAAGTGTCAAATAAAGTAAGTTGTCCCAATTTGAAATGTCAGGAGTTTTTACACTACATAGGAGACTGAATTATTGTCTCAATTAATAAGGTAAGTCGCCAAAATTTTTTTAATAGATTTCTTATGTAGAGTCGCAGACTTGGAAGTTATCCGGAGAAGGTTCGACAGAGAAGCATCTCCTTTCGTATAATAATATATATTGCAAGAAATTGCATTGCATTTAAATTGCCTGATATTTGTATTTGTATATACCAGCAAAATAGAGTTTTTAGGTAAAGCTTATTATATTATTATTATAGAAATCAAGGGGACGCACAGGACTTTGATAAAAATGAAGGGGACGCACAGGCGTGGAAGTTGTCCGGAGAAGATTAAATTAAATAAATAGAAAGACAAAGCATCTTGCTTCGCACATGCTTCTGGAAAGTCAAATAAGGTACATCGACAAAATTATAAATATACCAGCAATTTAGAGTTTTTATTATATATATTGCAACAAATTGCATTGCATTTAAATTGCCTGATATTTGTACTTGTATATACCAGCAATTTAGAGTTTTTATGTAAAGCTTATTTTATATTATAGAAATGAAGGGGACGCACAGGACTTCAATAAAAATGAAGGGGATGCACAGGCTTGGAAGTTGTTCGGAGAAGATTAAATAAATAGAAAGACAAAGCATCTTCCTTCGCACATGATTCTGGAAAGTCAAATAAGGTAAATCGACAAAATTATAAACATACTATATATTGTAACAAATTGAATTGCATTTAAATTGCCTGATATTTGTATTTTTTATATACCAGCAATTTAGAGTTTTTATGTAAAGCTTATTATATTATAGAAATGAAGGGGACGCACAGGCTTGGATAGTAGAATTGATGATGGGGACGCACAGGCTTGGATGAACAGAAATGAAGGGAATGCACAGGCGTGAAAGTTGTCCGGAGAAGATTAAAACATAAATAGAAAGACAAAGCATCTTGCTTCGCACATGCTTTTGGAAAGTCAAATAAGGTAAATCGACAAAATTATAAACATACTAAACTAATTTTATTCCAAAACCAATAAATTGTGTGTTGAAAATATTGGACCTCTTCGTTCATCCTCGTTGAATTATTACCATAGCATTTAAATTTCCAGCAACAAGACTTTCTGCCATACGCTCTCATTTCCTTTGGACACATTTTATAATCTACACTTACTTTAACAAAATGCCACTCTATTTCTATATAGTTGCTACGCTATTCATTATTAATTTTACTAGTTTTCCATTAACAATATTTTTTATACTATACTAAACCAACACCAATAAAAATATTGAATCTCTTCATTCATTTTCGCTAAATTACCATTAACATTTCTTAAATTTCTGCCACAAGACTTTCTATCGCAGATCTTCCCAAGTAGGGGAAATCTGCTTCTGAAACACATGTTTCGGTTCTCCTTCCAACGCTGTGCCTGCGGATAAGGTGGGACGATTTCTACTGTCCTCTCTCTCTGCTTCCTAGCGGCGTTACTGTCTCCTCTGAGAGAGGGAGTGTTGGAGGGAGAACCGAAACATGTGTTTCAGAAGCAGATTTCCCCTACTTGGGAAGGCCTGGATTCTATCGTATGCTCTCATCTCCTTTGTACACATTATGTAGTCTCTATCTACACTTACTATAGCAAAAGGCCACTATTTCTATATAATTTCTATAAAAGTAAGTTCTACGTTAAGTTGTATATACCCATAAAAAACTTCAAAGAAGTAAAAAAATACGCCAAGTACATGAAAAATCAAATAAATCACAAAAAATAGAAGACAATAATAATCACAAAAAGTAGAATCTAGAATTTATCCTTAATTCTGTCGCGTGATAATTCGTAATTTATAATATTAAAAATTATCTAAAGTCAGTTCCTACGCAAATTATCTTTGTAAAAAGAAGTGAGATCCCCATAAAAAACTTCAAAAAAGTAAAAAAATACGCCAAGTACATGAAAAATCAAATAAATCATAAAAAATAGAAGACAATAATAATCACTGTGACGTCCCCCAAAATTTCGCTCACAGATAAAATAATATTTCTTCATAAACTATTATACAACTCCTCTCAAATCTCCCCAAACACCAAATTACCCCTTCTCCATGACCGCCTTGGCGATGTACCTTAGCGGTCCCCGTCTCAAGACGGTCAATCAGTAAATCTCCCCAAACTTCAATTTTTACCCCTTCTCCATGACCTCGACCGCCTTGGCGATGTACCTTAGCGGTCCCCATCTCAAGACGGTCAATCAATGAATCTCCCTCATATATTCGCCCAACGTGGCACAAACTCTTCCCTCCTATCGAATCTAAACAAGTCCCTCGCCCCTTCTATATCTTAAATCGAGACCAAGTCTCAAGCCCACTAAATGACCAAAGAAGTCAAATCCATTATCACCCCTTTCCTATAAAAACACCCAAAACCCATTCGAGGAGTTGAGCATTACTGAATCACATGTATAAGAACCCCAGAAGGATAATCGCGAGGATTATTTGGCGTACGTGCCGAAAATGCGAGTCCAAATATAGACCAACCTTTGGTCCTTACAAAAACCCCGGAAATGTTACTGCGACGCATATGCGTAACTATGTCAAGGTGCGTACTGCGCACCCCCCCTTCAAGCCGAAAAGATTGTAATTAGTATAAATACGAGGAACCGCGAGAGCTCGTCCTCTTTTCTACGGAAAGTTATCATCGAAGCTCGTTCTACAGACATCAATCAACGATTCGTACTGCAGAAATCTATCGCAAATCTATATAATTATCTTAAACTAAATTCAGTGTTCAACGGCAACAACCGTAAGAATTTATATTACCATTTAACTATTGCATATCACCTCCATACATATTATTTTGTATTGCTATTCTTATCGATATTCATATTATTTTGTATTTCTACGCTTATTGCGTTTTCATATTATTTTGCATTACTATTCTTATTGCTTTTCATATTATTTTACATTACTATTCTTATTGCGTTTTCATATTATTTTGCGTTACTATTCTTATAGCTATTCACATTATTTTGTCTTGCTATTCATATTGCTTTTCATATTATTTTGTCTCATTACGCTTAAGTGCTTTTCATATTATATTGTGTTATTAACGCTCATTGCGACCATATTCCATGTTCTTAACTACGTTTATTGCTTATATTATTCCATCATAAAACATATACTGTATGTCACGCTCATAATCACTCTATATATATATATTGCCATTTATATAAATTTTCTGTGCCAATTATTAATGTTTAAACGCATTCTATGTTTAACAAAGCACTATCACAAACAGTGCCTATATTTTCGCCTAACTTATTAATAAACCGCTTTGCTTAACTAACGTTTCGAGTCATTGTGTTAATCCTTCTGCTACGAAGATCCCGAAAACCAACCAGGCTGCCGGAACAGCTGATTACGGGCAACGACCGCGGAAAGCATTGCCGTGTTTACAAACTTACTTTCGTATAGGTTTCGCTTAACTGTATGAATAGCTGATTTTGCTGAATCATTACGAGTGTCTTTTACCTCGATGCAGCTGTAAATCCGATTACCAAAAACAAACCATAATAAGTGCTCTAACGGGTGTCTCCACAAAAGGTATAAGTCATTTAAACCTTCCCTGGTCGATCAGTGTGCAGGATTATAGATTCGCGCCTGACATTCCCTCAAAACGATCAGTGTGCAGGATTTTAGATTCGTGCCTGACTCTCCCTTCAAAATCCTCAGTGTGCTGGATTACAGATTCGCGCCTGACATTCCCTTAAAATCCTCAGTGTGCTGGATTACAGATTCGCGCCTGACATTCCCTTCAAAATCCTCAGTGTGCTGGATTACAGATTCGCGCCTGACATTCCCTCAAAATCCTCAGTGTGCTGGATTACAGATTCGCGCCTGACATTCCCTCGAAATCCTCAGTGTGCTGGATTACAGATTCGCGCCTGACATTCCCTTAATATCCTCAGTGTGCTGGATTACAGATTCGCGCCTGACATTCCCTCAAAATCCTCAGTGTGCTGGATTTTAGATTCGTGCCTGACTCTCCCTTCAAAACCCTCAGAGTGTTGGATTATAGATTCGCGCCTGATTTTATTCCCCATGTCATTGTCCCCAAAGACCTCCACCCGGGACGTGACATAATTTTGGTGACAGCGGTGGGATACACGTTTGCCGTTGATAGAAGGAAATTCTATGATACGGTGCTCACAAAGTCCCTATTTTCAAGTATGTGCATTAATTGCCCAAATCGGGGTGTACTGAACTATTGTAGCCGCAGATTACAAAGTTTGACTGCGTATATGCGGTGGATGATCTGCGTTTCTGGGAGCATAGCAACAACCATTGACGGTTACGATATTTGTTTAAGCTGCTCCCTACGAGATCCAACAGACACCGAAAGAGCTTATTTAATCCATTATTGCCAAACGCCTTACGTGTTCCCCAATTGCCCACGGTGCGGCATTGTTTTGCTCCACAAACGTCCTGCTGATCAGTGCGTTGATTGCATAAATTGGTATCTCTCTTCTGAAAGGAGTTATAATGAATTCGACAACGTCTACCCGTGTAGACAAATTCCAGATTTATAAGTAATAATTAACAGTTGTCTGAAGTAACGTAATTTTGGCCACATAAGATGGGATCTTCGTATACCGTTGAAAGAAAAGAAGTACTTTTTCCACACGGTCCCCGTGATTTAACATGTATATTACTCGCACGCAACAGTTCGCAGTAGCCTATCGAAGCCGCAAGGCACAGAGTACAACTGCGTGTATGCAAACATTAATGTGTGTAAAACTGCGTTTAGCTACAACGAACCAAGTCAACGAAATTTGCTTATGCTGCTCCCGGTGGGACCCAGCAAATACGGTGACAGTATCTGAAAATCATTACCGCCAAACGGCCTATATATTCCACAATTGCCCTCGGTGCAATCAAATCTTACTTTAAACATGTCTGTGTACGGTGAAGCCGACGACTCTCCCGTAATGGACCAAGACGCGGGCCCTTCCACTAACAGAATAGACACCGCGACCGCCGAATTAATGGATCGGGTACAAAAATTGCGGGAAAAACAAGCTGATATTGAGAGCTTGTACGCGAGATGTGTCGTAAACCTGCAATCCAATACGCGTTCGGGCGTAGCCAATGATTCAGATGGCCCCGCGTTAGAAGATCTTTCTAGTGAAATTCAAGCCACCCGCGAAATAATGGAAAAAATTCTTATGTCTCCGACAACGGCAAACAAATTTGCTACTCCAGGTTCCTCCCGTTTGAATAGGAAACCCGTACTAAATTATAATTATATTCCGGACCAGGATCCATCGCCCCAGATCACATTAAAAGACGCCGTAGAAACGGTCCCAGAGTTTAACGGTCACAACATGTCCGTTTTGCAATTCGCAAGAGCCTGCAATAGGGCTAAGGCTCTGATTCCCTCGCAAGCCGAACCCCAGTTAGCGAGGTTGTTGAGAAATAAACTGCAAGACCATGCGTACTTGGCTGTTGAGGATCGGGTCTTTGATTCCGTAAATGAATTAGTCAAACGACTGAAACGTATTTTTTCCCCTGATAAAACATCAGACCACTATCGTGGAGAACTTGTCAACGTTATCAAAGGATCCAACGAGCACATATTGGAATACATCTCACGCGTAAAAGATCTACGATTCGCCATTCTAGAAGAAGATAGGGAATATTACCGCGACTTCGCGCGAAATCACCCGCAGGATCTGGATCGCCTAACTCTAGATTCTTTCGTCGATGGCCTTCCACCTCATATGAGGATGAGGCTACAACAACACCAATTCGAAACGCTCAACGAAGCGTTCGATTTAGCTGTCCGTGTGGACAAAGAAATTACCAGGGACCGTCTCCGATTCCCCGACCAGAAGACTCCCAAATTAACCTGCCAACTCTGCAACAAGACAGGTCATGAGGCACGGTCCTGTTGGAGTAACCAAGGCCCGCCAGCTCAACCTTCCGAGAGGAACTCTCTAAACCGCGCCGCGGAATATGGGTCCCAAACACCCAAACCCCAGGTCACCTACTGGGACATGTCTCGACCTCCACCTTCCAGGCCTACGGAGTTGCGAATCTGCGGGAACTGTAAAAAGCCCGGACATGTGACTTCGGAATGCAGAAAACGCACCTTCACTATCAAGGAAGATCCTAGAGCCTTGTGGGAAACGAAGTCGGGAATTACTCCTCCGAGCGCCGATGGATGCGAACTGTGGAGCGAGCCAAGCAGAAGCGCACCCATTTACGATATACCCCAAAGCACTAGCGGTATTATAAGAGTCGCTGCAGTGCAACTAAACCCGGTCGTGCTACGGCCGAGGACAAAATCCTCATTTTCTGTACATAATCCGGACCTAAAGGACTACTCGCAAATTATAAATTCTAGCGAGATTGACACTCCAAGCATCATGCCCACCATCGAAGTAGAGAAATCCGACAGGAAAACTCCAGAATCCAAACCTAAAAGACCAATAGAGACTACAACGCCTACAGGCACCACTCCCATCCACCCCCTAATAAAAAACAAGTCCCTCTTAGCCCTGGATCCGTCGATCCACCATCTCGAGGCACCCACGAAAGTGCACTCACTCTTACCCCCTGCGCTATACGCCAAACAAACCCTTCCCATAAACTCCCAAAAGTCTCTTGCGGCTACATTGGAAATGGTAGTATTCAAAATTTCTGAGGAAGCTCCTTCAAGGGCAGAAAATTTATTTAAGTCAATCTCTAAAGAGCACCCGATTCATGGGGAAAGCGATAAGTTCTCCGAAGCTAAACCTCGTATGCCAAAACGAAGCAAAAATGTCCTTGGATTAACCAGATATCATCGAAGGTTTACCCCAGAATTTTCTAAAAATGCTCGCCAGTTAACCCAGCCTTTCAAGAACGACCCAGCATTTAACTGGAGACCGTCCCAGCAAACCGTTTTTGACGACTTCAAATCAGTCTTGCAGAAGGAACTTATCCTGCAATACCCGAAATTTGAACTGAAATTCCACGTCACTACAGACGCCTTATCCCATACTTCCCCTGCAGTGGAGGCATGCTCCAAACGACCACGAGACAAATGTGACGACCACTTGGAGGACTGGCCCAAACGTGGACCATGCGATTCAAAGAGGCCTCGGTTCTCAAAATCACCGATCCATGCGCCAACGAGTGGCAGCAACCCCGTCGACTCTGCAACACCCACATCCAGCATTCATCAGGGAAGGAAATGCAGAAGGAACCAACCACATAGAAAGATGTGCCGGGAAATATCATCTGCAGATATTCCACCAATTCCCTCAAAAGAAAACATACGTGAACGACTGCCTACAACTACAACAGGCAACACTTATAACCTACCCATACAGGGTTTATTTATAAAATATTTTGTGTGCGTGCTTCTCAACCTATACTCATCAATTAAAATCGCTGACGTATTTATAAAAAGATTCATTTGTCACTTCGGAGCTCCTAGAGCCATCCTCACCGACCAAGTACCAAAATTTAATAGAAATTTTATAAAACCGGCACCGTGGAAATGGAAAGTCCAACAATTCCGAACCACAGCCTTTCACCCACCGTCTAACGGCTCTCTAGAGAGATTGCATCTCGTAATGACCCAATATTTAAAATTGATTATCGGTAGATACACTGACTGGGACGAATGGACCAACTTGGCCGCGATCTCGTATAATGCCAGTGTCCGCGAGTGTAATAAATACACTCCGCATGAAAAATTATTCGGGAAATTAGCTCGGAAACCGAACCGGAACCCGGTTCTTGAAGAAATTGAAAATAAAACATACCAAGGTTACCTTTCGAAACTGAGTAGGAGCCTGAGGTATAAAAGACCTGACGATCGCGATATCCATTTGCGCGAGAGTCCCGGTTGACCCCAAGTCACAATAAACAAAAACATTAATCAAATTTTCCAATATAGATCGTTGCAACTACAACACTTATTGCAGTCACCACTTACGCGGCTATGCCGTCAAGAGGGAAGGAAGGAATATCACATCCCTCCTCTCTAAAAACATCTCATACATCATCATCAAGGAGGCGTCTTCACAGACGGTCATCGCTATAGATGACTCCTTCCCCTCCAACATCAGTCATCAGAGCAACTCCAAGATGCCACTACCCCTTCGCCCCGTATAGACCCCAATCTTACGAACGAGCAAATCCACCCCGCTCCTTACAGGGAAGAAATGCATGCATTTCTTCATATAAGGGGGGAGGTGTGACGTCCCCCAAAATTTCGCTCACAGATAAAATAATATTTCTTCATAAACTATTATACAACTCCTCTCAAATCTCCCCAAACACCAAATTACCCCTTCTCCATGACCGCCTTGGCGATGTACCTTAGCGGTCCCCGTCTCAAGACGGTCAATCAGTAAATCTCCCCAAACTTCAATTTTTACCCCTTCTCCATGACCTCGACCGCCTTGGCGATGTACCTTAGCGGTCCCCATCTCAAGACGGTCAATCAATGAATCTCCCTCATATATTCGCCCAACGTGGCACAAACTCTTCCCTCCTATCGAATCTAAACAAGTCCCTCGCCCCTTCTATATCTTAAATCGAGACCAAGTCTCAAGCCCACTAAATGACCAAAGAAGTCAAATCCATTATCACCCCTTTCCTATAAAAACACCCAAAACCCATTCGAGGAGTTGAGCATTACTGAATCACATGTATAAGAACCCCAGAAGGATAATCGCGAGGATTATTTGGCGTACGTGCCGAAAATGCGAGTCCAAATATAGACCAACCTTTGGTCCTTACAAAAACCCCGGAAATGTTACTGCGACGCATATGCGTAACTATGTCAAGGTGCGTACTGCGCACCCCCCTTCAAGCCGAAAAGATTGTAATTAGTATAAATACGAGGAACCGCGAGAGCTCGTCCTCTTTTCTACGGAAAGTTATCATCGAAGCTCGTTCTACAGACATCAATCAACGATTCGTACTGCAGAAATCTATCGCAAATCTATATAATTATCTTAAACTAAATTCAGTGTTCAACGGCAACAACCGTAAGAATTTATATTACCATTTAACTATTGCATATCACCTCCATACATATTATTTTGTATTGCTATTCTTATCGATATTCATATTATTTTGTATTTCTACGCTTATTGCGTTTTCATATTATTTTGCATTACTATTCTTATTGCTTTTCATATTATTTTACATTACTATTCTTATTGCGTTTTCATATTATTTTGCGTTACTATTCTTATAGCTATTCACATTATTTTGTCTTGCTATTCATATTGCTTTTCATATTATTTTGTCTCATTACGCTTAAGTGCTTTTCATATTATATTGTGTTATTAACGCTCATTGCGACCATATTCCATGTTCTTAACTACGTTTATTGCTTATATTATTCCATCATAAAACATATACTGTATGTCACGCTCATAATCACTCTATATATATATATTGCCATTTATATAAATTTTCTGTGCCAATTATTAATGTTTAAACGCATTCTATGTTTAACAAAGCACTATCACAAACAGTGCCTATATTTTCGCCTAACTTATTAATAAACCGCTTTGCTTAACTAACGTTTCGAGTCATTGTGTTAATCCTTCTGCTACGAAGATCCCGAAAACCAACCAGGCTGCCGGAACAGCTGATTACGGGCAACGACCGCGGAAAGCATTGCCGTGTTTACAAACTTACTTTCGTATAGGTTTCGCTTAACTGTATGAATAGCTGATTTTGCTGAATCATTACGAGTGTCTTTTACCTCGATGCAGCTGTAAATCCGATTACCAAAAACAAACCATAATAAGTGCTCTAACGGGTGTCTCCACAAAAGGTATAAGTCATTTAAACCTTCCCTGGTCGATCAGTGTGCAGGATTATAGATTCGCGCCTGACATTCCCTCAAAACGATCAGTGTGCAGGATTTTAGATTCGTGCCTGACTCTCCCTTCAAAATCCTCAGTGTGCTGGATTACAGATTCGCGCCTGACATTCCCTTAAAATCCTCAGTGTGCTGGATTACAGATTCGCGCCTGACATTCCCTTCAAAATCCTCAGTGTGCTGGATTACAGATTCGCGCCTGACATTCCCTCAAAATCCTCAGTGTGCTGGATTACAGATTCGCGCCTGACATTCCCTCGAAATCCTCAGTGTGCTGGATTACAGATTCGCGCCTGACATTCCCTTAATATCCTCAGTGTGCTGGATTACAGATTCGCGCCTGACATTCCCTCAAAATCCTCAGTGTGCTGGATTTTAGATTCGTGCCTGACTCTCCCTTCAAAACCCTCAGAGTGTTGGATTATAGATTCGCGCCTGATTTTATTCCCCATGTCATTGTCCCCAAAGACCTCCACCCGGGACGTGACATCACAAAAAAAAATAGAAAAAGTATACAATACAAAAAAAGATGTGAAATCAAAATGAGCTGCCAGTACATAAAGGTGCTTTCCAACTGCGCTTAAGATGACACAACTACATACACACAGCTGAAATGCTGTGTTCATACATTCCATTACAATGTATTACATAATATTAAGCAGATATATTTTTATACAAATAAATATTTTAATACGAATAAATATTTTATTCAAAATACTTGGCGCTGCGCCCCGAATTGGTGTTGCTAAACTCAATAAATATGTATAAATTGCATTAATCCTTTTCTTTCTTTCTTGTACGTGCGTGCGTGCGTGTGTGTGCGTGCGTGCGTGTGCATATGCTACGTATGATATTAGAATTAAATATATGTAGAATAAATCTGACTGCGTTTCTAATATGTGTATGTATATGTATTTTATATTTTAATGGAGTTGTTGTAAATTATTAATTAATGCTAAGGCAATTAATATTTTTTCGGTTGCGCAGCGCCAAGTATTTTGAATAAAATATTTATTCGTATTAAAATATTTATTTGTATAAAAATATATCTGCTTAATATTATGTAATACATTGTAATGGAATGTATGAACACAGCATTTCAGCTGTGTGTATGTAGTTGTGTCATCTTAAGCGCAGTTGGAAAGCACCTTTATGTACTGGCAGCTCATTTTGATTTCACATCTTTTTTTGTATTGTATACTTTTTCTATTTTTTTTTGTGATTATTATTGTCTTCTATTTTTTGTGATTTATTTGATTTTTCATGTACTTGGCGTATTTTTTTACTTTTTTGAAGTTTTTTATGGGGTAATATATTTAACGCTGTTTTTAAAATTCGTGGTGTTGATAAACAATAGGCCTGTTGTTTCTGTATCATTACTTTCATAAATTGAGAAATTAAATTTTTATTGAATTATGTGTTAGTTCTGCAGACCTCCGAATCTATTGTTCTGGTTTTCTTTTTTATGATTTTATCCTTAATGCGGTGCATACCTAAATCAGACGTAGGGGGTAACTAATGGGACGTGTCTTTGATTGTAGCGGTGTTTGATTTTTTTCTCTAGAATTGTTGTGTTTGAATGTTTTAACTACTCAATGCCACGCCTATTCCGGCTTCCGATAATGTCATTTTTTTTAATGATGTGCCATTATTGTGGCTTTTACAAGCACGTGGCGAAAAATCTCTCCGTACAAGGGTATAGCGCCGCGGTCAACCCTGTCGTAGCTAAAATTTTTTAAATTGAGACGAGTACGAGATCAGTTGACATTATTTTCAAACCTCATTACAGTAATCTGGGGTGCGAGTGGTAAACCGATCATAAAACCGGAGTGCGCGGCTCGATTACCTGGGCCGGGAAATTCCCAATACCTAGCTCTTTGCGACGCTAATTTTCGAAGCCGGGCATCACTCTCTCCGCTGGGCCGGTGCATGATTGTAGTGGAATGCGTCCGTGAGGCGGTGTTGCCATTTTACAAGTTCACGCGCGCGCGGGTTGCAGGATTAAACGATGACCCTGTATATGTGGCGGTTCACCACATTTTCAAATATGCGCGGGCACGCGCCTGGCAACGCCAGGCAATTGTGCAAACCCGGGTAACGTCGGGGAACCTCGGCCGGTGCCGCGGGTAGAGGCGAGGCAAGCCGAAGGGACTAGAAGACGAACCGGCGCACATGGCGGACGCAAAAAAGCCACGCGTAACTGTAACGAGTCTCATCGCACAAAAATCGAAATAAATCGTACATGCGATTAAGTGGGGAATTGGTCATTTTCTACGTCTCATTTCCTACATTGGTGACCCCGACAGGGAACAGAATAGTTTCGGTCTCCGCAAAATAACAGACCAAGGGGGGCCTAGCCTCGTGTGACGAAAAATTGCCACGCAGCACGTGCTCGGCAGTTTTACGCCGCAGCAATAATTTTTCTCTCGGTATTGTTTCTCCGATTCGTACGTTTATCCTTTTCTCGCGTGTTCTTTCGTGTAAGCGCGAGTGAACTTTCGGCAGATTCAGAGCCTGGTTTTCTTCCTTTTCTTCTACTCTGTGTTAAGTTGCACATCAGCCGGTGCATTGCTGAGCCCCCAAAATTAAAAAGACGTTGGGCTGCACCTGGCGCAATTTTAACAGACAGCAGTGTTGTGTAGTGCTGAAATTATCGCGAGCAGCGTACCCTGCACTGCACGATTCCAAGATGCCGCCGAAAGAGGACCCATCGGATCACAAGCCGACGCTCGCAGAGTTAAACGAGCTACACGGATTCTTACAGGTAAAAGCACCACCTTTTAGCCAAGAGCGACCAGCTCTATGGTTTGCCCAAATAGAATCTCAATTCCGAAACCGGAAAATCGTCACAGAAATTGACAAATTCCACGTGACGATCCCCTTAATCGACACACGCTCGGCCGCCGAGGTCGAGGATATCATCACGTTTCCGCCTGTAGAATTGCAATATCAAAAATTGAAATCCACGTTAATATCCCGTATTCCATATCGAAAGCGGCAAAGCTGTTGCAACTTCTTGATGGTGAGAGTTTGGGAGATAGGAAACCGTCACAGCACTTTCGTCATCTATGCAGCCTCGTTCCCGACATCGATGACGAGGTGCTCAGAGCAAGGTGGTTGTCGCACCTTCCCGAGCAGATGCGAGCGGGCTTGGTAGTCCAGAAAGAAGCATCAATCGAACAATTATGTGAAGCAGCAGATGCCTGAAATGAAATCATTAAGCCGAACAGCGTGGCTGCAGTTGTTGATATACAGGGAAAAATCGCCGCACTGACTGCTCAGGTATCTCAACTGGCTGAAATAGTTAAGCGAGGCAGATCCACCTCCGATGATCGCTCCTCCAACCGTTCTCGCAGCCAGTCTCGTGGTCGATCAAAAGAGCGAAAGCTACATAAGTCAGGTACGTGTTGGTATCATTATAAGTTTGGAAAGATGCAAAAAGGTGTATTGTCGGCTGCAAGTTCCAGGAAAACCCAGCGGGGAGTCGGTAGAGGCGGCGACAGACTCTCAAACAACATCTGCCCGCCTATTCGTTACCGACAGAGCCTCTGCCACCCAGTTTCTGGTCGACACAGGCTCTGACGTGTCAGTGTACCCACTAAGGGGTGCAAAGACTTCGTCGACGCCACTGAATTATCATTTGCACGCCGCAAATGGTACCCTCATAAACACTTTCGGGGATTCTGTAATCACTTTAAATATAGGCGTACGCAGAGACCTGACATGGCGTTTCATTGTGGCGGAAGTTTCACACCCGATCATTGGGGCAGATTTCCTTAGGCATTTTGGACTCCTTATAGATTTTAAGAGTCGGCGACTCATCGACCAAGTAACTGGCCTCTCGACAGCTGGAGAAAAACCAACGTTTTCGGCCATTGCATCGATACGAGCTCTTCAAGAGGGTGGTGATTCACCATTCCTGCAGCTGCTCAGCAGATTTCCTGACATCACCAGACCGGCCGGCGTTTTTAAACAAGCAAAACACTCAACGGTGCACTACATTAACACAACCGATGGGCCACCTATTTCCAATCGGGCACGAAGACTAGTTCCTGACAAACTCAAAATTGCCCGGGAGGCATTCGAGGAGATGGTGAGACGTGGCATCGCAAGACGTGCCAATGGTCCCTGGTCCTCGCCACTTCACATGGTTCCTAAAGAGGTTCCCAAAGTGGATTCAGAGGAGACTCCCAAGGCCGGAGAGAGTTGCAGAATTTGTGGGGACTACAGACAGGTAAATGCTCGTACGTTGCCAGACAAGTACCCGGTTCGTTATCTTGAAGATTTCGCAACAAATTTGCACGGGAAAAAGATTTTCTCCACCATCGACCTAGTGCGGGCGTTTAACCAAATTCCGGTAGCACCAGAGGATATTCCAAAAACAGCCATTATCACACCATTTGGGTTGTTTGAATTTACAGTAATGACCTTTGGTTTACGAAATGAAGCACAAACGTTTCAACGTTTCATAGACGAAGTTACGCGCGACTTACCATGCGTATTTCCATATATCGACGATTTACTGATCGCCTCGGAGAATGAAAGTCAACACCAAGTGCATCTAGAGACCCTTTTCAACCGGTTGAGTGACCACGGACTCGTTATTAACATGGCCAAATGCCATTTTGGCAAAGGAGAAGTGCAATTCCTAGGACATACAATTTCAGCCCAGGGGATTAAACCACCGCAAGACAGGGTCGCCGCCATAATGGAATTTCCGCGGCCCGAAAACATAAAAAAACTACGTGCTTTTATAGGTACACTCAATTTTTATAGGAGATTCATCAAAGGGTGTGCGCAAACACTTGCACCCTTGAACCGTCTTCTCGTTGGACCGGATATTAAGAACACCACGCCAATCACTTGGACACCCGAGCTCGAGGAGGTCTTCTCCAGGTGCAAGCAGACCTTAGCGGACGTCGCACTTCTGGCACATCCTGATGTCAATGCGGAGTGGTCAATTTTCACCGACGCATCGGATCACGCGATCGGAGCAGTGCTACGGCAGCACACTCAGGGCGTTTGGCAACCGCTGGCGTTTTTCAGCCGAAAGCTGGCACCAAACGCAGTAAAACTCTCAACGTATGATCGGGAACTCCATGCGATCTATGAAGCTGTAAGACATTTTAGGCATGTTTTCGAGGGGCGTCACATAGTCATTTATACAGACCACAAACCCCTTACTCATGCTTTCAATCAACGACCAGGAAGGGCTTCTCCGTGGCAGTTCCGACGCCTCGACTATATTAGCCAATTCACGTCCGATATCAGACACATCTCGGGCTCTGAAAATATTGTCGCTGATACACTGTCGCGCGTCAATGCTATTTCTCCGGCAGTTTCGTTGCAGAACCTGGCAGAGGCTCAAAAAAGCGGATCAGGAGCTCGGGGAGCTTCTCAAAAGCGAGAGCACGAGCCTCCAACTTAAGAGGATCTGCTTTCAGGACCCGAAGGTCTCGCTGTTTTGTGATGTTTCGTCAGATTCAGGGCAGGCATACGTCCCACAGCAATGGAGAAAGCCTGTCTTCGACTCGCTCCACTCACTGGCACACCCTGGACGGCGTGCATCGTTGAGGTTAATTGCACGTCGATTCGTTTGGCCAGGAATGAACAAGACATGTCGGGAATGGGCGAAATCCTGCGTCCAATGTCAGCGGAACAAAACGACGAGACATAACAAATCTCCGATTGATAATTTTGATTTGCCTACGCAACGGTTTCAGCACATCCATGTGGACTTGGTGACTCTACCTCCGTCGAGAGGGTTTCGCCAGTGTCTGACGATAATTGATCGCTTTACCCGTTTTCCAGAAGCTGTACCTCTTGAGAATGCGAGTAGTGAAAGTGTCGCACGAGCTTTGTTGTTAAATTGGATCGCCCGGTATGGGGTTCCACTCCGAGTTACGTCTGATCGAGGAGGTCAATTCGAGTCGGACTTGTTTGGAAGCCTCAACCAGCTTCTCGGGACCAAACATCTTAAAACGACGCCTTATCACCCTCAGGCGAATGGTCTTGTTGAAAGGCTGCACCATCAGCTCAAAGCAGCGATGCTGTGCCATGGAGAGACATGGGCCGAAGCCTTACCTGCTGTCTTGATGGGTCTGCGTGCAGCATGGAAGGAGGACGTTGGAGCAACACCAGCGGAGCTGGTTTACGGCGAAACAATCCGCCTACCAGGGGAATTCCTCGCCCCGTCGACACGAGACGCTGCAGCTCCGGCTCTCGTGAAGCTTCTTCGCAATCATTTTTTGAATTTGGCACCCGAGAAGACGTCGCGTCACGGAAAACATTCCGTTTTCATATTTAAAGACTTAAAAACAGTCACTCACGTTTTTATCAAAAAAGGCCAAATCGGACCCTCGTTTTCATCACCTTATGAAGGCCCGTAAGAGGTTGTCTCTAGAGGCGAAAAGTTTTTCACGGTCAACATTAAAAATAAAAATACGCCTGTATCGGTCGACCGGCTCAAGCCAGCATACGTCGTCCGTGAGGAGCTTCTCGTTCCTCAAACTGCCCCTCCACGAGAGGAGGTAAGAAGGGCACCGTCCAGGAAACGCGTATGTTTTAAGTGTTAACCGTAGTTGTGAGATTTTTATCTCCCGTCTCGTTTCGGGACTGGTGATTTCAGTCCACTCTTGTAAATATTCTCTTCCCTATCGTACTATCTTCCATGTAAATACTTGTAAATATTTGTAAATACTCACTTATCTTTTTATTGTAGGAGCCGGAAAAAAGGGAAGTCGCCTCAACGGGATTCGAACCCGCGATCTCTCGAACCGCAGCGCACTGGCCAGCCGCCTTAGCCACCTCGGCTACCGCCGACTCCCCCCCAGTCCCAGTCTTCCGAACTCCTCATAAACGACGCCACCTTATGGGCCTCACTCGCACCATAGGCCGTCTCCCTTATCTGAGCGTTTTTAGCGCCTACATTATCGTTCTTTGTAAATAGTTTGTAAGCTAACAACTCTTACTAAGAAGGGGAGACATGTGGGGGTTCACCACATTTTCAAATATGCGCGGGCACGCGCCTGGCAACGCCAGGCAATCGTGCAAACCCGGGTAACGTCGGGGAGCCTCGGCCGATGCCGCGGGTAGAGGCGAGCCAAGCCGAAGGGACTAGAAGACGAACCGGCGCACATGGCGGACGCAAAAAAGCCACGCGTAACTGTAACGAGTCTCATCGCACAAAAATCGAAATAAATCGTACATACGATTAAGTGGGGAATTGGTTATTTTCTACGTCTCATTTCCTACATATAAGAGTATAAGGGTATATATAAGGATATATACTCTGCGGAATGATGCCGAGAGTCGACGAACGAAACATGTGTGCGCAACTGATAGGTGTGTGTGTATACGTATTATGTCGACGACGACAAATTTTCGACTGAAGTAGAAAAATTTTATCTTACCATTTCTGACAATTTCATGAGACGATATTACGATATCTCTAGCATGCGTGGACCGATTTTTTCGGAATTGGTCTTATTCGAAAGCTTATATGCGGTTTACATAAGAAAAATGCCTTTAAATTTAAAAAATATTGCAGGGGTCATGAGATATTATTGAAATAAGTTTCAGAATAGCCTGGCGACGAGTAAAGGATAGCGCTAGCGACAGTCGACATATATATGCAGGGTCTCGGAACATGGATAAACGGCAGGGGCAGTCGATCGACATTTATACAGTCTGTTTTATACAGGGTGTCTTTCACGTATACAGGGTGTCTTTCTTGTACTTGGCGTCGAGACGCTACCGCGTCTCTAGATGTATATGTAGTGTCTCTTTTTCCATACAACAAGGTGCAACAATTTGAGGCTTTCTGCAGTTTGGAGCGCGCTTTTATGGCTGATACCACGAATTGGTATGTCCGTCTAACACTTTCGGTGTTCCCCTCTCTCGAATGTATTGCATGCAAAAAACGACGATTCGTCCCAACATGGTTCTATGCAGTTTCAGCTGATACCACATAATTCTAAGATTCGACGTTTCCAAAGTATTATATTACATTCAACACGTGTTGAGTCTTTTATCCTTGAGTATGGGACTCAAGTTACTAGTGATCGTGCAATATGCTGCGGCGTTAAGATTGAAAAAACATTATGGAAAAGATGGTAGCTTTAAAATAAAATGCTGTGGTGGGGGAAGGCATTGCACTTCTATTTAAGCCGGCTCCCGGACGCTATACAATCGATCGTTCAGTAGCCTCAGTGACTTTCGACGGAACAAATAGTGCTCTGAAAAATATGTATAGTACCATTGATAAAATAATCGCTATATGTGAGGATTTTTTCGTTCCGATCGTGCGAGATTATGGCGTAGCTCCGCGTGGGGAGAATATACAGGGTCGAAAATTTTAGGATAGCCCCCTTCAAATTATCGTCGCAAAAAGTTATTTGAAATTTTCCGGCCCGGGTTGAAGAATTTGGGGCCTTTTTCGTATAACTTTTGAACAATAAAAGATATCGAAATGCAATCTGTGCCGAAAAATTATTTCCTCTTAATGATGGATAATTTAAAATATTTTGCGTTTACTTATTTTTTTTATCAATTTTTTAACCATAATTGTAATGAAAAGCTTTTGCAAACTGTTTATTTGATACCGTATTTAATACTTTTTTTAAAATGCATGGTGTTGATAAACAATAGGCTAGTTTTTTCTGTATCATTACAATCATAAATTGAAAAATTACATTTTTATTCAATTATGTGTTAGTTCTGCAAACTTCAGAATCTATTTTTCTGGTTTTCATTTTTATAATTTTATCCTTAATGCAGTGCATGCATAGATCGGACGTAACGGGTAACTAAGCGAAAGTGTCTTTGATTGTAGCGGTGTTTGAATTTTTTTTCTAGGATTTTTGTTTTTGAATGTTTTATCTTTTCAGCTACTCAACGTCACGCCCATACTGGCTTCCGTTAATGTCATTTCTTGAAACGATGCGTCATTATTGTGGCTTTTGCACGCACGTGGCGAAAAATATCTGCGTACAAAGGTATAGCGCCGCGGTCAACCCTGTCGTAGCTAAAATTTTTTAACTTGAGACGGGTACGAGATCAGTTGACATTATTTTAAAACCTCATTACAGTAATCTGGGTGCGAGTGGTAAACAGACCATAAAAACGGAGCGCGCGGCTCGATTACCTGGGCCGGAAAATTCCCAATACCTAGGTCTTTGCGACGTTATTTTGAAGGAGACCATCCTAAAATTTTCGAAGCTCGGGCATCACTGCTATCCAGCGGTCGCTGGCAGCTCTCCGCTGGGCTGGTGCATGGTTGTAGTGGAATGCGTCCGTGAGGCGCTATTGCCATTTTACCTTTTCGCGCGCGCCAAATTTTAACGGATGGAGTTTTAACGGATAATCCTGTATATCATGACTAGTAAGGAGTAATTTTCACATCTTTAAATTTTTATTCCTAATATGAGCGGGCAATTTCAGAGTTTTGATTGTTCTCTTAGCCCGCGCTATGAATGGCGTATCATTGTCAGAATATACGCATTATCATCCATGGGTAGCAATTATTTGGAAATTGGAATCGATATAGGACCTATGGCCGATGTAGAAGTTCTTCTTGGCGACAATTATGGGAATCATCTCATATTATCATGGCATACATGGGGTATGCTATTCTATAGCCGTGTAACCATCGAAGAACGTGCACAATTACCTGGATCAGCATCCCTACGGATTGATGAATTGATATAGACTTTTTTCGGATCTTTGATTCACCAATTATAAAGATGTCAATGGATGTTATGTCGTTGTATTTCACATTGAACACAGCAATATTTTTATTTAATCTTCAGCCGTGTATAAAATATATGTATCCGCGGCTGTATCAAACTGCAGAAGATGTAAGGATAAAATTTAAAACTTTGTTAACGTGCCACAGCGTCGCGATGTTGTCTGCAAAAATTAGATACGCCTCGTGCTGCTAAAATCATACGTGATAGTGAATGTTTCGACGAAGAATCTCTTGTTGATTGTGAACTGTTAGTATGTGCAATCAATGATATTTTAGCTGATGCTCGTAGGAAAAAGTGTTAAATTATATTCTCTTATCTTTAAATAAAAATTTTTAGACACACATTATTTCTCCATTTCATTTATCCGTTATCCTCCTCGCCACCTAATTTTAAGATTCAGCGTTTCTGTATTACAATTCATTCTTCGCGCCGCCGAATGATGTCATCCCGCACGGCTGCTCCAGTGAATTCAGATTTCGCATGCTAGCGCGCGATACGCTGCGATGTTTGAAATGCTGTTAGTTTTAGAATGCATGCTGTTATATTTAGAATGCGTGCTGAATATTTGTCTGAAAAAATATTTCTACATAATGGTTCGATAGATCCACGCGGAACGGGATTAAAAGTATTATTTCTCTGCGTTGGGGGGAAAAAATTCTGTTACATATTGGTTGGGAAAAATTTGCGGGGTGGTCCCCTCCCTCGGTTAGGTGTTTTTCGGTGATGGGCCAGGTTTGGAGAGCTCTCCGCGGCGGCTCGGCCAGGATTAATTCCCTCCACGGTTACGGCTTCACCCACTACGCGGCTCGTGCGCGCGCAGCTAATCTTGCACTCCCCGCTCTCCCCGCGCCAGTATTCCCTCCCCCGCGCTCCGTCACTTCCCCCCCCCCCCCGCCCTCACGCTCCCCTCAGAGGACCTGGGTTAGAACTCTCTTTGCTATACTACTGACGTCGACAGATCACGTTGTGTTCGATCAATTGCTCGGACGAGTAAAAGTAACTCAGGTATTTAAAACGATAACAATATCAATAATAGTAAAACATAAGAATAAATAATACATCGATCGAAATATTCCATATTTGACTCACCATTCGCTAGCGAATACTTAATGTCCGTGATTGCCAAGTTGCTTCGATATGAGTTTCGACATGCTTCGAATGCATGTGAAATGATGTCGTTGGGACTCCATGGGATCCTGCACCAGTAGCAGGTTCGAGTGTCCTCTCGCTTGTCCTGGGTCTAACGCAGAGGCGCGCAACTTCCATCGGGCCATGTGTACACGTTTACAGACACGTCGTACAAACTCTTGAACTTCGTCAGCTGGTCCAACATTACGGGAAGAGTCATATCATCCGTGCACAGCACCACCGAGTAGTGTGGATACGGCGCGTACCTCTCCCCATGCTTATCAACAGGGTACAAACTAGCAACGACGGACCACAAAAAGCACGCGTTGTCCAGGCTCTTTACATTCACCACCGCGGTTTTCAGGACGACGACGCGCGGAAGTAATACGTCGCAACCGGTTCAAAGTGGATTATGCTTATTAATATTGACAATAATATTTAGCACAGCCCTTAGGGTCCATCCACTGTCGCGATCCTCGAGCATGACTAGCGTAGGAGCGACCATGTGCTTTGAGTACCAATGGCGCACCGAAACTTTGCATGTCCGTATTCTCCGCCAACATAAACTCCGTGTTCAAGTTTGCATTTACGCGTATCCTTCAATATCTTAATGTGGTCGACTGGGACGGCGGCCTGATCAGCATGTCTACGGAGCAGTCTGTAGCCTTTCTGTACGACCACATTTCCTACGTCATACGATCTTTTGTGCCGTTGACGAAAGCCTATTCCTCAAACTACCCGGGCTGGTTCTCCAAGGAGCTTATTTCGCGTATTAAGGCAAAAAGGCAGCGCACCTTGCTTACAAAAGAAGCAACGACTGGCACGATTATCTAAATTTTGGCATCTGAGGTCTGAATGTAAATCGCTTTCCAGATCGTGTTATCAGGGATACGTTGCATCCACGGAAGCATCTATTCCATCAAACATCAAAGCGTTTTGGAAATTTATCAACTCTAACAAGGGGACATCAAGGTCGACGGGAAACGGATTTTCCTGAATCTTGCAGTATTTGAATATGTCGGCTCCGAAGTTAATTTGGCAAAGCAGTAGCGCGCGCTTCTCAAGATTTTCCGAAAAAAATTGCATTTGAAAATCACTTTACTCGGAGATAAGCAGTTTGCGTTAACGATTCAACAAGAAGTCGAGTTGTCAAGAGTGTAGCGTGACAGACTAATAATCGGTAGGTTGCTGGTTCGATCCTCGTTTTCGACATTATTTTTTTTTCTTTCAATTTAAACCTACCTCAATTTTAAGCGTAAAATTTATGAAATCTGCGGCAATAAACAGTTATTTATATTTTTTAAATTTTAAAAATTATTTTTTTTTCTTTCAATTTAAACCTACCTCAGATTTCATAATAGGTGCAATAGGGCTCTGGCCTAATGGGCGCGGAGGCACCTCTCTGCAGAGTTCTGCAACGGGCGGATATATCACGGGTTTACCCGTCCGTTACCCGTGCGTCTTTCGATTCACCCGACCCGCCCGGACCCGCCGGCGGGTAAGCGGGTCAGCGTCGATTTCTATCCGCCCATACCCGCCCGGAGTTGACGGAACTTTTATCTGACTCGCCCGTATCCGCGCTATACCCGCTAATACCCGCGCTACGCTATACCCGCTAATACCCGCGCGTTCAAACTGAGTTAATATTTTATTTATATTATAATTATTAACAAAAGGAAAGTAACAAAAATTCCAATACTGCAAAGAAAAATATATGCTTTTAATATAGGAGTAATAGCATAAAAATATACAAAAATATTACAAAATAATAAACGCAAAACATTGTATTTAAACATTTATAAAGTGACATTTAAAAATGATATTTCCACTTCTTCATGAGACAAGAAATACTCATAGGCTGCATTACATATTGCATTCACAATCTGCGTTCCTTTAATAGCATAAGCCATAAGCGGTCCAGAAGTTAAAAAATTGCCGCAAAAACTAATTTCGGCTACAAGTACCGTCGTGTGCTCGTAGAAACATTCTACCTCACAGTATCGCAGAATGTTTTGTAAATAGCAAGAATCAATAAAACCATTTTGCCAGGAATTGTGGACGCAATTGGACATAGTGTTTGTACATCCACTACAGATTTTTGGACAGATAAGTATACGAAAACATCGTATTACACGGCACATTATATAGATGAATCGTGGGGTTTAGTAACAAGAGTATTGTTCACAACAGACTTTCCAGATGAAAGCAAAACCGGCAAAAACATAAGAAGAGAATTGAATCGTCGATTTGGAGAAATCGGAATTCCATTGGATATGATACATTATATTACATTTGTCACAGGTTAGGGAAGCAATGGACACCATCGAACCGTGGCCAGCCTTGGAAACTGTTGAAAGGTTTAATTGCTCTGGGTATCAATTCCACATTCCACAATGTATTAAAAAAAACAATTCCTTTCAGAGTACGCTGCTGCTGATTATGATGAAGATTGTAGTATGCATGTATTACGAACTAGATTTGAAGATTATGGCCTACAAAAATGAAAAGAATTAATGAAACTTTTAGATCCAATGAAAGAAGAAGTAAAAATATTTGTATAATGAAAATATTATACAATAAAGTTAAATGTATGCAAAAAGAAATAAATCTAATAAAGTCAATATATTTGAAAAATTTCGATTAGGATATGTACAGCAATACAAAAGAAGATAAAGAAAGAACGCATTTTGTCAAAATTACTTACGTATTATTATGTAGAAATAAAATTGCGTCTACCAGTTCGGGCTTTAAGCGAGATCTCCTCTCTTGTATAAGAAAACCAGCGGAGCTAAAACATCTCTCACTTGAAGCGCTGGTTGCCGGTATCGCAAATACTTTTTTTGCAATAATGTTCAATTTTGGCAGGAGATGGTTGTTGTCCTTCCACCATTGAAGAATATCTAGAATGTCTGTATGCTTTAACGCCATGTATGAACTTATGTCGTCGTTCTCGGTTTCTTCATCAGAGTCGGCCCATTCATGGAAAACTGTTTTTAATCTTTTTGGATGTACCTCTTCATTATCGCTTATTGTAGATGTTGCAGATGTTCCCGGCTGGTCAATTGTTTGTTGGTTGGGAATTTCAGATATTAATTTTTTAATCTTTTCGTTAACTAAAGTTTTCTCTTCTATTGTTAGCATGCGCAGCTTTCGAAAGGTTGGAACTAGAAAGGTAGCTATTTTATGTAAATCATGCAAATGAAATTTCGTTTCCAAATAGTTTTTGACTGCATTTTTTACAACTTTGATTTCTTTATTATCCATAGTGTTTGGTTCACAATGTTGCAATAACTTGTGGTACCATAAAGTTACTAAATGCAGAGTGGGTTTTTTTTCTCCTTCCAACACTACGATAGCTTCCTCAAATAACTCGAGGAAATCTATTAGATCGCTTGCCTTATGTTTATTATAATTTTCTAATCTGTTGGTTTCTTGTGCTTCACGCAAAATTTCCCAAATTTCATCGTATTGAGTGAGCACTGATCTCAACATCTCTATTCTTGAATTCCACCTTGTATCGGTTTCCTGGTGGACTGTATTTGGCAACCGTGATACAAGACCAGAACGTTTGAGATACGCAACAAGGTTCTTCGTCGTTTCCATAGTTTGCAATATATTTGGAGCGTGCTCTGAAAGGAACTTCTCTTTGAACCCATTGCGTAGTGCGGAATTGATGCAATGCGCGGAGCAATTCAACCTTTCAACAGTTTCCAAAGCTTTTATAATGTTGCTTCCCTGATCTGTCACAAATGTAATTTTATGTATCATGTCCAATGGAATTCCGAATTCTTCAAATCGGCGGTTCAATTCCCTTCTTATATTTTCGCCGGTTTTCTTTTCATCCGGAAAGTCGGTTGTAAACAATACCCTCGTTACTAAACTCCACGATTTATTTATATAATGAGCCGTTACGGTGTAATACGATGTTTTCGTATACTGATCTGTCCATAAATCTGTAGTAGCAGCACAAATACCCTGTCTAACTGCGTCCATTATTTCTGGCAAAACGGTTTTCCTCATTACTTCTGCCATTTCTAAAACATTCCGCGATACTGTTGTCGCATGAGGTAATGCACTTTCTACCGGCACACGGCCGTATTTACAGCCAAAATTAACTAATTTTTGAGCTAAGTTTTTAAATCCGGGACCACTGATGCTGTTAAATGATCGTAGATCTTGCGTGCAATAGGTAACGCAGCCTTCGAGTATTTCCTTCTTGTCCTCTGAAGAAATGGAAATATCATTTCTCACTGGCACCACATCAATTTTGCACACGTGCCGTGTCAAATTAGATGTCCCACTTTTACTATTGCACATCATAATTTTCTGGCACATCCTACATTGGGCAAAACCCACATTTTTTCCACTTTCAGTGTCTTTAATCACTAAAAATTTTTGCCATACTGCACTGGCACCCTTAACATTTTCGACTGCACAATAAATATTGTCTTTGATTTTTTGGACAATTTCGAGATTCCGTTCTGACTGCATAATTAATTTTGCACATTAATAATTTTTTATAAACGAATGTTACCACTGTTTCCCACTGTACAAAACTGTGTTCTACAGTTCTTGACTCTCACAAGATTCGTGACAAACTGACCAGAAATTAGAAGTCGAAGAAACGCTAGATGTGCAACCACTTAAGAACTGAGGCTCAAGGGGTAGGTGACAAAAGTCCTTCTTCAAGTCTCCCACACTTATCGCCTATATATATTCTAAACATTTACAGAGAAAGGTACTAAAATTCCCCAAGAAACGAAGAGCATTGCCTAAACTACGAAAATGTCCTCTTTCTGGTTTAAAATTTCAATACCGTCAGAATTTACGATTTCATGCGTGGCTTCGAAATAGAAAAATACAACGAATAATAGAAGAGACGAATGTTTTCTAGCATTGAAATTTGAGCAATATAAAGACAATATTTGTCGTATCGTGTGTTTCGTTTCATATTTATCAGAAAAATGTTATCAATATAGGGTAACGCATACAGTTGTTGACCCCTATACAATGATTGACACCCTTCCCCAAAATGTAGGAAATATAATATAATGTTTTTTTATATGATAAAATACAATTATATTCGGAATAAAAATATCTGGGCCACTGAAATATACATATATATTATTATATAAAAGAAGCAATATATTATATTTCCTACTTTTTGGGGAAGAGTGTCAATCATTGTATAGGGGTCAATAACTGTATGCGTTACCCTATTACAATTCGCTTTGTACACGCAAAGCAAGAAATATATAATGGTTGCATTAGCGGAAGACGCATGTTTTTGTAACTCATCCCTTTCAAGTGTCTGCCAGCGGGTGGTCTAGAAAGGTCGCTCGTTACCGAGCAGTTCCACAAACGAAGAAAATAGCGACACCGAAATGTCGAAGTTTCGACAAAAGTCAAGAACCGAGAGAACAGAGTATTTCCTGAAGGACCCAAGACGTAAACCAGCGAAAGAATGCTTTGAAGCAATCCTATTGAAATAGGTTCAGTTTACGAAGCCTTTAGGCTCAAGTGTCGAGGGTAGAGTTAGCCCATCAACTGTTTGATTTTAAGGAAACCAGAAATTATGTTAATGTTACGAGAGATATGTACCAGATTGCACTTGCAAATTGTGTTGTGTGGAATACACGAAGGGAAAGTGTATTGTTAAAAAAAGATAATGAGAAACGATTCATCATTTCTTCAGTTCTTCCTAAATGTACATATTATTTTATAGAAGTAACTGTCATTCTCCCATTATTTTTATGTTTCTATTTTTTGTGTATTAATAATATTTAAAGTTATTTTGACAGTACTTTCAATAAATACATATATTAAAATAGTGTCATAGGGATCAATCCTATATTCTTTGATAAAAAAAAAAAAGAAAATAATTACATCTTTTTATTAAGTATTTATATAAAACGTTTTTTGTGGTAGTATTCTACTGTTCCATTATGTACATTACATATTCTGAAACAAAACGTATTACAAGTATTTTTGTTGATTCATTATTTAAATTTAAATTAAATTTCTGCATGTATCCATAATTTCGTGAATTTGATACAATGCATGCCATACTGTTCATTCGTAGAATGAAATAAATCCGCGTCTTCATATAACAACTGCCGAATAAAGTGCTAGTAAAGTCGGAATTGAAGTGCAGCTAAAGGCACGGGTGCGAACGGATAACAGCGCGACTACGGGTGAGTCAAGTACGCGTCGCGACAGCTTCGGGCGGGTAGAAATCGACGCTGACCCGCTAACCCGCCAGCGGGTCCGAGCGGGTATGGCTAGCTTGATAGCGGGTATCTCCGGGTGAGTGCAGATACGGGTACGGGCGGGCGGATGAAACGACGTCACGGCCGGGTGACGGGCGGGTCAAACCCGCCCATTGCAGAACTCTGCCTCTCTGACGGAGGTAGGGCGCAAGATTTCTCTCGGCCTATTTCGGAAGAGGCTGGTTATGTTACAGTGGTGACGATGGTCGACCACTGACGCACCTCGTGGGAGCTAAAAATGAGCGTCTTGTCGTACCGCTGGGAGCATGGAAGCTACTAGCACAAGAGCTCCTGATTCCGCTCGCCTCGGCTGTTATATACGGCGGTGGTACATCTTCGCAAGCGAGCCAGAGCGCGGGTCCCGTGGCCACCTAGTGGCCGCGTCGAGTACTTGGCCTCGCGCTTTGTTGTGATTACACTCGCTCGCGCGGCTCGCGCGACGTGACTTCGTCACACTCTGTCCGATGGTCACTTTTCTTCAGTCTGGAGATCCGGCATTATCACTCCGATCCACAAGGCCGGCGCGAAGTCCGACATCTCGAACTATAGGCCCATCTCGATGCTTAACGTTATGGGCAAGTTGTTCGAAGCTATCGTCACCAAGAAAATTAGTGCTCTGACCAGGAGCTTTATATCTAACGAGCAGCACGGATTTTTGTCGGATAGGTCTGCTGACACCAACTTGGCCGTATTCTGCGGCTTCGTGGCCAGGGGACTGGACAGGAAGTCGCAGGTTGATGTCATATACACCGACTTTAGGAAGGCCTTTGACAGAGTGGACCACTGTTTGCTCATTGACAAACTCTCTGCCATCGGGTTTAGGGGTCAACTGCTGTCATGGCTCTTCTCGTACTTGACTGGGCGTGTCCAGCGGGTTAGAGTCGGGGACGCTCTGTCTCGTAAAATTTCGGTCACGTCAGGAGTTCCCCAGGGATCCCATCTTGGACCTTTATTATTCGTCAGATTATCTCAGGTAGTGTATTTCTACTGTTCGCGGACGATCTCAAAATCTACAAATGCATCTCGTGCCCTTCCGACTCATTAAGTCTCCAATCAGACCTCGATAGACTCGCGGAGTGGTGCTTGTCAAACCAAATGTAGCTAAATGTTAGCAAATGCCACATTTTGAGATTGTCTCGCTGCAAGAATCCGTCACTGTATCCCTATCTAATCGCTGGCGTCCAACTTTCTAGCGTTGATGTTGTGCGCGACCTCGGTGTTTTTATCGACTCATCGTTTTCGTTCATACCCCACATTCAACATGTCGTTGCGATTTCTAACAAAGCCCTAGGGTTCATAACTAGAAATAGTGAGGACTTCGCTAATCCTTCCATCCTGCGATATCTCTATAATACCCTAGTGATGCCTCACCTCGAATACGCGTCGGTGATTTGGACGCCGCGTTGGAACAAATACAAAGTACAACTTGAGAGGGTTCAGCATAGGTTCTTGCGTTTATTAGCATACAAAACTGGCAAACCTCTTGCTCGTTTCGACCATGACTATGGTCCCATTATGAGCAGAATAGGGATCCGGTCTCTGGAGCACAGGAGGAGAGTCACTGACCTGTCCTTCTTGTACAGGATACTAAACGGATTGGTTGATAACCCTCATGTTCTGTCGCTTGTCAACTTCAGCGTGCCTGTACGTCCTACAAGGCAAACTCCCCTTTTTAGACCTCCGGACTACTCCTCCTGGGTCGGACACACGGATCCCTTGCACAGAATTTGCGTTCTCGCGAACAGGTACCTTGGGGTCATTGACATTGACATCTTTGCCTACCCCCTCTCCAGTTTTAAGACAAACGTCCAGAAAGCCTTGGTTCTTGATGGCTTTGTTAGAGTAACCCGGACTTTCACTCCTGTCCAGCATGCCAGACTGGCATGCTGGATTCTCTACACTCTTTATATTCTTTATATTTTATATATACTATATTTGTACTCGTTCTTATTGATTCAAACACGGTTTTCGTCGTTGTATTGTGTTCAGAATCGAAACGTCGAAGCTTCGAACGTTCGCGTGTTAGATTAAGAATTAGCTTTAAGTTATATTATAAGCTAGTCTTTAAAGATAGTCGTAAAGTTACACGTAAGGTCACGGTCACTTTGTATTTACAGGACGGTTGTACAATATATTACACTTAAGTCTAAGCCACAAAGAACACTGAACTTAGTTAATAATAACGCGAAAGTACGCGAACAGTTAGATTTTAACCAAGCAGCTCGTAGTGGAGGAATCTAGTACGTTCCAGAAAAAGCGCAAGCACGTGAGAATAGCAATACTTGTTGTCAAGTCGACGATTCGTGGAAGAGAGATCGCGGTGATGGATCGGGCCGTTTCGCCGAATTCTGTGACGTCAGCACCCCACTCAACAGTCGCTCGTCCTGAGCAGGACGAGGACCGCATCGGCGAACAAAGCCGTTCGCACGATGAACCGAGACAGCTGTCTAATTAGGCGAGGTGCGCGTCAACAGATGGCCCGACCGATCGCATCACCGCGATCATTCCGCGATCAGGTCGCGTTTAGTGAGTTTAAAAATGCACGCGGTTTCGGTAGCGAATCCGCGCGGGCTTGGCCCGTGGCCGTTTGGGCCAATCCCAAACATATTGTCAGTGCAAATCATTATTTTTTTGTACTGCACAAAGTTGTTGTAATGGGCTTGTCCCGTAAATAAATATTATTATTATATTATTATTAATATCAGTACACAATGAACATATTCGCTTACTCTAGTACCAAAATGAGATATATATTTATGTTCTTACGTTTCCATTATCTGCAGCTCTCCGGGTTATATTGGTCATAAAAACATTCGAAACATAAAATATCCCTGCATGCAGCACACTTTATAAATCCTCATTTGCTACATTTACAATTCGATCGCCTCAGGTCTATTGGAAAGCAAACTTCGTTCATATTTGCGAACACAGACCTTGACGTTAAAAAAAAACTTTAATTGTATTTATACATTTAAAAGAATTAAGGGGGCCGTCTCAAGTTTGTTATTGTCCGAATCGATCGAAGCGTTCCCGGTAAACAAACGGACCCTAATGAAACTAGTGCGGTCGATAAAAAGAACTTGTATAGAGGTGACATCTGCAGGTACTCTACGTAGACGAATTTTTTACGCAAAGTTGCCACATTTTCTGTTCTCTCCGTCTCTGCCGCGCTATTGCCACACTTCTTTCTATCGAGAAGCTTGAAAGAATATTTACGCCACGAGACCTGCGTCTAGCGTCAGAGCCTCGCTGAACGTAAAGGAGGATAGCAATAATGAAAGATAGAGAGGTCCGAGAGTGTAAGAAGGAAAGATGGAAAGATACCAAACCTGACACAATTTGAACTGTCATTATTAACGATATTACAGATAAAATTTCTTTGCAGAATTGAAAGCCCGTTTGGTTGAAAGTAGTCCGATTTAAATTATTTCCTCGCTGAACGTAAAACAGGATAGCAATAATGAAAGATAGAGAGATTGGGTAGTGAAGTTAGGAAACATGTCAATGAAACAATTCTAATTTGCGTATCAATAGTTTTTATTTATACGTAAAAGGATGTAATATTTCGTATAATCAATGTGCATTTTCAAAGCATACAATTTGAATAAGGTACATCACCGAAATGTAACACGCCGAACGTAATAAAATCTATAAATGCTATAGTTCTTTTAAAAACATATGACGCTTTCTTTTTTATCTAATTATACATCAAATTATCTTGTTTATCAACAAGATTTGTCTGAATCATTTTTTTATAACATAAATTTGGACACAAGTATATTTCAATTTAATACTTTCGTACATGCTTTTCTTCGTAATTGTTATTCCACGATTGTAAAAATTTATCAATATAAACTAGAGATCAGTACTAACAATACGTATATTTTGGAATGTGTCGCTAAACGATTTTATTTAGCTACGATCCCCTGTTCGTTCGTATGTTTGATTGAAATCTGGAAACTCAATTTTAATCCACTTCCAACCATCCAATTGTCTGAAACCTTTGCAGGGGTGCGTAGTTTTGATGACAATACAAAATTATGAAAAAAAACTCCAAGGGGGTGAAAAAATTACCCAGTCACCGATAAATTAGAACCCATAACATCAAATCCAATCAACAATCAACCACTCGCGTTCTTTACGAACTTTTAGCACTGTAGGGTTCAAGCAAACTGTTAAACTGCATACAACAATAAAAGATATTTGTAAAGAAGTTTAAGCTGTGAATTGTAAATCCACGAACACTAAAAACTAGAAAATAACAAAATTTATAATAAACGATTTTATTAAAAATGCATTAAGAACTAAAAAATAATTATTTTCTTATACTACAATTTTGATGGTGTATTTTCATTTTAAATAAAATAGAGCAGGATATCTCGCAATAATTTCATTTCGACACTTAATGCTGTACTAAATTGATTCATATTCTGCTACGAAATATTCTGCTCCACGTTTTTATTTAAAGTTAAAAAACACCATCGAAATTGTAGTACAAGAATAGAAGTATTTTTGAGTTGTCAGTGCCTTTTTGACAAAATCGTTTAACAGAACATTTTTTTATATATTTTTTTGTCTCTAATCAAGTTACAGTCATCACAATAAATCAATCCAACTTCATTGGAGAATTGAAATTCGACATTCCAGCTTTCGATCCCTTGAAATGGACAATTACAGATAAAAAAGTGTGTACAGTGACTCGCAGCCATAATCGTACACTCTTTAAAATCGCATAACTTTTTTAGAATTGGTTCAAACGACTTGAGTTTTTTTTAAAAGCTAGAAGGATTAGTTTGCCAACTGATGTGTTTCGTCGTTTTCAACAAAAATGCAATTGGTCGGAATAGCGAAAAAAATAGTAAAGGTCTTTTCAATTTTTTTTTGTGAGCCTGTAATGAAAATTCAAAAATCCCGTTTGTAGATTGAAGTATATGCAGCATGTATTACTTCAATCTACAAACGGGATTTTTGAATTTTCATTACAGGCTCACAAAAAAAATTCTAAAAACGACATTTACTATTTTTTTCGCTATTCCGACCAATTGAATTGTTGTTGAAGACGACGAAACACATCAGTTGGCAAACTAATCCTTCTAGCTTTTAAAAAAAAACTCAAGTCGTTTGAGCCAATTCTAAAAAAGTTATGCGACAAGAGTGTACGATTATGGGTGAAGAATACAGTATTGTCTCGTTAGCGGATCGGTTAGGTCAGGCCTTCCCAAGTAAGGGAAATCTGCTCCTGGAACACATGTTTCGGTTCTCCCTCCAACACTCCCACTCTCAGAGGAGACAGTAACGCCGCTAGGAAGCAGAGAGAGAGGACAGTAGGAATCGTCCCACCTTAGCTGAAGGCGCAGCGTTCGAAGGAGAACCGAAACATGTGTTCCAGGAACAGATTTCCCCTACTTGGGAAGGCCTGGGTTAGGTGTACACGATGTGGACTTTTTGTTATCCCCACTACTTCTGTCTCACTCTTGTACGGCAAAGGCGAGAGCGAGGGAGAGGCACTGAAAGCGAGCGAGAACGGTACGAGACAGATGACGGGATGATGTTTTGTCTCGCTCCATCTTTCTGACGCCTGACACTCCGTCCTTTGCGTTCGCGGCCGTCGCGCAGGCAAAGCATTCCATCTCGCTCCCCCCTTCGACCAGAGATGGGCATTATTTAAATAAAAAATTATTTAAATAACGTATCAAATAAAAGAGGCTTTATCTTTATTTGTCATCAAATAAAAATAACCCAGAGTTACTTTTATTTGAAACGTCACAAATAATTTTTTTTTGTTCGACGTGAATTTATCCGACAGCCACAAATAATTTTTTGGTTTGTCGGGAATTTATCCGACGGCCACAAATAATTTTTTTATTTTACAGGAATTCATTTTAACATTTAATTAATTTTATCGTCTTTTCATTCATTTGTATTTCAAAATTATTTGAAGCTGAAGTAATTCTAAGGGTAGAAAACGGGAGAGAGAGGGGGAGCGTGTGCTAGAAAGCGGTAAGCAGGAGAGCATGATGCACGGAGGTAGTAATTACAGCGAGAGAGAACGGGAGCGAACGAGAAGCCCGTTGCTAATATCCACCTCTCTTTCTAATCCCTGGTCCCCCTCGCTCTAACAACTACCTCCTCGCATCCTGCTCTCCTGCTTACCGCTCTCTAGTACACACTCCCCCTCTCTCCCGTTTGCTACACCCAGAGTTATTTGAGCATCAAATAATTTTCAAATACAAATGAATCAAAAGACGACAAAATTATTTGAATGTTAAAAGGAATTCTCGTCGAACAAAAAAATTATTTGTAGCCGTCGGATAAATTCACGTCGAACAAAAAAATTATTTGTAACGTTGCAAATAAAAGTAACTCTACCTTATTTTTATTGGTAAATAAACATAACTCTCAGTTATTTTTATTTGACGAGTCTCGAATAAAATTTTTGTCTTTTATTCGAAATCAATTTTTTATTTGAAATAATTTTCTGCCCATCTCTGCCTTCGACCAGAAAGAAGCGAGAAACGAATACCGGAAATTAGGGAATCTTGTCCATTGATGGTCTTCCTACAATTTTCCCAGGTCGCTCATTACGAAATATGGCGTAAGCAGTGTGGATCTGTAACACATTATGAAATACATTAGGAAATAGGGTTGTTTTATAAGCGTACAAAATTTTAATGTAGATTTATAAGCTGTTAAACTTTACCTGAAATATGTTACTTATTTCATTTGTCCTGGCATTACTGTCCCATACATCAGGTTTGCAGTAATTTGGCAAGAAGTCCGCCTGTAACAAATGATCGCAGACATTTCGCTAAGTTTGGTATAAAAGTAAAAATTTGTTTCAATAATTCGTCGAACATTGTGCATACCTGCGACGCCCGTACATACGCATCAGCATTATTATTTTTTTTTTTTTTTTTTTTTTTTTGAGGGGAAAAATGCTTTATGCATACCCCGGCTACAGTGTTGCCGGGGTTATGTGGGACTCCCCGGTCTCCGGTATACCCACTAAAAACCCCCTCTAGGTGCTGCCTTCTCATTCCGGTCCCCTTGAATTCTGTCTATCTGCTCCTGTAAACTTAGAAATATGTCTGAAAAAAATTAAACGGTTAATTAAATTTTATATTTCCTTCGTCACTTTCTTAGGAAAGTGACGACGGCGTCGATCGACTCGCGTGATCATATGATCAGCGAGTAAAAGTGCCATTGCTGGCACTTGTGACCACTGACAAGAGTCAGCGGTGTGACGCCGGATCGATCAAATTTATTATATTTTTCGTCACTTTCTTGGCAAAGTGACGGCGGCGTCGAGCGACTCGCGTGATCGTATGATCAGTGAGTAAAAGTGCCATTGCTGGCACTTGTGACCACTGACAAGAGTCAGCGGTGCGACGCCGGATCGATCAAATTTATTATATTTTTCGTCACTTTCTTGGCAAAGTGACGGCGGCGTCGAGCGACTCGCGTGATCGTATGATCAGCGAGTAAAAGTGCCATTGCTGGCACTTGTGACCACTGACTCCGTCAGTGGTCCCGCGCTTTACAACGCGGTGCGACGCCGGACCGTTACAACAGTTTCACTATTTTCGGCTGGAGACCTTTTTCGCTTTTTCAAGCTTTTCGGTTTTTCTTTTGCTCTCTCTTCTAGTATAAATTGTGGCTCCCAAGTAGGCATGCCCCTATTGTGCCGAGTATCTATTAATTCGGGTAGCATGCATTGTAAATACAATTGAACCAGTTTTGGCTCCATTTGACTTTTCCAAAACGCATCATCTCTCTCTACTCTTATAGATTTCAGCCCCTTCGGGGTCCAAAGGCAAAATATACAGTACTTTCGGTCAGTAATATGTAACTGACCTTGTACTTGATAAAAAATAGTGATGCGTTTTGCTCATTGAAATACCTGTTTCAAAGTTGAAGATGCGTCGGACAGTGGAAACTTGTTCAATAGCTTCTTCCGGCGTAAAGTTCTCCGCTGATTTGGGGCATTTGATTTCCAAAATACCCTCTTGACCGATGATTCCATCCGGTGAAGCTCCTAAGTAGGAGATGCAGCTATCGATGAAAAGTCCACATTCTGCAATATCTGTGTATTGCTTCTTCAATTCTTCGAGAGCAATTTTCTCGCATTCTTTGTCGTATTCCACTGCGGGTGCACTAATTATCTTCGGATACAGAATTGATTTTACTGTATTTGCGCAACACGTGTCACGTCGGCGACGGCACACTTGTCCAAAATTTGATGATGTCAACAATTTGGACCTGTACTGCAACCATCTGCGATTCTTTGCTTGTCCGATGGTTTCGTCTTCAACAGCGTGTCTTTTGGCTTGCCAGTCATTGAGCATTTGCATATGCTTTGCCTCCTCCAGTTTATACATTTCGGATGGCATGTCTGGCTTCTGTGCATTTTGTCCATAATCAGAATCTTTCTGCTTGGGCAAATGCTTGCGTACATATCGCGCAGCCTTCGTTTCCTTCTGTTTTTCATTTCTCTTTTCATTTTCTTTCTTCGTTTTTTCTTCCATTTGGCTTACAGATTCGGGCGTTTTCTTTTTCATTATCGCATTCAATCGCGAGTGCACTTGGTTCGAGTTGTACTGCACGACAGCAGCAGCACATCTCCCTGTATACGATCCTCTTTCGGCGAAATTTAATCTTTTTCCGCCAGTATACTTAGCAATTAGTCCGTTCAAACTTTCCACAGCGTTATTCGTAGTATTATACAGTAAGCTCTCCGCATGAGCTAACAGTGGACGAAGTATTTCTTTTACTTCCTGGTACACTCCAATTTTCACCAATTCTGGAACGATGTTTCGTTCATTCTCTTTATTCTTTCCATCGCAGAAATATTCTAGTCTTGCACACTCTGCGTGTTCACCAAACACGTGGCTCGGAACATTCTGTATATCGCCATGCAAATTCTTTGTTTTTTGTTCGATTGATACATTCTGATTGTATCTAAACTTTGCGGCTTGTACGATGTCCGTGCGCATCCGGCGAATGCTACTTTCCACAGTTTTCCTCTATGGTCCAGGAGTAGTCTTCTTTACAATCGCCTTCATTTTTGTGCAAAAGTTTCGCAACAAATGATTCGTGCATTCAATTTTTTCTACACGTATCTGTCTCTTATATGGGTCCGCATCAATAATCTTCTTATACACGCTGCTATCCCCATCAGCAATCAGAGTAGAATAAACGAGCCCACGGTTTTCTACGCTAGTCTTGAATCCTTCTACTATAACATCGCTTTCCATAGCAGTCGATGCTCGAGATGTGTTCCAGTTTTTGAAACAGGTGTGCTTTCGGGGTTCTTTCTTGTTTTTCGCAGCAATCCGACAAATTCTGCAAACTTTATTTCGAACGCCGTAAAATAAAACTTTTTTCGTGTGATAGCCAACTATCACACCGACTCCAGACGCAGAATCATAACATCCACTGCGGTAGGATCGCTTCATCCAGCTTCCGTCGGCCACAACGAGGATGTGAGGGATCCCTGATTCGGAAAGAACGTCGCCTCTTTCAATCGCCAAACGTTTTTCTTCTTCAGCCGCTGCTAGCATCTCTTCTTCTGCAGCGGCAATTGCGGACTTGACGAATTCATCTTGATCCTTCACGAACTCTCTCTTCGACATGCAACGTATGTTCACTCCTGCAAAAGTGTGTTGCAACTGGGCATAACTGCCTCCACATAAAATTGTTGCATTAACGGCGCCCTGATTGCAATCCACTTCTGCGGCTTCGTCCGGTTGATTGCAGATTTCAGCTTTATAATCGCATAAAGTGCACATTACACTCAAGATGCTCTTGAGGCCATGCCGTTGTACACCAGTTATTCTTAGGTGTTCAATGCCACAGTCTTCCCTACCTTTTGCATGCATACCTATTTTTTGCAATTGAGCAAGCACATTTTGGAAATTCATTATATCGTTGCTATTTAGGAGACTCGATTGCTCTTGTGGCTCGTTCTTTTCAACTTTTTCTATAACAAAGTGTTCTTCTTCGTTACTTTGTATAACAAATTCTTCTAGCGCCTCTTCAGTTTCTCCCGAACTGGCCGTATCAGTATCTTCATCGGATGGCGAGTACATTATCTCTTGTCGCGTATGATGTCGTCCGTCGGATGTTGATGGTTCCTCTACTATAGATTCCCCGGCCACTTCTACTGGATATTGTCCTACGGCAGTGTCGTCTGCCGTTTTTGCACTTTCTTGTTTCTTTTTCTGAAGGGCTAAGGACATTCTCCTTGCGCGGTATGCTTTCCGTGTCGATAATCTCTTTGCGTACGGACGTAATTTTCGCGGACGACACGGAGAATTATTGTCCATATCTTCTTGCGCATCCTGCATATTCACATTTAGAGTGCCACTCATTTTACACTAAACCAAGAAACGCAACACAAACTCAAACACAATACACCACAACTCAAAATCCTTCTACCCGTTACACAAAAACGTAAACGCGAACCGTGAACGCGAAACGTGAATCCGAAGATTCGTCTGTGTTGCGTTCTAAAACAAATGACGCTTTTCAAATCAGGCAACGGCACACACAGTCAGTCAGGGACCAACGGGCTACCGCTGCTGAAGGGGGAAACACCTATAGGAGTGGTGGTTATGTGTGCGTGACTGTGCAGGCGCAGTTCACGCAACGCGACCACCGCTCGTGTAGGTCTTTCCCCCTCCAGCAGCGGTAGCTCGTTGGTTCCTGGCTGACTCTTTGTGCCGTTGCAAACAAGGGCAAGCGTGTGACGACGTGACGCGGACGTTTAGCCATGCAGAATTCAGAAAATGTAAGTATTATATTTTATACTATTATACAGAGTGACTCTCTGGCTAGAGTATTCAAAGGCGATGCCGCCAATAAGCCGCGTCTTGCTGAGTTTCGTGAATTTCGACGCCCGTGACGAGATTCACTACGACATATTAGAAAATTCTTTATTGTTCATCGCATCGATATAGCAGTGATATCAATGAATTCCTGGCGTTCTCCCGATTAAAATCATGTCATGTAAATCGGACTATTTTTAACGAAATTAGCGTGGGGCCATTTTCATTGGCACGACATTGATTGACGCCATTTTCGTAAAGATCTGTTGAGAAATTCAGAACGTGGAATTCGTCACTTCCACGAAACGCAGCATGGCGCGGTTTATTGGCGACATTGTAACAGAGAGCTGGCTACATAGGGCTCCACATGACTCGATGCAGTCACAGTTCTTATTGTTGGATTAGTGTCGCCGAATACGAAAACGCCGGTCTGCCGCGTCAATCCGGGAAACCAACGCGGGGGGTGACCGGACTGACGCGGCAGACCGGCGATTTCGTATTCGGCGACACTAATCCAACAATAAGAACTGTGACTGCATCGAGTCATGTGGACCCCTATGTAACCAGCTCTTAGACTATTGTCTTTGAGGAATGTAGTGAGAAAATCACGCTGTACAATCTTACTATTTGCCATAAAATAATACAATCATCATTTCATTTCCAGATGAAAGATATGTTACCGACTGGCTCGGCGGGGAGTGTGGAGGGGGAGAAGGAGAAAAAGAAGGAGGAAAAGAAGGGCGAGAAGAAGAAGGAGGAGACGCCAGAGGAGAAGGCGGAAAGGCTCGAGAGGAAAATGGCAAAAGTAAGTTGTGTTGAATGTCTGTGTACAGTATTGTCTCCGTATATGTGGTCGCTGATCGGGACCAGCGTGGAGTTTCTATCGTGAATAAGTAGATCCGTAATTCCGCGTGTTCGTTTCTCGCTTATTTCTGGCCGAAGGGGGGAGCGAGATGGAATGCTTTGCCTGCGCGACAGCCGCGAACGCAAAGGACGGAGTGTCACGGCGCCCGAAACACGGAGCGAGATAAACGACTCGACAAACGACACGCTCGCTCTCGTTCCATCTCGCTCTCGCCTTCGCCGGACAAGAGTGAAACAGAAGTGGTGGGGATAACGAAAAGTCCACATCGTGTAGGTACACCCTTAGAGCATATATATATGGAGGTATCATTGCCTTCGAGTGACTGCCTCGAAACTGTCGGGCAACATCACGGGAGAGAAAAAATGAGAAGTATATGTCCTACTTGACCGATATGCCCATGCACCGATATCGTGCGAGAGAGAAAGACATGTGCGAGCGAGAGAAGTATAGAGGAACAATCGGCCGTAATATACTTCTCTCGCTCGCAAGATGTGTTTCTCTCTCGCACGGTATCGGCGCTTGCGCATTACGGTCGAATAGGACACATACTTCTCTCGCTCGCACGTCTTTCTCTATCGCACCATGTTGGGGACAGTTTCAAGCTTTCAATGAGACCTCCATAGTATACAGGGTGTTTCTCTACCTGTGGTCAATACTCTAAGGGATGATTATACCGGCGAAAATAAGACGAAAATCAAGAGTGACGAAATTGCGGTAAACGCTTCGTTTTCCAGGAAATTGACTTTGAATTTCACCTAAATACGCGTGCACCGTAGGCGCTTGACGCGCACGCGGAGGTGAGCGGAACGCGTCAGCTGTCCGTAGAACGTTCCGCTCACCTCCGCGTGCCCCTCAAGCGCCTACGGTGCACGCGTATTTAGGTGAAATTCAAAGTCAATTTCCTGGAAAACGAAGCGTTTACCGCAATTTCGTCACTCTTGATTTTCGTCTTATTTTCGCCGGTATAATCATCCCTTAGAGTATTGACCACAGGTAGAGAAACACCCTGTATGCTCTAAGGGTACACCAAACTGTGCCGCTAACGAGACAATACTCTATTATTATTGAAAGTAGTATAACTCGATCTGTAGCTAGAAAATCGTTTATTTTCTTTAACATTTTTAATGATTATTATTCCATAATAAAATTACACATGTTTATAGTTTTAAAAACATTACCCGATTTGATTTATGGATGCGAATATTTTTAAATTGGTTCAAAGCGTACTCTCCCAATGTATGAATAAATGGACTTATACCACTTTAAGTAATAACGGCTCATATGTAGGCGTAGAAACTAGAAAATGTCATTTTAATGTTAATGTTTCAGATGGACAAAGATCTAAAACGCCTCAAATACGGGAGGAGGAGTGATGGAGGGGGTGGTGGAGGGCCTCGAGGAGGCCGCCGTGGAGGCCGCCGTGGAGGCCACCGTGGAGGCCGCGGTGGAGGCCGCGGTGGAGGCCGTCGTGGAGGCCGCGGCGGCAACCCCATAATTATTAATAATTATTCAAATTATTAAATTTGTATTTGGTTAAATAAATTTATTTACCTAAATATATTCGATTAATTATTTTTCGTTTTGTTTGTTATGGAATGTAAAACTTTCACATTTTCTATCGTATCGGCATGAACGTTTCAGTAACATACTGCTGAGATTTTCCAGATGAAAATGAATATAAACACGGTAAAAAAAGGATTATTTTTAGCATTATTAAATTAGAAATGTTACGCATTTATATTTAATTATCTAGTATAGTTCTAGCAATAAACCGATTTATACGGTATTTGAATTCATTTTAATGTGGAAAATTTCAGCAGTATGTTACTCAATACTGAAAACGTGACGTTTTACATTTTATCAACACTGTATGCCTCTCCAACCGAAGATTACAAGCCGTCGCACAGTGGTCTGGAAAGCGGCGTTTTGTGGCCAAAAGTCAATTTTTCAACTTAAATGTTTACAGAATTTTTTTTTTCCTATGTATTGATAACCCTCTACACCTTCAAACTCCAATCATATTATATATTTCAGGTAATTCTATAATCAGATATAGTGTTATAAAGTGTAAATCATGAAATTTTAAGTGAAACTATTTGTTGTAATTACTCGTTATAGAACAATAAAATATAGGTTTGTATTACACCAGTATGTAGGTAAGGAAATATATTTTAGTTATTTATATGTGTTATAAGCATTTCTTAATGTGTATATAAACAATGTAAAATTTATAACTATTTACACTTTGAAAAGGCTTATAAAAAAAATGATTAGAAGTGATACACATCGGACCTATTTTATATGAAAGCTTAGACAATTGCTGTTCAACTTCCCGCAACCTTTGGCTCTATAGGGATTTTAAAATCCGTTGGGCGAGGAGTTTTGGCGTTCTGAACGCGTGTCCCTATGCAACCACTTGAAAGGCGCCTGAGGAGGTTGAGGGAAATCTGAAACGCTTCCATTGCGTGGACCTTATCTTCTGTTAGTATTAATTCGTATAAACACTGGATATTGCCTCATTCAAAGTGTCTTTCTGCCTCCTCGGATTAGTCTTTTACCGAATGCGCACAGTGAGCCATCTCTTGCAGTTTGAAGTTTTCATTTAATTTTATATATTAGGTACAGTAAAAATTCTCTAAATTAAAATTATATGTTATATTTAGAAGACGTATAATAATCAGGTATATATATGTATATTTCAGCTATATTTATCAATCAGTTTTCGTCTTCTTCCGTTTTACGTTCTTTTTTTATCTTTTTAATATTGTCTACTTTTCCAAAAATGTTAACTTAACTAAATGTAATCGAATTTTATTATAAAAGCAATTAATTTTGACTTACAACATAGCCATAAACATGTCTAGAATTTTGCCGTGAAATTTCATTCTTTTGTGCACAGTAACAATTACTATTCTTTTAATAATTCACTCTAAATAATCGTATTACATCACAATTAGTATAAATAGTCGTAATACATCAAAATATGTGTGGAAATAAATCGATATAAGTATTATTTAAATTTTGGCCACGAAACGCCACTCTTCAGACCACTGTGCGTCGCCGAACAGCCCAAGTCCTCGCTGGTCGGGACCGGCGTACAGTGGTTCCAAAGTGCCTTTCTGTGGACAAAATTCCGTGTCTCCGTCAATTCTCAACCGATTTTTTATTTCTTTGGCTCATTTTGTAGAGGATTAAATTTGCTAAAATGTCACACAGTAGTTATCCAAAATTTTCTTTAGGAATTAAAAAAAAACAAATTCTGAACTCTTGGTTCCGAAACAACGACTTTATTAACCAGTTATTTCATATAACATTAAAACGAGATAAAATAAAAGAAATATAAATTAAACAATTCAAATTTAAACGAGTTAGTCTTCTTTCATATATTCTACATCTTCATAATTAGACAAAAGATATTTTGCGTCTTTTTCAAGTTCAACAGACGCAGTTGGCCATTGGGACCTCAAAATCGAAATTCGAAAAATCGAAGATTTTATAAGATTCCGGCAATATAATACCAGAAAAAGTTGGAGGTTTTCGACAAATGAGGATATAATGCATAATTTATTAATAACATCCAATCCTTTAATTTCGATTTTGAGGTCCCAATGGCCAACTGCGTCTGTTGAACTTGAAAAAGACGCAAAATATCTGTTGTCTAATTATGAAGATGTAGAATATATGGAAGAAGACTAACTTGTTTAAATTTGAATTGTTTAATTTATATTTCTTTTATTCTTTCTTGTTTTAATGTTATATGAAAAAAAACTGTTTAATAAACTCGTTGTTTCGGAACCAGGAGTTCAGAATTTGTTTTTTTTTTAATGCCTAAAGAAAATTTTGAAAAACTACTGCGTGACATTTTAGCAAATTTAATCCCCTACAAAATGAGCGAAAGAAATCAAAAGTCAGTTGAGAATTGACGGAGATACGGAATTTTGACCGCGAAAAGTCACTTTGGAACCACTGTGCTTCGCCGGACAAGAGTGAGACAGAACTCAGAAGTGGTGTGAATAACGAAAAATCCACATCGTGTACACCAAACTGAGTCCGTAATGAGACAATACTGTAGTATCTTTTATTTTAGTTTATCCAGATATTATATTTGCCCATTTCTGTTCTCTAGCAGCTTCGCCGTAATTCATTCAAGCCTCCCTTACGAGAAAATAGTAATAGAGGAAATGCGGCAACAGCGTGATACGCCTCTCGATACGTCTCGGCAACTATGTTTTTCCTATATTTATCGGCTAGCTTGGACTTCTACCATTTCTGATGGTAAATAGCGCGAAAATACCACCAGCGCCGGGGACGGAGAATCCTTGAAGCTTCATTCTGTCATTTCTCGAGGCTGTCTCAGTACACGATTCAGAAATTCGTTAATATTTGAACGTACGGTGCTTATTAGCGTTCAAACGCACCGTCCCACCCCCCACAGATGTTTACTGAAGGCAACTGTACCCGCAAAAACTTCCTTCTGGTCGATTCCAGGACGAAATTCGGTTGAACCGGTTTGTTTACTACATCGCGTGTAGGCAGGATCGGCGGAATCATTATGCAAGTTATGCGTCGCAATAAGGGCGACAGCCGAATGGGACGCTAAAAAACTATATCGCACGCTTAATAATAAAAGAATCCAACCCCCTTATAAACGAAATGTACACCCCGTAAAGACAAATCATATTAAACAGAAAACAGGTGCAAACATTGGGAGTACCAAAAATTTTCTTGCATAAGGCCGCCAGCTAACCTCGCGCCGGCCCTGCGTATACGTCGCGCTGGAGCTACGTGGCTGCAATACACCATTAGCGCCACTAACGGAGAAGCCTTGAAACTTCATTCTGTCAGTTTTCGATTCATAAATTCATTATTATTTCAACATACGGTGCTTATTAGCGTTCAAACGCACCGCCTCACCCCCCACAGATGTTTACTGAAGGCAACTGTACCCGCAAAAACTTCCTTCTGGCCGATTCCAGGACGAAAATCGGTTGAACCGGTTTGCTTACAACACGCGTATACGTACACGCTTAACTTAGCTTGTGTGAGGGTCCGCACACATTCGCGGCCCGGTGAGACGGCCCCCTTAATGATGAACGGTACTACCGTTACTTTTTTCTCACGGTTCATAGTGTGGAAAAAATAAAGTGTGAAAAAATGAAGTATAGAAAAAATATATAGACACAGGCGGAATCGAACTCATGACCGCAACATCACCACGCCGAGGTCATACCGAACGCTCCACGGCATATCTTCGAGTAGAAATTATGGCTTTTATGTTTTACATGAGCGCTATGAAATGTTTAATAATTTATATGTAAATATCTCTATTACCCAGATAGCACAAAGACGTCTTATGTACATCCAAAGAACGTCCGTTCCGGACGTACTGTGCGTTCAGAGGATGTCCCAAGAGTGTCCATATGTCCCCTTTTCGGCCCCCGTAAAGTTCATTAAATGTCGTAGGAAAGTCCTATTTACAAAGTAGAACGTCCTGAGGACGTGCTGTGTCAACATTCTCCGAACGTTTTCGGAATGTCCGAAAGTACAAATTAAATACGTCCAAAAGGCGTCTTAAAAATATTTTGCAGATGTCGTAAAAGCGTCCTAAAGACGTCTTCATCAAGTCCGGGTTAGGACAATAAGAAAAAAAAAATTGGCTGTGACGAGAATTGAACCCAAGTCTCCCAACCTACGAAGCAACAGCTTTTCGCAACTACCCAACACACTTCCTTGAAAATAGTTCTCATTTCTAGGTATATAACCATATTTAATTGTTTATAAAATATACGCATTGACGCGAATTATTCTACAGAATATCATCATTCGACCTCTTGACTCATTGCTTAAAATTTCACATTCATTTCAAGACAGATGTTTTAACGACGCCTTAAGACTGACGTCTTTAAAACGTCGTGTGTGTGAGAATTAAAGATGTCTGTCTTAAGACGTCCTGTGCTATCTGGGAACATTTCAGCGACTTAATTGCAGAAAAAATAACGCAAATGCGTAATTCAATCATAAGACTGTTTTGCAACCTAACCTTAATCATCTGTAAAACCTACAAGACGGTTGTTCTTCGAAAATCGAAAATTCAGTTCTTCTAAACATTCACAAGACTTACGAGACGAAGATTCTCGGAACATTCGAAACGTAGTAATCCAAAACAATCACGTGACTTACAAGATTGTTTGATGTTTCTAGAACATCCGAAATTTAAATCCTAGGAACATTCGTAAGACTTAAGAAAAGGACGTTCCTAGAACATACGAAGGGTGTAAATAAAGTAATGAGACTGATTTTTTTTCAATTTTTTATTCACATATAATTACAATGCAATATTGTCTCCTTCAAAATAGGTCCCTTGGGAAGCCACACAGCGCTGGAGACGGTCCTTCCAATCATCATAGCATTGCTGGAACTCGGATAGTGGAATAGCCTTCAGCTGGTCGGTTACAGCTGTTTTGATGTTTTCAAGTGTTCCAAATGAGTTCCCTTGAGGTGATTTTTCAATCTCGGGAAGAGGAAAAAATCACAGGGGTTCAAGTCTGGTGAATAAGGACGCTGAGGAGCCACAGGAATGTTTTTACTGGCCAAAAACTCGTTTATTGAGATTGCAGTGTGACATGGCGCATTGTCGTGATGCAACACTGCAATCTCAATAAACGAGTTTTTGGCCAGTAAAAACATTCCTGTGGGGCTCCTCAGCCTACTTATTCACCAGACTTGAGCCCTTGTGACTTTTTCCTCTTCCCGAGATTGAAAAATCACCTCAAGGGAACTCGTTTGGGACACTTGAAAACATCAAAACAGCTGTAACCGACCAGCTGAAGGCTATTCCACTATCCGAGTTCCAGCAATGCTATCATGATTGGAAGGACCGTCTCCAGCGCTGTGTGGCTTCCCAAGGGACCTATTTTGAAGGAGACAATATTGCATTGTAATTATATTTGAATAAAAAATTTAAAAAAAATCAGTCTCATTACTTTATTTACACACGTCGTATATGTACGAAATTTAGGTCTTGGGAACGTCTGTAGGATTTAAGAAACAGATGTTCCAAGAACATACGAAATTTAGGTCCTAAGAACATGCGTAGGACTTAAGAAACGAACGTTCCTAGAACATCCAAAATTTAAGTCCTAAGAACGTCCGTAGGACTTAAGAAACGGACGTACTTAGAACATCCGAAATTTAAGTCCTAAAAACGTCCGTAGTAGTTAAGAAACGGACGTACCTAGAACATCCGAAATTTAAGTCCTAAGAACATCCTAGGTATGTTCAAAATGGACGTAGGACGTTCGGATATAAACTGGACATGAAACGGACGTCCTTGGGATGTGCGGTGCCATCTGGGTATTAGGGCCCATTGGCAGAAACGCTGGGACACGTATTTGCTTATTTTCGACATAGATCCATCGTGCCAAGGCTCATCAAAATCGATGTCTATCACTTGGTGTCCTCCCCTTGTAAGACTATTCCGTACGGCCGATGCCGCGAGTGAGAAAACCCAAGAGCCGAGCGAGAGGGAACGAAACAGTTGACACGAAGTTGTCTCTTTCGTTCTCTCACTCTCGACCGAAGGATTCCAAAAAATGGTGGGGATAGTGAGCGGGACTATTATGCGTGGTAAAAACGGGACAATAACGAAGAATTACTGTATATTAATTTACGACAATGTTCTTAAATGGGATTATTTTTTATGGGATTATATACTTGGCGCTCTTTTTTGTATATTTGTTAAAAAATGGTAACTTTGTGGGGATTTCACACATTTTGTAGTGTTTATTCGTGACAGGATAATTTTTCACCTCCTCCGGGTTATTTTTTTTCAACAATATATTTTTATTATTATTATTATTATTAAGCGTCTTTATTGCATAAAAAAAAGCAGAGCAGAGCAGAGAGAATGTTACATAGACAACAGCAAAGGCGAAGTTCAGTCCAAGACTGTTTTTCAACTTAACCTATTTATATTGCCATCCAAACTACGCATGCCTGCAAAGCTACAAGACAATTGGATTGGTGGAATTTGTTTAATTTTGAGTTTTCAGATATGAAGCAAACAGAGGAGCGAAGCTAAATAAAATCGTTTAATTAATATAACACTATGTAATAATAAATTTTTTTCTCTGACGTAGATCACACTGCATCATCTTCTGCTTCGATTATCTGTAAATATATAAAAGCCAAATTTTGGTCACGACTTAATGTAGAACATGTAGAAATAGAGTGGCCTTTTGCTACAGTAAGTGTAGAGACTACAAAATGTGTCCGGAGGAGGTGAGAGCGTATGGCAGAAAGTCTCGTTGCAGGAAATTTTAATGCTAATAGTAATTTAGCGAAAACGAAGGAAGACATCCAATATTTTTAACACATAATTTATTGGCGTCGGAATAAAATTAATTTAGTATCTTTATTGGTGAATTGAAATGTTGTTAATGGGAAACTATTAAAATTAATGAATAGCGTGGGAACTACTGTGGATTTTAATAAAGTATTACGAATATCTTTCACAAAAAATTGAAAAGTATCAATGGAGATGCGTTTTCAGCGTATTTTCTTCACTAATGTGAATTGCTCTACATTGCAAACAGTACGCCTTAATTTTCTTAATTCTTAATGCTACGCTAATTTGAAAAATTTGGTCGATTTACCTTATTTGACAAATTTCCAGAAACTTGTGCGAAACAAGATACCCCTCTGTCTATCAATAGGGTGGAATGAAAAAAACTTTTTTTCAATAAACAAATTCTAATAGTGTGGAAAAATTGCCTACTTGGCCCAATAAACGTGTAAACAATTTCAGCTCGATCGGATAATTTCATCTGTGTGCACTAGGGTGGACCTTATTTTTCGACCATCAGATTTTTTTGGTCCCGTACCCCAGAAATGTGACACGTGTTGGGAAAATGATCTGGAAAAAATTTCAGCTCGATTGGACCACGGGAAAAGAACGCGCAACGAATTTGAAAATTTTGAACTTTTTAAACCTTGACATAAATATACATTATGATACATCGTTGAATTCGTATTTTTTTTCTGTTTGACCAAAAAAAAAGGTTGAAATTGTATGACAAAAATGTGGATTATGCTGTTTCATAATTATTTAAACCACCAATTTAGATTTCACGCGAAACAACGAATTTTAAAAAAACATTATGAATATTTTTGTTTATAACTTTTTTCTAATTGTTTAAACAATTGATTTAATTTTACTATTTAATAGATCTAATTAAAAGAAGTTACTTTCGTCTTGAGATTTTTTTTCTATCTCCTACAGTTCGCGAGTTATAACACAAAATCGGAATATACACGAATTTTCAGGGGTTAAGTTCACCCCCTTACAGTGATTTTGGGCAGCAAAAAAATGCGTTATAATCAAGTGGAAATCCCCTACATATTCACAAAGTTTCAGATTTTTTTAAACTTCCGGGTTCGGGATCTTCCCTTGTCAGAAGACTTTTAGAAAGTATAGCGAAGGGGTGTAGTTATTGATAGTTTACAGTGCCGACAGGCCATTCCTATCGTTCCGAAACCAGCCACGGATGTTTTTTTGCATCATTTACGTAGCAATATAGTCCTGGGTAAAAAAAAAAACGTAGAATCCACCAGCTGAGGAAAGTTCAAGTTTCTTAAGTTTTGTACTAAAATTTTGAAAGTTAAGGCCTTTGGTGCACACAGAAGAAATTATCCGATCGAGCTGAAATTTTTTACACGTTTTATTGGGCCAAGTAGGCAACTTTTCTGCACTATTATAATTTGATTATTGAAAAAAAGTTTTTTTTTCACTCCACCCTACTATCTAACCTTCTACGTACAACCTCCAAGCTTGTTCATCTCCTTCATTTCTATCCAAGCTTGTGCGTTCCATTTATTTCTATCCAAGCCTGTGTGTCCCTTTCATTTTTATTCGCGCCTGTGCGTCTCCTTCATCTCTATAAGCTTTACATAAAAATTCTAATGAGAGAATAGTTTGCTGGTATAAAAATAATATATTATTTTGTAGAAACGTGTGGGAAAGAAGATGCTTCTCTGTCGAACCTTCTCCGGGCAACATTCAAGTCTGTACGTCCCCTCTGTTTCTATAAGGCAGCGCTGTCCAGCGTAGGGGCCCCTCACAGGCCTGCTTCCCCTTCCAATCTTTCTCTCGCACAGCGTGTCCTCCGTTGTCAAAGAGACCGCGCGACGCTACGAAGGCTGCCATGACGGGCTAACCGGGCTACCGTCTTCGCGGTTAGCGTCGCCCGGTATCCCTGACAACGCGGACGAGAGTGCGAGAACCCCAACCCCCCGCGGGAGTGACCATGGACAACGCTGCTATAAGGTCTACATAAATAGTCTATTAAAAAATTTTGCCGACTTATCTTGTTAATTGAGACAATAATTAAGTGTCCTATATGGTGTAAAAACTCGTGACATTTAAAAAATTTTTACAGGTTTCATTATTTGATACTTGGCAGGTTATGGTTTTTTGATACTAGCTAGGTTACGTTTACGTCACCAGATGTGCTCTATCTGGCTGTTACGTGACAACAATGTGTTACGCAATTGTCTGAAACCTTCATCCAATGAACGACGTCCCTGAGAGATATTTCCTCACTCTTTCATGCTCCTCTCTTGCGAACACTTGACGATGACGAATCTTAATTCTTAAAAACATGAAATTTGGCAAATTTGAACTTCACAGTGAAATATCTCAGCTCATAAGGCATGTAGGAACCAAACGATGACAGTTTTCTGATGTAAATCAAACCCAAGTTGTCCATTAAGACCTTTCAAAATCTAATCGGATCAGCCGTTATTGAGATTCAATACATGGATAGGCTTGAAAGTAATATTTCGTGCAATGTAAAGGCATTCTGGGGACACGTGAATTCCATGAGGGGGGACTCTCGTTTGCCCCATATTATGCACCTTAGAGACGACATAGCTGAATCGGATGAGGAAATTGCGAACCTCTTTGCTAACCAGTTTCAGTCGGTTTTCCTTCCAGCTGCTCAATTGACCTCAGACACTGTCCAGGATAGCGCTAAGATGATGCATCTTTCTAACTTAGACATTAGTCTCGCGGAGGTTTTCGATGCCATTAATGATCTCGACTCGAAAAAGTCAGCTGGTGATGATGGCCTTCCCCCGATCTTTGTTAAATCGTGTATTTTGGGGCTTGCAAGGGCACTTTGGATTATCTTTAACAAGTCACTCAATTCTGGGTCCTTCCCTACAACCTGGAAATCGAGTGTCGTGACGCCTATCTTTAAGTCAGGGGTGAAGAGTGATGTCACTAACTATAGACCAATTTCGCTTCTTAGTTGCTTCCCCAAGATATTTGAGAAAGTAGTCACCAGTAAGCTCTCGGGTCAGATCAGAAGTAGCTTATCTGATGCACAACACGGTTTTTTCCCGGGTAGATCTACGGTGACGAACTTGGCAGTGTTTGCGGGTCATGTGACCTCCGCGTTGGACTCGCGACAGCAAGTCGATGTGATCTATACTGATTTCAAGAAGGCTTTCGATTCGGTTGATCATGGCATTCTACTGAAGAAATTGGGCGTTTTCGGTTTCCATGGTAGGCTTTTGCAATGGTTAGGCAGCTATCTAATGGACCGAACCCAGGTTATCAAGGTACGTGGTTGCCTTTCTCACCCGATACGGGTCACATCGGGCGTGCCTCAGGGGTCACACCTGGATCCCTTGCTTTTCAGCATTTTCATCAACGACCTTGCGGAGTTGTTTCAATTCGGTACGCCGTTACTTTTTGCGGATGACCTTAAACTATTTGCCAATATTAACTCCATGGACGATGCCCGGGATCTCCAGGGTGACCTTGACAGGCTTTATGGTTGGTGCACGGAAAATAAACTCCCCTTGAACCTGTCTAAATGTCAGATACTTAGGATTTCCCGGTTACGCAGTTCTTGGATATTTAATTATTCCCTGGGCTATAAGTACTTGTTTTGCACTGAGAGCGTATGTGACCTGGGTGTGACCTACGATAATACTTTCTCCTTTGCGGCGCACATCACCAAAGCTACTAACTTAGCATCTAAGCAGATTGGCTTTATCATGCGGAATTCACGTGGGTTTAGGAATATTAGAACTTTTAAGCTGTTGTATGATGCGTTGGTTAGGCCACACCTTGAATATGCGTCGGTGATTTGGTTCCCTCATCAGGCCTACCTTATGGTGACACTTGAGAGGGTCCAACATAGGTTTCTGCGGTTTGCACCTTTTCGCCTCGGTCAACCCATCAGTTTATTTGACCATGATTACGGTCCGTCCTTGCGAAGATTTAATTTCCTGACGATTCAGCAGAGGTTAGAGCTGGCCGATCTGACCTTTCTATTCAAGATTATTAATAGGGATATTAATTGTCCCCAACTGTTAGGATTAGTTAACTTTAGCGCCCTCTCAAGACCATTGAGATTCACTCCGTTATTTCGGGTTAGATATTTTCGCACGAATATTCGTCAGAATGACCCCATCACAAGGGTTTGTTTGCGCGGGAGTGAGTTGGCCGATAGGGTGGATTTCTTTGGCTCCTCGTTGGCAGTCTTTAGACGGTCGGTCATCGCACTCCTTGGCTCGCATTTGGCGCAATAACTACGTTTTCCTCGCTAGCTAATTTGATGTACTCTAGTCTGTACTTAATGGTAATAGTTTTTAATGCGTATTTTTGTTTTATACGTGTAACATATTGGGCTTGTCCCGTGAAATAAATAATAATAATAATAATAATAATACTCTCAGAGTTCTTGATAGCGGGTCGTGGCGTAATATAGACACTCTGTGCCTCACGCTGCACATATCCGTGGTTGTAAGGAAAAACGACCCATGTCACATGTTTTCACTTTCGAGATGTTGTCATTGAAAGTTCTAAACACCAATTCTTCTTTTTAACAAATTTTCCTTGTTTTCTTATTACGATATAAACGTATATTTTCTTCACTTTACATAATATTCAATATTCGTATAATTAACATAAATAATAATAAAGAAAATAGTAATAATTTACATACACTTTAGGCAGAACGACACCAGTCCACTGGACTTGTGTTGTTCTGCTTGAACATTAGAAAGAAAAGGAAAGAAATGATTACTTTTCCTTCTTTTACTTTCTTTTTTTATCTTCTTTCGTTTTCTTCTGTGCTCTGCATGGTTTTTTGTAAAATACAAGTTACACATTTATGTATCACTTATATTTCATAGTGTGCTGTTTTTAGTAAAATAAAAATATGAGATATAACTTTGCTCATTTTATTTTACACAAAATACGTTATAGCATATGCAGATAAATAAAAATACAAAATAAAAAGCAATTACGATGGAAGGATACGTCGTATTCTTCAAATTTTGTGGACTTACGTTGTTTTGCCAAATGCGTATTAATTGAATATTGGACTTCGGTTAAATTGCATTATTTTTTTCAACGTATAAAATTCGTTTTCATGCACTTGTTTCTGATAAAAACATACATCCAATATTCTACAATTGAATTAATGCAAAAATTCCAATTTTTTTAAATTGTGACATGGGTCGTTTTTCATTACGACCACAGATATACCTGTATATACTTGGCGCGAGACACTACCATGTCTCTTGATTTACGACTTATTATTTACGTTACTTCACACTCCCAGATAGCACAAAGACATCCTATGTACGTCCCAAGAACGTCCGTTCGAAGGATGTCCCCAGAAGGTCCATATGACCCTTGTACGTCCTCGTTAAGTCCTTTAAATGTCCTAGGAAGGTCCTATTTACAAAGTGGAACGTCCTGAGGACGTGCTGTGCCGACATTCTTAGAACGTTTTCTGAATGTCCGAAAGTACAAATTAAATACGTGCAAAAGACGTCTTCATCAAGTCTGGGTTAGGACATTAAGAAAAAAAATTTGGCGGTGACGAGAATCGAACCCAGGGTCTCCTAACTTACGAAGCAACCGCTTTTAGCAACTACCCAAGACACTTCCTTGAAGATAGTTCTCATTTCTAGATATATAACTAGATTTAATTGTTTATAAAATACACGCATTGACGCGAAATATTCTACAGAATATCATCATTCGACCTCTTGACTCATTGCTTAAAATTTCACATTCGTTTCAAGACAGATGTTTTAACGACATCTTAAGACTGACGTCTTTAAGACGTCGTGTGTGTAAAAATTAAAGATGTCTGCCTTAAGACGTCGTATGCTATCTGGGAACATTTCAGCGACTTCATTGCACAAAAAATAACGCAAATGCCAGATTCAATCATAGGACTGTTTTGCAACCTAACCTTAATCTTCTGTAAAACCTACAAGACGGTTGTTCTTCGAAGATCGGAAATTCAGTTCTTCTAAACGTTCACAAGAGTTACGAGACGAAGATTCTCGGAACATTCGAAATGTAGTAGTCCAAAACAATCACGTGACTTACAAGATTGTTTGATGTTTCTAGAACATCCGAAATTTAAATCCTATGAACATTCGTAAGACTTAAGATAAGGACGTTCTTAGAACATATATGTACGAAATTTAGGTCTTGGGAACATCCGTAGGACTTGAGAAACGGATATTCCAAGAACATACGAAATTTAAGTCCTAAGAACATGCGTAGGACTTAAGAAACTTACGTACCTAGAACATCCGAAATTTAAGTCCTAAGAACATCCTAGGTATGTTCAAAATGGACGTAGGACGTTCGGATATAAACTGGACATGGAACGAACGTCCTTGGGATGTATGGTGCTATCTGGGCTGTGATTAAATGAAACTATGACCTTCCGATCCTATTCGATCCACCAAACATAAATCATAGCTTAGCGCATAATAATTAAATGACACAATGTTAATGATGTGTTAATTCAATTTTCGCAAATGTACAAAAATATCAAGGAGAAAGCTTCAAATATGACTGTAATGATTTATCAAAATCTTAAGTTACCTCTGAGATGCTAATTCTTCAGGTCATTAACACATAACCTTTTATTTAACACATAGATACCACATTATTGGCCATGGCAACACAGAACACCTGACAACGTGGACTATGCTGTTTATCTGGCTAAGAGAACTCTAAGAAACAAGCAACGCCATGCTCTCGAGGATTATGAAATTGTACGCAAATTTCATTGACGTTGTATCATAAAAAATTTCATGTTATTTTGACTTCTTATTACGTAATTTATTCTCCTAGGAGGCTTTAAACATCTTACGTAGGAATCTACAGAATAAGTGGGATATCATTCAACTTCAGGCTGGGGAACAGGTGAATAATTAATTATAATTTACGAACGTTGTTTTTTTTGTGTGGAATGAAAATTACGTTTAAAATAATTTCGAAGTATATTACACTTTATTATATAAATGTAGAAATTGAATAACTATACGCCAAATAACACCAGTTTACAGCGATTTTGCACAGCAGATGCCACCATTTTTTTTTCTAATGTAAAATGGCCCGCTGATTCCGATGATATGGGCTAAAAAAATTTATGGATACGTTTTCGAAATACCGACAGGTGAACTTTTCAACTATTCGTCAAAAAGATGGTCCCACTTAATTGCGAATATCTCGTGTTGCGAATGTCCGATATGGTCGAAAATTATATCAAATTAAAGATAATTGAATCAGCAACAACTGTACTTCACAATTTTTCAAATCAGTTCTGTAGTTCCGCAATAGGATGTTTGGATGTTTTGTTACTCGATTAGGTCGCAACTACGCAACGGGTCTTTCTGAAATTTTGTATATACGTAGTCTGGGACGAAGGTTGAAGCTAAATATACTGGCCAGTGAGTGCGTTTTCGCGAGCAGCGATCGAGGAGAAATCGGTCGCCATTATTTGATAATCGTGGATTTGTCAGTTGGAGTTGCTGGGCCCTCGCAGGATATGGTAGGGTAACGGGAACGCTGCTCGGCTCCGCCTGAACATAGCCGTTTGGCTGTTATTTATTCCTAGCGTAAAAGTTGTGTGCGTTACGATGTTATGCGTAGACCAATACGAAATGAAGCTATCGAGAAAGTATCAACGTTCTGACCAATAAAGCTCCTGATTTTTTTCGTTGCTAACGCACAAATATTCTGATGTGTGTATTTCTACGCTGACAACTCGGTTTGGCCTACACGCCAGAATCTTAGTACCATCCTCAACTTGTGGCTCACTCTTGTTCTGCGAAGGCGAGAGCGACATGGAACGAGAGCGTGTCAGAAACCGTTGAGAAAAAGAGCACCGATGAAGGCAAACTGTGGTGTGGGGGAATACCTCTCATGAAACTCACCGGCCAATATATTCTGCTTCGACCATAGCAATAACATATATGACTCTTTATCCCAATTTTTTTAACCGATCTGGACCAAATTTTGCATAATTACTCTCTAGAACCCAGCGGGAAATATAGACTACCAGAGTTGGAACTCGCCGTAAGGTTAAACAAGTGTATTCTGTCCCGATCTGCGTGACAGGAGAAGCACGTACTGTATCGTTGGTGTTCTGATTACAAGAGAGCCACTCGTGGCTTGTACATCGTTCTTATACTCTCATCGGGGTGATGCAGGGACCAGCGGGGTCTCCGTCTTTGGCCAGCTTTTGGGTGTTTCGCCATATGCTGACGGTTCTCAATGTGCTTCCGAAAGTCGTTACAAGGCTGTGCCCGGTGTCTTTGCCCTTAGGCGTTAGTTGATTTACAACACAACACAACACCCCCCCCCCCCCCCACTCGAGGGAAGGGTGCTTAGGGGAATTTTTCGCAATGGTTTACAAAATTTCCCGGTACCCTAAATCGTCCTAATCTTGGCATACTCGCTGTCCGCGGCTGCTTTAGTGGTTGCTGCGTTAGGGTTGGATGTTGCTCGTTTCGGCTTCCGCGTTTTCGTAGGTTTGGGTATTTGTAATTTTCGGCGCAGTTGGTTGTCGCGTCTTAACAAATAAATGACGAGTATAATAAGTATTATTAGTACGATAGTTGTCGTTGTCGGATGTACAATTTGCCAGGTCGTTAGTCCTGGTTGGCAGTCGTTATTAGTTAAATCGCTTTCTACATGGTTAAGTTGATTATACAATGCTGTGCATTCAGATGGATTTTTTAGAAGCTTATCGAACTGAAAACGCGTGACGGGGTGCGCAGGTGCGCCCCGTTGTGTTTTGTTTATTTCCGCCGTTATATCGTATCGCGGTGCGCCCCGTTGTGTTTTGTTTATTTCCGCCGTGATATCGTATCGCGGTGCTATCGGCAGTTCGAAGTCCTGACTATACGCCGTTTATTGCTTTTTTGATACTACGTCCTTACGTCAGATGGCACAATTTCCGGTAATCCTGAGATTTCCTGTCTTATCTATGTCGATGTGCTCAGGTTGTCGTTCGTTACATTGTGTAGTCAGCGTCTCGGGTTGGTGCGCCGCGAAAATCCACGTGTCCGCGCGCGAGGTGCCTATTTACAGTATTGTCTCCGCATGTGTCCGCTGGTCGGGACTGGCGTTGAGCATCTATCGGGAATAGTCCCTAATTCCGAGTCATCGTTTCTCGTTTCTTTCTGGCCAAAGGGGGGAGCGAGATAGACCGGTTTGCATGCGCGCGGGCGTGCGCGACCGACGCGAGCGCTCCCATGTAATCGTAACTGCTCAACGCATGTGCGCGGCGGTCAGATAGCCACGCACGGCTCAAGTCTTTTTTGCGCCATAGGCGATCTTGTCCAATTGAGCCCTTTATTATAATACATTTATTTGAGTTTATTGATGTCCTTACTCTTAATTTTTAATCGTAGTTTAAAACCGTTGTAGTACAATGTGTAGTATTTCATTTAAAAATTTATTTTCAACAATGCCAACAATGAAAAGACCATTTTGCACCTCTGGTCAACCTTACGTTCTAGCAGTTGCCTAATTTTGCAGAGTCATAAATAATTTGAAATAAATGTATTATAATAAAGGGCGCAATTTAAAAAGTTCGCCTTGGGCGCAAAAAAAGACTTGAGCCGAGCCTGCGTCAAAATTTTTGCGATGCGATTCTCGCGCTTCCGTGAGTGCTTGCGACCATCACGCACGCCCGTCGCACACGCGGTGGACGGAGTGTCACGGCGCCCAAAAGGCGGAGCGAGACAAAGTATCAACGCGTCGTTTCAGTAGCTTTCGCTCGCTTTCGTTCTATTTCGCTCTCGCCTTCATCGAACAAGAGTGAGACAGAAGTGGTGGAGATCACCAAACTGACTCACCAAACTGAGCATATACGGAGACAATACTGTACATCGTATGGTTTGCCGCGATGTGTTTTATTTCGCAATTTTTTGGAAATTTGTCCGAGGGTTGCAGCCACAGGCTGGTTTCGCATTGGAGGTCGTAATTTACGCTGTGCACGATCCTTGGTCGTTCGCAATAATATTGTGCGCCTACTTGTTTACATCCCTTTAGTTCGTCATAATTCGTGGGTGCTGTGGTGGATGTGGATTGAAGCTGGGGTTGCCTCGATCACGGTGAAAGTTTGCGAGGAAATTAGGGGGAAGGTTATTAGTGCTATCAATGTAGTCTTATCAAAATATGCGGTAATCGATGACAATTTTTCGATCACGTTATTGTTTTCTAGCTTCGGTGCTATACGAACGTGAGTTCGTCTGGGAGATGTTGTACGGCGGTTTGTAATAATTTGGTGATTTATGCGATTGATAGTACGATTGTGCTGGTGATGCCTCCTTTAAGGCCGGTGTAGTATTGCAGCACGCCGTCTACGTCTTGAGTCAGGTCAGTCAGTAGGTCATTTAATATACTGAAAGGATCTCCTAGGTCAGCTCTTTGTGTTTCTTCTATTAAGGCCGTCTCCATTCGCGTATGTAGCAGTCTGTATCGCTAATATTTCTTCGCTGTGTTGTATCATTTTTTTCCGCGTTATGTAAATGGCGAAGTGTATTGTTTGTTATTTGGATTTGCTTTTCATAGCGGTCATTAGTGTGTTTTGTGTTCCGTCTAATCGCGATAAGTGGTTGTTAATCTGTTCGGCATCGTCGGCGTCCATAGTCCCGAATATGGTTTTGCTAAGGACCCTATCCCGTTCATTAACCTACGTCGCTTATCTGGCACGTAAGTCGGCATTTCTGCCACCTGCTCTATTTTTTTATACAGTTTCCTTGCTCTTCTAAGTAATTCGCTTAAACGGTAACTACACATTGGTTGTATCGCGACCTGGCTTTCGCATCGGCGCTGTATCTTGTTAACATAAGAAGTTAATTGCCGGTTCCTTTCAAGGAGAGTGTCCGTTTTTAGATGGGTTACGATCTTCCAGGAATTGATTACGATGTAAAGTTTCCCAAGGTGCACAAAGTGGAAACCTGCTTTAGGCTTAATCGGTGATATCGTATACGAAGCCTGGCCGCCAGTCGGCGCCGCATCGATTAGGCCTCTCGCTAGTGCGGTCATCCTGTAGTCAACAATGTAGTCGGATTCTATCCGCTCCTTTTCCGGCTAATTCGCGCCTACGCGATAAGTGATTTCTATTTCTGTTTGACCATGTACTCCGAGGACTTGCGGGCAGTAAGTATCAGTGTTGTTTACTATGGTCGGGGCCAGATATATTGGCCGGTGAATTTGTTTTCGCGAGCAGCGATCGAGGAGAAGTCAGCCACCGCCATCTGACGAGAAGGCGTAGCCCGAGAGAGAGTGAGAACGTTGAGAAAAGGAGCATCGAGCGGGCATGCGGTGTGGTGAGAGAATACCCCTCACGAAACTCACCGGTCAATATATGGCCTCGACCATAGTTTTCTTATCGTTTGTTTTATTTTGTGGTCATGCTACTAGTTTTCATTTTTCTGATACTATTCAATGTTCGCTGAGCGCCGAATCCGAGGCTGTATTTCTATAAGGGAGATGTGCTCGGTCCGGGAGGAGCGGTTTTTACTAGGGCGGTTCCTGGCCCAGTTATAGGAGGAAGGGTTCCCGTCGTTGGCCCTAATCTGTGACACTTTCGCGTTTAAGAAGTAAGGTGTTATGTTCTTTTCTTCTCCTCCATATTGAATTAGTTTTGAATTTATCCTGTTCCTTTCCATTCTGATTACAGCGAGAGGATTGGGGCCAGTTCGACCTCTAGATGTCCTTGTTTGTCCAAATTACCGTTATGTATTTATTATTATTATTATATATATTTTTTTCTTACTTGAATATATTTAATTTTATATAATATCTGTGTATTCCCGGTTATTTTCCTTCATAGCCAGTTCCTTGTTCACACCTGTAGTGTCTAGAATTCGTCGTCGCGTTTCGTTTTGTTTTCCGAGTCGCTTTTATTTTACTACTATTCGATGAAATATTTTACTTTATTCGCGTGTGTGCATAAGGTTTCCTTTCACTTTTTTATGGTTATATTATCCTTAGAGTTCTTTTCTATTACTATGTAAGGGCATTTCTTGTCTAGTTTTTTCGGTCTCCCTCGACGTACGAATTCGTCGTAGAGCCACACTTTATCACCTAATTTTAATTCTATTTCGCGCGCTTTCTTATCGTATCCTTCATTTGATTTTTTGTTGGCTTCCTGAAGTCGTTCCCTTGCTATTTCATTTGTTGTCTCTATGCCGCGTTTACACCAAGGCGAACACGAACAAAAACATTGTTAGCGAACGTTTTCGTCTGTTCCTGTCATGTCCACACCGCCGCAAACATGAACAAAACTCAGTGTACGAATCGTATGTGAACGTTTTGTTCTATTTGAGGCGGTGTGGACATGAAAAGAACACACGAAAACGTTCGCGAACAATGTTTTTGTTCGTGTTCACCTTGGTGTCAACACGGAATTATACGATCCCTTGCCTTCTGCGCATCGTCTTCATAGTTGTATGTTTGTTTAGACGGAGTTTTTAACGCGGTCGGTAGCAACGCCGTTTTTCCGAGAGCTCAGATTCGAGCTCGTTCAGGTAGAAGCGAGTCCGGCAACGGAGTGGGGGCGGCTGGAACAGTGGGAGCAGAGCCTCACCGGCTGCCGCAGGGATTTCAAGAGTTTGACGCTCCGAAAATAAGGCACATTTTGGGGAATTTTTAAAAGAAAAGTCAGTATTATAATTCCAATCTCTGTACTTCTATTGATTGAAATTTAAAAAATGAGTTCAAATTTTCGTACGCAATAATAATACTTTGGTTCAAATTTATGATGGTAGTAGTAAGAGGGGTTGGAGAAAAAAGTGTGTTGCTGGCAAGCATGATTTTGGCTGTCGTAATCGTCTGAAACAAAAAACCTACAATTTTTCTTAATCTATATGAGTGTGGTTATCGTATGAACTTTAGTTCATATCGAATGATCAGTATCTCCTCCCCAAGGTCTACCATCGCTCGCACGGAATACGTCGACGCGTGCTTTTGTTTTGAAATTCGAGCGCGTGCTTAGACAGTTGAGATAAGCAAGCGACGTATTCCGTGCGAGCGATGGTGAACCTTGGGGAGGAGATACTGCTGTGAAGAGGGCCTCTTCAGGACAGTGGCCGTTTGGGAGGGCTGCAGGGCAGATTGGTTAGTTTGGGACCAATCGGACCTCAGGGCCCACCATCTCTAGCACGGAATACGTCGACGCGTGCTTTTGTTTTGAAATTCGAGCGCGTGGTTATACTCGAGAGATAAGGGATCCGTCTTTAATTTGAAGGTAGGACGAAGCAGGCGGGACTACGCGCAGTCAGCGGACTACCTCTTTGTAATTTCTAGTTCTTCAAAATTAATCAGGCTGATCAGTCAGAGCATTTCGCCAGGGTCGCGGTTTATTGTCCGGCGAGTCGGCGGTAGAGAACGGTTTCCTACAGTTTCGGATAATTTATGACTTAATTGGTTCCGCCTCGTAGCAGTCGTGAACTCAGGGTGTCGGAAAGGGGAAACAGGAATGGTATGCATTTTCTTCTTTATAGTAACTCGAAGACTGTCTCTTCTCTTCGGACCCTTTCGAACCGATACACGTGGTGTCTGTTTTCTATCTCGAAGCAATGGGTACATTGGCAGTAGAAGGACGGAGCGCGGGTTTTTGTGAAATTGTTCGTTGCACTTCTGCAAAACACGTGTTCCGAAAATGTGTTGGCTTCTTTTTACCTAAAGCCTCTTTCCCTGGTGGGAGTAAACTCATAATGGAACCAGAGAAGCTACTTGGGGGTAGCGGAAGTTGCTTGGAAAAAATCCTGTCAGTCAGCTAGCAATCGCGTCGCAGAAATGTACACGGCCCAAGAATACTTCAGGATAAATAAAGTGATCAGTGTTAGTAGCCGTGCAGTGAAGTGAATATTCGGTACGTTGACCTGGACGCACCTGACATTGCGACCCTTAACTTTGGGTAGTGGGAATGTAAGGATACCTGGGACCAGCTGTGCACGGAGCACGTCCATCGATGACCAGGATCGGTTCGGTGACCCTGTGACACAGATTTTCAAGCTGCAGGTGAATTTCCAACAAGGGTGAGTTTTAGTTACTTTATTGGTGATAATTCATTTTTAAATTTAACCCAAGCGATGGCTTATTTCCGGCGATAATTCTCTAAATTCCCGTACGATAACATTTCTTCGGGCTTTTTAAACAGACTTATTCGTTACCACCAACAGTGCTGGCCGTTATTGAATTACGGATTTTTATCACAATACCGAACGCCTATCACCTTTCGTTAATTTCCTGTTACATTACCTTTTCGTGGCTACGTTATTAACACAAGGAAATTTACGTATTCCTTATCCTCCCACTTCAAATAATTATTATTTTCGAATCTTCTAAAAAAAAAACTGCGTATTCGTCTTTTTACGTTACACGTGATTTTCATCCATTTATCCTTTATTCATTATTCACTTTAAATGACGAACAAACCATGACAACATGTTCGATTTTATTTGTTACGTCTTTTTCATTTGCCATTCTACGCAAGTTTCTTCGATGCATGCCGAGTTGCTTGCTCGTCGCAGTCGCAGCGCGGCTCGTAGCCACGCTACCGCGGGAACTCGGCCGTCAGACTCGCGCTGTGATTGGTCGGTGCTTTTTATTAATATCTCGTTAACGAAACATCGGAGAGCATTTTCGCAAAGAAAAAAGTTGTTTGAAATCACCCCCAGAATCACCCCCTTTAAGGAAACGCAACATTTTTGGGACACCCTGTATGTATATACAGGGTGTCCCACAAATGGCGGAGTTCCTTAGAAGGGGTAATTCAGGGGGTGGTTTGAAACAACTTTTTCCTTAGCGAAAATATTGTCCGAAGCTTCGTTAAGGGGATAATAACAAAAAAAAAAAACGGCCAATCAGAGCTCGCGCCTTCTGCTTGAGCTCCCGCGGTAGCGTTGGCTACGCGGTAGGCGACTGCGCTTGTACTACGAAAGTACGAACAAACAAGTCGGCATGCATCGAAGGAAACCGCGTTACACTTTTTTTTAAAGCAGAATCTTAAATAAGAATTATTTGAAGTGAGAGGATAAGATGTACGTAAATTTCGTTTTTAAATAAGGCATAACCTAAAACAGGCCTGGGATTTAAGTGAACGCAGTGACCGATTTTCAGAGGCAACGCGTCCTTTCTCCCGCCTCGCGTCTTGGCCCCCCGGCGGCCTAGCAGCTAGGAGTGCCTCAGGCCCGTACCATATGAAGCGCGCGTGGCGCGTTGACAAAACAAAAACGCACCGAGAATCGTGCTCTCTGGGACGATATGGAAGCCTATTGATACAATGTCACCCTAATACGCCACGCGTGGTTCACGTGTCACGGGCCTGAGGCGCTCCTAGCTGCTGGGCCCCCGCGGGGGCCAAGACGCGAGGCGGGAGAAACGAGGCGTTGCCTCTGAAAATCAGCCGCCGCGTTCACTTAAATCCCAGGCCTGACCTAAAAGGTAATGTAACAGAAAATGTACGACATGTGATCGTAATTCGTTATTGAGGTAAAAATCCGTAGTTTAATAACGGCCAACACAACTAAATTTAAAAAATAATATTAGGTGTTTAATTAAATTCTTTCCGACTGGATTTACATAATCAGTACAAAGTTACTGAATTTCTATCGCGGTGGTATTCATAAGCTGACAGAAAAATGGCAAAAAGTAATTAACAATAATGGAAATTATTTCGATGATTGAGTTGTTTTCATATTTTTTAAATCGAACTGTTATTGTACCCTAAAATGGGAAACAATTTACTTTTACACATAATAATCACCAATAAATTAAATAAAACTCACCCATTCGGACATTCCTTTCCTTCCTTTTCGGAAACCTCTGTCACTGGGTCACTGTACCGATCCTGGTCATCGGTGGACGCAAAGAGTTATGGTAGGGTAGCGCCCAGTGCTCAGCTGATCGCAGGTATTCGCAGGACACCACCCCAAGGTAAGGGTCGCAATGTCAAGTGCGTCCGGGTTGATGTACCAAATATTCACTTCACTGCACTGATACTAACACTGATCATTTAATTTATTTTTCACGGAACGTGTTGTTCCTACGGTATAAAAATTAGTGGCCCCGAAAGGGGCCGATTACTGTTAATTGAGCAGTTGCTCAATGTGGCCACCCTCAGCTTCTATGCACGCCTCCGCACGTACAATCAGCTGCCTTTGGATGGCACGCAATGTTGCTGGCGTTATGTTTGCCACTGCAGCGTGAATTCGCACGACGATGTCTTCCAGTGAATCCACTGGTTGACGGTACACCTCATCCTGAAATGATTGTTGTACAACAAATACAAAACGTAAGTAAAAAAAGAATACCTATAAAAAAATAAGAGCACTAATGAAATTGCCTTCAAGTAGCCCCAGAAGAAAAAATCCAGCGGGGCTATATCCGGTGACCGTGGGGGCCACGCAACAGGACCGTCGCGGCCGATCCACCTATCCTGGAAGGTTTCATTAAGGTAGTCGCGGGCAATTGTGGCGACGTGAAGTCGAGCTCCGTCTTGCTGGTAGACCATATTCTGTCGGATCTCATTTGGAATATGGTTCATAAGACCCGGCAGAACATGCTTTAAAAAATATTTATACGCTGGGCCGTCCATCCTGTGTGGCAGCATGTACGGCCCAACGATAAATTCGCCACAAATGCCGGCCCATAGGTTGATCGACCAACGGACTTCTGCTGCACATGGACGAAGCGCTAAGGGATTTTCGTCGCTCCACACATGCATATTGTGGGAATTGAAGCAACCTTCTCTGTTGAAAATTGCTTCATCCGTCCACAATATGTATTTGCAGAACAACGGATTCCGTTGCACTTCTCCCAACAGCCACACTGAATTCTCAACCCGCTGGTCGGCATCCCCGGGCTGCAAATGTTGCACCCGCACATAGCAGTACGGGTGCAACATGTTTTCCCTCAGAGTTCGGTGTACCGTCATTCTGCTGGCACAAGAAGAAAATGCAGAAACATCCATTATTAGATAAAATTTGTTTCCCTTAATTAATAATTGCTGGAGTTATCTTGTACTGTGACTTACTCTAGGCGGCGGCTCAAGGTGCGAGCGCTGACGGTCGGGTCTTCGTCGATGGCATCCAGCACGTTTTCTTCTCCCGCAAGGTTCCGTGCGGCTCTGGGTCTACCCATGCTACTGCCTCGCGGCATCAACGACCCCGTTGAGTATAATCTAGACGCCAAACGTCTAATCGTACCCAGGCTCGGGGTTTCGATGTGCGAGTATTCCAGTGCCAACGCTCGCACGGTAGCACTTGCGTCCCCGTCGTTTCGCGCGTACACCCAGAACATCGCGTAATATTCTTCGGCTGAGTACATTTCTGGGACGAGATTACTAGCTGGCTGACAGGATTTTTTCCCCAAGCAACTTCCTCTACCCCCAAGTAGTTTCTTTCGTTCCATTATGAGTTTACTCCCACCAGGACAAGAGGCTTTAGGTAAAAAGAAGCCAGCACATTTTCGAAACACACGTGTTTCGCAGAAGTGCAACGAACGAACCATCCTACACTTTCACAAAAGCCCGCGCTCTGTCCTGTTACTGCCAATGTACCCATTGCTTAGAGATAGACAACAGACCCCACGTGTTTCGGTTCGAAAGGGTCCGAAGAGATGAGAAACAGAAAGTCTTCCAATTGCTATAGAGAAGAAAAGGCATACCATTCCTGTTTCCGTTTCCCGATGCCCCGAGTTCACGTTTGCTACGAGGCGGAACCAGTTAAGCCATAAATTACCCAAAACTGTAGGAAATCGTTCTCTACCGCCGACTCGCGGGACAATACGGTGATAAACCGCGACCCTGGCGAAATGCTCTGGCTGATCAGCCCGATTAATTTTGGAGTCCGCTGACTGCGCGTAGTCCGGCCTGCTTCGTCCTACCTTTAAATTATAGGCGGATCCCTTATCTTTCGTGTCTAAACACGCGCTCGAATTTCAAAACAAAAGCACGCGTCGACGTATTCCGTGCGAGAGATGGTACCGATGGAATCCTTACGTTTCGCCAATGAAAATTATACCAAATTTCATGTAAATCGAACTATTTTTAACGAAGCTAGCGAGAAATTATACAATTTAATTTTTCATCTAATTTCCTTCATTATGCTCCAAATTGCGTCGTTCTTGGTGTTAGTTGCACCGGCGAAACATAAGGAATCGATTGGCACCATTTTCGCAGAGATTTGATGAGAAATGCGGAAACAGGACATTTCGCACTTCTTAATATGTACTCCAACCCCTTCGGGGATCGAAATCCATAAATTAGGAGAGGCACCACGGGGGGTGGACCTCGTCACGGTTGACCAGGAGGCATCTCTTTGATCAGGCGCACCGAGAGAATCACCCTGTAGTCTTTCTATGTTTGCTAGTCGGTCTCCATTTCCTGCGGAACTCTGTTCTGCGTTTTCGCTCGTGGTTGCCGAGGGGGTGGGCGGCAATTGGTATCGTTCGTTAGGTCTCCGCTCAGGATTAAACTATAATCTAACTCGTGGTACGGATATAGTCTCCTGACAGTTATGTGTTCGGCGTGACTTAACATAATTGGTAATACGGTCGGAACGCTAAGTTCTTCGCTAGTTTCTACATTTAGAGCAAGCCGCGTACGTTCACCGATTTCACGAAATACTTGGAATGTCGCGTCGAAGATAGATTCGTCGAATGGTTGTTTCGTATGGTGCGTAATGATTTCGCTCGACGCATGAGAGTTGCGGCGTGCGGTCTGAAATCGGTGAGTGTGATATTTCGCACTTACAGCACAGGGAACAGGTGATGCATCGCACGTCTCGGTGTGAGTAGTAGACTTTCCTGGCGGCGTCCTCTACTGACGTCCGTCAATTCTGCGAAGTGGATTGCTCTACTGTTGAGTGGGTCGTTGTCTTCGCTAAGTCCTGTTGTCCTCGTCGGGCAGATTTGTTCCTTACGTTGGCTGTATCCCACCGCTGCCACCAAGTTTGTTGTGCTAAGGCGCCTGGAGTCGAGATTCTGGTGTCGAATCTCTGGAGGTGGTCCGGGGCGTCCTTCACAGTCGTCGTCCAACGTGCTTCGAAGGTTCGGGTGAATATGCCGAGACGCAAGGATTCGGGTTGAAACCGAAGGTAGGGGATCGTTGCGGGTTAAAGAGTTGGAACTCACCATAAGGTTAAACAAGTTTATTCTGTCCCGATCTGGGTGACAATGGCACTGTGCCTAATCAGGTATGAGTCTAGTAAAAATTCAGGTATCAAGTCTCTATCAATTCTGAGCTCGCATTGCTCGTACATCGTTCTATACTGTAATCGGGACAAAACGGGGACCATCGGTGTCTCTGTCTTTGGCCTGCTTTTGGGTGTTTCACCATGTATTGACGGGTTTCGGTGTGTGTATTCCCAAGAACCCTTACGCGGTTGTGCCGGATTTCGGCCGTTCGATTGTGGAAATCGGAATGAGCGCGATGTCGACACGCTTAGGTGTCGGTTGGAACACAACACATGGGAGTTGCGCAGATCAGGAGCAAATCGGTAGGGGCGTCGGTATGCTCTTATATGGAACGCAGTTTAGAGGGAACACGATTCCGAGCAATAGATTTCGCTCCTTTCTTGCCGATGGTGAGATCGAGATGGAACGAGAGCGAATCAGAGGGACTGAAAGCTAGCAATAAACGGTACGAGACAGATGACGCGTTGATATTTTGTCTCGCTGTGTTTTTCGAACGCCTGATACTCTGTCCTTTGCCTGCCCGTGCATATAATGTATTATAATAAAACAAATTTCTTATTTTCTGGTGTAACTTAAAAACTAAGGGCGGGGCCAAATATATTGGCCGGTGAATTCGTTTTCGCGAGCAGCGATCGAGGAGAAATCAGCCCCCACCATCTGACGATCGTTCATTTGTCAGTTGGAGTTGGGTGGCCCCCGATGTGTATGGTGGGGTAACGGGACCGCTGCTCGACTCCGCCTGAACGTAGCCGTATGGCTGTTATTTATTTTTAGCGTAATAGTAGTGTGCGTTGCGAAGCTATGCGTAAACCAATACGAGATGAAGCTATCAAAAAAGATTAAATGTTCTGATCAATAAAACTCCTGAATTCTTTCGGAGCTGACGCACACCTATTCTGACGTATGTATTCCTACGCTAACAGCTCGATTTAGCCTACACACCAGAAGCTTGGCACCATCCCCACCACTTCTGGCTCACTCTTGTTCTGCAAAGGCGAGAGAGAGATAGAACGAGAGCGAGTCAGAAAACGTTGAAAAAAGGAGCACCGAGGCTGGCAAACTCTGTGGTGGGAGAATACCACTCACGAAACTCACCGGCCAATATATCTCACCCCGACCTTACTTGACCGATTTTGATAATTCTTTCTCCATGACCTAAGTTGATCGAAACTAAACTAAATGCAGTAAGTTTCACCAAAATCGGTTCAGTAATTACAGAGAGATTCGCGGACAAACATAATACGTATAACATACATACATACATACAAACACCTCGAACTGAGAACCTCTTTTTTTTTAAAGTCTACTTTTTAAAGAACTACTGGACCGATTTGAAAATTTTTTGAGATACATTTGTTGGTGATTCAATTATCTTTAATTTGATATAATTTTTGACCATATCGGTCTTTCGCAACAAGAGATATTCGCAATTAAATGGGACCACCTTTCTGACAGGCAAGTAAAAAGTTCATCTGTCTATATCTCGAAAACGCATCCATAGAAATTTTTTTAGATCAGCGGCCATTTTATATAAGAAAACAATAGTGGCATCTGCTGCGCAGTTTTTTTTATTTTGTAAACTGGTCTAACCTTATATTTAAGAATGAGTATTAAAAAAAAGTGTATGGGTGAAAAGAAGAAGTAAATGAATACTCTTGTGACGTACTGATAAATGCGCTCTGATTTAATCTATGTATGTCAAAGTGTTTGTCCTGTAGAAAATGAAAATCTTTTATATTTGAGCATCTGACTGCTTGAAATTGTGTTAATTTGATGGGTTCAGGTACGCTTATCAAAGGAACGAAAAAAGGGAGAAAAGATTGTGAGCGATTCTCAAGAACGAGCTTTTTGGAGAGTATATAGACCGCCACCTGGTTGTCTTAGTAGTCTAGAAATAGCACCTGTACCTACTCGTTTTCGTCCTGGACTTTCACGCCCTCCATTGCGCAAACGTACTGTAACAGATCTGCAACGCGAGGTGAATTATTTTCTTCCACTTCGGATTCTTTAAGCATGTAGGCAACATTTATATTAGGATTTAGCAGCTACTTTAGATACCTTTGTATTATCTGTTGTACATTCTTACACTGTTAACAGTACTCAAATATCAAATGCAACCGTGTTATGTTGAGTGGATAACACTGATTTGATAATATTCATAGCAACTAAACGCATTCAACGTAGCCTTAAACTCACAAGGGGACATTGTCAAATTGTTTTCTCACTTTTTTATGCGACTCATAATAATAAAAATAGAAACAACGTAGAGACTAACCCTGCTGGTTTTGTCTTCCGGGGACTTTAATTTCTGAGAAAAACAGAAAAGACAATTTTCCACTACCTGATTACCAACAGTCTTAAACGTTTCACACAACGAGATTGTGGTCGAATTCGTGAAGACGCACGGCTACAGAGTATACCTTAATGTGGTCCTCATTTTCAGCTTCTGATTTTTTTGGTGTCATGCCTTAAAAATATAGAACTTGGTAAGAAAATGGTTTATAAAATGTTTCAGAGTGATTGGACAACGGAAACCCGTGCCGCATTGGTGTCAAAGTTTTGAAATTATTCTGATTTCACGCCAATTTCTAACATCATTGTGTTCCGCTATTACAGAGGACTTAGTGAATGTTTTTTAATAAAACTACAATTTCTTAGGTATATAATAGTATGATTTGTTTGTAACTTCAAACAGAATTTCCAAAATCTTTGAATTTTACTATTAAAATTAGCGAACAACACAGCGTCTGAGCCAATAGCCGACTTTAGACGGACAGTTCTTCTCACAGTTTTGGAGCGTACACACCAGGCGTGGGTTCTAAAACTGTACGTATAAAGTCTCCAACGTGATAAAGGACGATCGCGCGTTCCCGACATGCGCGTCTGGAGTGCAGGTCTGAACTTATCCTTTATACGTTCAGATGTGATTGACATACCACGCGCCAGATCGTGCTTTATATGTAGAGCAGTGAAAATGTGGTCCAAAGACAGTTTGGAACAATTTATCGCAATTTACAAAAGTTTCCCCTGCTTCGCGCCATCTCTTAACCCATATTCTGCTTTTATGTAGTTCCTCATCCGCTTAAATCTAAACATGCGATGCGATGCAAGCGATCGCGCGAGTTCTTTGCTTTTTATCAGACATTTTATTTGCACGATGTCTGCGATGCAGTTGGCATAGCGTGGCACGTCTCACTCAACTGTCCTCCCGGCAAACATGCCACGCTCCACGCGAAATCTTGCAAATTTGGAGCGGACGCTTCCAACCTGCGGATCTGGCGCCTGCGCTTGAAGTGTTGCGCTTTGAACATCACGCTACAGGAGCGCGTTTCAGCGCGGCACGCCGGAGCGACGCGCCAAACCCGAAGGTTTGGAGCGGCCGTGTAAAGACAGCTATTATGCGCGGCTACGTGGGGCCTTATTTTACGATATCCAATTTTTTTCGTTATACCTCCAAAATTGTAACACTATACGAAAAAATGATCCCTGAAAATTGTTAAATTGATTGGACGTCGGCACCTGGTGTCGCGCTTTAATTAACGTTTTGAAGTTAAATATTTTTTTTGGATTGCTCGTACCAATTTACTTTATAATCCATGTTAACCTGTTTTTTAATTCCCAGGGGCCACATCTGGGCCCCTAGGACAAGATACCAATTCAACGATCTTCACATTGGCTGCTGTACCGTCTTTGAATAAAATAGTAAATGTTTCCCCATGTTAACTTTGAAGTCGTGTATTTAAAAAATTCTCCGGCCTTTCCTTTTTGAGTTATCTCCAAAAAAAACGATTTTTTATTAAAAGAACTACCTTAGGAATTTTTTTTACACAAAAAATAAGATCATATACCAGGTTTTAGGCAATTATTCTTAAATAAGAGGATTTTGCCGTTTTTCACGTATCTGCGCCTCAATAACATGAATAAAATTGGTCTATTGTACATATAATTTTCATGATTTCTTAGTTACAAGTGCTTTATGAGTGCTTTAAAAAAATATATTCCAAATCGGAAGACTCCATTTACAATAAGTGAATGTTTACTTGTCAGTTTTGCCCACCCATACCTCTGATATGCATTACGTGCTGCATCATTGGAAAAAAAAAACTGGTCCGGGCAATCGCCACGATAACTTTAGAAAGGATTCTCCAAAATCAAAAATCAAAAGATATTCTTTAATTACACATGTGTGTATATCGCGCTACCCTCAGACAATGTGCAGAAACTACTGGGCAATGATTGCTATATGTTTAAACGATAGGATCCCGAAACATGGGTTTTTCGCACAAAAATGTTTCGTTAAATAATGAGTATAGGTATGAAAATTCACAGTAGAAGGTAGCGCGGAAGCCAGTGTAATTAGAAGTAGAATCGCGGTCGAATTTTTATATTCTGTTAAGAAAACTTGTTTCGAGGAAAACTTAAAGTTTGACGCCGAGCGCGTTCGTCTAGTGACGGGGACTTTCCCGTGAGCTCCCCATTTTACATGCGTTTATTCGATTGGATACGTGGAATCGTTAGTTTTTTTACGCTAAATTACTTTGATACCAAATAATCGTTATAGTTGTGCTTTTCACAATCTATTGTCGGAACGTTTGCGAGTACTGTAGGATCAGGAACCCCGATGCCATAAGAGGGAGCCCGGACTAAGGACCCACGGGGAAAGTCGGCGTTAACCCTGGTGGTTAACGCTGCTGATCAGTACGCGGGCGGCCGGGTTCGATTCCCGGCGCCGTGGCCCCCTTTTCCGAGGTTCCCGATACACGTAGGTACTCCTACGTAATATTTTTCATCACTGATTCCTACAGTAATTATAATAAAAAATCGTCGTCGCTGCAGGTGATGTACATCGATTCAGGGGAGGCAATCAACTGAGAGCAAAATGCTTTAGCGCGAGTACTTTATAGACTAAAAACTAGTGTGGAAGTTTGCTGGCGAATTTAAACAAAAATTGTGGAAGTTACACAGAAATCAACTTTTCCCCACTTTTTTACGAAAAAAAAATCGCCATTAATCAGTTATAAAATATTTTACTCTGTAGAAGAAGGAATTCTACACGTCCAGTAAAAATTTCAAGTAAAAATATTCAATACTGAATTACGTTCAGTGCTAGAACTTCTACAATTATTTGAATTTCTTCATGATTTTTTATTGAAAATGTTCATTTTCAGAATCAACACAAAAAATCAATTTTTTGAAGCTGGAATAGTCCATTACTCCCTTAACCGAAGTTTACATTATGCAAATTTTGGTCGGTCTCAAGTAATTAATAGTCGCCCGTGTAAAAGTGATTACAACCGAGTGAAAACGACTTTTGTTCGATCAACTGTTGAGACGATCGTCTCCGATTGTTCTGGTTTTTGGATATGTTTTATAGCAGCGAAAAATAAAATATACGTGTTTCGTTATAGCGGCCCGTATTCATATTTAGGGGGCGAAACCACCCCTCAAAATTACAAGATTTTCAGGTGTTCATCTCCGATTGCTCTTATTTTTGGGTATGTTTTAGAGGACCGAGAAATAAGAAACAGATATCTTTTTATTTTGGCCTGTTTGCATGTATATGGGGTGAATGTATCCCTTAAAGTTATAAGATATACTCAACACAATTTTGTACCCCTTATGAACTTTGATCGGGTGGTTCCACCCCCTAAACATGCAAACAGGCCAAAATAAAAGTACACGCATGGTAAACCAACCAGTGAATGACCGAATTGTTGAATTTATGAACCTTTAAGATGAATACTTAAATGTATTTATGTATAACAACAAAACAACTGTTGAAATTGCATTTAAATTTATTTTTCTTGAAATTTCTATAAAAATAATAACTTATTCTTATTCGTAATTTAAAAAAAAAACGATTATAATATGCAAAACGTGTAGAAGCCCAGTAAATGACCGCGACTTTTAATACCCATACAGCACACTCCACTGCAGGAAGGTTCCCATCAATGTAGCAGGAAGGTTCCGGTGCAGCACGTTCCGGTGCAGCACCGCAACCTTCCTGCTACATTGATGGAATGTTCCATGAAGGATCCTATGTCCGCCCTTTGGGAACATTCCACGGAACGTTTTGGGCATTCTCTCGCAATGCTCACGGAACGTTCCGGTCATTCTCTGGCAATGCCCACGGAACGTTGCGGTCATTCTCTGGCAATATTCACGGAGCGTTCCGAACAGTAAAACCAAAAATAAAAATATCAATATAGTGTAGTATAAAGTAGTAAAGCAAAGCGGGTTCTAGACCAGGTCCTCTGAGGGGAGCGCGGGGCGGGGGGGGGGGAAGTGGTGGCGCGCGGGGGAGCGCGGCGGAGGGAAACATGGGCGCGGGGCCTGCGGGGTGAGGAAGACAGGTTGCCCGCGCACGCGCCGCGGAGTGGGGGAAGCCGCGATGATGGAGGGGATCAGTCCGGGCCGAGCCGCCGCGGAGACCTCTCCAGACCGGACCCATTTTTCAGAGGGAGGCATTGACCTCCAAAAAAAAATCTCTCTCAGAACTTGGCCCACCCGAACCTAACCTAGGGTGGGAGCTGTCCTTAATATGAATATAATAATAAGAAATATACAAAATAGAAATAATAGAAATAATGGAAATTATGTGACGAGCAGGAAAACGGAAGATGGGCAAATAAATGGAGAAATAAAATACCTTTAAGAATATATATTGTTACAAAAAGAATATAATTATAAATAGAATATAAAAACATGATTAAAATTGATTTGGTTTAATTATCCCACTCGGTAACATCTTTAGTAAATAGTTCAGTTAATAATAAATCTATAGGAACTTGCGCAGGGTCAGTTTGAATTCCAACTTCATACTTTATTCCTATAAGTATCAAAATCAATATTTTTAGCTGTGATGTTTCGCCAAGCCACACTCTTTGGAGGACGCGCAAGATTCTTCTGAGATATAGTTATTTGCACATTATCATCATCGTCGAAATAGCCTAAAAACGTTTGTTGTTCATATCGATGCATCCAATATTCCACATCATAATCATCATCATCATCATCATCCTCTAAGTAGTCGAGTATTGGATTTTTGATTTTTTGTTTTTTAAAAACTTTTAAAAAAATGTCGCCATCGTGAACAGCTTCCGCCTCATAAAGTTTTGCACCTAGAATTTCTTCGGTTTGAACCGCAACATTTTGACAGGCCACATACACTTTCGGGCTGGAAAGATGGATAAGTGACGCAGCAGCGGTGATCGTAGCAGTAGCCGGACGTTTCAAATTAATGGGCAATGACATAATCTGAAACCGATTTTTCTTATAGTTCTCACCGTTACTAACACTACGATTCACTAAAAATATGGCAATGGAAACTTACGGTATTAATCGATTGTATTTCCATGTGTTGAACGATTGATAATATCCTTCAAAGCAATTTAATAACTGTCAAAAATATTACAACTATTAGCTGTCACTTTGACTATGATTTGAATGCAACTGGTCTCGCTGCATCTCCTAACTCTCACATGCTAAAACCCCATCCTATCATGAAATCGAGAAGTGCCTAGCTTTGCAAAAGTACGATGCCATTGTTCTTCATTATCTTCGTCACAGGCCACCCATGTCCTTATCTTCTTCTTCACTGACCATCCTCTTCTTATTCACATGTATCTTCTTTCCCTTCTTCGAACCATATGAATCGAACGGCTTTTAACGGCTTTGATCGTGAGGCTTGAACGAATTTATCAGAAACTGTTTCAGACGATGCACAGTGGCGAATTTCGCCGAAAAGCTGGCTAAAAATCAGAATGTAAAAGTTTTAAATTTGCTCAATCCAATTGGTACGATTTATTTATGACATATTTGTGCATAATTTCTTACTAATGTAAATATATAAACTGCAGCCCTTGCTGAGATATGTCAGTTCAAAGTTGACGCTCGAAATTTAAAGGTCTACTTTGAGATTTATTTTCAGCTTATCGAGTCCAGCTATTAAAATAAACATTATATATTGTGGTGTAGTATCATATACACTATTATTGTTTTAAATGTGAAGTCTGTAAAAGTTTTTATAAACAAGTACTGAAAGCATATTAATTTTTTGTTTATTCCTAAGCAAAAAGTTACAACTCAAGCGAGCTCAAGCACCATTCTTTTTTTTAAATGAAAGCTCAAGGTATGCACTTTAAGACCCCGTTGCAGTTTTTTGCAACAAATTGCTATTTTGGCAAATATTCTCATTTTTGTGTAGAGTAATGTGGGGCAAGAGTGCGCACTTAAAGTTTAGACTTCTCTAAAATCCTTGTTATTACACTGATAATCATTATTCGATAGGCAGTGACTTCATGTAAATTTACATGTCACAACTTATATAAAATAAATATTTCCAAAAGTGTCAAATGCGAACTTGTACCCGATATGTGGGGCAGAAGTTCGCATGTTATGGGGCAAAAGAACGCAACCAGAAATATCCAAAGAAGTGTTTTATTTTCCTGCATAAGTATATAGTTCGGGCAATACAGTAAAACGCGTAATAGTTTATAATTAATTTTTTTCAGTGTTCCCAATTCTGCAGCGATTTTTTTTGTTGAAAGTCCTGCTTCTAATTTATCTCGAGCGATCTGAAGCATCTCCTCACTAATAGGTTTTCGGCCGGTTGTCCTCTTATAAGTTCTAATAATAAATGAATAAGACAATAAAATAAAGTTATATTTTTTAATCAAAAAGTTAATAAAAAACGTATTTTGGAAAAATATTGTGGATTAAAAATTAATAACAAAAATCAAAAGCTGATATCAGTGTGGCTCAACTATCATAAACTCAAAATTTAGCAAACTCTAGAATTAAAATAAGTTTAATGAAGATATAACACCTATCAAATTATTTTGGGGCGAAAGTTCGCATGCGAGAGAAATAATTCTGTTTGAAATTATATTTTTTAACATTATATTGTTATATTATCCTGTATATTATATATCGGAGTGAAGGCAAGTGATTGCATTGCAATAAATAATTGAATTACCGTGCAATTAGAAGTTCGGAAGTAAAGGTGTATTCGGGAAGATTTACAGAAGTGCCGAATGCTACAACGCGCAATGAAACTCATTTATACATAAAACATGCACTGTTCACCTACAGATAGCACTTTCAGCAGATATTTATGCGTGTCAAAATAAGACGGAAGTTAATAGTGACAAAATTGCGGTTGAGCTCCCACTTAGTAATTATACCTAACGTTTAAAATTCCGTAAGAAAAGCATCTCGTTGATCATTAGTGCTATATACCAAATGTTTGTATAAATATAGATGTATAAGTATGCAATATAATAATGTTAAAATATATACAAATATTAATGTTTCAGTAATGACGGCGTAATTATTTGACTAAAACCTACAAACCACAATACTTTTAATATTTTTAATTGTTAAATATAATAATTTAATTATAATTAAAACAACAAACTAAACAAAGCAACAAATTAAACATTAAACGTTAAAAAATTATACTTTTAGCTTCTTAGAGTTATATTACAATAAAATATTTTAATAATTTGCACGGGAATTGCAGATTCATTTTTGGCCAGCTTTTCGGCGAAATTCGCCACTGTGCGATGTCGGGAAAGATCGACGTTTTTCGACACCGCGTCTTCGAGGGAAAGAGATGGAGCATCACTTTAAAGTTAAAATTCTAGGAGGGAAAGAGAGAGTAATACATAGGGGATAGAATCGCATGCATTCTAAATAGGGCTCTCACTATCCGGATATCCGGATCTGAGTATCCGGATTTCGATTCGGATTTCGAGTTATAACGAGCAATTGGGATACTCCAGATAATCCGGATACCTAGTACCTACCTAGTAGGTAGTAGGGCTCTTACTATTCGGATATCCGAGTATCCGGATTGCTCGTTATAACTCGAAATCCGAATCGAAATCCGGATCTAAGTATCCGGATATCCGGATAATGAGAGCCCTAATTCTAAAGCTAACAGTATTTCACAGCCTTCCGATTTGACGTCGCCGCGTATCGCGCGATAGCATGCGTAATTCGACTCCTCTGAAGCAGCCGCGCGGGATGATATCATTTGATGGCGCGAAGAACGCTCGAACGAAACAGAATTATATGACATCTGGAGAATTCCGAAACGGTGAATCTTAAAATTAGGTGGCGAGGAGGAGGACGGGTAAATAAAATTGAGAAACGATATAAGTTTAAAATGATAATTTATTTAAAATTAAATGAATACAATTTAACATTCTTTCCTACGCGCATCAGCTAAAATATCATTGGTGGCACATGCTACCAGTTCGCAATCTATATAATAATCCTCACAGTAATGTTCGCTATCGCGTATGATTTTAGCAGCATGACGTGTATCTAATTTTTCGCAGACAACATCGCTCTGCTGTAGCACGTTAACAAAAGTTTCAAATTTCGTCTGCACATCTCCTACAATTTGACACAGCCGCAGATATACATAGTCTATACATGGCTCAAGATTTAATAAAAATGTTACTGTCTCCGGTTTGAAATACAGCGGTTTATCATGTAACGTCATCTTTACAATCGAAGAATTATAGATCTCACAAAAATCCATCGTTAATTGATCCATCTTCATCGAAGGTGATCCTGGTAATCGTGAACGTTCTTCGATGGTTGTACGATTGTTGCATAGCGCATGCCATGTATATGATGGTAACGTGAGATACATCCCACGATTGTTGCCGAGAACAAATTCTACATCGATCTGAGGCCGTACGCGGATTCCAATTTCCAGATATTTATTGCCCATGGATGTTAATGCGTATCTTCTGACCATGATACGCGATGTTCGTTGCGAGCTATGAGAACAATCAAAGCTATGAAATTGTCAGCTCGTATTAGGAATAAACATAAAAAAAAATTTGAGAAAATGTGAAAATGAAGTCTTACCAAACAACTGTAGTGTCCCCGCATTGAGCTACGCCATCATCTTGCACAATCGGAACGTAATAATTCATACGTTTAGCGTTCCCTTCGGCACTGGTACTATGCATTATATGTTTTCAGAGCACTGTTTGCTCCGTCAAAGTCACTGAGGTTACTGAGCGTTTGATGGAATAGCGTCCGAGAGCTCGGCTTAAATAGAGGTGCAATTGCCTCCCCCACCACAGCATTTTATTCTAAAGCTACCAATTTTTTCCATAATGTTTTTGAATCTGAACGTAGCATGTAAGTTGAGTCCCACCCTCGAGGATAAAAGACTCCACACGTCTTGATTGTAATATAATATCTGTGGAAGCGTCGATCTCGCGCGCTAATTCGTCATACGTGTGATGCATAGTATTATGCTGTATCAGCAGAAACTGCATAGAACCATGTTGGAACGAATCATCGTTTTTGCATGCAATGTATTCAAGAGAGAGAGGGAACATCGAAAGAGTTAGAGAGAGATAGCAAATCGTGGTATCAGCCATAAAGCATGCTTCAACCTGCACAAAGCCTCAAATCGTTGCAACGTGTTGCGTGGAAGGGACGTTACATATACATTCCATTTACAATCATGGGAGAATTCGTGCAAGTAGAACGCGAATTATTGGATCAATCTGCACGATTGATTTCGCGGGAAGAGTACCTCGCGTGGGAAGAACGGTGCAACGAGTGCATAGAATCGTTGGAAGAACGCAGCCGAGTGAAACGTCCCCGATTATCAATCGGCGTTCGACAATCGTTGGTTGCTCAAATCGCGCGACTTGAAGGACTGAAATATTCGTTGCGCGGACGTTTCGTGTGCGAAGGTGCCGGACATTCTAGCACAGGACTTTTGTGGCGCGAAATAGACACCGCGTTCGATACCCGCGTATTAACTGGTGCAGTGCTAAATTCGAATTACATCGAACCGTGCAACTTCCTCCAAGATGCGGGGACCATTGTGTTGGAGCATGTACGGGGCGCTTTGAGGAAACATCGAAACCTCAAAGTGAACACGGTGTTCAACGGTGAATTTGTGGCAGGTGACAAGCGTGCAAGTAAGAGCATCAATACCCGGAATTGCGAACTCTTCCGCATATCCGATCTGCAGAAGTGGTACCAACGATGCGTCGTCGAACCCACCCTGGCATCGCTGGAAGAGTTCCAGGAACGCGACAGCGGATGGGCATTGACGAGAATTCTCAACCTGACCGTCAATGCCAACAAATATAATCCGCTGCGCGCGGGGTGCCACCACAAGTTGCCGCGGGAATTGTTGTCGAAGAAGGCAACCATTAGTGTGCAATCCTCGGACAACGCCTGTTTCGCGTGGGCAGTGATCGCCGCTCTACATCCGGCGGAAAGACATCCCGATCGTCCAAGTTCATACCCCGACTATGCTTCCACGCTAAATCTCCAGGGCATTGAGTTCCCAATGTCTCTGGCACAGATTGCAAAGTTTGAACGGCTGAACGAAATCTCCATCAACGTGTACAGCTTTGAGATGGAGAAGAAGAAGGGGCCAACGGTCTTTCCACTGCGTCTCACCAATCAAAAGAGGGATCGACACGTCAATCTGCTGTACACACCAAATCAAGAGCACGGTGATGTAGGGCACTTTGTGCTGATCAAGAATTTGTCTCGGCTGGTGAGCGCACAGCTGAGCAAGAATAAGGCAAAGAAATTCATCTGCGACCGGTACGTATAGAAACTTATGAAATGCGTCGTGAAAAATAAAAAAAAAATTGTTTTTACAGCTGCATGCATTGCTTCAGCTGTGTCGAGAAGTTGGAGGTCCATACAGTGGATTGCAGGCAAATGAACGACTGTGCCATCCTGCTGCCCGACAAAGACGACAATCTCCTCAGCTTCAGTAACCATTGCAGTAAGGAGCGGCTCCCCTTCGTGGTGTACGCAGATTTAGAGTGTATCATCGAGAAAACGGAGGACAATCGAAAGGGTGATTATAAATTACACACGTACCAGCATCATAAAGTGCACAGTATAGCATATTATATGCATTGCTCGTACGATACATCGCTATCGACGTATAGATGTCGCCGCGGCGCGGATTGTGTTTCATGGTTCGTCAACGAACTTAACAATTTTGCAAACTACGCTAAACCCATCTTGACTAGTAATGTTCCCATGCTGGATTTAACCACCGAACAGTGGACCACATTTCGCGATGCTTCACATTGTCATATTTGCGAAGAACCATTCGAGGCTAGCGATGTACGAGTTCGCGATCACTGTCATCTCTCCGGACGGTTTAGAGGCCCAGCACATTCGGAGTGCAATTTAAATTATAAAAATGCGTTTTACATCCCCATAGTTTTCCATAATTTATCCGGCTACGATTCGCATTTCATTATCGAGGAAATAGCGACCGCTTTTGAAGGCAGCGTTGACGTGTTGCCCATAACTAAAGAAAAGTACATTTCATTCACAAAAAATGCCGAAGATACGGCTGATTCAGACTCGCGAAATTGTACTAAATTGCGATTCATCGATTCGTACAAATTTCTCAACACCAGTCTCGACAAATTAACATCTTTTCTTAGCACAGATCAATTAAAAATTTTACGATCCCAATTTGAAACATTATCCGCCGATGATTTTAATTTATTGAGGCGAAAGGTTGTCTTTCCGTACGAATATCTTGATTGCGCGAACAAGCTGCAGGACCCATGCTTGCCACCGCGCGAATCATTTTACAGTTCGTTAACGGGTGAGACTGTATCCGAGAGCGATTACGCGCACGCCGAGACTGTCCGGCAACGTTTCGAGATTAGAACCTTGGGCGAATACAGCGATTTGTATTTGAAGACAGATGTCTTGTTATTGGCAGATATTTTTGAAAATTTTCGCGAAAGTTGTATCAAGAGCTATGGACTAGATTCAGCGCATTATTACACTTTACCTGGTTTCACGTGGGATGCTATGCTAAAACATACTAAAATTACGTTCGAATTGCTCACAGACGTCGATATGGTCATGTTTGTCGAACGCGGTACACGCGGTGGTTTAAGTCAATGTTCCGGAAGATACGCACATGCCAATAACAAGTACATGCCATCTTACGACGCATCGGAAGAGTCATGGTACTTGATGTACTTTGACGTGAACAATTTGTATGGATGGGCAATGTGTCAGCCTCTGCCGTACGCTAAATTTCAATGGGTCGAAGATGTCGCAAATTTTAACGTGTCTTCAATCGCTGTCGATTCGTCCACGGGATACATTCTCGAGGTAGATCTAGAATATCCGCAACGTCTGCACAACATTCATGCCGATCTACCGTTCTGTCCGACGCGTGCTAAACCACCCGGCAGCAGACAGGACAAGTTACTCGCGACGGTATATGATAAGCAGCGTTACGTTATTCATTATCGCAACCTGCAGCAGTGCATGCGTCACGGTCTTCGTATTACAAAGATACACCGCGTGCTTCAATTCGTTCAATCACCCTGGCTCCGCGATTACATCGAACTCAACACACGGTTTAGAACAAGCGCGACAAACGACTTTGAAACAAATTTATACAAATTGATGAACAACGCGGTATTCGGTAAAACAATGGAAAATGTGCGAAATCATGTGGATGTAAAACTCTTAACGCATTGGGATGAGCGATATGGCGCGGAGGCAATGATCGCGAAACCGAATTTCCACAGCCGAAGTGTTTTTTCGAAAAATTTAATAGCTGTTGAATTGCGAAAGCTCGAGGTCAAATTCAACAAACCGATATACGCGGGTATGTGCATTCTGGACATATCAAAAATTTGTTTGTACGAATTTCACCACGAGTACATGTCGCCCAAGCATGGAACAAATTGTAAAATTCTATACACAGTCACAGACAGCCTCATTTATCATATTCGATGCGACGATATCTATGAATCTATGAAGCACAATATCGACAGATTCGACACCAGCGATTATCCCATCGACAATGAATATAATATGCCGCGCTTAAATAAGAAGGTTCCAGGGCTGATGAAGGACGAAAATAACGGTGCGATAATGACCGAATTCGTAGGTCTTAGAGCGAAAACGTATGCACTTCGCGTAGACGGTAAAAAAGATACGAAGAAAGCGAAAGGCGTCAAGACCAACGTCATAGCCAGAACGATAACTTTCGACGACTACGCGCAGTGCTTGGAAAGGGAGATCGAAATGGTTCGCAGACAATCGTGCATACAGTCTAAATTGCACAAAGTGTACACCATTTCGGAATCCAAAATCGCTCTAAGTCCGCACGATGACAAGCGATATATCGTATCCGATTCGACCGACACTCTGCCCTGGGGACATTATAATATACCCTTGTGAAATAGAAACTATTATATTTATTGTATAATATTCTTCGCACATGTATGGAAAAAAAAATTATTTGCACATGTATATGTATCATTGTATTTATTGAATCATGTATTATTATTTTTTACAATACATTATTTTTATTTATCCAAGAATTGTGCGATTTATCAAAACCCAACCACTTGACGTACACCTTATCCCCCTTCCTACGTAAGACTTTTTCCACTAGATACACATCAGGATCGGTGACGCGTTGCAGCTCATGTTCGTAGAATCCTCCAGCAACAGGTTTTCCACAGGAATCGACGAGCAGATACGTCGCGGGATCAGTTGCTTGTACTTTGGCTATCTTAAACACCTCCGTTGTCCAATTCGGCGTATAGCCTTTATCGAAGATGGTTTTAAATTTGCTCACGCGCACAAACTCGCCCAACTTGAATCTCGCTGGAGCGGCGATCTTTACGTTGTTGTACACGGTGGCTAGCAGCTTGTCGGCGATCGCAGGGCTAACATCGCAAGGACCTATCTTGATGGTTCTATGTTTTCGCGCGTTATACTCTGCGAGAAGACTTGGTAGCGCATCGGTCCATCTGTAGGTTCCATTGAGCGTAAACATTTTCCACATATTGTTCTTCAAAGTTCGATTGAAACGTTCCACGACGGAGGTCTTCATCACCGAATACGTCGAATAATGATTAATGTCATGCTTTGCCAATAGGTTCTGCATATCAGCATTGAAAAATTCTTTTCCTTGATCGGTTTGCAAATTTTTCGGATATCGATCTCTAAATATCTTTGCAAACGCTTTAGTCACCTCAGCACCACTTTTAGTCTTCAACGGCATCGCCCAGGCATACTTGCTCAGCTAATCGATGACGGTGAGTATGTAGTGGTGACCTTGGTTCAATCGCGAGTAAGGACGCATTTCTACAACGTCAGCTTGCCATAGATCGTCGTATCCGTGCACTATGACGCGCCTCCGCGGGAAATGTCTTCGAGCTGGAGCGTGCAATTCCTCAACGAGTTGTCGCTTCTTGCGACCATGGTTTTCTTTACTCTTGGCTGTTGATAATGGTGGCATGTTTGATCGCAGAGGTGTCTTCGACACGAATGATGCGATAATTATCGTGTACGCGCATTATGTGCTCCCCATCGGTCGGAGGAAATTCTGGACAAGATCAACCGTCTCGCACGATTCTCCTTCGCAGCGTTGCTGTGGGATAGAATTCGACGCCTGCGATATCTTTTGAACGCTGTTTTGCAACGCCAGCATATCTCTCTTAAACACGACCAGCTTCCTCTCTAATTCTTCCTGTTGCTCTTTCAAAAGTTTAATGCTCTTTTCCAAATACAGTTTATTGACAGAATCGGTGTCAGCCGTGGGTTGCGCTACCCGTCGTATCTTGCGTGATTTTGCATCAAAGTCGACACCGGTCATGCAAAGAGCGTTACCTCGCATGTAATTTCGAAGCAAACCGTTCCATTTGTAGTAGTCCATTCCAGCTGTTCCACTCTTCTCGAGCGACACCCCAAATTTGTTGATCGGCATCTCGATGCATACAGTGCGCGTCATCGGTGTGCGGTTTAATTTATACAATGTGGCCCGCCTCGCGAAGTTCCTCCTCGATGGATGCGATTTCGTTATTGAGACCCGTGTGACCTGCCGCGTGCGATGCAATGAGCAATTTAAGTCTATCGACCAGCTCGTTGGGATCGTCCCAGTAAACGTAATCGATCTTGTTATCGTTTACCGTCATGAGTCGTGGTGTCCTTAGACCTTTCCCTGCCCTTCTAGCCGATGAACTGGGGACTAGCGGTGCAATTACATGTTTGTACTTGTATCCCTTGTTGCTCATTATGCGATTGTGATCAGCATGTTTGTGTCTGTGAGCGTTCGTCGCAAGCAGTATACTGTTGTATTTTTGTTTATCGGCCTCGGTGTATACAGCATCATTTGGAAGTTTCTTGAAAATCAGTTCGTAAAGGCCGGGCGTTCCCTTGTATCTTACACCATCGATGAGTGTATCATGCTTGTCGATATCGAAAACCTTATTCCCAAGCATCATCTTATTATCATCGGTAAAGTATACACCGTATACATAGTCTATGGTCTTATTTTTATCCTCACTTAAGATTATATCTACGTATTTTTGCCCCAGCGGACTGAAATAACTGCGAAGCGCTTCTTGTCCCTTGGATGTTCGAAGTTGTTGTCTAATAGATGTCACAAATGACTCATTGGGAGAAGTTTCGAAAACGTCATCATCATAATCACCATCATCATCATCATCATCATCGTCAATGGCTCAGAGCGATTGTACAGGAGGAATTGTATTTATTGGCGTGATAGGGACCGTAGGCTCGTTTAACGTAGTATTCCGTCGTTACCGCTTCGATTGAACTGGTGTGGAGGTTACGAGTGATTTCCTCTTTCTCTTCAACGTCGACGTGTTCCCTTTCGGGTGAATTTTTGTTTCAGGCGTTAATGTTTCATTCTTTTCAACGTCAATGCTCACTGGTGATAATGTGTCTGCCTCTGTGGTATTTTTCACTATATGTTTCAAGGGTTCGACGATAGGTTTAAAGTATCTCTCCAACGCGATATCTTCCTCCATCTTGCCAGTCTTCAATGCCAAGTATTTCTTGCGAATGGCTGCACTAGTTTTTGCAATTTCCTTCGCTATCCTCTCGCGATCCTTAACCTCCAGACTATCAATATCAATCATCATCGTTGTACCGCAGACGTTGCTTTCTCATCGAAGTGTTGACAGCGATTGACCATCTCACGGTATGGCAAACTCGTTAAATCCCTTTCTATAACGTCCATTGGACATCGCGCTATCCTTGTCTATTACCACGAAACCATACCCTCGTTGCCAACAATTACGACACAACGCGCAGAAATCCTCGTATGACATATCGGTGTTTACGTGATCGTTGTACACATGTTTCAAGTTGGTACCATCCTGCTTAAACAGAATCAACAGATTCGCATTGTCGCGTATAAGATGTTTGGGAATCTTTGCATACGTCTGACAGAGATAGAAGCAGTCAACGTTCGAGCGACGCCCCATTGCAAAGTACTCTCGTATCGTATTTTGCTTGTCACATGCCACGTCATCAAAGATAAAAATAGAATTCGGAAGCGATTCGCTCGGTGGGATGACGTCACTGTTATTCGAAAGCGTAAAGTAGCCAATTTCATCTATCGGAGTCAATAAATTCTCCAAATATTGATATTTCGGCTGTTGCAGCGACTTGGAATACACGTACACGTTCTCGAAGCGGACACCGTGTAGACTTTCCAACAATCTCACCAACACGTTGGTTTTTCCACAATTCGATGGACCGCAAATAACACAGAGGATAGTGTTTGGTAGCATCCTACCGTGTCTACGCTTCGAATTCGGTGACATCATTTCCGATTTATCGTCAAAATTTGTCACGCGTATCCTTACAGGTTGTCGCACGAATCGCATCCTCGATGTGAACTGTGAAAACTGATTTTCGAAGCGACGACACGTCCTATTTATAGGTCCGCGCCGAAGCGAAAACACCTCAGTATTCTAAATGCTTCTGATCCTGTCGGATAATTGCGATATTCGAAACCTAACCTCTAAGCAGTTGAAATATATACCAAAGATTATTCTACTCAGAGGGTTTGAAAGACACATTGATCAGTTGTGGGACAGGCTCCCCGAGCATATAAAAGCCGATTCTGAGATGCAGCAGTATCGTCGGTGCTTGGAACATTATAATCGCCCTTGGCAGCGAACGCATATCGACGGGCCTGCACCATTGATTAAAAACTGCAACGAATGTCGCCGACGAGAGTGAAGAAAGGTCGTGGTTAGTTAAATCGGGCGATAAACGCGCTACCTTACGAATTGCATATTCCGGGATATCAGTTTTGTGGTCCAGGAAATCATCTGACAAAACGATTGGCTAGAGGGGATCAAGGTATCAATCCGTTGGACGCCGCGTGTCGCGAACACGATATTGCGTATACGCGTAGCAACGACCTCGACGAAAGGCACGTGGCAGATAACGTACTCGCTGACAAAGCGCGAAAACGCATCGTTGCGCGAGACTCGACTCTGGGTGAAAGAGGTGCTGCGACAGCTGTTTGGGCAGTTATGAAATCCAAGACGAAAGTCGGAATGGGGGTGAAAACAAAATCCCGCAAAACTACTACTACGAAGAGAGCATCGAAAAAAGCGGATTCTTCCGGTGGCAAAACGGGGTGGTATATTACCACTTCACCCGCTGCTATGTGTTCTCGGATCATTAGCTGGTGGAGCGGCGGGGATAGCCAAGGTGGTAAACGATAGTAAGGCGGTGCAACATCAGCTGCAGGAAATGCAGCGTCATAATCGCTCCATGGAAGGTCGCGGACGTTATCTCACACCGTACAAGCGCGGACAGGGAATATCGAAACGAAAAAAAAAAACGTCGAAAAGAAAATAAAAATGCCTGTGGGCATAACTACCGATGTGCAATTGGCTGAGTTGGCAAAACGTATGCATATTCCATTCTTTAGAGGTGTTTTTATGCGCAACGCGCTACCAGCTGGAGGAGTACGTCGAAACGAGAGCGGTATCGTAAATTTGGACAATGTCGAGGGGTCGGGAACTCATTGGGTAGCGTATGCGAAGAGAGGATGTCGAGCTATATATTTCGATAGCTTTGGGAATCTTCGGCCGCCTAAGGAATTGGTACAATATCTGGACAAAGATGCTGTGAAAATCGAATACAATCGAACGGCTTATCAGAAGTACGATCAAAGCAATTGCGGGCAACTATGTCTACGCTTTCTACAAACGATCGGCACCAAATTTAAGGATTGACTTCCCACCACTCTGATTCAGTACTAATCGAGTCGTACAGCTTGGAATATGTCGCTAACATTCACTCTAACCGGCAACAGTAGCACCCTCGCGGTGAGCTACTTTCCACCCATAGATTTGAGCGACGATGATTACGAGCTTGGTCTAACAACCTTTGAAACTTATCATACAATACCGAACATCGACTCGAGCAACGATAAATTCTACTTCACCGCAAATTATGACATCAGCAACAGCATCTACACCACTCCTGAATACATTACGATTCCCCACGGCTCCTACGAACTAGACGCCATTACCAAGTATTTGAGGCAGCGATTACTCGAGCGGTATCCTCAAAATCTCGACGGTACCGATGCTGACGATGGCGATGTGTATCCTATAGTGTTGCGTCCCAACAACAATACCATGAGAAGCTAGCTGTACTGCTCGTTCACCGTAGACTTTACGAAGCGCAATAACATTCGATCGTTACTGGGATTCTCGACGAATCGGGAGATGGAACCAGGGCGGTGGCACGAATCAGACGATCCGATTAATATCATGAACGTGAACATTATTCGCGTAGAATGCAGCGCGACCGCTGGCGCGTACAACAATGGAAAGCGCGTACATACGATACATGAATTTTCTCCGAAAGTCCCACCAGGATATAAGATATCGGAAACGCCCGCGCAGATCATTTACCGTCCAATCACCGCACGGATCGTTACGGATCTAACGATACGGGTTGTGGATCAAGACGGACGGCTGCTCGATTTTCAAGGTGAAGAGATTACCATCAGATTGCACGTACGACGGCGACGACGATAATACGCGTGGTGCGAACGAAAGAGATGCTTGTGTTGAACGATTCCAGACACTCGTTTCTTTCAAACCAAATTGTTTACAACAACAATAACAACAACAACAGCTCTGATCACGCTAAAAAGAAGAGACTCACTGCTGCGAACATTGCATTTTTGAAATCCTTGGGATTCATTGTGCGCAGTTAAGTTGAAAAATGGTTGACATTCTAAGCATTGGGGGGAAGCCGACGTTTGATGATCGCATCGTCAAGCTCGAGACTCACACATACAACCCATACGTCAACACAACGTTTGGGTACAGCGATGAGATAAGAATACCCATACAACTGCAGGATTTATACACATTGCCGTGTGAAAGTTTCCTCTACGAGGAGGGAAAATTGAATATAAATAAGCCAAACGATTCATTAACGGTGACATTGGGAAATAATTGCATGGCGTTCTTATTCGATGAGATTCGATACGAGCTGAATGGTGTGGAAATTGATCGCAACAGAAACGTTGGAATAACTAGCACGTTGAAAAACTATGTATCGCTGACATCTGGCGAAGACAAAAATATGGAGAATGCCGGATGGGGCTTGAAACGACGCGATGGGCTAAAAGTGAAAAATCATTTCAATTTTTATATCCCACTGAAATATTGGCTGGAATTTTGCGAGGACTACAAACGCATTATTATTAATGCGCGTCACGAATTGATTTTAATACGATCGCGCAACGATAACAATGTTCTAATTGGATCGTCGATTTTGGAACCAGAAATTCAATTAGTTAAAGTACAATGGCGGATGCCTCATGTGACGCTGAACGACGTTAATAAGCTATCGTTGCTACGTACTTTGGACAGTGGACGAAACCTGAGCATTTGTTTTCAATCGTGGGATATGTACGAGTATCCTCTCTTACAGAGCACTACCAAGCACTCATGGGCCGTGAAGGCATCTGCACAGTTGGAGAAGCCGCGTGTCATTATCCTTGCTCTACAGACTGATCGAAAGAATGATATGTCCAAAGATGCTACTATGTTCGACAAATGCAAGTTAACCAATGTAAAAGCTTTTCTCAACTCGGATTTTCACCCATATGATGACATGCAGGTGGACTTTGACATGGATAATAGGCCGTCCCGAAAAAAATGAAAATGACTGCAGCGTTAGGCCTTATTGCGGGAAAGTTGTGTCTTGGGATCAATAACAACTGTGCAAAATTTCAGCCCTCTGAGTTAATATCTTCTGTTCCGGCAAGAGCCTTGAAATTTCGAAATTTGATCAAAAAGTATAAAAATGATTTGATAGTGAATCACACTTTATTATACAGCATTCTTAGATTAAGATTCCGAAAATAGAGAATGTAACATGCTTGTGCGAGAGGTATATGCAGCTTTTCGCCCACCCTATGACAAGAGAGTGACTCAGAACTCACCACGCGAAGGTGGCTGCATGTCGAGTTCCTCCCTAGCCCACCCAACCACCCTACCTTGTGGACTAGAAGACGGAATTTATAGACTTGATGTAGTGGAAAAATGGGATTTGTACTCAAAGGCGGGCATATGACTGCGCGACTCAAGTGTGGCTCGAATGAAGCCATCCCTTGCGTCGACTCCAATGACTTTGTTGGATGCCTCTGTTACGAGCTTTACCATACGCTCCACAGCCTGAGTGTGGCAAGGGTATGCCTCAAAGTCCCAGGATTTGGGGATCTTTCCCTCCTCCAGCATTGTTTTCAGGGAAATGGTTTCAACAGAGTCCAGTACAGGTGGTGAAGTTATTGCACATTCGTCCCAATTGATCAAGTCGGCATAATCGGTAGCATCGAAATTCAACGAAGGTGGAGAACATTTTCGGATTTCTACCGACTTTGGTTTCTCACGTGCTGCCAAGCACTCTACGCATAGCAAGTTTTCTGATGTTGTCTCTGTCATTAGTTAACATAGCCAAAAGGACGTTTTCTGGTAAGGCGAAGTATGTATTATTTGAAATTACCTTATCAATGATTGACCTGTATTTCTTGGCTAAGTAACGCGAGGATTGAATAAATTGCCATACATGACGAGCACCATACTTAACAGAATGTTCCCCTTTAATTCTGAAACATGATGGTGCATAAACCTTGAGAATAAAGTTAACAAGCAACTTCAAATGTGCACTGGGCTGTCGGGTGGAAACGTAAAGCCTCAAGATTCTATTGGCTGTGGTCAACCATCGTGAAAGATTAAGTGCACCTGGTTCTGACTTCAGAAGATCTTCGGGAACCACACCAACCTTAATGGCAGAAGCAATCCTCAACATATATTTTTTATCCTTACTGAGAATGGATGGGTCAATATCAGGAAGCTCACAATCAATGGCTTTGAAGCAAATTACTGGAAGGTGCTCACATCCTTTCAAATTTTGGCCGATGATACCACAATAGGCCCTTGGTCCAGAAGTGTGCCCATCGACATGAGTGAAAAGATGCCGGAATGGCAGCTCATTGAAATGTAATAAACAAATAATCCACTGAAGTGGCCTGCCCAATTTAACTTCGAGGAGTCTGATGGCACCTCCATGAATACCTGTATTTACAACAGTTCCGTCGCAACCTACGACGCGAATATGTGCTACACCACCAGGAACTTCTTCATCTAAGTAAGTATAAATACTTTCTGAAATGTCAGCACTACCGCCTGATTTTGGCGATACGTGGCCGAGATATTTAGATCCTGGTTCTTTGACCAGCGAATAATGATCTTCCTTTATAGTTTTTTGAAAGTATTCGGCGCCGTGCTTTTCTCTAAACAAGGTGTTATCATGGCGGGCATCAAAATATAAACCTGTTAGATGACCATTATTATCTTTCTGAGCTGCTACTTTAAGTTCTTTTCCTTTGCGTGTTTTTTCTCGGGAGATCTTGTTCTTATCAATGATACGTGTTCTGTCTGTTTCGGATATGAAGCCCATGTCTTCAAGAAGAGCTGACCCGAAAGCCGCAGCTCCCCTGTGTGAAATATTGTATCTCTGAGCAACAATTACAGCGTTTGTGAGTTTCAATCTCATTTGACTACTATTAGAAGCAGATGTGGTTGGCTTATACTCTTTGTCAAAAGTCAAATTATCGTCATCACTGCAATCGGTTTCTTGAACCATCTGTGAAGTGGTAGATGACGAAGGAGTACCCGCGGAAGTACTTGGAGTAGATCCGTTATTATACTTACGCTCTAGTCTTTTATTAAGTTTTAATGATTGAACAGCATCTGCCCTGCCCACGCCCATTTTTCTCTCAGTTCTTTGATCAATAAGAAATTGTTGCTCAATTTTAGGCACCTCTTTTTCTTTAGGACAGTGACAAAGTTCATTAAAACCTAAGCATTTGCATGCTGTGACATCAAACAATGTTTCAGCTTCTTGTTTGAATACTGCAATTCTAGCTTTTACAGTTTGACTTTCATTCTGTCGTTTAATCACATCTTTAATACTAATGTACTTTTTGTGATACGATTGTATCATCGCAATAATACGCTGTCGAGAAACGTTGGGGATAGATGCTACCTCATAGATCTGTTCAAGCTTTGTAGCAACTCTCTCTACAATAGCTGAGAAATGTGGTTCCCTATTACCACCTGATTCAAAACCTATAACCCACCGTTCGTGTAAACAACAAGAAATTACATCCTTGTATGTTGGGAGGACACGTTTAGAACTGAAATCAGTTGGAGGACCAAAAAAGGGGCAATTTACAGATCGCCTGAAGGCAAATTTTGACGATTTGCTGAGACTCATTGTTTACGCTGTGATGGCAGACGCAATTCAGCACCCCAAAAACGTCTCCAGACAAAAGCAGGATTAAGACTGACGTGGGCTGAGGGTGGAAGAACTACGCTGACAAGTGACACGGTTAAGGAGGTACTGTCGTTTGCTGAGAAGATTGTGTCCAACGAGCAGACAGGCAAGAGCTGGTGTCGACGTTTGCACTTCGCTCGCATTGGCTCGCACCGCTTGTGTCTCGTTCGCTCTCTTCCCTATTAGCCGACGCGACATCTATGAATCGGTAAGTAGCACCACGTGCCTCACGTGACGAAGAAACCGAACGGGACGCGCCCTCGGACGCAATCTTCTCAGCAAACGACAGTAGATACAAGTAATAAAAGTCACTTATTATTGCGCAATCGCACTTCGCGCAACATTGTAAATTTTGTAAAACTTTTCTTATCGTATAAACGGCTTTGAAGAATAGTTTACATTCAATACTGACGACACTGAAGTTAACAACAATACGGATAATGACTTATAAGCAATTTTTACACTTTTTACTCAAATTTCGAAATTTCAAGGCTCTTGTCGGAACAGAAGATATTAACTCACAGGGATGAAATTTTGCACAGTTGTTATTGATCCCAAGACACAACTTTCCCGCACTAAGGCCTAACGCTACAGTCATTTTCATTTTTTTCGGGACGGCCTAATGGATAAGCATGCCATCTTGTTTCACATGTACACGCAATTCCGTAAATCATATTACAACTGTAACGATGGATTATTCACCGTGGCCAAATTTTTAGAATTTGGTCCCTTCGTGGTGATTGATTGTTCGCGACAAAATGAGACGGTTAAAAGCGGTACCGTGGATGTGCGCATAGAATTCGAATGTAAAGAGAATGTACCGGCAAATACTACGGCCTATTGTCTGATTCTGCACGATCGGGTGGTTGAATAAAATCCGCTGACAAACGTGGTGCGCAAAATGAATTAAATTGCCTGCCCTCTCCTGTGTTAAATTCGTACCAAAATAAATGAAAGAGAATGCTTTACGAGAAAGACTGCATTCCCCCATCTGTCTTGGAAACGAGCGGGCCTCTAAATTGTATCGATAATGTCCGCGCCAACATTTGTTGACCTGCAAGGGTTCATCGTCGATGGAAGATTTGTCGTCAAGGAAGTGGCTGTCCTGCGAAAGGGAACAATTCTCTCGCATTATATTTTTCGGAGTTCGATGCCGCAATATCTTCTTACGAAATCTGACAAATCAAGCATCCGGTGGTTGACGACGAAACATCATGGGCTACGCTGGGACGATGGAGAAGTTCCATACAGTATGGCTAAACAGCTAATTACGAAAGCTGTAGCTGATGCGATCGACGAAGAAGATGACACGTGTCATGTCGTGTACGTTAAAGGGCTGCAGAAACGCGAATGGCTTGCGGATTTCCTCGATGAAAGTACGAGAGCGGATGTGATCATCGAGACGCTGGACATTGTCTACGAGGATATACAATCTCTATATAAGCTAAATGTAGTTGATACTCTGCGATGTGGCAGACACGCAAAGCACTGTGCCGTGCAAAATGTGTTTAAAATATTCAACTGGTGGACTAAACGCCAGAGAGAAATTCATAAATAAATATAATCATTTTTTAATGCGTATAATTTTCTTCACCCTCCCTAAACCAACTTCCTAAATATGATGTATGCTAGATTAAGACGATGGTTGCAATTATTTAGAAAATGGTTCGAAGAAGGGAAAGAAGATACGTGTGAATAAGGAGAGTATGGTCAGTGAAGAAGAAGAAGAAGAAGAAGAAGATAAGGACACGGAGGAGGAGGAGGAGGAGGATGGTCAGCGAAAATGCAGCTGGAGCACAGGTGCCCTGTGACGAAGATAATTAAGAACAATGGCATCGTACTTTTGCAAAGCTAGGCACTTCTCGACTTTATGATAGGAGGGGGTTTTAGCATGCGAGAGCCAGGAGATGCATCGAGACCAGTTGCATTCAAATCATTGTCAAAGTGACAGCTAATAGTTGTAATATTTTTGACAGTTTTTTTGTTTTTTTATACGTTTTGTGAAAAATGGGATTATTGCGCATTGCGCCGGAGTGTGACCCTGAGGTATGTACTGAACAATATTCTTGACATTTATCGCGTTTAACCCTTTCGCTACGGCAGTGTGCTCCGCCGGAGTGACACCGCTGAACGGGCCACCGTGCCGCCGGAGTAGCGGCACTATACGGAGCACTGCGCCGCAAAAGTATACATGTCGCGCGTAGGTAAACTGGTGTTTCTTGCCCCGATTGCTCCCAAACAATGTATGTTTATATTTCACTTGTTTAAAACAAATATAAACAAACCAGAGAATGAGACAAGTGTGATCGCTGTGCAGTATGCGTAAAAATAAAAACATCGCGGGTCTCATGGTCAAGTGGTATCACGATGTCGTCTATAGGCGACGCTCGTACACACAGGTCGTCGCGCGGATGCCGTCTATAGGCGACGCTCGTAGCGAAAGGGTTAATAGTTTAAACCATGTGCTCTTAAATCAAGTGGTCGTGTCATTATTAAATCGGGGATTTCTATCTTCTAGCGATCGCCAACGCCATCGCCATCACCTCCCCCGCCTCCAACCCCCACGTGGTCGAGCGACTGGGGGTCCCCCCAGCCGTCGCCATCGCCGCCTACGCCGCCGCCTTCGCCGCCGCAGGTATGTAGTACTTTACATTTTGTGCGTTTAATATTTAGTAGGTTTGATGTGTCATTATTATTATATCAATGTTTGTGTGTGTGTGTGTGTGTGTGTTCTAGGACCTGGCAGAGGCGATGGCCTATAGGATGCCCCAGCCGCTGAGGCGACCGCGGCCGCAGTCCCCGTCGCCCTCACCGTCCCCCTCACCGCCCTCGCCGTCGCCGCCTCCAGTGGTGTGTAATACTTTGCATTGTTTTTGTGTATATGTTTCATATTTAATATATTTATTCATGTGCTTAATTATAATGATGTGTGTGTATATGTTCTAGGACCTGCAACTAATCATAAATCCCGCCGTAATGGCTTGGCTGCGACGGCCTTGGGTGCCGCTGAGGCGACCACCGTTGAGGCGACCGCGGTCCCCGTCACCCCCCTGGATAGATGTCAGGGGACCACCACCGCCACACCCAGGGTGGGTTGGAAGGGCGATGGAGGAGGAGGAGGAGGCGGAGGAGTGATTACCCTAACCGCCCCATTAATTATTAATTTCCTTTTTTATTCTTTTTTATTATTATTCTTTTTCTATTTTTATAATTCTTTTCTATTATTATTAATCTTTTTCTATTTTTCTATTTTTATATTCTTTATTATATTCTTTATTATATTCATTTTTTTTAAACAATATATATCATAAACGTATATAATTTCTCAATTTTATTTACCCGTCCTCCTCCTTGCCACCTAACTTTAAGATTTGCTGATGCTGCATAATTCTTTCTATGATTCGCACTAATTCTGTTTCGTTCGAGCGTTCTTCGCGCCATCAAATGATATCATCCCGCGCGGCTGCTCCAGAGGAGTCGAATTACGCATGCTATCGCGCGATACGCGGCGACGTTAAATCAGAACGCTTTGAAATACTGTTAGCTTTAGTATGCATGCGATTCTATCCCCTATGTATTACTCTCTCTTTCCCTCCTAGAATTTTAACTTTAAAGTAATGCTCCGTCTCTTATGTAGTGGCGTCTTTTTCCCTCCTAAAATTTTAACTATAAAGTAATGCTCCGTCTCTTTCCCTCGAAGACGCGGTGTCGAAAAAAAACGCCGATCTTTCCCGACATTGTCCGAAACAATTTCTGAAAAATTATTGGTTTGGAAAAAAAAAGTTTCAGGACAGTCTCCACCCTGGGTTAGGTCTGAAATTTTTTTCGGGTGGGCCAAGTTCTGAGAGAGATTTTTTTCGGGGGTAAATGCCTCCCTCTGAAAAATGGGTCCGGTCTGGAGTGGTCTCCGCGGCGGCTCGGCCCGGACTGATCCCCTCCATCATCGCGGCTTCCCCCACTCCGCGGCGCGTGCGCGCGCAACCTGTCTTCCTCACCCCGCAGGCCCCGCGCCCAGGTTTCCCTCCGCCGCGCACCCCCGCGCTCCCCTCAGAGGACCTGGTCTAGAACCCGCTTTGCTTTACTACTGTATAATGTGTGCAGAATCGTAGTAGTATAACGTCAGTGTGTTTTTACAAAATATAAAATTAATTAAAAATATAAAAAAATCCTTTACACTCCAGTAAGACTCGAACCCACGACCTCGAGCACCGTAGACGAACACTTTACCGCTGCAGCTACAACCGTTGATTGAAAATATTGCTTACGTATACGAACTTAAATACATATTGTGCATAACTTTAACTCCAATTATTAAAAAAATGTAGTCTCGTTTTGACATTATTATTAGGGTAAACCAACCAGTGAATAACCGAATTGTTGAATGAGAAGCCCTGTAAATGACCGCATACTTTTATTAAGTATTTATTAATGTTTGTTTAATACGCATAACTAAAAATATGGAATATTAAAAGTGCAACTGCACTCCATTTATAAACATATAGTATTTTTTAAATTGATAATTTACATTTCTTTGCCTAATGGACATTCACTGGTATGCGGTCAATTACTGGTTGGTTTACTCTATTATTATTATTAGTAGTAGTATTAGTATTATTATTATTATTATAAACGGGAATATTCCCATAGTTTACATAAAGCATACAACAATTGACCTTGCATCGTCTACACAAAGCGTGACCTAATATACAGGAGAAACTTTCAACTTCCTACTCTGAATAATATAGTGTGTGTGAATGTAAAAAATATTCCACCGGAACATTGCTGGAAGGTTCCAGGAAGGTTCCTATGTCCGCACCGAGGGAACATTCCACGGCAACCCCCATGGAACCTTCCTGCAAGCTTCGGGCAACGGAGTGTGCTGTATGGGTAAGAATTGTACTTATTAATGTTTGTTTAATACGCGTAACTAAAAATATGGGATATTAAAAATGCAACTACACTCCATTTAGAAACATATAATATTTTTAAATTTATAATTGACATTTCTTTGCCTAATGGTCATTCACTGGTAAACGGTCAATTACTTCTTGGTTTACTTATATCTTACTTTTCGGTCCTTTAAAACATATGCAAGGACCAGAACAATCGGAGGCGAGCACCTGAAAACCGTTGAGAAGTGGTTTAACCCCCTAAACATGCAAACAGGCCAACATAAAAAACACGATATTTTATTTTTCGGTTCTCTAAAACATATCCAAAAAGCAAAGCAATTGGAGGCGTACACCTGAGAAACTTGTGAGTACACGGGCGCACTCGCCGACAGGGTACACGGCATACTTTCGTTTTTATTCGATCAGAGACACTTCCAAACTGAATTTGAACCTGACAAATACGTAAAATTATGCAAAAATGTCCGCTGGAAGAATACATAGGGGTGCTGGGTACAATACATAACGGTAAAACGGTTTTTTCAGCCAAAAACTGAGCTCCGTGTACTGAGGACACGCGCGCGCCTGCCGGCGAGTTAAGAAACATATTTTGCAACAAAGGAAAATGCAATTTTCCAGAGATATTCAAATCTTCGCCTCGCTCAAGTAGTAGAGTAAAGGGGAATACCGACTTGAAGACCATGTAAACGTACAAAATCTTTATTTTTATGATTTAAAAGGTATTCATTTATGTAAAAAAAACTATAAATATATGTTTTAGGTGTAAATATTACAAATAAAATATAACAAAAATATATATTATTTTATAATTCTTGAAACGTACTTTCATGTCAACTACAAAGTAATTTGATTGGGCCTAACTTTTGCAGAAATCGCATACCCGTTCTTTTCGTATAGACTGTACAAGTTCTTACGCACGGAGTTGCGACGAACAACAAAGGTTTCTTGTCTCTTGTCGATCAAGTCACCGGCGAGTCGTTCATTGTCACGACCACTTCGTCACTCGTGCGTCGCTCATGTTTTCGTGGTTGCTGACGACTCGTTGATCGCCAAAACTCTATGCCGCTTAAGGACTCATACAGGGTGTTCCAAAAATTCTGCGGGTCCATAAAGGGGATGATTCCGGGGGGTGATTGCAAACAAGTTTTTTCTTTCCGAAAATGCTCCCCGAGGTTTCGTTAACGAGATATTAATAAAAAGCACCGACCAATCAGAGCGCGAGTCTGACGGCCGAACACCCGCCCTAGCGTGGCTACGAGCCGCGCTGCGACTGCGAACAAGCAACTCGGCATGCATCGAACAAAATTGCGTAGAATGGTAAATGAAAAAGACGTAACAAATAAAATCGAACATGTTGTCATGGTTTATTCGTCACTTAAAGTGAATAATGAATAAAGGATAAAGGATGAAAATCACGTGTAACGTAAAAAGACGAATACGCAGTTTTTTTAGAAGATTCGAAAATAATAATTATTTGAAGTGGGAGGATAAGGAATACGTAAATTTCCTTGTGTTAATAACGTAACCACGAAAAGGTAATGTAACAGGAAATTAAAGAAAAGTGATAGTAGTTCGTTATTGTGATAAAAATCCGTAATTCAGTAACGGCCAGCACTGTTGCTTATAACGAATAAGTCTGTTTAAAAAGCCCGAATAAATATTTTCGTACGAGAATTTTGAGAATTACCGCCGGAAATAAGCCATAGCTTGCGTTAAATTTAAAAATGAAAGATCACCAATAAAGTAACTAAAACTCAACCTTGTCGAAAATTCACCTATAGCCTGAAAACCTGTGTCAGTGGGTCACTGAACCCATCCTGGTCATCGATGGACGAGCTCCCTGCACAAGCTGGTCCCAGGTATACGACAGTCACGTACGTCCAGGTCAACGTACCGAATATTCACTTCACTGCACGGTTACTAACACTGATCACTTTATTTGCTTTCCATGGAACGTGTTGTTCCTACGTTTTAAAAATTGGTGGCCGATTGTTTTCAATTAAGGAATTGCTCCACATGGTCACCGTCACTGTCGACGCATGCTTCAGCGCGGAGAATTAATTGCCTTTGGACGCCCTGTAATGTTTGCGGCGTTATGGTTGCCAGTGCTGCGTGAATCATCACAACTGCTTTTTCAGGGGTATCCACCGGCTGACGATACATCTCATTCTGAAATGATTGTTGTACAACAAATACAAAACGTAAGTAAAAAATAATTCCCATAACAGGAATAAGTAAATAGTAACAGCAATAATCAAATTACCTTCAGGTAGCCCCAGAAGAAAAAATCCAGCGGATTCATATCCGGTGACCGTGGGGGCCACGCAACGTGGGCCTCTCGCCCGCCGCGGCCGATCCACCTGTCCTGAAAGGTTTCACCTAAATAAGCGCGGACATTATCGGCGTAATGTGGCCCAGCTCCGTCATGCTGGTAGTACATGTTCTGTCGAATCTCATATGGAATATCGTCCATAAGATCCGGCAGAACATGTTCTAAAAAACATTTATACGCTGGGCCGTCCAGCCTGTCTGGCAGAATGTACGGCCCAACGATAAATTCGCCACAAATGCCGGCCCATAGGTTGATCGACCAACGGACTTGTGCTGCGCATGAACGAAGCGCTAGGGGATTTTCGTCGCTCCACACATGCATATTGTGGGAATTGAAGCAACCTTCTCTGTTGAGAATTGCTTCATCCGTCCACAATATGTATTTGGTGAACGGCGGATTCCTTCGCACTTGTCCCAACAGTCACCTGGAATATTCAAACCGTTGGATATAAACACCGGCGTGCAAATGTTGCACCCGTACATATTTGCACGGATACAACAAGCGGTCCCCGAGGATTAGTGCAGCTGACACTAGAACAAAATGCAAAAACATCCACTATTAGATAACATTTTTTTCTTAATTAATAATTGCTGCAAGTATCTTGAACTGTGACTTACTTTAGGCGACACACAGTGGTCGAAAATCGAGAAGTCCTGTCCAAAACCTGAAGATGACCTTTGATTTGTACAACAATGGGTATATTAAGGTTTTCGAGGTCGCTGATTAAGAATCTGAAATCAGAATTGCTAAAAATAAAATGGCGGGTCCAATATGACGGACGCGCTTATCAGAAAAATGTTAGATTTAATCTAAACTTGGTGTCCTGGAGTTCTCGAGGTCGCTGATTACGAATTTGCGGTCAAAATTTCAAAAACAAAATGGCGGACCCAATACAGCGGACGCACATATCAGAAAAACATCAGATTTGGTCTAAGCTTGGTATCAGCTCGCACCAGCACAAGAGGCTTTAGGTAAAAGGAAGCCATTATATTTTCGAAACACACGTGTTTTGCAGAAATTGCAACGAACGAATCATCCTACACTTTCACAAAAGCCCGAGCTCCGTCCTTTTCTTGCCGATGTACCCATTGTTTCGAGATAGAAAGCAGACACCACGTTTATCGGTCGAAAGGGTCCGAAGGAAAAGAAACAGAAACTCTTCAAGTTGCAATAAAGAAGAAAGTGCATGCCATTCCTGTTTTCCACGTCTGCTACGAGGCGGAACCAATTAAGTCATAAATGATCCAAAACTGTAGGAAACCGTTCTCTATCGCCGACTAGCGGGACAATACTTATAATTTTGGGTTACTAGAATTTAAAAAGTATTATCCAACATCAATACGCTTCGCGGAGAGACACAGGATGAAAAGGGGTAGTCCGCCGACTGCGCGTGGTCCCGCCTGCGTCGTGCTCCCGACAAATTCGAAACAGGTCCCTTATCTCTCGAGTATAAACACGTGCTCGAATTTTAAAACAAAAGTATGCGTCGACGTATTCCGTGCGAGAGACGCTGGGCTTGAAGTCCGATGTGTCCTAGTCGAATCAATCTGACCTGCATCCCTCCCGAACGGCCACTGTCCTCAAGTGGCCCTCTTCACAGCAATATCTCCTCCCCAAGGTCCACCTTCTCCCGCACGGAATACGTCGACGCATGCTTTTGTTCTGAAATTCGAGCGCGTGTTTAGACACGAGAGATAAGCAGGCCCGATTGGTTAGTTTGGGACCAGTCGAACTTCAAGCCCACCTTCTTTCGCGCGGAATACGTCAACGGGTATTGTCCCTGAATTAAGGGACAATCCGGGACATGCATTATCCCCATGCCAGAAGACATCGAAATGTCCTTTACCATTTCACCTCAAGGTCGCCATTGTAAAAATCCGAAAAAGTACTACCACATTCGCTGATAGGTTTTCCGTAAATTAAGCTTATTTCTAGAGTAATGCAGCTGATATTAACGTCGCAGTAAGCTGTTACAGAAAATGGTGGACCGCCCCGTCCCAGGTAAAGCAACCGCGCGCGATTACAGTCAGCTGACAGTACCGCTACCACCCCATATTTCTTCAGTGTGGTCAAAAAACAACCTCGCTCAACCTAGCTGATTTATAGAACTTAGAAATCTGATTATTATAAAAACAGTGTCATTGGCAAAAAAACAGGTCGACAGAACAATTGCAGGAGAATTTTACTAACCCACTCTTGGCCATGTTTTACCCACTCTTGGAATTTTACTAACCCATTCTTCTGCAATTGTTCGGTCGTCCTGGTTTTTGCCGATAACCCTTGCCAATGACGCCGCAAACTTTACAGGGTGTTCAAAGGCAGCTGATTCTCCGCGCTGAAACATGTATCGAGAATGGCGGTGGCCACGTGGAGCAGTTTTTGAATTGACAGCAACCGGTCACCAATTTTTAAAACGTAGGAACAACACGTTCCATGGAAAGCAAATAAAGTGATCAGTGTTAGTAACCGTGCAGTGAAGTGAATATTCGGTATGTTGACCTGGACGTACGTGACTGTCGTATACCTGGGACCAGCTTATGTAGGGAGCTCGTCCATCGATGACCAGGATGGGTTCAGTGACCCATTGACACAGGTTTTCAAGCTACAGGTGAATTTTCGATAAGGTTGAGTTTTAATTACTTTATTGGTGATCTTTCATTTTTAAATTTAACGCAAGCTATGGCTTATTTCCGGCGGTAATTCTCAAAATTCTCGTACGAAAATATTTATTCGGGCTTTTTAAACAGACTTATTCGTTATAAGCAACAGTGCTGGCCGTTACTGAATTACGGATTTTTATCACAATAACGAACTACTATCACTTTTCTTTAATTTCCTGTTACATTACCTTTTCGTGGTTACGTTATTAACACAAGGAAATTTACGTATTCCTTATCCTCCCACTTCAAATAATTATTATTTTCGAATCTTCTAAAAAAAACTGCGTATTCGTCTTTTTACGTTACACGTGATTTTCATCCTTTATCCTTTATTCATTATTCACTTTAAGTGACGAATAAACCATGACAACATGTTCGATTTTATTTGTTACGTCTTTTTCATTTACCATTCTACGCAATTTTGTTCGATGCATGCCGAGTTGCTTGTTCGCAGTCGCAGCGCGGCTCGTAGCCACGCTAGGGCGGGTGTTCGGCCGTCAGACTCGCGCTCTGATTGGTCGGTGCTTTTTATTAATATCTCGTTAACGAAACCTCGGAGAGCATTTCCGTAAAGGAAAATCTTGTTTGCAATCACCCCATTTAAGAACCCGCAGCATTTTTGGAACACCCTGTATATTCCATGTATCTATTGGCCGTCATTGCGTAACCAGCTTTATCGCGATGATGCTATCATACCAGACTTATAAATAATTTATAAACCACTTTAAAATATAATAATCTTTAGAAGTGTGTGGACACTAAGATTAGTCTCTACGTTATGTCTACTTTTATTTATATGAGCGTCATAATATAGTGAAATATCAATTAGACAACTTCTCCTTGTCAGATACAAACGACAATGCAAATTCTGTCGAATTAACAAATCCATCATGTAAGAATAAAATTATAATTTTGTATACAATTAGCAAACAAGGATTTTCACATGATTTTATGTTCTATACATTTATGTTGAGGCTACTATAGTGTTGTAATATTATAATGTTGCCATGTATTATATAACAACGATATATGTGTGTTTACTGAAAATTAGGTGGCCCTTTTGAAGAAGAGCTTAACACGCACAAGAGTAAAGGTTTCAGCTGCAATAGAGAGTTTGAAATCATACTTCGAAACGTATGTGGAATACGATCCAATGTTTGTACAGCCACAACCATCCAACCCGTGGATCACTGACGATCAAACATTTTGGCAACTAAATAGTTCACTGTTAGTATTTCAAACATAATTAAATGTCTTGTACAAATATTTATGTTTTACGGTATAGTATGCAAGTTCCGCAACCAAAAATGTTCAAGTAGAAGTAACTTTAATGCTTGTAATATATTTGTATTTGTGTATATGCAGAGTGGAGGTTCCAACGGAAAAACGAGTAAAGCGCTGGGCATTATCAATGGAAGAGCTAATGTCCGATCCGACAGGTGAATACTTACGAGTTTTTAATCGTACATGGGAAACATTTCTTTATGAGAGATTCGAAAACGACAGATTCCAAGTATGATAAATTACCTGGTGCTAAAGGCTTATATTTTGATGACGTATTCTCTTGCAGGTTTGCAAGAATTTACAAATTATTTAAGAAAAGAGTACAGTCATGAAAACATACGATTTTGGTTAGCAGTTAAAGATTTGAGGCATAGCTTTCAAGCACAAATATCCGATAAAGTCAACGAAATATTCAAGTACGTAATAACGGGAAATCATTTACAGTCAAACTGCAGATAGAATTTGATAAAAGTAAAATGTTTGCGTTATTTGTTTAGAGAATTCCTGGCACCTGGAGCCCCGTGCGAAATAAATATAGATGGAAAGACAATGGAAAAAGTTCACCAAGAAATGAAAAACCCTAGTCGATTTACATTCGACTCCGCTGCGGAACACGTTTATGCGTTACTTTTGAAAAAGGACTGCTATCCTAGATTTATTCGATCTGATCAGTATCGAAATCTTTTATCTGCTGGTGTGCTACCTTTACAGAAAAAGAGGTATGTTTGCGACAATTCTAGGTTATTCACATTTTCTGCTTCTTCTGGTCTCTATTAACACTTTGATGGCATATAAAACAATACCAAAGAATTTAGTGGATTCCCTAAGAATGGCATAAAATTATAATAATACTAGAAGTCAGATATAAATTGTTTTAAATCTCACCTTTCAATCTAAGAATACTTCGTTCCAACTTGTAGATTTTTCGGTTTCGGTGGACAAACAAAAAAGAAGATTTCTTCAACCTCAACTCCAACGTCCAGCACTATGCAACAGCACACTGTCGGCAGTACAACCAGTGGAAAACGCAGAGGAAGCGATCGAAGTCTTTCTGGATCAGCCCATGAGCTAGCTGTATATGGTGTCCGCGATATCACATCAACGCCTAGAGTGCCACATTCTCATAGCCAGTCGAATCTGACCGATATTCCATACAGGTACAAGATAAACTTAATTATTTCGTAAACGTACTGATATTTATTGCGTACATAATTTTTCATACAGGGTGTAAACAGTATACGTAGCAATATTTTAGGGGGTGGTAGGGGAGGTCCAATGGAACATAAAAGTCCTATGACATAATGTCCGATCTGTCTCCATTTTACAGTAATAATGCCCTAAAGTTTGCACCATGCGTTTGAAACGGGTAGTAGCTCGCGCATATTGGTGAGACCAACACATTGAAACAGGGTGTTGACTTCTGATCTTTCATGTAATTCCCAAAGTGGTGTGTTTTTCGGAAGGAAAGACTCTTAAGAGTGATCCTCCAGCGACTCGACTCAAGGAGATGCCGCATCATATCCCGTGGCGAAGACAACACACCATGATGCTTCACCGCAAGTTTATGGCTTCCGACCCTTGAAGGGGTTTGAATACCTATTACGAACCAAACTCTTTCCGCTCCGCATCTCTCATCAGATCTCTGCGAAAACGACGGCAATCGATACCTTCCGTCATCGTTTGGTTGTCATTTAAAGTGAATTACGAGTAAAAGATAAATCGAGGAAAATCATATCAAACGTAAAAAAGTGAATACACATTTTTTTTTAAAACAGAATCGAAAATAATAATTATTTGAAGTGAGAGGACAAGAAATACGTAGATTTCGTTTTCAAATATCGCTTAAATGAAAAAGTAATGTAACAGGAAATAAACAAAACGTGATCGTAGTTCGTTATTGTGATAAGAATCCGTAGTTTAATAACGGCCAACACTGTTGCTGATGATGAATAAGTCTGTTTAAAAGCCCCGAAGACAAAATTTAGGTACGGAAATTTAGATAAATATCGCCGGAAATAAGCCATAGCCTGCGTTAAATTTAATAACTAATAATCACCAATAAAGTAACTAAAACTCACTCTTTCGGAAATTCACCTGCAGCTTGAAAATCTGTGTCACAGGGTCACCGAACCGATCCTGGTCATCGATGGACGTGCTCCGTGCACAGCTGGTCCCAGGTATCCTTACATTCCCACTACCCAAAGTTAAGGGTCGCAATGTCAGGTGCGTCCAGGTCAACGTACCGAATATTCACTTCACTGCACAGCTACTAACACTGATCACTTTATTTATCCTGAAGTATTCTTGGGCCGTGTACATTTCTGCGACGTGATTGCTAGCTGACTGACAGAATTTTTTCCAAGCAACTTCCGCTACCCCCAAGTAGCTTCTCTGGTTCCATTATGAGTTAACTCCCACCAGGGCAAGAGGCTTTAGGTAAAAAGAAGACAACACATTTTCGGAACACGTGTTTTGCAGAAGTGCAACGAACACTTTCACAAAAGCCCGCGCTCCGTCCTTCTACTGCCAATGTACCCATTGCTTCGAGATAGAAAACAGGCACCACGTGTATCGGTTCGAAAGGGTCCGAAGGGAAGAGACAGTCTTCGAGTTGCTATAAAGAAGAAAATGCATACCATTCCTGTTTCCCCTTTCCGATACCCTGAGTTCACGACTGCTACGAGGCGGAACCAATTAAGTCATAAATTATCCGAAACTGTAGGAAACCGTTCTCTACCGCCGACTCGCCGGACAATAAACCGCGACCCTGGCGAAATGCTCTGGCTGATCAGCCTGATTAATTTTGAAGAACTAGAAATTACAGAGTATTATCCAACATCAATACGCCTCGCGGAAAGACACAGGAAGAGAAGAGGTAGTCCGCTGACTGCGCGTAGTCCCGCCTGCTTCGTCCTACCTTCAAATTAAAGACGGATCCCTTATCTCTCGAGTATAACCACGCGCTCGAATTTCAAAACAAAAGCACGCGTCGACGTATTCCGTGCTAGAGATGGTGGGCCTTGAGGTCCGATTGGTCCCAAACTAACCAATCGGGCCTGCTTATTTCTCGTGTCTAAACACGCGCTCGAATTTCAAAACAAAAGCACGCGTCGACGTATTTCGTGCGAGAGAAGGTGGGCCTTGGGGAGGAGATATTACTGTGAAGAGGGCCTCTTCAGAACAGTGGCCGTTTGAGAGGGATGCAGGGCAGATTGGTTAGATTAGGGCCAATCGGACTTCAAGCCCACTGTCTCTCGCACGGAATACGTCGACGCGTGCTTTTGTTTTGAAATTTGAGCGCGTGTTTAGACACGAGAGATAAGCAGGCCCGATTGGTTAGTTTGGGACCAATCGGACCTCAAGGCCCAACATCTCTAGCACGGAATACGTCGACGCGTGCTTTTGTTTTGAAATTCGAGCGCGTGTTTATACTCGAGAGATAAGGGATCCGTCTTTAATTTGAAGGTAGGACGAAGCAGGCGGGACTACGCGCAGTCAGCGGACTACCTCTTCTCTTCCTGTGTCTTTCCGCGAGGCGTATTGATGTTGGATAATACTCTGTAATTTCTAGTTCTTCAAAATTAATCAGGCTGATCAGCCAGAGCATTTCGCCAGGGTCGCGGTTTATTGTCCAGCGAGTCGGCGGTAGAGAACGGTTTCCTACAGTTTCGGATAATTTATGACTTAATTGGTTCCGCCTCGTAGCAGTCGTGAACTCAGGGTATCGGAAAGGGGAAACAGGAATGGTATGCATTTTCTTCTTTATAGCAACTCGAAGACTGTCTCTTCCCTTCGGACCCTTTCGAACCGATACACGTGGTGTCTGTTTTCTATCTCGAAGCAATGGGTACATTGGCAGTAGAAGGACGGAGCGCGGGCTTTTGTGAAAGTGTTCGTTGCACTTCTGCAAAACTCGTGTTCCGAAAATGTGTTGTCTTCTTTTTACCTAAAGCCTCTTGCCCTGGTGGGAGTTAACTCATAATGGAACCAGAGAAGCTACTTGGGGGTAGCGGAAGTTGCTTGGAAAAAATTCTGTCAGTCAGCTAGCAATCGCGTCGCAGAAATGTACACGGCCCAAGAATACTTCAGGATAAATAAAGTGATCAGTGTTAGTAGCTGTGCAGTGAAGTGAATATTCGGTACGTTGACCTGGACGCACCTGACATTGCGACCCTTAACTTTGGGTAGTGGGAATGTAAGGATACCTGGGACCAGCTGTGCACGGAGCACGTCCATCGATGACCAGGATCGGTTCGGTGACCCTGTGACACAGATTTTCAAGCTGCAGGTGAATTTCCAACAAGGGTGAGTTTTAGTTACTAACGCCTATCACCTTTCGTTAATTTCCTGTTACATTACCTTTTCGTGGCTACGTTATTAACAGATGGAAATTTACGTATTCCTTATCCTCCCACTTCAAATAATTATTATTTTCGAATCTTCTAAAAAAAAACTGCGTATTCGCCTTTTTACGTTAAATTCAGGTCAGAGTAGCCACGTATTGACAGTAGCTTGTTGCGTGACAGTTTAGTCACACTAAAAGGAAAGAAACAGTTTTATCACTTTCTGAAAAAAACAACACGTTTTGCAGTCACGTCGTCAAAGGAATTTACTTCCATGTAAATCAATGCATTTTTTCATGAGCATCAAAACTGTCATGCAACAAATTGCCACCACTGCACGCCTGGCCTAAGAACACGTGTAGAGTTTTCGTTCACTTGCTTCTTATTTTCTAGCTGACGACCCTAAGCGCCTCCACTCCAAACAGATCCTCAATGGGACCGCTACTGTAAGGGGCCCATAGTTACTTGCTTACTGGGTCATCTTGAACAGCTCACAACGGGCGGTCTTTGTGCTACGGCTCATCTGTGTGCGTGTAGCGACGATCTTTTCCACAAACATCTCCGATGTTTAAACCTTTATAACAGCGAAACTATACGAGATACAACAAAATGTATTCAGACCATTTTACTTTACTGGTGGTCCCCAATGTATATGCAAAATTATGGAATCTTGCGACTATTAGTTTAGCATATAGACATGTTAACTTTGAGGCATTATTACTGTAAAATGGAGACAGATCGGACATTATGTCATAGGACTTTTATGTTCCATTGGACCTCCCCTACCACCCCCTAAAATATTGCTACGTATACTGTTTACACCCTGTATAAAATCAGCACGGTATGCAAATACAGTATTTCCTCGGTAGCGGCTCGCTCGGTACCGGCGTTTTGCCCATATCGTGAACAGAGCCCTAATTCCGAGTGTTTGTTTCTTGCTCTTTTCTGGCTGAAGGGGGAGCGAGATGGAAAGCTTTGCGTGCGCAGTGGCCGGAAGCGAGCGCAAAGGACGACGCGCAAGTTGTGGTCTTTAACTGGTTATCTCAGATTCTTTCTAGTTTTCATCCACCTTCGTTTTTTCCCGCTTAAAACTTATTTGGACCCTTGCTGTGAGTCTTCTAATCCGCATGTATGACACACAGTGTCAAACTCTGTGCAATTTTCATGGGCCCCATAACCACATGACTTACATCTTAGCCAATTTTTTTTTAGTTTCGAAATAATTTTCTCCGAATTTCACCAAAATATCTGAAATTACATCAAACACAGCTATGGCCAGCTCTCTTAGACAACAATTGATCATCTTCCCATTAAAGCGCTGGTAAGATAGACATAGGATATAAGATAGACTAACAAACGTAACCCCGAATACTTTACGGTTAACAACACTGTAAACAATGCACTATCGAAAATACATCTTGAGAATTAAAAACATTCAGCAAAAATAACACGAACGAGATGACCAAAATGTTGATCAAACATTTCGAAGCACTAGCTTAAATATCACAGTGGATTTACAAACCTTTAAAAACGTTTTATTCCAACACTTTGAACTAAGAATGTCAGTTTTCTATGACACTTTGTACCCACGTCGAGGCAACGCAATCAGGCCTTTCCTTCTAAAAAATACTGTCACTGCCCATTTCTTGCGTATGACCATCTCACCCTGACTTACCCTAATGGTATATTGTTATACCGGTATTTTGATATAATAGTTCCAATTCCGTAAAGCCTGCCCTACACGATGAGACTTGTCTTGAGACATGTCTCGAGACAGATCTCTCTGTCTTCTTCTCTCCACCTTGCCAGCACGAGACACAGAGACCTGTCTCGAAACATGTCTCAAGACAAATCTCATCGTGTAGGGCCCGTTTAAGGGTTATGAAATGTTCATAGACATGTATAGAGGGAGCAGAAGCTGTGATTATCGGCGAGGGGAATGGTCGGCTTGGAGGGGAAAAGGCAGATGTCAGATACAGGCACGTCGGGTTAGGTTCGGAAGCATTCCGCATGCATAGCCACTGCGATACCCGATTCGCCTGTATCGCTCCCCTTTCCGCGAACCTCACAACGCCCCCTCAGACACGCTCCGTCTATATATGTCTATAGAAATGTTATCGAAAAGTATACCGAAAAAATACCGGTATTTATTTCGATTACCGGTAACCGATTGTTTTCGGTACGATATCGGTTTCGGTATTTTTATTTATCGGTACAATAACGATTTCGGTATTTATCTGTTTCGGTACGATATCGGTATCGGTATTTATCTGTTTCGGTATGATATCGGTATCGGTATAGCTGTAATGGCGAAATACCGGTATGAGCGTTATACCGGTATTAAGTCCCTGGTGAGAAGTGCCAGCGGTGTCGAAGGTCGTGCACATGTATGTACACTCGGGTTTCTCCCACTCTCGTCCACGTAGTCACGGATGCCGCGCGACATTGACCGCAGAGAGGCTAGCCCGGGTAGCCCGTCATGGCAGCCTTTGTAGCATTGCGCGGTCTCCTCGACAACGAAAGGCACGCTGCGCGAAAGAAAGATTGGAAGGGGAAGCAAGCGCGTGACGGGCTCCTACGCTGGCCAGTGCTTCGATAAAAGATGGCAGTGTCGATGACAATTTAGTGCTCGGGGCTATCGCGTACCTTCTTGCTCGTTCTCAGCCCTCTTACGCCCTGCGGTAGAGAATGAAGGCGATTCGAATACAGGGTCATCCCTTAAAGTTGCAACCTACGTGCGCGCGAATAGCTGAAAATGGAAACACCGCTTTACGGACGCATTTTACTACAACCACGCGCCGATACTTCCGCCATTTATGAGCTGACAATGAAAGTGTACGGTCTTTTAGATGCCAGTAGAGATCGCAGGGTGCTTTTGGCTTTCGCCGGAGAATATTAAATTTGGCGTAACAGACGGGTAAGAAGATGGTAGCCTTTTTAAGTAGGGCTTTTACTATTTCTAGGATTTACGGATATCCGAGTCTTGGGTATCGGAGTCTTGAGTATCCGAGTACTCGGATTCCCACAAAATGTATATTCGAATATCCGGATATCCGGATACTTATTTAATTTAGATTGGAGTACCCGAGTATCACGATATATCCGAGTACTCGAATTACTCATTATAACTCGAAATCCGAGATAAGATCTGTATCCGCTTTCAAATATCTTATCAATAAAGCTCTGTTTATTTGGATTCTCATTAAAGAGGGCCAGGTTTATCTACAGTGATTAAAACAAGTGTTGTGGCAGAGCGTCGCTTCGGTTAAAGGGTGTAAATCTTCACGATTCTCTGACCACTTGTCATTAGAGCTGTTCGAGTACTCGGAACAAGCGAGCCGGGATATACTCGGTTCGAATAACCGATCCGAGCCGAGTGGCTCGAATGAATCGGGCGGCTCGATTAAAAAGCGAGCAGCTGGATCAAAAAGCGAGCAGCTGGATCAAAAAGCGAGCTCATTTGACACTCGTCAGGGACATCAGGTTATAAATTCGGAGTAGATTGCATAGTGAAGGTAGCGATTGACGAACGAAACAATTGCTTCCAGCCGCTAGCTTTAATGGAGCACTCGGCTCGGTTCGGAAACCGAGTCCCGGCTCGACTCGAATTTCGAGCTACTCCAATATTCGAGTACTCGAACAGCTCTACTTCCCATGCACTTGATATCGTGCAAGAGCCCAAAAAGTTGAAACTGAAGTTCCAAATGATAAGCAAGTGATGGGAGTGATTGAGAAAAAAAAACACCGAACACAATTAAAAACACAATACTTATTGTTAGTCTATATATTTGGAGTAACACTCAATAACAAAAATATAATACACGTCTTCTGCTTGCAAGATGGATCTTGGTGAGATTCTAATGTGCCTCTAGCCGCGACGGCACATTCGCTCGCAAACGATGACTCCAGAATTCCTAGCAGGGGTGGAGTCTTAAGGCTACAGGGATGACAAACTAAACTATTGGTGGAGTTATAGCAGAGAGGTGGTAAAATAAAACTGTCTATTGACGGAGGCGTGTCAATAGCAAGGATGGTTGTGAGGCGTGAGAAAGGAAATCTTCTAAATCTGGGAACTACTCTGGAAAAGATCTCGAAACTTCGGAAACTAATTTATGACCCCAAGATGGTGCATTCGCGACAGTCTAAATAAGTCGATGCGAGGCCATCCGAGTGGAAAACTTTACCCCTGGGAACCTTAGTTCCGGCTTAGGCAATGACTCGAACCTCGAGAATAAAAGGTTGGACAACAGCGCTACGCTTGAGCTGACGAAAACCAGACGCGTATCCTTTAACCTAAACACGACGATACGTCGATGACCCTGTCTAGCCTTGATGGTTCGAGGTCTTACACTTTCTCTTCTCAACAACAAGAAATGGGAAGAGTATTATGTTAATATTTTATGTGCAGTTATACATATACACTACGATAATAACTACCGATTTTGGTCTAACAAAGAAGTTTGTTTACATTTTTCGACGATAAACAATATCTTTTGGCGGTTACAATATTACTTGCTGTAGAAAAGACCCTCTCTGAACTTGCTGATGATGCAGGTATGTACAGGTATTTTTTGCTAAAAAAGCCATTTTTGGAAATTTAGGTTTCCATAATTTCCACCAACTTATATCATCAAGGTTGTGACCAATTTGCTGTTCCCTAAAATACATATCAAATTCAGTAACTGAATGTTCTTCGGTACTAGTAGTAGTAAATAGGTTTATTTGTCGCCTTTCGGCCTCAAAATGGGGTTACATGTGTTATGTGTGTAAGTGTTTCTGGGACTGTTAATTCAAGATTGTGCTTTCGTTTTGATTTCTTCCTTCATCTTGTTCTTCTTTTCTTCTCCTTTTTCTAGAACCATTCACATCAACTCCGTTCCTTCTTCTTCTCCCTTTAGTACCCCTCTGATTGTTGCGTTTTCTCTTTTCAGATCCTTACAGTCTTGTAGCATATGACCCAGCGTCTCTCTAGCCCCATTACATAGTCTGTATACAGTCTCTTTTTCTTCCTTCCAGTACTTGCTTCCCCGCTCTTCTTTCCCACATCTGAACCTTGCAATCATGCTTTGGTCTCTGCCTCTGTAGTTTCCCTTTAGGTAATTTGCTCTTGGGTTATCCCTGATTTCTGTGTAATGTGCGTTGTATCTGTCTCCTTGTATTCTGTCGTATTGCCATTGGACCTGCTCTGCCCTGTCTCTTTGCGCTAGTTTGTATTTCTATTTCTTGCATATCCATCATTTTTTGCCTGTAGTATGAGTCTCTCATTTCCTCCCATTTCGACTTTTTCCCTGCTTGCTTCGCGTCTATTTCACTCCAGCATTCTTGTACTATTTTATTCTCATTCAGTCGTTTCGCTTTCTCCTCATATTTTTTTGCTCTTTTCCCAGCTTCTATCCTTATTTTGTCCGTTTTTGTTTCCTCCAAAATTAGATATGCAGGTGTATTGAAGTCCAGACCTAAAGTCCACCTTATGTATTTTTCCTGTATTTTCTCTACTTTTTCTGCTTCCATCTATCCCCAAATTTCCGACGCGTACAGCAAGATACTTTTTACTATGCTTCTGAATATTCTCATTCTTCTCTCAAAATTGTTCTTGAACATTCTTTGTCCTATTCCCCATATCTGCGCCATTGATACTCTAGCTTTCTTTATGACTTCCCTTATATGCATCACTCTGCCCCCATTTGTCTGGAAATTATACCCTAAGTATTTGAACACCCTTACTTCATCCAGACTGTGCCCCTGCCAGCCCCGTTCTTCTCTCTTCATCTTTCCTCTTCCTTTATAGAAAATCAGCACCTTAGATTTCTCTGCGTTCAGTTGCAACCCTTTCCTTTCAAGGTATTTTCCAAATCTTCGTATCATGTCCTTAAGATCCTTTGGTTCATTTGCTAGTAACGCTATATCGTCCGCATATGCTAGAGTCCAGATTTTTTCTTTTCCTACTCTGACTCCTACTGCTTGGTTTTTCCTTATGGTTTCCTCTAAGTCCGCTACATACATTGTAAATAACATTGGACTCAGTGGGCATCCCTGTCTTACCCCTTTTGTTGTACAGAATTTGGATGACATTTCTCCGTTTGCTTTTATAGTATTTCTTGTTTCCTTGTAAATTTCTCCGATTCTCGTCCACAAGCGTTTACTTACGTTCTTCCTCTTCATGATGTTCTGAAGTTTTACTCTATCCACCTTGTCAAATGCCGCGCTTAGGTCCGCGAAAAACATATACAGTTTCCCCCCATTTTTTCTGTATTTCTCTGTTAGCTACATAGTTCAGAATAAAAATGTTGTCTGTTGTCGACCTACCGCTCCTGAATCCTGCTTGCGTTTCTGGTATTATGTGGTTCTTTTCCAATTGCTCTTTTAATCTTTTTTCTAGGACCATAGCATATATTTTGTACGCTGTGTTTAGGATCGTTATCCCCCTGTAGTTGCTTACCTTTTCTCTATCTCCTTTTTTGAATATTGGTGAAATCACCCCTTCTTTCCACCTCTCTGGGAATCCTTCTCCCTTCCACACTTTATTGCAAATTTCTTTGATCCTTTTTACTATTTTCACGTTGCCGTAAATCCAGGCTTCATTTTCTATTTTGTCTTCCCCTGCTGCTTTCTTCTTTTTTAATTTCCTGATTTGTTCTTTTACTTCTGCTTCTGTTATTTCCTCCTCCACTTCTCCTTCCGTGTTGTCTATTTCTTCCAACTCTCCTACTTCTTTTTTATAGTCGACGCCTTCTAGTAATGTTTTAAAATGATCCTTCCATTCTTTTAAATCTATGTTATTGGAGATCCCTATTCTTTTCTTTCTTTGTTTATTTATATATTCCCATATTTGATTATCTCCCTTTAATTGCATTATCTCATTTTCTATATTTTCTTGTAATTCCATTCTCCTTTCTTCGCACACTTTTTTGTACTCCCTTCTTTTCTTCTGATAGTCTTCTTTGTCTCCTTTGCCCCTTTTCCAGTTCTTCAGTGCTCTTCTGGCTTCTCGTTTCTTTTTTGTACAGTTCGAATTCCACCATTTAAAGCTGCCCAATTTCCATTTCTTTATTTTTACTTCTTCTTTCCGTACTGCATTATTTATTTTTCCTACCATTTCTTCTACCATTTCATTCACCTCTGTCCTATTAAAGCTTATTTTGTTTAATTCCTTTTGAAACTCTCTTTTCCCTTCCTTTGTCCAGACTCTTCTCTCTCTCTCCACCCCTCTTTCTGATTTCCCCCTCGCTATCTTCTTTTATTTCCCCCATATAGTTCTGCTATCAGAGGCATATAGTCTGACTCAACCCTGTCTCCCACTGTGATTTCTTGATATCTTCTTTCGCCTCCACATTTGTTATTATATTGTCACGTCCCGGGTGGAGGTCTTTAGGGACAATGACATGGGGTTTAAAATGATACTCAGGCGAGGATTTTGAATCCTGCACACTGAGGGTAAAAAGGATCTCAGGCGAGGATCTTGAATCCTGCACGCTGAGGGCAGAAGGAAATCAGGCGAGGATCTTGAATCCTGCACGCTGAGGGTAGAATGGATCTCAGGCGAGGATCTTGAATCCTACACTCTAATCAGAGATGGCTTTTCAGGCGAGGATCTTGAATCCTGCACACTGAGGGCAGAAGGAACTCAGGCGAGGATCTTGAATCCTACACGCTGAGGGTAAAAGGGGTTCAGGCGAGGATCTTGAATCCTACACGCTGAGGGTAAAAGGGGTTCAGGCGAGGATCTTGAATCCTGCACGCTGAGGGTAGAAAGGATCTCAGGCGAGGATCTTGAATCCTGCACGCTGAGGTTAGAAGGAAATCAGGCGAGGATCTTGAATCCTGCACGCTGAGGGTAGAAAGGATCTCAGGCGAGGATCTTGAATCCTGCACGCTGAGGGTAGAAGGAAATCAGGCGAGGATCTTGAATCCTGCACGCTGAGGGTAGAAAGGATTTTAGGCGAGGATCTGAAATCCTACACTCTAATCAGAGATGGCTTTTCAGGCGAGGATCTGAAATCCTACACGCTAATCGACCAGGGAAGGTTTATTGTGGTACTTTCCGTGGGGACACCCGTTAGAGCACTTGTTATGATTTGGTTTTGGTAATCGGATTTACCGTTGCATCGAGGTAAAAGACACTTGTAATGATTCAGCAAAATCAGCTAGTCATACGGTTATACGCGAGCTATGTAAAAGTAAGTTGGTAAACACCGCGATGCTTTCCGCGGTCGTTGCCCGTAATCAGCTGTTCCGGCAGCTCGTGTGGATTTAGGGATCTTCGCAGCCGAAGGATTAATACATTAACTCGAAACGTAATTTAAAACAATGCGGTTTATTAGTTTAGGCAAGAATATATGCACTGGTTATGAAAGTGATTTGTAGAATATTGAATGCGTTAGACATTAAGCATTGGCACAGAACATTTATATAAATGGTTATCAATATATAAAATGTGATTATGAGCATGACATACAATATATGGAATATGATAGCGATGAGCGTTAATAATACAATATGAAAAAAGCAACAAGCGTAACAAGACAATATAGTATGAAAGCAATTAGAATAGCAATACAAATAATATGTGAACGCAATAAGCGTCGTTGTATAATATAGTATGAAAAGTAATTAGAATAGCAATACGAATAATAAGTAAACGCAATACGCGTAGCAATACAAAATAATATAAATGGAGATGATATCCCTTGGTAATAAAGATAATTATAGTGGCTTACGTTAGTCTTTGTAGAACACTTTGTAAAACACTTTGAATTTATAGGTTTAATAAAACTGAAGGCTTCCTGGAGATGTTTCCGTAGAAGAGGACGAGCTCTCGCGGTTCCTCGTATTTATACTAATTACAATCTTTTCGGCTTGAAGGGGGGTGCGCAGTACGCACCTTGACATAGTTACGCATATGCGTCGCAGTAACATTTCCGGGGTTTTTGTAAGGACCAAAGGTTGGTCTATATTTGGACTCGCATTTTCGGCACGTACGCCAAATAATCCTCGCGATTATCCTTTAGGGGTTTTTCTACACGTAGTTTCGTACTGCTCAACTCCTCGAGTGGATTTTGGGTGTTTTGATAGGAAAGGGGTGATAGTGGCGTTGACTGCTTTGGTCATTTAAAGGATATGAGACGGGGTCTCGATTTAAGAGATATAAGAGGCGAGGGACTTGTTTAGATTTGATAGGAGGGAAGAGTTTGTGCCGCGTTGGGCGAATAGGTGGAGGAGTTTCATTGATTGACCGTCTTGAGATGGGGACCGCTAAGGTACATCGCCAAGGCGGTCGAGGTCATGGAGAAGGGGTAATTTGGTGTTTGGGGAGATTTGAGAGGAGTTGTATAATAGTTTATGAAGAAATATTATTTTATCTGTGAGCGAAATTTTGTGGGACGTCACAATATAATCAATTACCGTGCTACTTTATCATTTCCCTCCATATTCCCGTTCAGAATATTCCATCCTCTTTCCTCCACCATCTCTAATAACAACTTTCCTTCTGTGTTTTGAACTTTGTCTTTTGATCTCTTTATGCCATGCTTTTCTTCTATTCTAAAATCTCTCCCTTCCTGTCCAATTCTCGCATTGAAATCTCCTCCGATTATCAATTTCTCCACCTCCCTCTCTTCTATTAAATGGTCTAGCTCTTGTTCCGCCACCTTCATATCTCTGTTGTACACTGTTATTACTCTCCATTCTTCATTCTGTATCCTGATTCGCCTCTTTTGGATATGTTCCGTTCCTGCGTTCGATTCTTCCTCTTCTATGCCCTTTTTTTAAACCTGTGATAATTCCGCCTATCGCTCTCCCTTTTTTTTCTCTCTGGTGGTATATTTACATTTCCACGAGAATTCTTGTGGCAAATTTTCTCTCAATCTTTCCCATTGTTTCTCTTCAATCCACGTTTCTACTAATCCTATTACATCGAGTTCTTTTAAAAAATCCCAAAACTGTTTGTCAGTAGTAATACAAGTGGGAATCTAGACCAGGTCCTGTGAGGGGAGCGCGGCGGAGGGAAACCTGGGAGCGAGGCCTGCGGAGAGAGGAAGACAGGTTGCGCGCGCACGCACGGAGACCTCTCCGGACCAGACCCACCGTTGGAAATTTTTTTTTTAGATCAAACCGATGCATGGGTACGACCTCGATCCCCCCGGAAAATTTTTTCTACGCCTAACCGCGAGAGTGGACGACCCCCCCCCCCCCCCCCGAAATTTTTTCCCCTAATGTAGCGAACCAACATGCAATAGAAATAATAATAATTTGTTTGAAGGAAATTGTTTCAGGCCTATCCGAGGAAATGAATGGCCCCAGAATATTTTTTAGACCGGACACACCCCGAATTTTTTTTTCCCCTCATCTAGTGAACCAATATGTAGCTGAAATAATAATAATTTTTATTGAAAATTGTTTCGGATGAGGTCCGGGAAGATCGGTGTTCTTACACACCACGCTTTCAGAGGATGGGAAAGAGAAAGAGCATTATTTTAAAGCTAAATTCTGGGGAAGGGAAAGAGACAACACTACATAGGAGTACAATCACATTTTATTCTATAGCTAACAGTATTCTAAAGCGTTCCGATTTAACGTCCCAGCGTTTCGCGCGATTACATGTAACTTGACTCCTCTGGAGTAACCGTGCAAGATATCTTAGAATTAGATGATGAGGAGAGAAGGAAGACGGGTAAATGAAATGGAGAAATAAAATACCTTTAAGAATATATATACTGTTACAGAAAGAATATATTAGTATAAATAGAATATAAGAAAAACATGATTAAAATTGATTTGTCTTAATTATCCCACTCGATAACATCATCAGTAAATAGATTAGTTAATGGTAAATCTATAGGAACTTGCACAGGGTCAGTTTGAACTGCAACGACACTAGCCCGAAGCCCCGATGCTTTATTCCTATAGGTATCAAAATCAATATTTTCCGCTTTCACGTTTCGACAAGCCACACTCTTTGGATGATACGCATGATTCTTCCGAGATATAGTTATTTGTACATTATCATCATCGTCGAAATCGCCTAAAAGCCTAAATTCCTCATCATTCTCTAAGAAGTCGTGTATTGGATTATTGCATTTTTTAAAAACTTTGAAAAAAATGTCGCCATCCTGATTAGCTCTGAGGGTTTTGAAGGGAGAGTCAGGCGCGAATCTATAATCCTGCACTCTGATCGTTTTGAAAGGAGAGTCAGGCGCGAATCTATAATCCAGCACACTGATCGACCACGGAAGGTTTAATAACTGGTACTTTCCGTGGAGACACCCGTTAGAGCACTTGTGGTTTGGCTTGATAATCGGATTTACCGTTGCATCGACGTAAAAGTACGCGAGCTATGCAAAAGTAAGTTTGTAAACACCGTGATACACTCTTCGCGTTCGCGGCTCGCGATCAGCTGTTGCGGCAGCCTGTTTTGATTTAGGGATCTTCGTAGCCGAAGGATTAATACATTAACTCGAAACGTGATTTAGAACAATGCGGTTTATTAGTTTAGGCAAGAATATATGCACTGTTTATGAAAGTGCTTTGTTGAACATAGAATGCGTTTAGACATTAAACATTGACACAGAACATTTATATAGATGGTTATCAATATATAAAATGTGATTATGAGCGTGACATTCAGTATATGTTTTAAGATAGAATGATATAAGCAGTAAGCATTGATAAGAACATGAAATATGATTGCGATGAGCGTTAATAATACAATATAATAAAGCAACAAGCGTAACAAGACAATATAATATGAATAGCAATTAGAATAGCAATACAAAATAATATGAAAGCAATTAGAATAGTAATACAAAATAATAGGTGAATGCAATACGCGTAGAAATACAAAATAATATGAATGGAGATGAAACGCAGTATTTTAAATGGTAATGTAAATTCTTACGGTAGTTGCCGTTGAACACTGAATTTAAGGTTTTAAGCGGTGACAATTTGTTGAAATTATACGTTGTAGTATCTAAGAGTACTTTCTGTATAACGAGATTCGACGATAGATTTCCGTAGAACGAGAACGAGCTCTCGCGGTTCCTCGTATTTATACTAATTACAATCTTTTCGACATGAAGGGGGGTGCGCAGTACGCACCTTGACATATTTACGCATATGCGTCGCAGTAACATTTCCGGGGTTTTTGTAAGGATCAAAGGTTGGTCTATATTTGGACTCGCATTTTCGGCACGTACGCCAAATAATCCTCGCGATTATCCTTCCGGGGTTTTTATACATGTGATTTGGAAATGCTCAACTCCTCGAATGGGTTTTGGGGGTTTTAATAGGAAAGGGGTGATAATGGATTTGACTTCTTTGGTCATTTAGTGGGCTTGAGACGTGGTCTCGATTTAAGAGATATAAGGGGCGAGGGACTTGTTTAGATTCGATAGGAGGGAAGAGTTTGTGCCGCGTTGGGCGAATAGGTGGGGGAGATTTAATAGTTGACCGTCTTGAGATGGGGACCGCTAAGGTACATCGCCAAGGCGGTCGAGGTCATGGAAAAGGGGTAAGAATTGAGGTTTGGGGAGATTTGAGTGGAGTTGTATAGTGGTTTATGAGTGAATGTTAGTTTAACTGCGCGCGAAAAATCATGGGGCGTCACACCCCCCTTCCTGAAGTGCGAAGCATAGCCTTCATAGTGAAGCAGGTCTTCCTACGAAGCAAAGTCTTCGAGCTCACCTACATTCCCCCTCAAGTGCGAACCATAGCCTTCATAGAGAAGCAGGTCTTCCTACGAAGCAAGGTCCGCATGCAACCTCCCTATACCCATATATGTTACGATCCAAGTCCCGCCACCCAGGACGTGACAATGCAACTAATTATTTGCTATCACTTTGCAGTATCGACAGGTACTACTCATTTTGGTCCCCAAATAAAATATTTTCCTTTTATATCACCGAAATTTAAACGCCTCAATTTAAAATTCTGCACAAAAAAAACTTTGACACATGTTTACACATGCTGCAGAAGTAGCTGCCATGATATTTTTACGTTTTTAAGACCTTATATTATTAGGTTACAAAAATATGTTGTGCTGAGGCGCCTGGGGGTCGAGATTCTGGGTGCGAATCTCGGGTGTTCCTGGGCGTCCTTCGCGTTCGCCGTCCACGGGCTCCGTCGGTTTGGATGATGATACAGGGACGGGAGGGTTCGGTATAGAACCCGGAGGTAGGGGATCGTCGCAGATCGAAGAGTTAGAACTCACCTTAAGGTTTATGAAGTTTATTTAATCCCGATCTGGGTGATAATGACACTGTGCCTAGTTTGGCATGAGTATTGACAAGACGGGCGATGTTCCCGTGACAGAGCTTTATCAAATCTGAGCTCGCATTGCTCGTACATTATTCTTATACTACTATCGGGACGAAGCGGGTACCATCGGGGTCTCCGCCTTTGGCCTGCTTTTAGGTCTTTCACCATGTGCTAACGGGTCTTGGTGTATTTCCGAAATCTCTTACGCGGTTGTGCCGGATTTCGGCCGCTGGATTGTATCAATCGGAATGTTCGCGGTGTCGACACGCTTAGGTGTCGGTCCGGGCACAACAAATATATAAAAACATAATTCCATAACTTTTAAATTCTGACTTGTTTCCTTATTTCTGGGGATTCTGTTCCATTGTGGCGATGGGCCGCGGGGTGGTCAGCCGCAGCACTGCTTCTGGAGCAGTGTAGCGAGTGGCAGCCGCGGGCCGTCGAGCGGCTAGTAGATTCTGCCATAATGGCGGAAAACAGACACTCGTCCCATTGTGTTGCTTCTCCAGTAGCCTTGGCTGCTCCTGGAGCAGACTTGCATACACTATAGCCATCTGCCGCAGCCGCGCGCGGTCCAAGTCGCAGATAGGAGAACAGATTGCATCCCTTTGTACCAGTGTACCGCGGCGCGCCGCCGAAATAGCACCTTTAGAACGCCGGATGCAATAACATTTTGAAAACCGTAGCACTGGGATGCTGGGAACGTTCCGAGGCGACTACGCGCTGGTCCCGTGTGCACGAGGTGCGAAGTCAGCAATTTCAGCGCTCCTTGTTCAAAATCCCAAGTGCTCGGGCCTATCCTGCGTTCGTTCGTCGCAGTCGGCTAGCAAGTCGCGTCGTGCGCGGTCGTTCTGTCCGAGGGATATTGCTGTTTGTTTAAAATACTCTTTGAGGTGGAGTTCCATTGTATCATAGTGAACGTGGAAAGATTCAGTCCCCGTAGAGACTCATTTCTATACGTTTTCTTTATTTTAAACAGTGATTATTCTACGTATATTAATTAAAACACCTCTATTCAAACACTACTATCTTACGTAAAAACTGTTAACACTTAACGCCAGTGTACTGTGCGACGTGTCCCGCGCTTCATCACACAGAGAGAGAGGGGGACAGAGAGAGAGAGGGCGAGGGAGAGAGAGAAAGTAACCCAAAGAGAGAGAGAGAGAGAGAAACAGCAGTTGAAACATTATTCCACTCGTCACAACCATGACTTAGATTCCCATACAGCACATTCTCGTTGCAGCATAGGTGCAGTATAGTTGCGGTGCAAGATTGCAACGATTCACGCAACGTTGCCGCAACTATGCAACAATAATTCTATGTCCGCCTGCTGCAATGTTGCACAGCAACTTTGAGGCAACTTTGCACGGCAACTTTGAGGCAACGAAAAACTGTTAAAAAAAAAATAAAAAAAGTTATCGGTTACGGCACACTTGAACTCCGTACCACCCGCATAACAATCTGACGCGGTACCGGTGTGGCCACGGAACCTTCTTGGATGTAGATTACTGTATATGGTATATACAGGGTGTCCCACGGAAGAGTGGACAGCGGGATATCTCCTAAAGTATTGGGGATAAAAAAAAAAAAATATGGAATTGCGTGGTTCGAGGGGGCCGATTTATTGGCGCGGACGAATTTCTTTTTCGACTATTATTATTATAAAAGATACGATGGTCAAGTTCGATTTTTTAAATGGAACTATTTTTTCTGAAGACCTGAGTTGATAGTGCGTTCCAAAACAAATTCAATGAGCATTAATGTATGCACTTGATTTCCACTGGTTTTTGAGATATTGCGCTTGCGAATTTACTGATTTTCACTAGAAGAAAACCCGCTGGAATAGCAAGGACCGTGGACGGTCTTGCTGACGCCACGGGTTGCCTTACCTGTTGAAACCGATACCTACCTGTTAAAGGTCTACGCCAGAAATGGCAGGCCCAAAGGCTGGACAATTCATTTCCGCCAGAAATGCTACTTAGGTAGGTACATCTGCGGTATCGAAAAGCGCACCGTTACTTTTATTTCGCACTTGCTTCTACGCTCGGATGGCCGGTTCTTTTTGGAGGGATGCAAGCTCGATTGGTTAGGTTAGGAGGTGTGAAAGTTGCTAGACTAAATTTCAACTATAGGGAGCAGATTGGATTAGAACCAATCGGATTTGCATCCCTCACAAACGGTGAGGAACCTTTTTTTTTTTTTTTTTTTTTTTTTTTTTTTTTTTTTTTTTTTTTTTTATAGAGGGGGAAATGCTTTATGCATACCCGGGCAGTGAACTATCCGGGTTATGTGGGACTCCCTTTGCAGGATACCCACTAAAACCCCCTCTGTGGTGCCTCCTCTGGCATCTCCTCGCACCCGGAGGGTGGTACAAACGCTGTACTACATCACCCCCGGGGCCCACTGGATGGGGAGGGGTCCTCCTTGGTAGGCTGTACCCGCCCTTCTGGGGGTTAGCCATGTCGCTCCTCTTCAGCGACGAGTGAGGTCCATGCTGGACCGTACTCCTCCCACGGTGGGTGGTGGATCCATGCCACCACACGCTGGAGCATCCCACGATGTCCCTGCTGCTTGTTTCGATGCCCCTAGGTTGGAGTCCGCAGGGTTCGTTCCTCCTTCTTGCGAGACCCGCACCCTTTGTATGAAACTACTAAGGGGAGGGGCCATGCCCCGTGTCACTGCCATCTCGCTACGGTGACCCTCGGTTACCGGTGGGGGGTAAACCACTCATACATTAATCGCGGGTAAAATATAATTTATAGATGTACAATAATGTATGTCGATAGATAAAATAATAAATATAATAAATAATAAAATAGGTCAAGAGCGCGAAATATACACTGGGTCAGGACATAAGACTCAACAAGCGATACATAAATAACTAAATAAATAAATAAATAAATAACTATGTAAATGCTTAAAGTAGAACACCGAGGGCTAGAAATGTGAGATTGTTAACAGCAAGATAAACAATAAATATATAAAACAATAAAACAGATAAAAACGGGAGAGTAGCACTCGAGCACGACGGATACCCTACGAAGCGTTGGAGTAAACTACGTCGTGTTGCTACCAGACGCTGTGCGTGGGAGGTTAAGACTCCCTTGGTGGGGAGGTACAGGTTATCTCCTGTTATCCTCAGGAGGCCACTGACCTCGGACCACCCATCTCACTGTGGCCGTGTTAGGGAGGGCCTCCCTTCTTCTCTTTGCAGGGGGGGGGGGGGATTATCGGATCCCCCCCCGCTTGGTGTCTTCCTCTTCCTGGGGCCCGTCCTGGATCTGGCATTTGGTGCCGAGCTCGCCCGTTCTGGGGCTCCACCCCCGGGGGGTCTACGTTCTAAGGCCCGAGCGGCCCTAGCCTCCTTCTCCCGGATGACCTCCTTGGTGACTTTGTCCCTCATAACGGTCTGGGCAAAGGTGTTGAAATGGGCCCAGTTTTCCTCAGATTTGGTCACCAAGGGGATTAGGCTGTTTGTGTCCGGGGTATCTCCTATAGCCGCGAAGAAGGACTCCCTTTCCTCGCTATAGGAGGGGCACGAGAACATTATGTGCTCCGCATTGTCTACCGGGGCATTACACTCCAGGCACTCCGGGGATAAGGCCTTCCCTATTCTGGCCCTGAAGGCGCCGAAGGCCCCATGGGACGTTAAAAGCTGGGAGTTCCAATAATCCACTTGGAATCTCCTACCGTTGTCTCCGGTGAAAGTCCTTACCGATGCGATGAGGCGCCGGGTCCAGTTGCTGGAGTCGAACACTTCCCACAAGTCCTGCCACTCCTGCAAGGCGGTTTCCAGGAGTTCCTCTTTAATGATGCGGAGTCTACTGTTCAGGGCCAGGGGGTTGTTCTTAAGGGAGGGATCCCCTCTAACTTCGTCCCTGGGCCTGACCACCCCGCTCCACATCCTCGCCTTGATGGCGATTGGCAGACGGCCCGCAAGAACGCATAGGGCTAGGTAGGCCACAGTTCTGTAGGAGGTAGTGGTCCTCACGAGGGCCGTTTTTTGGGCCCTCCTTAAGGTGGCCTTATTGGTCGGAGTATGCGCGGCATGTGCCCAGGCGGGGGCCGCGTAGAGGACAATACTCTCCCATACTGAGTAGTACATCCTCCTTACTGGGCGGGAAGGTCCCCGGACATTGGGGAGGAGGGAGGAAAGAGCCCCCACTACCCTTTCTCCTTTTGATGTCACCTCTTGGAGGTGAGAGCGGAAGTTTCTCAGGGCGTCCAATTGGATACCCAGGTATTTTATTGATAGGGCCGACTGGAGGGATTCGCCCATGATATTGAATTCCTGGACCTTATGTCCCCTGAGGCCCGCCAGAATGATAACTTCCGTCTTCTCACGGGCAACAGAAAGGCCCGTTCTCGAAAACCAAAGCTGGACCCTCGCCATGGTCTCGGTGATGGTCGTTTGGAGTTTCGGCAGTTCTTTGCCAGAGAACACAATGGCGAGGTCGTCCGCGTAGGCCACCGGTCTAATCCCGTGCGTGCGTCCGACCGTGGACAGGACTCCATCGTATACAAGATTAAACAGGAAGGGGCCCAGAACCGAGCCCTGGGGGACCCCTGCATAAATTTGGGAGGAGATTACCCCCCCCAGGAGTATGGATTGAAACCGACCTGTTAGACAGGTAGTTTCTGAGGAGCGTGCAGATTGCAGTAGTCACTCCCCTCCTTTCCAGCTCGCGCATTATCACGTCCCATCTGAGAGTGTTGAAGGCGTTCTTCACATCAATGGTGACCATTATGCACTTGCGGTCGTTCTTCGAACACCCGTCCGCAATCTTCTTTACCTCGAGGATGGCGTCCGATGTGCCCATCCCCCTCCGGAACCCATATTGAGCTGGGTGGAACGGGTCCTGGCCGATCTGGGCTTCGATGATCTCCTTGACCGCGTACTCCCAAACTTTGCTAAGTGCGGGGAGAACGCTGATCGGTCTGTATGACCCTGGCAAGAGGGGGTCCTTACCGGGTTTGGGGATGAGCACGAGTCTCGCGGTCTTCCACTTATCCGGGATGAGGCCCCTCCTGATAGTATCCTCGGCCATGACTCTAATTAAGGCTGGTCTGGCCTTCATTGACGCGGCGACGACTTCGGACGGGACTGCATCAAGGCCCGCCGCCTTCTTGGTTTTGATTCTGGACGTGACTCTGCCAACCAGCTCCTCCGTGATGGAGTTTCCTATTGAGTCCTGGGTGCCCCTAGTAAACCAGCTGCCCAGCTGGGTTCCAAGTCCGCGGAGCTGCCTAGGGGGGGATACCACGAACAGTTTCTTGATGGAAGCGAGGGCCTGTGCCGGGGACATTACCGTGGGCTTGTCCCTGGCCTTGACCGAGGCCATAACCATGAGATATGGGCGGCCCCAAGGGTCGAGTGCCGCCGTAGCACGCAGACCCTCCCACACACCTTCTTTAGCTTTCCAGATGAGGTTGTTCAGATGTTTCCTGGAGGTAAAGTAGGCCTTCGTGCGGTCGGCAAGGGCCTGGGTCCTCTTCTTTTTGGCCCTCTGGGCCAGCCTTCTAAGCTTGAACATATCCCTCCTGGCATTTGCGATATCTTCGTTCCACCAGGAGTTCGGCTTCTTTCCGCGGGGGGGGGGGGGGGGGGGGGGTTGCTCTTCGGGAGCACATCCCTCGTGGCACCCTCCAGGGCCTCCTGGATGGCATCCGCAAGGGGCTTAAGTCCCCGGCCAGGTGTGAGGTCGGAAATCTCGCAGCCAGCACTCCGGCGAAGATGGGACTCCAGAGAGGCCAGAATCTCCTCGGGGTCCATATCCTTAGTCGAAAATCTCGGGAAGGGAGGGGTAGAATAACGCGTGCCCACGTCCTTCCTGATAGTGTGGAGTACATATAGGTGGTCCGAGAACGTGAAGTGACCGAGTACCTTGGTCCTCATCCCCCTTGCCGTTACCGAGTCGGCTGACATAATGTCAATATATGACTTCCTCCCGTTTCGGGAGAAGGTGTGGGAGCTATCTCCTCTGCAGGGGATGAGACCCTGCCTACTCAGAAGATCCATGCAGTGCTGACCGCGTCTGTCAGATTTCGCTCCCCCCCAAGCGGGAGATCTGGCGTTGAGGTCGCCGCCGAAAAGGACTCCCAGGGCTTCTGCTCGGGCCTCCGTAATAATATCCTCGATGCCGTTGATGAAGTTCTTGAAGCCGTCCAGGTTGATACTGGGAGGGCAATAGGCGCTGATGCACAGTCTGCCTCGGACTCTGACCGCGACGACCCCATCCAGCTCGGTCTGGGGGGCAAGGTCAGGCAGGACGCCGTTAAAGCCTGTACACCAGATAGCCGCTCCACCTGACGAATCGTTGTGCCACTTATTAAGTGGGCGATAAGGTTCGGAGATAAGAACCACGTCCGCCCCAAGATCGGCCGCATTCTTCTCCAGCATGGACTGGGCTAGGCTACAGTGGTTCAAGTTACACTGTATTACCTTGATGGGCATTGTTATCTGGTCTCGTTGCCACCTTGTCTTTGTCTTTGCGGGGCCCCGCCTCCGCACTCGCACCCATTCTATTCGCAGGGCAGGCCAAAGATGCAGTGACGTGCGCTGCCTTGAGGTTAGATACACCGTTGGCGGTGCAAATAGCGCATTTGGGCTTCCTAGAGCACCCGGCGATTAGGTGGTCATTTGCGCCGCACCTTCTGCAGAGTTCCACGCCCGCCGTAGTTTCCCGACAGTCCTTGGCCAGGTGACCCAGAAGATGGCACTTGAAGCACCTGAGAACTCTGGGTAGGACCCTGGCCTTGGCCACACAGAGGCCACATCTGAATCTGAGGCCGTTGATGACCTTCGCCGCGGCCTTAGTAGAAACCACCGCGATCGCAGTTTGAAGGCCCCCCATGCCCAAAGTCAGGCGTTTGATCTCCACTGCGGTAGGTTCCGTCCTTAGGGCTATACTCATTTCCTTCGCCAATTCGTCCTTTTCGATTGACGGGTCTATGTCTCTGATCTCGAGGGATGTGCGATCCTGGAGGACTGTCACTTCGAGATGAGTCACAGTCTTCTCCTTGATAGTGCGGGCAATTGCCGCCGCGCTCCCCTTCCTGTCAACTTCGAGGAGAACGTGTCCCATACGGGTCATCTTAACCCCCCGGATGTTGGAGAGATTCTCCCTTCCTACCTTGATGAGTTCTCGATATTTCTCAATGTAGGTTTCACCCTTCTGGACCTTGACTAAAATGGCCTCAGGTCTTTTCTTCGGGGGTCTGGTCTTAGGGCCCGTTAGGGGGGGTAAGCCGCCCCGGGAATGAGCGCCCCCAGACTGAGTGGAGCCTGGCGTCTGAGGTTGAAGTTGGGGGAGATGGGGGAGCGTGCCCCTTTGACGTCCGGAGTCCAGGAATGCGGGGCCGGATTGGGGGGGAGGCTTAGAGGGATCGGAGGACCTCGTGCAAGGGGGGCCCTGAGTGTCTCCTGACTGAGGTCTCTGCGCCTGTCTAGCCAGGTCCTCCATTCTTCTGGCCCTTTTCGCTCTTCTGTCTTGGCCTTTAGAGGGTTGCGGGCCTCTGTCCGTCCCTGACAGAGCTGCGTCCCCGGGCCCTTTCTCCCTGTTGGGGGTTACGTTGTTGGCCGTCGTCGGGGCCAACCCTTCCCCTTTCCCTTCAGGGGGGAGGGGAGAATGAGTACTCGGAGCCGTGTCACGCTTGCCACCCCGAGAGGCAGTCCCAGAGACCGCTTCGGCGTACTTAGTCCTCCTAGTGGCGCCACCCGTGTCCTGGGGAGATGACAGACCTCTTTTCGCTGTCCTCTTGGTCCCAGCGTTGTCCTGTAGAGGTGGGGGGATTCCACCTAAGCCCCCCTCAGGGGGGGAAGTATGCTCCGAGGTCTGGGTTCCCACGTCGCAGCGGGAGTGTGAGCCTTGGAAGGCTGCGGTCTCCAGGCTCTTCTCGCGTCCCCTATCTTTGACTGAGGGGCCCAGCTTGTCCTGATGTTCGGCGCACGTCTTCATAATCGTGGCCTTAGCTGACTGGCATCGCTCCGCCATACCATGTGTCATGGAGGTAATGGAGTTCCTCGTGGCTCCGGCATACACTGCCTTCGTCAGCTCCTGGCAGGTAGTCGTGAGGCTATCCAGGAGGGAGGTCACTTCCATAAGGGCCCGAAGTACCCAATCCCCATCTGAGCCCCCGTTGTACTTGGCCCGGTCCACAGGACCCCCCTCCGAATCCGACATATCGGTCTTCTTCTTTTCGCGTCCATCATCCTCAGATGGGCGCATGGAAGGGGCAGGCTCACTAGCCGGTACCTCAGGCTTTCTAGCCACGCTGATCCTTTCAAGGGTCACCGAGGGGGAGATGTTGTACCCCCCCTTCGCGCCTGTACTCCCTACGAGGATCCTCGGAGGTGTAGGTGGGACCCCTTGCCCAGTGCCGGTGCTCCTCTTATCTCTCCATTCGTCTGGAGGAGTTCTGGCGAGGGATTTCCCTTTTTCAATGCCTTTTTCAATGCCTCGGGTACCCGCCTCCACATTACCTTTAGGGAGAGGCGTTCCCACCTTGGTAGCTTGGACCGACTTAGGGGTCTTGAACACAAAGGAGCCGAGCGTGCCCTTTTCCTTCGGGGTTCCTTTGGGTTTGGGTGTGGCCAACAGGCCCACCCTCGTCTTCTCCTTTGATGTGGTTCCCCCGAGGGTGGACGCACGTGGCCGCATCTTCACCTCGCTCTGAGGGGTCCTCGGGATAGAATCCTCATCGACTGAATCGTCCAGAACCAAGATAGGGTTGCATTCAGTCGGCTGTTTCTCCTTGTTGGGGAGAGTTTCCACGGGTTGCCCTACGGTCTTTATCGAGCAATCAATCCACTCACCCTCTTTGTTGTCCTTCTCGTTAACCATTGACTTGCCAAATCCTGCCGCAGTGGCCTTTTCTGGTGGTAGTCCTGGCGTAAGTACGCCACCACCAGTGATACCGGCCCGCCGCATCAGCACGGTATCATCGGGCTGAAGTCTTACACCCTGCTCGCTGCCGACGGGGCGAGGAGGGGCTGGTCCAATACCAGTATTCGCCGAGGTTGCATCCGAGGCTCGGCTAATCTCTGACATTTTTCCATAGAATGTCTTAGGGGCGACGGCCCCACCGCCCAGCGGATTTCGCCCACAGCACCCCAGGTGAAACGGGTAACGGCACTCACTCAATACGGGACCATCAAAGCCGTCGAATGTCCCATCGCCGCACCAGAGAGCCGGAAGCCCGGCAGTATGCGGTCACTACGCGAAAGGGGCCAGGTATTTGGCCAAGGCGAAGACTTGAGGGGGGACAGGGGTTTTCATTGCCCCCACTACCCCTGTATCATTTAGGGGGGACCCTGAGGCCACCGCCGAATTCCACGATCTAAGGGAATTCCCGCGCATGGGGGAAGATGGATCCCCAGGGGGCCCCCAGAAGAGTTCTGGAGGCCCGGGATGGCAGCACTATAGCAGTGCGCCAATCCCAAGCGATTCAGGTACACCGGGAACGCTACCGCCCGTACTGGGGTCAGAAGAACCACCAGCCCCTGGTGGAAAACGGTGAGGAACCTAACCCTAACCCTAACCCTAACCCTCACAAACGGCTGCTCTCTTGAAGAGGCCCTCTTCACAGCAATACCTCCTCCCCAATGCTCACCTTCTCTCGCATGGAATACGTCAACGCATGCTTTTGTTTTAATATTGAAGCTTGTGTTTATACTCGTGGGGACGACGCGTCGACAGCGGGGTACCCCTTTTCTTCCTGTGTCTCTCCACGAGGAGTATCGACGGTGGATTGTAGGAGCGTAGATGTCGGGATGCCAGTTATTGAATTCAGGAGACGATAGAAACACTTTAATTACAAAACACACATGTGCTATAATAAATGATCGAACTTGCGCCCCACTTCGTGCAGACCGATTACAGGGTGATTGGCTCTGTACGGCTAATCCGCCTCGCAACCGTGACGAGGTCAAGCCAAAAGGTATGAATCCTGGGTCCTTTTTCCGAAGAAAGCCATAAAATTCGATGGGCACTGCGGGGTGTTGTCGTCCCAGCCACGGGATGAAATGCAGAATTACCTTGTTTCTGTTTTAGAAATAAAATAAATCTTTATTCTTTATCGTATGGATACGGAAGTGTCGCCGATGGATTCCTTGTGGTTTTCCGATAAAAATTATACCAAATATCATGCAAATCGGATTACTTTGTCACAAGCTATTTGTATTCCTTATGTAAAAGTTGTCCGATTTGCACGATATTTGGCATGATTTTCATCGGAAAACCACAAGCAATCAATCGGCTACACTTCCATATCCATACGATAAAGAATAATGAATTATTTTATTTCTGAAGCAGAAACAGGGTAGTTCTGCTTTTACGCCCCCCCCCCCCCCCCACCACGTGGGCAGGGACAATATCCCGCAGTGCCCATCAAATTTGATAGCTTTTTTCGGAAAAAGGTATGAATCCTCGACCGACCGCGGCAAATCGAGGTCGGCGCCTCGTAGTCAAGGGGTGACATCTGTTCAGAAATAAAATAATTCCTTATTCGGAGGGGATACTGTCACAGAAGTTTCAGCGCTCCATTGGCACGTTTTTAGAGACATGAACTTATTGTTTTGCTACATTGATGACATTATTATGATCTTGGAGTCACCAGACACACCCAACAAACCATCTTGCTGCAGTATTCCAGCGCCTGCAGGGCTACGGTCTCACCAGCAACTCAGCAAAGTGTAAATTGGGACAACCCTACATTCTGAGCTATGTAATCAATCAGCATGGCTACAAACCACTTCAAGACTGAGTCCGAGCCAATCTGGAGTATCCAATTGTCACGTCCTGGGTGGCGGGACTTGGATCGTAACATATATGGGGTAGGGAGGTTGCGTGCGGACCTTGCTTCGTAAGAAGACCTGCTTCTTTATGAAGGCTATGGTTCAGAACTTGCGGATAGGTGTAGGAGAGCTCGAAGACTTTGCTTCGTATGAAGACCTGCTTCAATATGAAGGCTATGCTTCGCGACTTGTGGAGAGGTGTAGGAGAGCTCGAAGACTTTGCTTCGTATGAAGACCTGCTTCAATATGAAGGCTATGCTTCGCGACTTATGGAGAGGTGTAGGAGAGCTCGAAGACTTTGCTTCGTATGAAGACCTGCTTCAATATGAAGGCTATGCTTCGCGCCTTGTAGGAGAGCTCGAAGACTTTGCTTCGTGGGAAGACCAGCTTCACTATGAAGGCTATGCTTCGCGACTCGTGTCGACCAGGGAAGGCTGTATGGTGATCGTACACCCGAGTGACGCACGTGAGAGTACTGGCTTTGATTTATGGCTCAATAATTGGCTTACTAACTGCATCGTATGAAAAGAGACGTAAATAATAGGGTTTTCATTATAGGTTTGGGAATAACCATACGGGACTCTATATGAAAGAACGTTAGTAAACACGGGCAAGAACTCCCGGCGCTTGCGGAGACCGATCAGCTGTAGTCGTTGCGCGTAATGGTTCCAGGTATTCGAGGCGAAATAGCGAGAATTAACGGTTAAAGATAAAAGCGAAAGCGTTATTTATTGGAACACGTAACAGATAGCAATAGACACCTTATAATTATGCGTTGGACATTCAGCATAGGCACATAACATTTATATAAAAGTAAATGATAGATAATTAGCGTTAGGCAAAAATAGCAAAAGTTAAACAATAAGAGATTATATGATAAAGATAGCAATATAACTATATGAGGCTAGAGCCTAAGCAAGAGAAACCGATATAAATGTAAATTAAACAATATATATATATATATAAAGCGATAAGCGTAAATCTAAGCAAAGGAGTTAACACAAAGAAATAACGTAGCAATTAAATGTTATAAACAAAAGCATAAACAGTAATATAAAATAAGAGAAATGGAAACGCTTACAGTGATGTAGACGCTGGTTGATGTACACTGAATTTAAATGTTAGAATACTACTTAAAGAAACCCACTTAAATCTGAGAAGAAACAGAGTGATGATCGTAACTGACGATAGCAAGGAATAATGATGATTGACTGAAGATGCTAAAGAATAGTGATCCGTGGGCCACGCGGCACCGGTATTTATACAAACTGATGGAATGTGAGGTATGCGGGGAATTTGAGGTATGCGTGATGACTCATGCCCAAAGTATGCGTGGAATTTGCGGTATGCGTGATGAGTCATCCGTAAAGTATGTGTCGTAATAGCTCTGGGGTTTTTGTAAGAATCAAAGGTTGATCTATAATTAGGCTGTAAGACAATGGGATTTTGAAAAGGGGCACTCAATCCGTTGGGTGGACTTTTGTGGTTTTCATTGGTAGAGAGGGGGAGGGAGGAGGTTTTGATTTAGAAAGGTTGGGGCGAGGGCTTGTTGCAATTCGTAATTGAGGAGGGAATAATGCCTCTAAGGCGGAGAGGGGAAGGGGAATCAGCTGGAGATGGGGACCGCTAAGGTACATCGTCCAAGATCTGATGATTCGTAAAGGGTTAAGAGTTGTGGTTTATAGATAGTAGTAGGTTCTTGGGTAGGTCATATAAGGAGGAAGCTAGTTAGGGTTGGGCGAAAATTATAGGGATGTCACACCAATATCGGAGATCGTGTCCGAGCTTCGCCGCTTCATGGGGATGATCAATTATTTCCGACGATGCATTTCAAGACTAGCTCATCTCCAAGCCCTCGTCACCGATTATCTGAAAAGCTCAAAGAACATCGACAAGATCCATTCCCACAGCACTCAAGGCATTCGCCGATTGCAGAGAGAGAGGGAGAGGGAGAGGGAGAGGGAGAGGGAGAGGGAGAGGGAGAGGGAGAGGGAGAGGGAGAGGGAGAGGGAGAGGGAGAGGGAGAGGGAGAGGGAGAGGGAGAGGGAGAGGGAGAGGGAGAGGGAGAGGGAGAGGGAGAGGGAGAGGGAGAGGGAGAGGGAGAGGGAGAGGGAGAGGGAGAGGGAGAGGGAGAGGGAGAGGGAGAGGGAGAGGGAGAGGGAGAGGGAGAGGGAGAGGGAGAGGGAGAGGGAGAGGGAGAGGGAGAGGGAGAGGGAGAGGGAGAGGGAGAGGGAGAGGGAGAGGGAGAGGGAGAGGGAGAGGGAGAGGGAGAGGGAGAGGGAGAGAGCATTCATGTCACTATCAGCACCCTTAGCTTTAACTACTGATGCCTCTGACATAGCGGTCGGAGCAACTAGAAAGCGACTAAAGAGCAACCAATGGAAACACATCGGATTCTTTTCTCGTTGAAAAGAAGAGTAGCTATAACAGGGAACTTCGCGCCATTTACGGTGCGATTAAGCACTTTCGTCATATCCTGGAGTGCCACAAATTTGTCACCATGACAGACCACAAGCCATTGCGTACCTCTGTTAAAACGGCTGTCGTTTACTCCTCTGTTGTTTACGTCAAATGTAAAGTCCTGTGTGAGGACAACCAAAAGCGATTTGCGCCCTCTCCTGACGCCTACACAACCAGACACTTTTAGAAACAGTCCATAGATAGCGGATGTATCGTCATATGATTGTAGTAGTAAGAATGCTTGTAGCATTATTGCCACTCTCGTCCCTATTCGCACGAGCGCGGCCAGAGTTAAGTGAATAACCCTGTTTAGCTCTATATATTCGCGGATTCCCCCTCGACCATTCTCTACTACGTCACGAGTTCTTACTGTCGTTTGCTGAGATGTTGCCGACAGGAACTTGGTGGTCCAATTCGTATATCCTCATAAGCCCACGTTCTCTAACATAATTGTAAAACTCCTCTAAAAAACTTCTTTATTCTTCATCGAATCGATATGGCAGTGAACCAATGGATTCCTTATGTTTTTCCGATGAAAATCATATTAAATGTCATGTAAATAGGACCATTTTTAACGAAGCTGATTTTACATTGTACAAATCAATTTTTCACGTAATATCTTTAATTAAGATCCAAATTTTGTCGTTTTTGTTACGTATGTGGAATTTTCCCATACGTCGCTCTCAGCCGTCTTTCGAGCTCGCGTCTGCGAAGGGAAAACGCCCTAAAAGCCTTCCGCTTATCAACCCCCACTAATGGAGGTCAAGATCTCTACCATCTGCATCGCGACCGTGAGAACGGGAGTGACACGATGACGACCCCGAAGGATTTCCTTATATGGAAATTCCTAACGCATCCCCACTCATTTTTGGGACTATATAAACCCTTCGGTTTCTACCCTCGTTGGTTCAAAGCTATAGAGTCACGCGTAACGTCACGTCGTGTCACGCTCGTATAGAGTCAGTTACCAAGTAAGATCGGGCTAAAGTCTCCGTCAGAATCAAAGTAGCCACTCGTACGCCCCGCATCGCCAGTGCGTCAACACCGTGCATCTAGTGGTAATACACACATTCTATTTAATTAACTACTCGCGACACTTACATTTGTATTAATTGTCTATTCAATATACTTATGGTGTTTACTTGTAAATCGAGTCGATTTCGTTAAACCTATCTTTTACCCAGCGATCCTTATAATATTAGTAGCACTCACCAACAGATACAACTTTACCGCTCGAGTTGTATCAAATTAAGAGTTACGAGGCATTACTAACATTTCCCGCGACTCCCTGATTTAGCATCGGGTTCGTTCGCACCTCTTTACCAAAGCAAGTCATCTTCTCCAACCCCGTGGCTCCCCGATTTCGCATCGGGTTCGTCCACGAAACCTCACCTCTCCTACGGCTCCCTGATTTCGCATCAGGTTCGTCCGCGCACCTAACTAACAAATTCATATCCGTATTCCTTGGGAAATACCCCTCTCGCCGGCCTCTCGCGTTGCCGCAGCCCCGGCTCGTAACATTTTTGGGGCCATTTTCATCGGAAAACGTAAGGAATCGATTGAAGTAAGTTTCGTAAATATCTGATAAGAAATGCAGAACTTCAGATTCACCAGTTCTTAGTGCGGAACATTGTATGGCCTCTCTGCACCCGAGTGTCGAAGGCCTCAACACTCAGCGAGGCGCGTTTGCGCCGGCGGGATTGACTTTGAGGACTCTAGTTAGAGAATCACCCGGTATTACTTAACTTACTATACTGCAGCTCATGTAAGAAGTAACTTATTTCGCGCATGTTGAATGAGCTATTCGACTGTCGCCAGGTCTCTGTTCCCCCACTTTACCACCCAGGCTTCCCTCTCTCCTTGCACCATTCCGATTCTCTTTCACATACCGAGTAACCAAATAAAATGTGTATTCTACTAAATTCGTGCCATATTAAAGAAAGAATTTATTTATTAGTCGTATTATACTGAAATGTTTACGGTATTAATATTATGAAAAAAATTTTCGCACGAAACATTATATTAGCCATTTTTTCTATATATGTCATTTGCAGTAAAAAGTGACAATCAAATCCGACATAAAATCGAAACACGCGGTATATACGAAAGTGGCGCCACGCCAATGTTTTCGGCGCAGAACGGATGCGCAGCCGAAAGACCATTGGTGGTGGCATATCCAATGAGCGCCAACATGCGCAGAACCGATCTAAACTCGTCGGTCGGCAAGTTACTTCTTACATGAGCTGCAGTATACTTATGTCATGTACATTCGCATCTGGCAAGCTTGATGCGGATTAACTTTCAACGGACTTCCTATTTCTAGGGAAAACTATCCCGATACAAGACTTATGTATCCTAATTGGTTAACCCAGCGCTTTGGTGTGAATCACTCCCGTAATTTCTGAAACACCAAATCGCGCCACCTATTCCATGCGTCTTTGGCGTGCTTTTTCAAGAATAGGAGTGCGAAATGGCGAGAAAGATACTCCTCGCGGGACAATGTAGCGCAATTTTCTCCAGGCCAGAAACATAAGTCGCTAGAGGTTGCAGGCCGCCAGGCCTCACATAATGGATCCTTCGGAAACTCAGGATTTATAGTGTGACGAAGTCACGTCACGCGGACCGCGCGAAACAAAAACAAAGGGCGAGGTGCAATACGCACCCATGCCGCTAAGTGGCCACTGGGCCCGCGTATTGCCTCGCTTGCGAAGATGCACGGCTCCTGCATATAAAGGCCGCGGCGAGCGGAATCAGGAGCTCTTGTGCGTGTCGCTTACGCGCTTCACGCGGTACGGCAAGATGCTCATTTTTAGCTCCCATGAGGTGCGTCAGTGGTCGACCATCGTCACCACTGTACCATAACCAGCCTCTTCCGAAATAGGCCGAGAGAAATCTTGCGCCCTGCCTACGTCAGAGAGGTGTCTCCGCGCCCATTAGGCCAGAACCCTACTGCACTCTGATACGCGATTATACGACTCTCAACGGACGTGCCTCATAAGGCCATCCTGAGCAGAACGTTCAATAAATCCGCATCCCACTTTCCTAACCGCTCGCCGACAAGTCGACGCCGCCGTGCACCGCCGCGCCGCTAAGAGATACCGCTCAAGCCCGCGCTGCCGAAACATACGCACCGGAAGAACCGACGCGTTGGCTAAGAGATACCGCTCAAGCATCGCGCTAAATACAGTAGTTACCGGACCGCCCGCCAAAACTGTGAACGACACGGCACAGATGTAAACCATACAGCCACTATACAGACTTTTACCAATAAACACTGTTATTGTTAACAACGCATTTTACTCATTCGCCGAACCCGGACACACCGACTGAGTCGGCATCACAATCCCTTCTCCGTCCCACCGATAATCGTCTCGCAACCGGAGACCATTACAATAGTACCCACAAGTACTATTAAGGGGGCCGTTTCAAGTTTGTTATTGTCCGAATCGATCGAAGCGTCCCCGGTAAACAAACGGACCCTAATGAAACTAGTGCGGTCGATAAAAAGAACTTATATAGAGGTGACATCTGCAGGTACTCTACGTAGACGAATTTTTTACGCAAAGTTGCCACATTTTCTGTTCTCTCCGTCTCTGCCGCGCTGTTGCCACACTTCTTTCTATCGAGAAGCTTGAAAGAATACTTACGCCACGAGAGCTGCGTCTAGCGTCAGAGACTCGCTGAACGTAAAGGAGGATAGCAATAATGAAAGATAGAGAGGTCCGAGAGTGTAAGAAGGAAAGATGGAAAGATACCAAACCTGACACAATTTGAACTGTCATTATTAACGATATTACAGATAAAATTTCTTTGCAGAATTGAAAGCCCGTTTGGTTAAAAGTAGTCCGATTTAAATTATTTCCTCGCTGAACGTAAAACAGGATAGCAATAATGAAAGATAGAGAGATTGGGTAGTGAAGTTAGGAAACATGTCAATGAAACAATTCTAATTTGCTTATCAATAGTTTTTATTTATACGTAAAAGGATGTAATATTTCGTATAATCAATGTGCATTTTCAAAGCATACAATTTGAATAAGGTACATCACCGAAATGTAACACGCCGAACGTAATAAAATCTATAAATGCTATAGTTCTTTTAAAAACATATGACGCTTTCTTTTTTATCTAATTATACATCAAATTATCTTGTTTATCAACAAGATTTGTCTGAATCATTTTTTTATAACATAAATTTGGACACAAGTATATTTCAATTTAATACTTTCGTACATGCTTTTCTTCGTAATTGTTATTCCACGATTGTAAAAATTTATCAATATAAACTAGAGATCAGTACTAACAATACGTATATTTTGGAATGTGTCGCTAAACGATTTTATTTAGCTACGATCCCCTGTTCTTTCGTATGTTTGATTGAAATCTGGAAACTCAATTTTAATCCACTTCCAACCATCCAATTGTCTGAAACCTTTGCAGGGGTGCGTAGTTTTGATGACAATGCAAAATTATGAAAAAAAACTCCAAGGGGGTGAAAAAATTACCCAGTCACCGATAAATTAGAACCCATAACATCAAATCCAATCAACCACTCGCGTTCTTTACGAACTTTTAGCACTGTAGGGTTCAAGCAAACTGTTAAATTGCATACAACAATAAAAGATATTTGTAAAGAAGTTTGAGCTGTGAAATGTAAATCCACGAACACTAAAAACTAGAAAATAACAAAATTTATAATAAACGATTTTATTAAAAATGCATTAAGAACTAAAAAATAATTATTTTCTTATACTACAATTTTGATGGTGTATTTTCATTTTAAATAAAATGGAGCAGGATATCTCGCAATAAATTCATTTCGACACTTAATGCTGTACTAAATTGATTCATATTCTGCTACGAAATATTCTGCTCCACGTTTTTATTTAAAGTTAAAAAACACCATCGAAATTGTAGTACAAGAATAGAAGTATTTTTGAGTTGTCAGTGCCTTTTTGACAAAATCGTTTAACAGAACATTTTTTTATATATTTTTTGGTCTCTAATCAAGTTACAGTCATCACAATAAATCAATCCAACTTCATTGGAGAATTGAAATTCGACATTCCAGCTTTCGCCCCCTTGAAATGGACAATTACAGATAAAAAAGTGTGTACAGTGACTCGCAGCCATAATCGTACACTCTTTAAAATCGCATAACTTTTTTAGAATTGGTTCAAACGACTTGAGTTTTTTTTTTAAAAGCTAGAAGGATTAGTTTGCCAACTGATGTGTTTCGTCGTTTTCAACAACAATGCAATTGGTCGGAATAGCGAAAAAAATAGTAAAGGTCTTTTTAATTTTTTTTTGTGAGCCTGTAATGAAAATTCAAAAATCCCGTTTGTAGATTGAAGTATATGCAGCATGTATTACTTCAATCTACAAACGGGATTTTTGAATTTTCATTACAGGCTCACAAAAAAAAATTCTAAAAACGACCTTTACTATTTTTTTCGCTATTCCGACCAATTGCATTGTTGTTGAAAACGACGAAACACATCAGTTGGCAAACTAATCCTTCTAGCTTTTAAAAAAAAACTCAAGTCGTTTGAACCAATTCTAAAAAAGTTATGCGACAAGAGTGTACGATTATGGGTGCGTGTCATTGTATTTTTCGAAGAATACAGTATTGTCTCGTTAGCGGATCGGTTAGGTCAGGCCTTCCCAAGTAAGGGAAATCTGCTCCTGGAACACATGTTTCGGTTCTCCCTCCAACACTCCCACTCTCAGAGGAGACAGTAACGCCGCTAGGAAGCAGAGAGAGAAGACAGTAGGAATCGTCCCACCTTAGCTGAAGGCGCAGCGTTCGAAGGAGAACCGAAACATGTGTTCCAGGAACAGATTTCCCCTACTTGGGAAGGCCTGGGTTAGGTGTACACGATGTGGACTTTTTGTTATCCCCACTACTTCTGTCTCACTCTTGTACGGCAAAGGCGAGAGCGAGGGAGAGGCACTGAAAGCGAGCGAGAACGGTACGAGACAGATGACGGGATGATGTTTTGTCTCGCTCCATCTTTCTGACGCCTGACACTTCGTCCTTTGCGTTTGTGGCCGTCGCGCAGGCAAAGCATTCCATCTCGCTCCCCCCTTCGATCAGAGATGGGCATTATTTAAATAAAAAATTATTTAAATAACGTATCAAATAAAAGAGGCTTTATCTTTATTTGTCATCAAATAAAAATAACCCAGAGTTACTTTTATTTGAAACGTCACAAATAATGTTTTTTGTTCGACGTGAATTTATCCGACAGCCACAAATAATTTTTTGGTTTGTCGGGAATTTATCCGACGGCCACAAATAATTTTTTTATTTGACAGGAATTCATTTTAACATTTAATTAATTTTATCGTCTTTTCATTCATTTGTATTTCAAAATTAATTGAAGTAATTCTGAGGGTAGAAAACGGGAGAGAGAGGGGGAGCGTGTGCTAACAAGCGGTAAGCAGGAGAGCATGATGCACGGAGGTAGTAATTACAGCGAGAGGGAACGGGAGCGAACGAGAAGCCCGTTGCTAATATCCACCACTCTTTCTAATCCCTGGTCCCCCTCGCTCTAACAACTACCTCCTCGCATCATGCTCTCCTGCTTACCGCTCTCTAGCACACACTCCCCCTCTCTCCCGTTTGCTACACCCAGAGTTACTTGAGCCTCAAATAATTTTCAAATACAAATGAATCAAAAGACGACAAAATTATTTGAATGTTAAAATGAATTCTCGTCGAACAAAAAAATCATTTGTAGCCGTCGGATAAATTCACGTCGAACAAAAAAATTATTTGTAACGTTGCAAATAAAAGTAACTGTAGCTTATTTTTATTGGTAAATAAACATAACTCTCAGTTATTTTTATTTGACGAGTCTCGAATAAAATTTTTGTCTTTTATTCGAAATCAATTTTTTATTTGAAATAATTTTCTGCCCATCTCTGTCTTCGACCAGAAAGAAGCGAGAAACGAATACCGGAAATTAGGGAATCTTGTCCATTGATGGTCTTCCTACAATTTTCCCAGGTCGCTCATTACGAAATATGGCGTAAGCAGTGTGGATCTGTAACACATTATGAAATACATTAGGAAATAGGGTTGTTTTATAAGCGTACAAAATTTTAATGTAGATTTATAAGCTGTTAAACTTTACCTGAAATATGTTACTTATTTCATTTGTCCTGGCATTACTGTCCCATACACCAGGTTTGCAGTAATTTGGCAAGAGGTCCGCCTGTAACAAATGATCGCAGACATTTCGCTAAGTTTGGTATAAAAGTAAAAATTTGTTTCAATAATTCGTCGAACATTGTGCATACCTGCGACGCCCGTACATACGCATCAGCATTTTTTTTTTTTTTTTTTTTTTTTTGAGGGGAAAAATGCTTTATGCATACCCCGGCTACAGTGTTGCCGGGGTTATGTGGGACTCCCCGGTCTCCGGTATACCCACTAAAAACCCCCTCTAGGTGCTGCCTTCTCATTCCGGTCCCCTTGAATTCTGTCTATCTGCTCCTGTAAACTTAGAAATATGTCTGAAAAAAATTAAAGGGTTAATTAAATTTTATATTTCCTTCGTCAGTTTCTTAGGAAAGTGACGACGGCGTCGATCGACTCGCGTGATCATATGATCAGCGAGTAAAAGTGCCATTGCTGGCACTTGTGACCACTGACAAGAGTCAGCGGTGCGACGCCGGATCGATCAAATTTATTATATTTTTCGTCACTTTCTTGGCAAAGTGACGGCGGCGTCGAGCGACTCGCGTGATCGTATGATCAGTGAGTAAAAGTGCCATTGCTGGCACTTGTGACCACTGACAAGAGTCAGCGGTGCGACGCCGGATCGATCAAATTTATTATATTTTTCGTCACTTTCTTGGCAAAGTGACGGCGGCGTCGAGCGACTCGCGTGATCGTATGATCAGCGAGTAAAAGTGCCATTGCTGGCACTTGTGACCACTGACAGAGTCAGTGGTCCCGTGCTTTACAACGCGGTGCGACGCCGGACCGTTACAACAGTTTCACTATTTTCGGCTGGAGACCTTTTTCGCTTTTTCAAGCTTTTCGGTTTTTCTTTTGCTCTCTCTTCTAGTAGGGGAGAGGCATGCAGGTTGCCACTGCTTGCAGGTTGCCACCCCTGCTGTATTTCGACTTTCTAGCAGTGTCATAACCTGAACTCTGAATTAAATCGACGTTAAAAGAGTAGATGTCACTATTTACTAACCTCTGGAGCGGACAGACGCAATAACGCTGTGTTTTCTGAGCGAAGGGTAATATAGTGTTTGCTAAGAAATTGAACTATTGAAATTGTGTGTTTTCCCTGTGCTCGTAAATTGAACATTTTCATGGAAAATTCAAGATAACTATTCGTACTGTGTTGTTTTTTTTATCTAATTTACATATGCCAAACAGATTTCCAAATATATCATGAATTGACAATTTTTTTCTCATATTTTCCAAAAATACGTCGGAATGCAAGTTGCCACCTTTTTTGGCTTGCAGGTTGCCACCTCTCTTTCGTGCTTGTTTACACGCAAATGTCATTTTTCGTGATTATGAGATGTTTAATATTGTCATTGAGTTTGAAGTGTTTTCATTGCATTTTAGTCATATTTTCGTTTATGTTTTACATTTTTTATACATTTTTAGTATGGCATCACGCAGGTCAAGAAAATCTGAACGCGGCATTAAGGATTTTGAAGCGTTGCTCGACGCAATTAAAGCGATCAAAAGCAGGAATAAATGAAGGAAGAGCACTGCAAAGGCATACAACATCAATATGCGAAGCTTGGGCCGATATGTGCAGAAATTCGATGCTGCAGTTCCTGATATTACGGCTGTCACAGATGATGAATTGTTAGAAGTGGTTCACCAAATTGCATCATATGCCACACCATCATCGGTTTGTTAATGATGATATATTTTAATGACTTCTACAATTCATTTTATCGATCTTTCAAGGTTTTTAATGAAAATCAAGAGAAGGCGCTGGTCGAATACGTGGTGAAATGCGCCCAATACTATTATGGCTTGAGCATCACTGAATTAAAACAACTGGCATATCAGTTTGCTCTAAAATTTGATGCTGAATATCCACGAAGCTGGGATGAATATAAAATGGCCGGCAAACAGTGGTATTACGGTTTCATGCTGCGGCACAAAAATTTATCTCTGCGCACGCCCGAAAAAACCAGTCTCAACCGTTGCAAAGCCTTTTGCCGCGAAAATGTGGACCACTTTTTCCAAAATTTGGACTCCGTTCTCGCCGTACAGCCATTTACTGCCAGTTCCATCTGGAATATGGACGAAACTGGGTTTTCGACAGTGCCAACTCGGATGGGCAAAATTGTTTCCCTGAAAGGCGAGAAGCGTGTCGGCCAAATTACATCTGCCGAACGCGGCAGCATGATAACGTTGGCTTTTGCTGTTAGTGCGTCAGGCAATTCGATGCCGCCTTTTTATCTCTTTCCGAAAAAAAGGATGAATCCCCTGTTTCTGACTCACGCATCCAACGAAACTGTCGGCTTCGCAAACGAGTCGGGGTGGATGCAGCAGGCTGATTTCGTGAAATTCATGGAGCATTTCATCAAGCACAGCCACTCCTCGAAAAATTCACCAACACTTCTTGTGCTTGATAACCACGGCTCGCATTTGTCAATCGAAGCGATTGACATGGCTGTTGAAAATGGCGTGACGATGCTCTCCTTCCCGCCGCATTGTAGTCATCGTTTGCAACCCCTCGATGTTTCCGTGTATGGGCCGGTGAAAGGCTCATACAATCAAGCTCACAACGCATGGATGCGTAACAACGCCGGCAAAACACTGGACATGGTCCTCATTCCCAAGCTTGTTGCAACGGCCTTGCTGCGAGGTGCGACAGCCGAAAACATTGTGGCCGGCTTCAGAGCTACTGGAATTTGTCCATACGATCCGGGTGTTTTCAATGACTCGCATTTCGTTAGTCTTGGCGTTGATGAAGCAAATGCAGAGGCTTCCGCCGTTGAAAGGGCATTCGATAATAACGAGCAACGCTGCATTGCCGTTGATAGCGCGCCCATCAATGTAGCTGCATCTGAGCCATCAACATCTGGCATTTCTCGCGCTTCCAGCTTGACCTCTGTGGTTTCTTCAATCGGACCCTTGAGAGCAGCAACACCACAGAAAAAGTCGAATCGTGGTCCGAAGCCACAGAAAACAACGGTTTTGACTTCGCCGGAAAATGTTGCCGTTCTTATAGAACGACGAAGAAAGCGGGTAGCTGCAAAAGAGAAGAAGGAAGCCATCGCTGAAAACAAGAAGCGCAAAGTTTCACCGAAGAAAGCACCAAAACGAACCCGTGCAAATAACAAAAAAAAGGCCACTGTATAATATAATTTATTAATAAAATTTAATAAAATTTGAAAAGTTTTCTGAATCAGGTTTTTACTTGAGTTTTTTTTACACTTTCAGCAATTTTTCTAGGGGGATCTGGGAATCTGCATGCCAAAATTTCAAGGAGTCAATTTTAGATATTTTCGATAATTTGCAGTATAATTTTTCTTTTTCGAGAGTTTACATGATTTCTAGCTTAGGATTGTAGCTCTACACTTCCTCTTTCCAACTTATATCAGAAATCAACGATACGTTAATTTTATGACGAGTTATGATCAAAAAAGCTAAGGGGTGGCAACCTGCAAGTCAAAATTTCAAGGAGTCAATTTTAGATACTTTCGATAATTTGCAATATAATTTTTCTTTTTCGAGAGTTTGCATGATTTCTAGCTTAGGATTGTAGCTCTACACTTCCTCTTTCCAACTTATATCAGAAATCAACGATACGTTAATTTTATGACGAGTTATGATCAAAAAAGCTAAGGGGTGGCAACCTGCAAGCCTCTCCCCTATAAATTGTGGCTCCCGAATAGGCATGCTCCTATTGTGCCGACTACCTATTAATTCGGGTAGCATGCATTGTAAATAAAATTGAACCAGTTTTGGCTCCATTTGACTTTTCCAAAACGCATCATCTCTCTCTACTCTTATAGATTTCAGCCCCTTCGGGGTCCAAAGGCAAAATATACAGTACTTTCGGTCAGTAATATGTAACTGACCTTGTACTTGATAAAAATAGTGATGCGTTTTGCTCATTGAAATACCTGTTTCAAAGTTGAAGATACGTCGGACAGTGGAAACTTGTTCAATAGCTTCTTCCGGCGTAAAGTTCTCCGCTGATTTGGGGCATTTGATTTCCAAAATACCCTCTTGACCGATGATTCCATCCGGTGAAGCTCCTAAGTAGGAGATGCAGCTATCGATGAAAAGTCCACATTCTGCAATATCTGTGTATTGCTTCTTCAATTCTTCGAGAGCAATTTTCTCGCATTCTTTGCCGTATTCCACTGCGGGTGCACTAATTATCTTCGGATACAGAATTGATTTTACTGTATTTGCGCAACACGTGTCACGTCGGCGACGGCACACTTGTCCGAAATTTGATGCTGTCAACAATTTGGACCTGTACTGCAACCATCTGCGATTCTTTGCTTGTCCGATGGTTTCGTCTTCAACAGCGTGTCTTTTGGCTTGCCAGTCATTGAGCATTTGCATATGCTTTGCCTCCTCCAGTTTATACATTTCGGATGGCATGTCTGGCTTCTGTGCATTTTGTCCATAATCAGAATCTTTCTGCTTGGGCAAATGCTTGCGTACATATCGCGCAGCCTTCGTTTCCTTCTGTTTTTCATTTCTCTTTTCATTTTCTTTCTTCGTTTTTTCTTCCATTTGGCTTACAGATTCGGGCGTTTTCTTCTTCATTATCGCATTCAATCGCGAGTGCACTTGGTTCGAGTTGTACTGCACGACAGCAGCAGCACATCTCCCTGTATACGATCCTCTTTCGGCGAAATTTAATCTTTTTCCGCCAGTGTACTTAGCAATTAGTCCGTTCAAACTTTCCACAGCGTTATTCGTAGTATTATACAGTAAGCTCTCCGCATGAGCTAACAGTAGTAGGAATACTAGGAGAGTTCCAACCCAAATTTGAGTTTGAAGGCCATTCCCCCTCCCCTCCCCCGACCTTGAAACTCGAATTTGAGTTTTAAAGTCGGTGGAAAATTCCCCGCGGGCGGCGCGTGACCGGGCGGCGCGTGGCCGGGGCGGCGGGTGACGTCATCGAGATCGGGCGACAGCGGATGACATCATCGAGATGGCGGAATATGGTGGGGGGTTATAGCGCGAGGACCGATATCAAATCAATCGATAACCGAAACGATACCGAAACCGCCGCATCGAGGAGGAGTGCCTGACTGTCGGTAAGGAAGGAAATATTAATTTAAAATATTAATATAAATGAAAAAACAGAATCACAGGCGACGAGGCTCGAACTCAAGACCTCCGCGGTACGAGTCAGCCGCCTGACCAACTCCCCCAACGTCGGCTCTCTAACATCAGTCTTTAATGAATGGTATATATGCCGAGCGTCACCAAGCATTCGTTTTTCATCGGATAACGTCGGGAAAGATCGGCTTTTTAAACACCGCGTCTTCGGATAGATGAGAAAGAGACAGAGCATGCATTTTAAAGCTAAAATTCTGAGGGAGGGAAAGAGACAGCACTACATGGTGGTACAATCGCATGCATTAGGAGGGAAAGAGACAGAGCATTATTTTAAAGCTAAATTCTAGGAGGGAAAGAGAGAGTAATACATAGGGGATAGAATCGCATGCATTCTAAAGCTAACAGTATTTCAAAGGGTTCCGATTTAACGTCGCCGCGTATCGCGCGATAGCATGCGTAATTCGACTCCTCTGGAGCAGTCGCGCGGGATGATATCATTTGATGGCGCGAAGAACGCTCGAACGAAACAGAATTAGCGCGAATCATAGAAAGAATTATGCAGCGTCAGCAAATCTTAAAGTTAGGTGGCAAGGAGGATGACGGGTAAATAAAATTGAGAAATTATATATATATATTGTTACAAATCATAAAATTAAAAGAATATAATTTACCATTTTTTACTACGAGCATCATCCACAATATGATTGAAAGTACAATCACATTTTATTCTAGAGCTAACAGTATTCTAAAGCGTTCCGATTTAACGTCGCAGCGTCCCACGTGATCGTATGTAACTTGAGTCCCCTGGAGCAGCCGTGTAGGGTGACGACATTTGACAGCGCGAAGAACGCTCGAATCATAGAAAGAATTATGTGGTGTCAGCAGAAATTTTTTTCCATTCCAATATGTGATGGAAATTTTTTCCCCAACACGGAGAAATAATAATTTTTTAATCACCGATATATAACGAACTATTATGTAGCAAACAGATATATTTTTTCCGAACCATTATGTAGCCAGCATTCTAAAGTTAACAAGTTTTTAAAACGTTCTGATTTAACGTTGCAGCGTATCGCACGATCGTGTGTAATTTGACTCCTCTGGAGCAGCCGCGCGGGATGATATCATTTGGCAGCGAGATGAAGACACGAACAAAATATAATACTTTTTTCGGAAACGTCGAATCTCAGAATTAGGTGGCAAAGAGAGAAGGAGAATGATGGGTGAATAAAATTGAGAAATAATATAGAATAATACAAGCACAAATATAAAAATATAAAATACAATACAATAAATTAATAAAATAAAAATATAAAAACATAATATAAAAATAGAATATAAATAGAATATAAAAATAAAAAATAAAAATATAAAAAACATTATAAAAAGAAAAAATATAGGAATAACAATAATAATAATTTAATTTATTATCCACTTTTGTGTTACAATTTAACGATCCTATACTCTTTCCATTTCATTCCCGTGATTGTGTCAATGTAAGTCCTACCGTTCTAATGTATCCTGCTGAGTCACAACAATTTTTTCTATTTCACAAGTGTTTCCTAATCTATTTTATGTTGCATAATCTTCTTTTATCATTTTCCTGTTCTTCCCATATTTTCCTTCTCCCTATTATCTCCCGTAGAATAGCCAAGTTTCATTCCATTTCATTCCCGTGATTGTGTCAATGTAAGTCCTACCGTTCTAATGTATCCTGCTGAGTCACAACAATTTTTTCTATTTTACAAGTGTTTCCTAATCTATTTTATGTTGCATAATCTTCTTTTATCATTTTCCTGTTCTTCCCATCTTTTCCTTCTCCCTATTATCTCCCGTAGAATAGCCAAGTTTGTCCCTGCTCCTCTAATTACCTCTTTCCAATTCCTGCCACTCTCTCCACTTACTTCACATGCTTTAATCATGTATTTCACTGTTTCTTCCTCTTTCTTACAAAGCCTACATGTTCTTTCTTCTTTCGATAGCCAATATTTGTATGCTCTTGTTTCACTACCCTGTATGAATTTTCCTATCCTTTCTAATTCTCCTCTCCTTTTTTCTTTTTTCCCATAAGTATTTCGGCTTATTTCCTGGTTTCCTTGCCACCTCCCTTAATTCTCTTAGGAACTTTGACTCTTCTATTTTCATCTCTCTTTCTTGTTCTTGAATGTATTTACTTATCTGCTCTATTTTGGTTCACACGTCTTCACCAATAAAAATATAAAAATATATAAATATAATTGAATATAAAAATATAAAAGTACAATTAAAATAAAAAATAAAACACAATACAATATAAAAACATATAAATATAAAAGAACATAAAATAAAATAATAAAAGAAAATACTATTAAATAATAAATATAATATGAAAAGAAAAAAGAAAATAGAATATAAATGAATAAAATATAAAAATATAAAATAAAAAAAAAATAAAAAATATAAAAAACATTATGAAATAAAAGGAATAGAATAAAATAATAAATATAATATGAAAAGAAAAAAAAATATAAAAATTCGTTATAAAAGAATATAATATAAAAAGAAAAAATATAAAAAAACAATATAAAATTAAACGAATAGAATAAAAAAATTCAGTATAAAAATAAAAATATAAAAATACAATATAAAAAGAAAAATATAATAATAATAATGTGACGCCCCAAGATTTTTCGCGCGCGGTTATTTCAACTCATTTATAAATCTATCTACAAATACGCTCAAATCTTCCACAAACCTCAATTCTTACCCCTTTACCAACGACCTTGGCCGCCTTGGCGATGTACCTTAGCGGTCCCCATCTCAAGACGGTCAATCATTAAATCTCCTTCCCTTATTCGCCCAACGCGGCACAAATTCCTCTCTTACGTCAAATCTAAACAAGTCCCTCGCCCCACAAATATCTTAAATCGAGACCACGTCTCACACCCTCCCAATGACCAAAGCAGTCAAACCCTCCGACGTCCCTTTCCTATTAAAACACCCAAAATCCATTCGAGGAGTTGAGCAATTCAAAATCCTATGTATAAAAACCCTAGTAGAAAAACTGCGAGTCCCAATATAGATCAACCTTTGCTCCCTGCAAAAACCCCAAAAGTTATCATGACACATGTTTATAATTAGCCCAAGGTGCATACTGCGCACCCCCCTTCATACCGTAAAATATTATATAAGCAGGGCAAAGTCCATACCGCGCGTACACCCCACAACCCCTTGCAAAATCATATAAATACAAGGGCCCGGAGACAGAAGTCCTCTTTCGCCGAAATACCAGGATCGAAGGGACACGTTCTCTTTCGACGAAATACCTTTGCCGAAGGAAAGCTAATTACTCGAAACCATTTAAGGTCTCGCTGATCAAAGTATCATTTAAAATAAATTCAAACACCATCAACCATCAAGTATCGTAAGAGATTATAACTACTATTAATACCACGGTATATCACCATCATCTATAACAATTATTCACATTCTTATTGTTTCATATTGTTTCATATTGCAACGCTTATTGCGCTTATATTATCTTGTATTGCTATTCACATTATTTCGTATTGCAAAGCTTATTGCGCTCATATTATCGTGTATTGCTGTTTGCATTGCTTATTAACGCCTATTGCGTAAATCATTCTATCTTATTAAAATATATATCTTGTATTTCATGTTCATATTCATAACTCATAACCATTATATACATGCTATGTTCATCGCCTATCCATTATTATAAAACGTAACTATCTGCACAACGATAGTGCATTATATATTATCAAAACTATAAAGTGAATAAACAGTTTTACTTTAAATCTGTTACGAATTATTTGTGTCAATCCTTCGGCTACGAAGATCCCGAAATCCAAACAGGCTGCCGGAACAGCTGATTCCGGGCAACGACCGCAGAAAGCGTCACGGTGTTTACTAAACTTACTTACGCATAGGTTTCGCTTAACCGTATGACTAGTCAAATCTCGCGAAGTATTACATGTGTCTTTTACGATAATGCAGCGGTAAATCCGATTACCTAAGCAAACCAAAACAAGTGCTCTAACGGGTGTCTCTCCAATACAAACCAGTTCATTTAAACCTTCCCTGGTCGATTAGTGTGCAGAATTAAACATTACTCGCCTGACGTTCAAAAAACGGTTAGTGTGCAGAATTAAACATTTCTCGCCTGTCAGTCCCAAATCCATTAGTGCGTAGAATTTCACATTTCTCTCCCGCCTGACTCTCCTTGCATTCTCAGTGTGCAGAATTAAACATTACTCGCCTGCCGTTCGATACGATTAGTGTGCAGAATTTCACATTTCTCGCCTGACGTTCGAAATGGTTAGTGTGCAGAATTGAACATTGCTCGCCTGACTTTCCCTAAATCCTCAGTGTGCAGAATTAAACATTACTCGCCTGCCGTTCGATACGATTAGTGTGCAGAATTTCACATTTCTCGCCTGACGTTCGAAATGGTTAGTGTGCAGAATTGAACATTGCTCGCCTGACTTTCCCTAAATCCTCAGTGTGCAGAATTAAACATTACTCGCCTGCCATTCGAAACAATTAGTGTGCAGAATTTCACATTTCTCGCCTGACGCTCGAAATGGTTAGTGTGCAGAATTGAACATTGCTCGCCTGACCTTCCCTAATCTTCAATCCCCTGAATCTAACATTCTCCCGGCCGTTCGAGACGATTAGCGTGCAGAATTTCACATTTCTCGCCTGACAATCGAAAAGGCTGGTGTACAGAATTACGTCGTCAAATACCTGATTTCCTCGCCTCCCGGTGCGCTGAACTATAGATCAGCGCCTGGAATTTATGTAAAAACCCCTTTGTCATTTGTCCCATTAAATCCTTAACCCGGGACGTGACAAAATTTTTGGTGACAGCGGTGGGATCTTCGTTAACCGTTGTAAAAAGAAATTCTTTAATACGGTGCCCACAAGGTCCCTATATTTAGCATTCATGTGCATTGAGCACCCAAATCGGTGGGATCTTCGTCTACCGTCGAGAGAAAAGTTTCTTTGAGATGGTACCCACAAGGTCCCGACAATTAATATGTATATTGCAAGGCCACAGCAGATCGCGGTAGCGTATAGAAGCCGCGTGCTAGAAACCAAAACTACACATATGTAAACATTAATATGTGTAAAACTGCGTTTAGCTACAACGAACCAAGTCAACGAAATTTGCTTGTGCTGCTCCTGGTTGGACCCAGCAAATACGGTGACAGTATCTGAAAATTATTACTGCCAAACGGCCTATACATTCCACAATTGCCCTCGGTGCAATCAAATTTTACTTTAAACATGTCTGTGTACGGTGAAGCCGACGACTCTCCCGTAATGGATCAAGACGCGGATCCTTCCACTAACAGAATAGACACCGCGACCGTCGAATTAATGGATCGGATACAACTATTGCGGGAAAAACAAGCTGAAATCGAACGCTTGCACGCGAAACATGTCGTAAATCCGCAATCCAAAACGCGTTCGGACGTAGCCGCCGGTTCAGACGGCCCCGCGTCGGAAGATCTCTCTAGTCAAATTCAAGCCATCCGCGAAATGATGGAAAAACTTCTTATACCTCCGCCAACGGCAAACAATTTTGCTACTCCAGGTTCCTCCCGTTTCGATAGGAAACCAGTATTAAATTATAATTATATTCCGGACCAGGATCCATCGCCCCAGATCACATTAAAAGACGCCGTAGAAACGGTCCCAGAGTTTAACGGTCACAACATGTCCGTTTTGCAATTCGCGAGAGCCTGCAATAGGGCTAAGGCTCTGATTCCCTCGCACGCCGAACCCCAGCTAGCGAGGTTGTTGAGAAATAAGCTGCAAGACCATGCGTACTTGGCTGTTGAGGATCGGGTCTTCGATACCGTAAATGAATTAGTCAAACGACTTAAACGTACATTTTCTCCCGCTAAAACATCAGACCACTATCGTGGAGAACTCGCGAACGTTATCAAGGGATCCAACGAGCACATATTGGAGTACATCTCACGCGTAAAGGACCTCCGATTCGCCATTCTAGAAGAAGATAGGGAATATTACCGCGACTTCGCGCGAAATCACCCGCAGAATCTGGATCGCCTAACTCTAGATTCTTTCGTCGATGGCCTTCCACCTCACATAAGGACGAGGCTACTACAACACCAATTCGAAACGCTCAACGAAGCGTTCGATTTAGCTGTCATTACGGACAAAGAAATTAACAGGGACCGTCTTCGATTCCCCGAGCAGAAGACGCCCAAACTAACGTGCCAGCTCTGCAACAAGACAGGTCATGACGCACGGTCCTGTTGGAGCAACCAAGGCCCGCCAGCTCAACCTTCCGAGAGGAACCCTCTAAACCACGTCGCGGAATACGGGTCCCAAGCACCCAAACCCCAGGTCCCCTATTGGGACCAGTCTCGACCTCCACCTTTCAGGCCTACGGAGCTGCGAATCTGCGGGAACTGTAAGAAGCCCGGACATGTGACTTCGGAATGCAGAAAACGCACCTTCACTATCAAAGAAGATCCTAGAGCCTTGTGGGAAACGAAGTCGGGAATTACTCCTCCGAGCGCCGATGGATGCGAATTGTGGAACGAGCCAAGCAGAAGCACACCAATTTACGATCTACCCCAAAGCACTAGCGGTATCATAAGTGTCGCTGCAGTTCAAATAAACCCGGTCGTGCTACGGCCGAGGACAAAATCCTCCTTTTCCGTACATAATCCGGACTTAAAGGAATACTCGCAAATTGTAAACTCTAGCGAGATTAACACTCCAAGTAAAACGCCCACCATCGAAGTTGAAAAATCCGACAGAAAAACTCCAGAATCCAAACCAAAAAGACCAAAAGAGACTACAACGCCTATAGGCACTACTCCCATCCACCCCCTAATAAAAAACAAGTCCCTCTTAGCCCTGGATCCTTCGATCCACGATCTCGAGGCACTCACGAAAGTGCACTCACTCTTACCCCCTGCGCTATACGCCAAACCAACCCTTCCCCTAAACTCCCAAAAGTCTCTTGCGGCTACACTGGAACTGGTAGTATTCAAAATTTCTGCGGAAGCTCCTTCAAGGACAGGAAATTTACTTAAGTTAATCTCCAAAGAGCACCCGATTCATGGGAAATGCGATAAGTTCTCCGAAGCTGCACCTCGCATGCCAAAACGAAGCAAAAATGTCCTTGGATTAACCAGATATCATAGAAGGTTTATCCTGGAATTTTCTAAAAATGCTCGCCTGTTAACCCAACTTTTGAAGAACGACCCAGCATTTAACTGGGGACCGTCCCAGCAAACCGTTTTCAACCACTTAAGTACAGTCTTGCAGAAGAAACCTATCCTGCAATACCCGAATTTTGACCTGGGATTCAACGTCACTACAGACGACTTATCCTATACTTCCCCTGCAGTGGAGGCACGCTCCAAACGACCGCGCGACAAATGTGACGACAACTTGGAGGACTGGCCCAAACGTGAACCAAGCAGTTCCAAGAGGCCTCGGTTCTCAAAATCACCGATCCATGCGCCAACAAGTGACAGCAACCCCGTCGACTCTGCAGAAACCACATCCAGCATTCGCCAGGGAAGGAAATGCAGAAGGATTCAACCACATAGAAAGATGCGCCGGAAGATATCATCTGCAGAAATTCCATCAATTCCCTCAACAGAAATCATACATGAACGACTGCCTACAACAACAGCAGGCAACAAATATAAATTACCCATACAGGATTTATTCGTAAAATATTTTGTGTGCGTGCTTCTCAGCTTATACTCATCAATTAAGATCGCTGACGAAGTTATTAAAAGATTAATTTGTCACTTCGGAGCTCCTAGAGCCATTCTCACCGACCAAGTACCAAATTTTAATAGAAATTTTATAAAACCGGCACCGTGGAAATGGAAAGTCCAACAATCCCGAACCAAAGCCTTTCACCCACCGTCTAACGGCTCTCTAGAGAAATTGCATCTCGTAATGACCCAGTATTTAAAATTGATAATCGGTAGATACACTGACTGGGACGAATAGACCAACTTGGCCGCGATCTCGTATAATGCCAGTGTCCGCGAGTGTACTAAATACACTCCGCATGAAAAATTATTCGGGAAATTAGCTCGGATACCCAACAAGAACCCGGTTCTTGAAGAAATTGAAAATAAAACGTACCAAGGTTACCTTTCGAAATTCGGTAGGAGCCTACGATATAAAAGACCTGACGATCGCGATATCCACTTGCGCGAGAGTCCCGGTTGATCCCAAGCCAACACAAATTGAAATACTTTAATAAATTTCCCCCATAGATCGTTGCAACTGCAACATTCTTTGCAACCACCAGTCACGCGGCTATGCCGTCCACAGGAAGGAAGGAATACCACATCCCTCCTCCCTAAAAACATCACACATCATCATCAAGGAGCCATCTCAAGACAGTCATCGCTATAGATGACTCCTTCCCATCCAACATCAGTCATCTGAGAGCAACTCCAAGATGCCACTGCCCCTTCGCCCCGTATGGACCCCCAATCTTACGAACTTCAAAGTCCACCCCGCTCCTTACGGTGAAGAAATGCAGGCATTTCTTCATATAAGGGGGGAGGTGTGACGCCCCAAGATTTTTCGCGCGCGGTTATTTCAACTCATTTATAAATCTATCTACAAATACGCTCAAATCTTCCACAAACCTCAATTCTTACCCCTTTACCAACGACCTTGGCCGCCTTGGCGATGTACCTTAGCGGTCCCCATCTCAAGACGGTCAATCATTAAATCTCCTTCCCTTATTCGCCCAACGCGGCACAAATTCCTCTCTTACGTCAAATCTAAACAAGTCCCTCGCCCCACAAATATCTTAAATCGAGACCACGTCTCACACCCTCCCAATGACCAAAGCAGTCAAACCCTCCGACGTCCCTTTCCTATTAAAACACCCAAAATCCATTCGAGGAGTTGAGCAATTCAAAATCCTATGTATAAAAACCCTAGTAGAAAAACTGCGAGTCCCAATATAGATCAACCTTTGCTCCCTGCAAAAACCCCAAAAGTTATCATGACACATGTTTATAATTAGCCCAAGGTGCATACTGCGCACCCCCCTTCATACCGTAAAATATTATATAAGCAGGGCAAAGTCCATACCGCGCGTACACCCCACAACCCCTTGCAAAATCATATAAATACAAGGGCCCGGAGACAGAAGTCCTCTTTCGCCGAAATACCAGGATCGAAGGGACACGTTCTCTTTCGACGAAATACCTTTGCCGAAGGAAAGCTAATTACTCGAAACCATTTAAGGTCTCGCTGATCAAAGTATCATTTAAAATAAATTCAAACACCATCAACCATCAAGTATCGTAAGAGATTATAACTACTATTAATACCACGGTATATCACCATCATCTATAACAATTATTCACATTCTTATTGTTTCATATTGTTTCATATTGCAACGCTTATTGCGCTTATATTATCTTGTATTGCTATTCACATTATTTCGTATTGCAAAGCTTATTGCGCTCATATTATCGTGTATTGCTGTTTGCATTGCTTATTAACGCCTATTGCGTAAATCATTCTATCTTATTAAAATATATATCTTGTATTTCATGTTCATATTCATAACTCATAACCATTATATACATGCTATGTTCATCGCCTATCCATTATTATAAAACGTAACTATCTGCACAACGATAGTGCATTATATATTATCAAAACTATAAAGTGAATAAACAGTTTTACTTTAAATCTGTTACGAATTATTTGTGTCAATCCTTCGGCTACGAAGATCCCGAAATCCAAACAGGCTGCCGGAACAGCTGATTCCGGGCAACGACCGCAGAAAGCGTCACGGTGTTTACTAAACTTACTTACGCATAGGTTTCGCTTAACCGTATGACTAGTCAAATCTCGCGAAGTATTACATGTGTCTTTTACGATAATGCAGCGGTAAATCCGATTACCTAAGCAAACCAAAACAAGTGCTCTAACGGGTGTCTCTCCAATACAAACCAGTTCATTTAAACCTTCCCTGGTCGATTAGTGTGCAGAATTAAACATTACTCGCCTGACGTTCAAAAAACGGTTAGTGTGCAGAATTAAACATTTCTCGCCTGTCAGTCCCAAATCCATTAGTGCGTAGAATTTCACATTTCTCTCCCGCCTGACTCTCCTTGCATTCTCAGTGTGCAGAATTAAACATTACTCGCCTGCCGTTCGATACGATTAGTGTGCAGAATTTCACATTTCTCGCCTGACGTTCGAAATGGTTAGTGTGCAGAATTGAACATTGCTCGCCTGACTTTCCCTAAATCCTCAGTGTGCAGAATTAAACATTACTCGCCTGCCGTTCGATACGATTAGTGTGCAGAATTTCACATTTCTCGCCTGACGTTCGAAATGGTTAGTGTGCAGAATTGAACATTGCTCGCCTGACTTTCCCTAAATCCTCAGTGTGCAGAATTAAACATTACTCGCCTGCCATTCGAAACAATTAGTGTGCAGAATTTCACATTTCTCGCCTGACGCTCGAAATGGTTAGTGTGCAGAATTGAACATTGCTCGCCTGACCTTCCCTAATCTTCAATCCCCTGAATCTAACATTCTCCCGGCCGTTCGAGACGATTAGCGTGCAGAATTTCACATTTCTCGCCTGACAATCGAAAAGGCTGGTGTACAGAATTACGTCGTCAAATACCTGATTTCCTCGCCTCCCGGTGCGCTGAACTATAGATCAGCGCCTGGAATTTATGTAAAAACCCCTTTGTCATTTGTCCCATTAAATCCTTAACCCGGGACGTGATTAATATATAGATCGTTGCAACTGCAACATTCTTTGCAACCACCAGTCACGCGGCTATGCCGTCCACAGGAAGGAAGGAATACCCAGGGAAGGAATAAATGGTGACAGCGGTGGGATGTCGGTGGATTGTGTGCTGCGATCCGAGGACGGATCTTCCCGGTAGGGGGGGAGGTGTGACGTCCCGACCCTACCACGCGACTTAGTGTCAACGAGCGTCACCAGAGGTCTCCAATTAATCCTTCTCGCTAGTCCTAACTCTCAATATCATTCGTATATATACAAGTTCCAAAATCATATCCTCTGTGTCCCCGTGCGTGTCTAGGGCAGGGGTCGTCAGCTGTAGCCCTACTGATGAGTCTGGCTGACGATCCCAAGACGAAACACACCTCTTCTTTTCCTCCTCGATCCCAAAAAGCCAATCCACCTGCCCCGCACAGTTTACTCCATTGCGGCGTAACCCGGCCGGCCTTAGGGCGCGACGGTACGTTGGAGGCGACGGGGCAAGAACTCCTTTCTAGTCATCGTCCTATAACCCCTTTACCATCCAGGACGTGACATAATAAATGCGACTTCAACACGACATCCACACTATTACATATTCAATTACCTTATATGTAAAGTAGATGTAAAATACAATAAATAATAAAGATTCCACGCTATCAGGACCTCAAAAAGTAATACATCTTTATCCAGAAACAAAATAACACAGAGATGTCATTAATCTTGCATATGCCTCGGAGTTCAAACTTAGCAATTCTATGTTTTCATGTTCTTTTTGAAGCTTTTTAAAAAAAAAAAAAAAAAAAAAAAAAAAAAAAAAAAAAAAAAAACCATTTTGTCACGTCCAGAATTGCCGGAACATTCTGTACGAGATGGGAGTTCTTGCCCCGTCGCCTCCGACGCACCGTAAACCCTAAGGCCGGCCCGGTAACGCCACTATGGAGTAACTGTGCGGGGCGGGTGGATCGGCGTTGGAGGATCGAGGCGGAAAAGAAGAGATGTGTTTCGTCTTGGGATCGTCAGCCAGACTCATCAGTAGGGCTACAGCTGACGATCCCTGCCCTAGACACGCACGGGGACACAGAGGATATTATTTGGAACTTGTATATATACGAATGAATGGGGAATTGAGAACTAGTGAGAAAGAATTGGAGACCTCTGGTGACGCTCGTTGACACTAAGTCGCGTGTGCTGGAGTCGGGACGTCACACCTCCCCCCTTACCGGGAAGATCCGTCCTCGGATCGCAGCACAATCCACCGACATCCCACCGCTGTCACCATTTTGTCACGTCCAGAATTGCCGGAACATTCTGTACGAGATGGGAGTTCTTGCCCCGTCGCCTCCGACGCACCGTAAACCCTAAGGCCGGCCCGGTAACGCCACTATGGAGTAACTGTGCGGGGCGGGTGGATCGGCGTTGGAGGATCGAGGCGGAAAAGAAGAGATGTGTTTCGTCTTGGGATCGTCAGCCAGACTCATCAGTAGGGCTACAGCTGACGATCCCTGCCCTAGACACGCACGGGGACACAGAGGATATTATTTGGAACTTGTATATATACGAATGAATGGGGAATTGAGAACTAGTGAGAAAGAATTGGAGACCTCTGGTGACGCTCGTTGACACTAAGTCGCGTGTGCTGGAGTCGGGACGTCACAATAATAATAATTTAATTTATTGCCCACTTTTGTGTTACAATTTAACGATCATATACTTTTTCCATTTAAATCCCGTGATCGTGTCAGTGTAAGTCCTACCCTTCTAATGTATCCGACTGTGTGCTAACAATTTTTTTTCTATTTTACAAGTGTTTCCTAATCTATTTTATGTTGCATAATCTTCTTTTATCACTTTCCTGTTCTTCCCATCTTTTTCTTCTCCCTATTATCTCCCGTAGAATAGCCAAGTTTTTTCCCTTCTCCTCTAATTACCTCTTTCCAATTCCTCCCACTCTCTCCACTTACTTCACATGCTTCAATCACATGTTTCACTGTTTCTTCCTCTTTCTTACAAAGCCTACATATCCTTTCTTCGTTCATTAGCCAATATTTGCATACACTTGTTTCACTATCCTTTATGAATCTTCCTATCCTTTCTAATTCTCCTCTCCCTTTTTTCTTTTTTTCACCCATAAGTATTTCAGCTTATTTCCTGGTTTCCTTGCCACCTCCCTTAATTCTCTTAGGAACTTTGACTCTTTTATTTTCATCTCTCTCTTTCTTGTTCTTGATTGTATTTACTTATCTGCTCTATTTTGGTCCACACATCTTCCCCATTTAATCTTCTTCTTCTTTTCCATTCTTCATTTGACCATCCTCTCCATTCCAAGAATTTGATTCTTATTCTTTCCCTTTTCGTTACTTCATTTCCTCTCATTAATATTCTCACACGTTCTTCCTATCCTTCTTCCGAGTTTATTAACCTCTCTTCACAGCTCATTTCCCTTACTCACATTTTTAATTTCTTTCTCTTCATGTTTCTTTTAACAGCCAGTATGTTGGTGTTGATCTCTCCAATTTCATTATCCACCGTATGTATTCCGCCTGCAATTTTTCTATTTCGTCATACCTTCTCCATCCCCATATCTCTGTTCCATACGCCACGGTGCTTCTAACTAGCGCATGATACAGTTTCGTTCTTCTTTCAAAGTCATCTCTGAATAATCTTTCTCCAATCCCCCACATACTTTTCCTAGTGTCATATCCGCTTTCCTAACTACCTTCTTAATATGGTCTGTATCCTTGTTGATCTCTCTCTCTCTCTCTCTCGCTCTCTCTCTCTCCCACTGTATAACCTAAATATTCCAGTTCTCTTACTCTTTCTATTTCTTCTTCATTTCAACGAAATCTTTCCTCATTTCTTCTTCCTCTGGCTTTCCTGCATATCATTTTCTTAGACTTTTGCACATTTAACTCCAAGCATTTCTTATTTATGTATCTCTCGAATCTCTTTATCATATTCTTCAGCCCCTGTGCATTATTTACCATTAACACAACATCATCCGCGTATGAAATTGTCCAAATTTTCCTTCTACCTATTAGGACTCCTCCTTCCTGTTCTTTGCTCATTTCTTTTTTCCAGGTCTGCAAATGCGACATTGAAAAGTGTCGCGCTTAACGGGCACCCATGTCGAACACACTTTCCTGTTAAAAACTTTCCTATCAGTTCCCTCTTCACTCTTAAATTGCGTATAGTTCTGTCGTACATTTCCTATATCCTTATTCTTAGATGTTCGCCTACTCCTTCTTCTTAAAGCTTTTTCCAAATTTCTTCCCTTTCTATCTATCAAATGCTCCCTTCATATCCGTGAAAAACAGGTATAGCTTCCCTCATTTTTTTTTTAGGTTTCTATATCTATAGCCGTTTTAACTGCCACTATTGCGTCTACTGTTCCTCTCCTTGTCCTGAATCCCATCTGCGTATCGTTTAATATCCCATTTTCCCATTTGTTCTTCTAATCTTCTCCTTAGAATTTCTGCATATATCTTATAACTTGTATCCATCAAAGTTATGCCCCTATAGTTTTAAATCATAACCCTTTCTCCTCTTTTTGAACATCGGACTTATTATTCCTTCTTTCCATTCTTCCAGAAAGTTCCCCTTTCTTCCATGTTCTGTTTATCACATTTGTTAGATTACCTATAGTTATGAAGATGATTGCGTCCTCGATGTTAATTTTAAGATATAATTTAAATGCAGGAGTTTAAATTTTAAGTCAGTCAGACTTATAATATCTTATATGATTTGAGTTCAGATCGACGTGAACCAGATCGGTTTTCAATCTATATTTATCTAATAAGTTTTTTGTACGAAAGGACCTAATTTATAAATAATTTTTTCATATATTCAATAAAAATTGGGTTTTCGTATTTATTAAGAATAGGTGTTTACCCTATGATAATTGTTGGTTGGACTTAAAATTCTAATTATTCAATATTAGAAGCGATTGGGTCAATTTCACTGTCAGATTCTTATGAAGTAATTTTATTTTTAACAATATTTTTGTAATATACGTTTAAGATATATATATATATATATATATATACATATACAAAAAATAATATAGAATAATACAAATAAAAACATAATAATACAATTGAAATATAAAATACAATACAATATAAAAAAATAATATGGAATAATACAAATAAAAATATAAAAATACAATACAATATAAATACAAATAAAATATAAAATACAATACAACATAAACAACAATATAAATACAAAAGAAAATAATACATATAAAAATATAAAAATACAATTAAAATATAAAATACAATACAATATAAAAAAATATAACATAAATGAATATAAAAATATAAAAATACAATTAAAATAGAAAAGAAAATACAATACAATATAAACAACAATATAAATGTAAAAGAAAATAAAATAATAAAATAAAAGAAAATACAATTAAATAATAAATATAATATAAAAACAGAAAAAATATAAAATAAATATTAAGAATATAAAAATTCAATATAAAAATACATTATAAAAAGAAAAAATATAATAATAATAATAATAATGATAATTTAATTTATTGCCCACTTTTGTATTACAATTTAACGATCCCATTTCATTTCTATGATTTTGCCAATGTAAGTCCTACCCTTCTAATGTATCCTGCTGTGTCTTAACAATTTTTTTCTATTTTTACAAGTGTTTCCCAATCTGTTTCATATTGCATAGTCTTCGTTTATCACTTTCCTGTTCATCCCATCATTTCCTTCTCCCTATTATATCCTGTAGAAAGGCCAAGTTTGTCCCTGCTCCTCTAATTACCTCTTTCCAATTCCTGCCACTCTCTCCACTTACTTCACATGCTTTAATCATGTATTTCACTGTTTCTTCCTCTTTCTTACAAAGCCTACATGTTCTTTCTTCTTTCGATAGCCAATATTTGTATGCTCTTGTTTCACTACCCTGTATGAATTTTCCTATCCTTTCTAATTCTCCTCTCCTTTTTTCTTTTCTCCCATAAGTATTTCGGCTTATCTCCTGGTTTCCTTGCCACCTCTCTTAATTCTCTTAGGAGCATTGACTCTTTTATTTTCATCTCTCTTTCTTGTTCTTGGACGTCTTTACTTATCTGCTCTATTTTGGTTCTCACTTCTCCCCAATAAAAATATAAAAATACAATAAAAATATCAAATAAAACACAATACAATATAAAAATCAATATAAATATGAAAGAAAATAAAATAGAAGTAAGTAATAAATATAATATAATATAAAAAGAATATAATATAAAATAAGAAAAAATATAAAAAAATCAATATAAAAATACAATATAATAAAAATAAAATGTAATAATAATAATAATAATTTCATTTATTATCCACTATTGGCTTACAAATTAACAATCATATACTCTTTCCATTTCATTCCCGTGATTGTGTCAATACAAAATTGGCTCGACGATATCAATCGGATCATGTATCAAACATCTTTCGCACCACTCGGAACGTGAATCGAACGTGTATCCAACGTGAATCGCACCACTCGGAACGACATCGAACGTGCACCGAACGTGAATCGAACGGCTTGGAACGTGAATTGAACGACTTGCGTTCAATACCCGTTCGGTGCACGTTCGATGCACGTTCGATTCGCGTTCGATTCACGTTCGATTCACGTTCGATGCACGTTCCGAGTGGTGCGATTCACGTTGGATACACGTTCCGATAGTGTATCCAACGTCTTTCATACCACTCGGAACGTGCATCGAACGTGAATCGCACCACTCGGAACGTGCATCGAACGTGAATCGAACGTGAATCGAACGCGAATCGAACGTGCATCGAACGCAAGTCGTTCAATTCACGTTCCAAGCCGTTCAATTCACGTTCGGTGCACGTTCGATGCCGTTCGATTCACGTTCGATGCACGTTCAATTCACGTTCGGTGCACGATCAATGTGGTATGAAAGACGTTGGATACACTATCGGAACGTGTATCCAACGTGAATCGCACCACTTGGAACGTGCATCGAACGTGAATCGAACGTGAATCGAACGTGAATCGAACGTGCATCGAACGTGCACCGAACGGGTATTGAACGCAAGTCGTTCAATTCACGTTCCAAGCCGTTCGATTCACGTTCGGTGCACGTTCGATGTCGTTCCGAGTGGTGCGATTCACGTTGGATACACGTTCGATTCACGTTCCGAGTGGTGCGAAAGATGTTTTATACATGATCCGATTGATATCGTCGAACCAATTTTGTATTGACACAATCACGGGAATGAAATGGAAAGAGTATATGATTGTTAATTTGTAAGCCAATAGTGGATAATAAATGAAATTATTATTATTATTATTACATTTTATTTTTATTATATTGTATTTTTATATTGATTTTTTTTATATTTTTTCTTATTTTATATTATATTCTTTTTATATTATATTATATTTATTACTTACTTCTATTTTATTTTCTTTCATATTTATATTGATTTTTATATTGTATTGTGTTTTATTTTATATTTTTATTGTATTTTTATATTTTTATTGGGGAGAAGTGAGAACCAAAATAGAGCAGATAAGTAAAGACGTCCAAGAACAAGAAAGAGAGATGAAAATAAAAGAGTCAATGCTCCTAAGAGAATTAAGAGAGGTGGCAAGGAAACCAGGAGATAAGCCGAAATACTTATGGGAGAAAAGAAAAAAGGAGAGGAGAATTAGAAAGGATAGGAAAATTCATACAGGGTAGTGAAACAAGAGCATACAAATATTGGCTATCGAAAGAAGAAAGAACATGTAGGCTTTGTAAGAAAGAGGAAGAAACAGTGAAATACATGATTAAAGCATGTGAAGTAAGTGGAGAGAGTGGCAGGAATTGGAAAGAGGTAATTAGAGGAGCAGGGACAAACTTGGCCTTTCTACAGGATATAATAGGGAGAAGGAAATGATGGGATGAACAGGAAAGTAATAAACGAAGACTATGCAATATGAAACAGATTGGGAAACACTTGTAAAAATAGAAAAAAATTGTTAAGACACAGCAGGATACATTAGAAGGGTAGGACTTACATTGGCAAAATCATAGAAATGAAATGGGATCGTTAAATTGTAATACAAAAGTGGGCAATAAATTAAATTATCATTATTATTATTATTATTATATTTTTTCTTTTTATAATGTATTTTTATATTGAATTTTTATATTCTTAATATTTATTTTATATTTTTTCTGTTTTTATATTATATTTATTATTTAATTGTATTTTCTTTTATTTTATTATTTTATTTTCTTTTACATTTATATTGTTGTTTATATTGTATTGTATTTTCTTTTCTATTTTAATTGTATTTTTATATTTTTATATTCATTTATGTTATATTTTTTATATTGTATTGTATTTTATATTTTAATTGTATTTTTATATTTTTATATGTATTATTTTCTTTTGTATTTATATTGTTGTTTATGTTGTATTGTATTTTATATTTTATTTGTATTTATATTGTATTGTATTTTTATATTTTTATTTGTATCATTCCATATTATTTTTTTATATTGTATTGTATTTTATATTTCAATTGTATTATTATGTTTTTATTTGTATTATTCTATATTATTTTTTGTATATGTATATATATATATATATATATATCTTAAACGTATATTACAAAAATATTGTTAAAAATAAAATTACTTCATAAGAATCTGACAGTGAAATTGACCCAATCGCTTCTAATATTGAATAATTAGAATTTTAAGTCCAACCAACAATTATCATAGGGTAAACACCTATTCTTAATAAATACGAAAACCCAATTTTTATTGAATATATGAAAAAATTATTTATAAATTAGGTCCTTTCGTACAAAAAACTTATTAGATAAATATAGATTGAAAACCGATCTGGTTCACGTCGATCTGAACTCAAATCATATAAGATATTATAAGTCTGACTGACTTAAAATTTAAACTCCTGCATTTAAATTATATCTTAAAATTAACATCGAGGACGCAATCATCTTCATAACTATAGGTAATCTAACAAATGTGATAAACAGAACATGGAAGAAAGGGGAACTTTCTGGAAGAATGGAAAGAAGGAATAATAAGTCCGATGTTCAAAAAGAGGAGAAAGGGTTATGATTTAAAACTATAGGGGCATAACTTTGATGGATACAAGTTATAAGATATATGCAGAAATTCTAAGGAGAAGATTAGAAGAACAAATGGGAAAATGGGATATTAAACGATACGCAGATGGGATTCAGGACAAGGAGAGGAACAGTAGACGCAATAGTGGCAGTTAAAACGGCTATAGATATAGAAACCTAAAAAAAAAATGAGGGAAGCTATACCTGTTTTTCACGGATATGAAGGGAGCATTTGATAGATAGAAAGGGAAGAAATTTGGAAAAAGCTTTAAGAAGAAGGAGTAGGCGAACATCTAAGAATAAGGATATAGGAAATGTACGACAGAACTATACGCAATTTAAGAGTGAAGAGGGAACTGATAGGAAAGTTTTTAACAGGAAAGTGTGTTCGACATGGGTGCCCGTTAAGCGCGACACTTTTCAATGTCGCATTTGCAGACCTGGAAAAAAGAAATGAGCAAAGAACAGGAAGGAGGAGTCCTAATAGGTAGAAGGAAAATTTGGACAATTTCATACGCGGATGATGTTGTGTTAATGGTAAATAATGCACAGGGGCTGAAGAATATGATAAAGAGATTCGAGAGATACATAAATAAGAAATGCTTGGAGTTAAATGTGCAAAAGTCTAAGAAAATGATATGCAGGAAAGCCAGAGGAAGAAGAAATGAGGAAAGATTTCGTTGAAATGAAGAAGAAATAGAAAGAGTAAGAGAACTGGAATATTTAGGTTATACAGTGGGAGAGAGAGAGAGCGAGAGAGAGAGAGAGAGATCAACAAGGATACAGACCATATTAAGAAGGTAGTTAGGAAAGCGGATATGACACTAGGAAAAGTATGTGGGGGATTGGAGAAAGATTATTCAGAGATGACTTTGAAAGAAGAACGAAACTGTATCATGCGCTAGTTAGAAGCACCGTGGCGTATGGAACAGAGATATGGGGATGGAGAAGGTATGACGAAATAGAAAAATTGCAGGCGGAATACATACGGTGGATAATGAAATTGGAGAGATCAACACCAACATACTGGCTGTTAAAAGAAACATGAAGAGAAAGAAATTAAAAATGTGAGTAAGGGAAATGAGCTGTGAAGAGAGGTTAATAAACTCGGAAGAAGGATAGGAAGAACGTGGGAGAATATTAATGAGAGGAAATGAAGTAACGAAAAGGGAAAGAATAAGAATCAAATTCTTGGAATGGAGAGGATGGTCAAATGAAGAATGGAAAAGAAGAAGAAGATTAAATGGGGAAGATGTGTGGACCAAAATAGAGCAGATAAGTAAATACAATCAAGAACAAGAAAGAGAGAGATGAAAATAAAAGAGTCAAAGTTCCTAAGAGAATTAAGGGAGGTGGCAAGGAAACCAGGAAATAAGCTGAAATACTTATGGGTGAAAAAAAGAAAAAAGGGAGAGGAGAATTAGAAAGGATAGGAAGATTCATAAAGGATAGTGAAACAAGTGTATGCAAATATTGGCTAATGAACGAAGAAAGGATATGTAGGCTTTGTAAGAAAGAGGAAGAAACAGTGAAACATGTGATTGAAGCATGTGAAGTAAGTGGAGAGAGTGGGAGGAATTGGAAAGAGGTAATTAGAGGAGAAGGGAAAAAACTTGGCTATTCTACGGGAGATAATAGGGAGAAGAAAAAGATGGGAAGAACAGGAAAGTGATAAAAGAAGATTATGCAACATAAAATAGATTAGGAAACACTTGTAAAATAGAAAAAAAATTGTTAGCACACAGTCGGATACATTAGAAGGGTAGGACTTACACTGACACGATCACGGGATTTAAATGGAAAAAGTATATGATCGTTAAATTGTAACACAAAAGTGGGCAATAAATTAAATTATTATTATTATTATTATATTTTTCTTTTTATATTGTATTTTTATATTTTTATTTTTATACTGAATTTTTTTATTCTATTCGTTTAATTTTATATTGTTTTTTTATATTTTTTCTTTTTATATTATATTCTTTTATAACGAATTTTTATATTTTTTTTTCTTTTCATATTATATTTATTATTTTATTCTATTCCTTTTATTTCATAATGTTTTTTATATTTTTTATTTTTTTTTATTTTATATTTTTATATTTTATTCATTTATATTCTATTTTCTTTTTTCTTTTCATATTATATTTATTATTTAATAGTATTTTCTTTTATTATTTTATTTTATGTTCTTTTATATTTATATGTTTTTATATTGTATTGTGTTTTATTTTTTATTTTAATTGTACTTTTATATTTTTATATTCAATTATATTTATATATTTTTATATTTTTATTGGTGAAGACGTGTGAACCAAAATAGAGCAGATAAGTAAATACATTCAAGAACAAGAAAGAGAGATGAAAATAGAAGAGTCAAAGTTCCTAAGAGAATTAAGGGAGGTGGCAAGGAAACCAGGAAATAAGCCGAAATACTTATGGGAAAAAAGAAAAAAGGAGAGGAGAATTAGAAAGGATAGGAAAATTCATACAGGGTAGTGAAACAAGAGCATACAAATATTGGCTATCGAAAGAAGAAAGAACATGTAGGCTTTGTAAGAAAGAGGAAGAAACAGTGAAATACATGATTAAAGCATGTGAAGTAAGTGGAGAGAGTGGCAGGAATTGGAAAGAGGTAATTAGAGGAGCAGGGACAAACTTGGCTATTCTACGGGAGATAATAGGGAGAAGGAAAAGATGGGAAGAACAGGAAAATGATAAAAGAAGATTATGCAACATAAAATAGATTAGGAAACACTTGTAAAATAGAAAAAATTGTTGTGACTCAGCAGGATACATTAGAACGGTAGGACTTACATTGACACAATCACGGGAATGAAATGGAATGAAACTTGGCTATTCTACGGGAGATAATAGGGAGAAGGAAAATATGGGAAGAACAGGAAAATGATAAAAGAAGATTATGCAACATAAAATAGATTAGGAAACACTTGTGAAATAGAAAAAATTGTTGTGACTCAGCAGGATACATTAGAACGGTAGGACTTACATTGACACAATCACGGGAATGAAATGGAAAGAGTATAGGATCGTTAAATTGTAACACAAAAGTGGATAATAAATTAAATTATTATTATTGTTATTCCTATATTTTTTCTTTTTATAATGTTTTTTATATTTTTATTTTTTATTTTTATATTCTATTTATATTCTATTTTTATATTATGTTTTTATATTTTTATTTTATTAATTTATTGTATTGTATTTTATATTTTTATATTTGTGCTTGTATTATTCTATATTATTTCTCAATTTTATTCACCCATCATTCTCCTTCTCTCTTTGCCACCTAATTCTGAGATTCGACGTTTCCGAAAAAAGTATTATATTTTGTTCGTGTCTTCATCTCGCTGCCAAATGATATCATCCCGCGCGGCTGCTCCAGAGGAGTCAAATTACACACGATCGTGCGATACGCTGCAACGTTAAATCAGAACGTTTTAAAAACTTGTTAACTTTAGAATGCTGGCTACATAATGGTTCGGAAAAAATATATCTGTTTGCTACATAATAGTTCGTTATATATCGGTGATTAAAAAATTATTATTTCTCCGTGTTGGGGAAAAAATTTCCATCACATATTGGAATGGAAAAAAATTTCTGCTGACACCACATAATTCTTTCTATGATTCGAGCGTTCTTCGCGCTGTCAAATGTCGTCACCCTACACGGCTGCTCCAGGGGACTCAAGTTACATACGATCACGTGGGACGCTGCGACGTTAAATCGGAACGCTTTAGAATACTGTTAGCTCTAGAATAAAATGTGATTGTACTCTCAATCATATTGTGGATGATGCTCGTAGTAAAAAATGGTAAATTATATTCTTTTAATTTTATGATTTGTAACAATATATATATATAATTTCTCAATTTTATTTACCCGTCATCCTCCTTGCCACCTAACTTTAAGATTTGCTGACGCTGCATAATTCTTTCTATGATTCGCGCTAATTCTGTTTCGTTCGAGCGTTCTTCGCGCCATCAAATGATATCATCCCGCGCGACTGCTCCAGAGGAGTCGAATTACGCATGCTATCGCGCGATACGCGGCGACGTTAAATCGGAACCCTTTGAAATACTGTTAGCTTTAGAATGCATGCGATTCTATCCCCTATGTATTACTCTCTCTTTCCCTCCTAGAATTTAGCTTTAAAATAATGCTCTGTCTCTTTCCCTCCTAATGCATGCGATTGTACCACCATGTAGTGCTGTCTCTTTCCCTCCCTCAGAATTTTAGCTTTAAAATGCATGCTCTGTCTCTTTCTCATCTATCCGAAGACGCGGTGTTTAAAAAGCCGATCTTTCCCGACGTTATCCGATGAAAAACGAATGCTTGGTGACGCTCGGCATATATACCATTCATTAAAGACTGATGTTAGAGAGCCGACGTTGGGGGAGTTGGTCAGGCGGCTGACTCGTACCGCGGAGGTCTTGAGTTCGAGCCTCGTCGCCTGTGATTCTGTTTTTTCATTTATATTAATATTTTAAATTAATATTTCCTTCCTTACCGACAGTCAGGCACTCCTCCTCGATGCGGCGGTTTCGGTATCGTTTCGGTTATCGATTGATTTGATATCGGTCCTCGCGCTATAACCCCCCCACCATATTCCGCCATCTCGATGATGTCATCCGCTGTCGCCCGATCTCGATGACGTCACCCGCCGCCCCGGCCACGCGCCGCCCGGTCACGCGCCGCCCGCGGGGAATTTTCCACCGACTTTAAAACTCAAATTCGAGTTTCAAGGTCGGGGGAGGGGAGGGGGAATGGCCTTCAAACTCAAATTTGGGTTGGAACTCTCCTAGTATTCCTACTGACGAAGTATTTCTTTTACTTCCTGGTACACTCCAATTTTCACCAATTCTGGAACGATGTTTCTTTCATTCTCTTTATTCTTTCCATCGCAGAAATATTCTAGTCTTGCACACTCTGCGTGTTCACCAAACACGTGGCTCGGAACATTCTGTATATCGCCATGCAAATTCTTTGTTTTTTGTTCGATTGATACAGTCTGATTGTATCTAAACTTTGCGGCTTGTACGATGTCCGTGCGCATCCGGCGAATGCTACTTTCCACAGTTTTTCTCAATGGTCCAGGAGTAGTCTTCTTTACAATCGCTTTCATTTTTGTGCAAAAGTTTCGCAACAAATGATTCGTGCATTCAATTTTTTCTACACGTATCTGTCTCTTATATGGGTCCGCATCAATAATCTTCTTATACACGCTGCTATCCCCATCAGCAATCAGAGTAGAATAAACGAGCCCACGTTTTTCTACGCTAGTCTTGAATCCTTCTACTATAACATCGCTTTCCATAGCAGTCGATGCTCGAGATGTGTTCCAGTTTTTGAAACAGGTGTGCTTTCGGGGTTCTTTCTTGTTTTTCGCAGCAATCCGACAAATTCTGCAAACTTTATTTCGAACGCCGTAAAATAAAACTTTTTTCGTGTGATAGCCAACTATCACACCGACTCCAGACGCAGAATCGTAACATCCACTGCGGTAGGATCGCTTCATCCAGCTTCCGTCGGCCACAACGGGGATGTGAGGGATCCCTGATTCGGAAAGAACGTCGCCTCTTTCAATCGCCAAACGTTTTTCTTCTTCAGCCGCTGCTAGCATCTCTTCTTCTGCAGCGGCAATTGCGGACTTGACGAATTCATCTTGATCCTTCACGAACTCTCTCTTCGACATGCAACGTATGTTCACTCCTGCAAAAGTGTGTTGCAACTGGGCATAACTGCCTCCACATAAAATTGTTGCATTAACGGCGCCCTGATTGCAATCCACTTCTGCGGCTTCGTCCGGTTGATTGCAGATTTCAGCTTTATAATGGCATAAAGTGCACATTACACTGAAGATGCTCTTGAGGCCATGCCGTTGTACACCAGTTATTCTTAGGTGTTCAATGCCACAGTCTTCCCTACCTTTTGCATGCATACCTATTTTTTGCAATTGAGCAAGCACATTTTGGAAATTCATTATATCGTTGCTATTTAGGAGACTCGATTGCTCTTGTGGCTCGTTCTTTTCAACTTTTTCTATAACAAAGTGTTCTTCTTCATTACTTTGTATATCAAATTCTTCTAGCGCCTCTTCAGTTTCTCCCGAACTGGCCGTATCAGTATCTTCATCGGATGGCGAGTACATTATCTCTTGTCGCGTATGATGTCGTCCGTCGGATGTTGATGGTTCCTCTACTATAGATTCCCCGGCCACTTTTTCTGGATATTGTCCTACGGCAGTGTCGTCTGCCGTTTTTGCACTTTCTTGTTTCTTTTTCTGAAGGGCTAAGGACATTCTCCTTGCGCGGTATGCTTTCCGTGTCGATAATCTCTTTACGTACGGACGTAATTTTCGCGGACGACACGGAGAATTATTGTCCATATCTTCTTGCGCATCCTGCATATTCACATTTAGAGTGCCACTCATTTTACACTAAACCAACAAACGCAACACAAACTCAAACACAATACACCACAACTCAAAATCCTTCTACCCGTTACACAAAAACGTAAACGCGAACCGTGAACGCGAAACGTGAATCCGAAGATTCGTCTGTGGTGCGTTCTAAAACAAATGACGCTTTACAAATCAGGCAACGGCACACACACTCAGTCAGTAACCAACGGGCCACTGCTGCTGGAGGGGGAAACACCTACAGGAGTGGTGGTTATGTGTGCGTGACTGTGAAGGCGCAGTTCACGCAACGCGACCACCGCTCGTGTAGGTCTTTCCCCCTCCAGCAGCAGTAGCTCGTTGGTTCCTGGCTGACTCTTTGTGCCGTTGCAAACAAGGGCAAGCGTGTGACGACGTGACGCGGACGTTTAGCTATGCAGAATTCAGAAAATGTAAGTATTATATTTTATACTATTATACAGAGTGACTCTCTGGCTAGAGTATTCAAAGGCGATGCCGCCAATAAGCCGCGTCTTGCTGAGTTTCGTGAATTTCGACGCCCGTGACGAGATTCACTACGACATATTAGAAAATTCTTTATTGTTCATCGCATCGATATAGCAGTGATATCAATGAATTCCTGGCGTTCTCCCGATTAAAATCATGTCATGTAAATCGGACTATTTTTAACGAAATTAGCGTGGGGCCATTTTCATCGGCACGACATTGATTGACGCCATTTTCGCAAAGATCTGTTGAGAAATGCAGAACGTGGAATTCGTCACTTTCACGAAACGCAGCATGGCGCGGTTTATTGGCGACATTGTAACAGAGAGCTGGCTACATAGGGGTCCACATGACTCAATGCAGTCACAGTTCTTATTGTTGGATTAGTGTCGCCGAATACGAAATCGCCGGTCTGCCGCGTCAGTCCGGGGAACCAACGCGGGACCGGACTGACGCGGCAGACCGGCGATTTCGTATTCGGCGACACTAATCCAACAATAAGAACTGTGACTGCATCGAGTCATGTGGACCCCTATGTAACCAGCTTTTAGACTATTATCTTTGAGGAATGTAGCGAGAAAATCACGCTGTACAATCTTACTATTTGCCATAAAATAATACAATCATCATTTCATTTCCAGATGAAAGATATGTTACCGACTGGCTCGGCGGGGAGTGTGGAGGGGGAGAAGGAGAAAAAGAAGGAGGAGAAGAAGGGCGAGAAGAAGAAGGAGGAGACGCCAGAGGAGAAGGCGGAATGGCTCGAGAGGAAAATGGCAAAAGTAAGTTGTGTTGAATGTCTGTGTACAGTATTGTCTCCGTATATGTGATCGCTGATCGGGACCAGCGTGGAGTTTCTATCGTGAATAAGTAGATCCGTAATTCCGCGTGTTCGTTTCTCGCTTATTTCTGGCCGAAGGGGGGAGCGAGATGGAATGCGCGACAGCCGCGAACGCAAAGGACGGAGTGTCACGGCGCCCGAAACACGGAGCGAGACAAACGACTCGACAAACGACACGTTCGCTCTCGTTCCATCTCGCTCTCGCCTTCGCCGGACAAGAGTGAAACAGAAGTGGTGGGGATAACGAAAAGTCCACATCGTGTAGGTACACCCTTCGAGCATATATATATGGAGGTATCATTGCCTTCGAGTGACTGCCTCGAAACTGTCGGGCAACATCACGGGAGAGAAAAAAAGAGAAGTATATGTCCTATTCGACCGATATGCCCATGCGCCGATATCGTGCGAGAGAGAAAGACATGTGCGAGCGAGAGAAGTATAGAGGAACAATCGGCCGTAATATACTTCTCTCGCTCGCAAGATGTGTTTCTCTCTCGCACGGTATCGGCGCTTGCGCATTACGTTCGAATAGGACACATACTCTTCTCGCTCGCAATGAGACCTCCATAGTATACAGGGTGTTTCTCTATCTGTGGTCAATACTCTAAGGGATGATTATACCGGCGAAAATAAGACGAAAATCAAGAGTAACGCAATTGCGGTAAACGCTTCGTTTTCGAGGAAATTGACTTTGAATTTCACCTAAATACGCGTGCACCGTAGGCGCTTGAGGGGCACGCGGAGGTGAGCGGAACGTCCTACGGACAGCTGACGCGTTCTGCTCACCTCCGCGTGCCCCTCAAGCGCCTACGGTGCACGCGTATTTAGGTGAAATTCAAAGTCAATTTCCTCGAAAACGAAGCGTTTACCGCAATTGCGTTACTCTTGATTTTCGTCTTATTTTCGCCGGTATAATCATCCCTTAGAGTATTGACCACAGGTAGAGAAACACCCTGTATGCTCTAAGGGTACACCAAACTGTGCCGCTAACGAGACAATACTCTATTATTATTGAAAGTGGTATAACTCGATCTGTAGCTAGAAAATCGTTTATTTTCTTTAACATTTTTAATGATTATAATTCCATAATAAAATTACGCATGTTTATAGTTTTAAAAACATTACCCGATTTGATTTACGGATGCGAATATTTTTAAATTGGTTCAAAAGCGTACTCTCCCAATGTATGAATAAATGGACTTATACCACTTTAAGTAATAACGGCTCATATGTAGGCGTAGAAACTAGAAAATGTCATTTTAATGTTAATGTTTCAGATGGACAAAGATCTAAAACGCCTCAAATACGGGAGGAGGAGTGATGGAGGGGGTGGTGGAGGGCCTCGAGGAGGCCGCCGTGGAGGCCGCCGTGGAGGCCGCGGTGGAGGCCGTCGTGGAGGCCGCGGCGGCAACCCCATAATTATTAATAATTATTCAAATTATTAAATTTGTATTTGGTTAAATAAATTTATTTACCTAAATATATTCGATTAATTATTTTTCGTTTTGTTTGTTATGGAATGTAAAACTTTCACATTTTCTATCGTATCGGCATGAACGTTTCAGTAACATACTGCTGAGATTTTCCAGATGAAAATGAATATAAACACGGTAAAAAAAGGATTATTTTTAGCATTATTAAATTAGAAATGTTACGCATTTATATTTAATTATCTAGTATAGTTCTAGCAATAAACCGATTTATACGGTATTTGAATTCATTTTAATGTGGAAAATTTCAGCAGTATGTTACTCAATACTGAAAACGTGACGTTTTACATTTTATCAACACTGTATGCCTCTCCAACCGAAGATTACAAGCCGTCGCACAGTGGTCTGGAAAGCGGCGTTTTGTGGCCAAAAGTCAATTTTTCAACTTAAATGTTTACAGAATTTTTTTTTTCCTATGTATTGATAACCCTCTACACCTTCAAACTCCAATCATATTATATATTTCAGGTAATTCTATAATCAGATATAGTGTTATAAAGTGTAAATCATGAAATTTTAAGTGAAACTAATTGTTGTAATTACTCGTTATAGAACAATAAAATATAGGTTTGTATTACACCAGTATGTAGGTAAGGAAATATATTTTAGTTATTTATATGTGTTATAAGCATTTCTTAATGTGTATATAAACAATGTAAAATTTATAACTATTTACACTTTGAAAAGGCTTATAAAAAAAATGATTAGAAGTGATACACATCGGACCTATTTTATATGAAAGCTTAGACAATTGCTGTTCAGATCATATCAATTTTAAGTGCAACTTCCTGCAACCTTTGGCTCTATAGGGATTTTAAAATCCGTTGGGCGAGGAGTTTTGGCGTTCTGAACACGTGTCCCTATGCAACCACTTGAAAGGCGCCTGAGGAGGTTGAGGGAAATCTGAAACGCTTCCATTGCATGGACCTTATCTTCTGTGAATATTAATTCGTATAAACACTGGATATTGCCTCATTCAAAGTGTCTTTCTGCCTCCTCGGATTAGTCTTTTACCGAATGCGCACACTGAGCCATCTGTTGCAGTTTGAAGTTTTCATTTAATTTTATATATTAGGTACAGTAAAATTCTCTAAATTAAAATTATATGTTATATTTAGAAGACATATAATAATCAGGTATTTATATGTATATTTCAGCTATATTTATCAATCAGTTTTCGTCTTCTTCCGTTTTACGTTCTTTTTTATCTTTTTAATATTGTCTACTTTTCCAAAAATGTTAACTTAACTAAATGTAATCGAATTTTATTATAAAAGCAATTAATTTTGACTTACAAAATAGCCATAAACATGTCTAGAATTTTGCCGTGAAATTTCATTCTTTTGTGCACAGTAGCAATTACTATTCTTTTAATAATTCACTCTAAATAATCGTATTACATCACAATTAGTATAAATAGTCGTAATACATGAAAATATGTGTGGAAATAAATCGATATAAGTATTATTTGAATTTTGGCCACGAAACGCCACTCTCCAGACCACTGTGCGTCGCCGAACATCCCAAGTCCTCGCTGGTCGGGACCGGCGTACAGTGGTTCCAAAGTGCCTTTCTGTGGACAAAATTCCGTGTCTCCGTCAATTCTCAACCGATTTTTTATTTCTTTGGCTCATTTTGTAGAGGATTACATTTGCTAAAATGTCACACAGTAGTTATCCAAAATTTTCTTTAGGAATTAAAAAAAAAACAAATTCTGAACTCTTGGTTCCGAAACAACGACTTTATTAACCAGTTTTTTCATATAACATTAAAACGAGATAAAATAAAAGAAATATAAATTAAACAATTCAAATTTAAACGAGTTAGTCTTCTTTCATATATTCTACATCTTCATAATTAGACAAAAGATATTTTGCGTCTTTTTCAAGTTCAACAGACGCAGTTGGCCATTGGGACCTCAAAATCGAAATTCGAAAAATCGAAGATTTTAAAAGATTCCGGCAATATAATACCAGAAAAAGTTGGAGGTTTTCGACAAATGAGGATATAATGCATAATTTATTAATAACATCGAATCCTTTAATTTCGATTTTGAGGTCCCAATGGCCAACTGCGTCTGTTGAACTTGAAAAAGACGCAAAATATCTGTTGTCTAATTATGAAGATGTAGAATATATGGAAGAAGACTAACTTGTTTAAATTTGAATTGTTTAATTTATATTTCTTTTATTCTTTCTTGTTTTAATGTTATATGAAAAAAAACTGGTTAATAAACTCGTTGTTTCGGAACCAGGAGTTCAGAATTTGTTTTTTTTTAATGCCTAAAGAAAATTTTGGAAAACTACTGCGTGACATTTTAGCAAATTTAATCCCCTACAAAATGAGCCAAAGAAATCAAAAATCGGTTAAGAATTGACGGAGATACGGAATTTTGACCGCGAAAAGTCACTTTGGAACCACTGTGCTTCGCCGGACAAAAGTGAGACAGAACTCAGAAGCAGTGATGCCAGAATCGTGGGACACGGGACGGGACGCTTACCCCCACTATGACCTACCGTCCTCTCCCACTATGCCCTACCGGCGTCCCCCACTTTCTTCCCACCGCACTGCACACAAGCATATTTTTACTCCTGTCCGTGTGAGCTGCCTGTCGAACTGCCGAGCACACGGACAGGGGTAGGGATATGCTTGTGAGCAGTGCGATGGGAAGAAAGTGGGAGACGACGGTAGGCCATAGTGGGAGAGGACGGTAGGTCATAGTGGGGGTAAGCGTCCCGTCCCGTGTCCCACGATTCTGGCATCACTGCTCAGAAGTGGTGTGAATAACGAAAAATCCACATCGTCTACACCAAACTGAATCCGTAATGAGACAATACTGTAGTATCTTTTATTTTAGTTTATCCAGATATTATATTTGCCCATTTCTGTTCTCTAGCAGCTTCGCCGTGATTCATTCAGGCCTCCCTTACGAGAAAATAGTAATAGAGGAAATGCGGCAACAGCGTGATACGCCTCTCGATATATCTCGGCAACTATGTTTTTCCTATATTTATCGGCTAGCTTGGACTTCTACCGTTTCTGATGGTAAATAGCGCGAAAATACCACCAGCGCCGGGGACGGAGAATCCTTGAAGCTTCATTCTGTCATTTCTCGAGGCTGTCTCAGTACACGATTCAGAAATTCATTAATATTTCAACGTACGGTACTTATTAGCGTTCAAACGCACCGCCTCACCCCCCACAGATGTTTACTGAAGGCAACTGTACCCGCAAAAACTTCCTTCTGGTCGATTCCAGGACGAAATTCGGTTGAACCGGTTTGTTTACTACATCGCGTATAGGCAGGATCGGCGGAATCATTATGCAAGTTATGCGTCGCAATAAGGGCGACAGCCGAATGGGACGCTAAAAAACTATATCGCACGCTTAATAATAAAAGAATCCAACCCCCATATAAACGAAATGTACACCCCGTAAAGACAAATCATATTAAACAGAAAACAGGTGCAAACATTGGGAGTACCAAAAATTTTCTTGCATAAGGCCACCAGCTAACCTCGCGCCGGCCCTGCGTATACGTCACGCTGGAGCTACGTGGCTGCAATACACCATTAGCGCCACTAACGGAGAAGCCTTGAAACTTCATTCTGTCAGTTTTCGATTCATAAATTCATTATTATTTCAACGTACGGTACTTATTAGCGTTCAAACGCACCGCCTCACCCCCCACAGATGTTTACTGAAGGCAACTGTACCCGCAAAAACTTCCTTCTGGCCGATTCCAGGACGAAAATCGGTTGAACCGGTTTGTTTACAACACGCGTATACGTACACGCTTAACTTAGCTTGTGTGAGCGTCCGACACATTCAAGGCCCGGTGAGACGGCCCCCTTAAGCCATAAACGAAAGTTTCAAAGGGAGAAAGCATGCGTTGTCCAAGTCTTGCAAGCAAACGGAGCACGGCTTTTTCAAAAATAGCTTCGCTGGAGCGCGTGTTGTAAGTTGAGCTAGGATTCGCAATCAAATGTTGGCCGCTCAGGATCAGAGCCGAGCGCGGGGGTGTGATCCCACAACGCATGGCTTACAAGGGACGTACAGCAACACGGAAATTGCGAAAATTATGAAACTCTGTGTGCAGGTAGAGTAGTTCTTCCGTAACACAACCCCATTTTTGTTGATGAAATCACCCCTTGAAAAAATGCAGTATTTTATTTTCCTTGTGTAAATGCGTAAAAATAAGTTTCGAAAATTCCAATTTTCTCAAGTTACCCCCAACACCAACCCTTAAAATTAAATTTGTATATGTAGTAAATATATTGTTACGTTTTTGAGTTGGCATAATATAAGTTTAATGTGTAATAACAGGACATGAACATTAACAAGGATAACAGTAATTAAATAACAGCAATATAAGGACAAGGAGCTGTTCGGGAATACGTCTGCTCTCAGTGGCGTCTGTATCTCAAGTGACAGCTGGACAGGCGATCGACCAGATCGCCTTCTTCTCGCTGTCTCTTTTGTCTTCGTCGCGAGCACCAGCGGGCCATGGATTCCTTCCATAGGGTGCTCGCAACTATGTTGAAATATCTCTGGATAATCTCTTTTCATACGTATAAAAGTCGGTTTACACAGGATCCAAGTCGAGCCGTCCCTGCCTCGCCCGAGCTTCTATGTTAAGCTTATGGGAGACGAGGAACCTCCGAGCTCGGTGGGAACTCGGCGGGTCCTCGTTGCCCGCTACTTTAAAAAAGCGGGATGAAGATTTTACAGAAATTAGAGAATACCTTGCAGCTGAGCAAGACGAATTCAATAAATTTCGTTGACTTGCAAATCAGCTTCAGCGAAGCGGAAAATAACGAATAATTTGTAAAAATTTGTAAAATTTTATTTTCCGTAAATATCTATATTCCAATGTTTTGACATTTATAACTGAATTTAGATTTTTGTCCAAAATTCCATCATTATTTCTGACACGCTCACAAAGTTCTTAGTCGACTTCCTGAATAACCGTCCCCGATGTGTAATGTCACTATACTTAATTTAATTAGAATAGGTTACCAGACTCGCTACTTATTGTAATAGTTATCATGTTCGTTTTTGTATACTAAAGGGTATTCCCGTTGGAAATAATAATAATAACAATAACAATGACAATGGCAATGACAATGATAATGACAATAACAATAACAATAACAATAACAATAACAATAATAATAATAATAATAATAATTATTTTTTTTAATTGGGGCGTTAACCGGGCGCTCAGTCCTGCTGGACCATTGTGCCCGAGCCCGTACGGGCAATCCTAGTTAAGGTGGGATCTCCTAGCTGCGACAGGTCGCTGCGACTTGACCTAGCGACTGGCCCTAGGCTGAATCTCCTTGCCTGCGACAGGGTGCTGGCTACAGGGTAAGCCTGGAGCCACTGGACTCAAAGAGATGCCGCCTGGCACCCCGTGGCCGAGGTGAACCCTCGGTCGCGAGGAAAAGCCCCCGCAGTGCCTCCCCGAATTTTAGGGCTTTCGATCCCCGAAGGGGTCCGAGAGCCTATTAATAAATGAGAAATCTTCGACTTCCTCATTTCTCATCAGATCTTTGCGAAAAGGACGCCAATTGATTGCTTATGTTTCGCCGATGAAACTGACACCAAGAATGACGCAATTCGGACCATAATTGAGGAAATTTCATGAAAAATAAATTTCCATAATTGCAAGCTAATTTCGTTAATAATAGTCCGATTTACACGAAGTTTGGTATGATTTTCATCGGAAAAAGATAAGAAATCCATTGGTGTCACTTCCATATCAATACGATAAAGAATAAAGAATTGGTTTTTTCTAAAACAGGTATGAATCCTCGGCCGACCGCAGCGATTCGAGGTCGGCGCCCCGCAGTCAAGGGGTGAAAATGTGAAATATCCATTTCAGCTTATTAAGAAATTCTTTATTCTTTGTCGTATCGATATGGAAGCGGTACCAATGGATTCCATGTGTTTTTCTGATGAAAATCATACCAAATATCATGCAAATCGAACTACTTTGACATAGGGAATACAAATTGTATTACCTGGCCCAGCCATTTTATTGCTCTCGGCATTCAACGGGAGGTCTACCTGAGACATGAGTAGTGCACGTTCTTTGCAGAATCTGGAAACAGAAACAGAATGGTTATGCGTATTGGTAGATCGCGTACATAGAGTATGTGAAAGTATGTATGTACGATTCACGTTAGATTCCACGATGCATGAACTACCATATTTTCTCCACGTTTTCTATTGCACACATATCATTACGTTTTTTTTTTTCATTGAAGTCACATCGTACGGTGTTCATCGCTGACATTGTTTTTAAGGAAGGAACAGCTGCGGCAGGTACGATTCCAATACAATCGTTAACGGCATTGTATCCATCGTCATCATCGACGTCGCTAGCGTTGTTTCTATTATTGTTGCTGTTGTCATCAGCGTTATTCTCGTTCTTTTTCTTGTTGTACAATTCGGTAATAACCTCGATGTAAATGTCAGTTGCAGGAGATGCTGTAACAGCCATTCCTTCTTTTCCAAGCCCTTCACATACACTACATCAATGTCACATTACATTCGCTTTTCGTTTACGGATACGGCCCACGCGTATTTGCTGAACATAGCGATAATCGTGAGTTGATGTTGTCGGCGTTGACGTTGGCGTTAGTGTTGACGTTGATGTTGTTGGCGTTGTCGATGTTGCTGTTGGTGATGTTAGGAGGAATACAATCAATTGCGGGTTAGTTTCGAAAAAAGAAACGTCGGGAGGTACCAAACTTGTTCACCGACATAACGATGCGTATTAAGATTACAATCCATGCTGCGTGATGTAAACCACATACCACTATAGTATGTACATATATGTGTATATGTTTTAATAATATCAATACCTGTAACGTTTTATTTATAATATCCTTTCAATAACAATACCAATAACAACATCGATAACAACAACACCAACAACACCGACAACAACATCGACAGCGTCAACAACGTCAACAACATTAACAACAGCAACGCCAACGCCAACGCCAGCACCAACACCGACAACAACAACAATAACAACATCAACTCGCGATTATCGATATGTTCAGCAAATACGCGTGGGCCGTATCCGTAAACGAAAAGCGAATGTAATGTGACATTGATGTAGTGTATGTGAAGGGCTTGGAAAAGAAGGAATGGCTGTTACAGCATCTCCTGCAACTGACATTTACATCGAGGTTATTACCGAATTGTACAACAAGAAAAAGAACGAGAATAACGCTGATGACAACAGCAACAATAATAGAAACAACGCTAGCGACGTCGATGATGACGATGGATACAATGCCGTTAACGATTGTATTGGAATCGTACCTGCCGCAGCTGTTCCTTCCTTAAAAACAATGTCAGCGATGAACACCGTACGATGTGACTTCAATGAAAAAAAAAAACGTAATGATATGTGTGCACTAGAAAACGTGGAGAAAATATGGTAGTTCATGCATCGTGGAATCTAACGTGAATCGTACATACATACTTTCACATACTCTATGTACGCGATCTACCAATACGCATAACCATTCTGTTTCTGTTTCCAGATTCTGCAAAGAACGTGCACTACTTTAAATATATACTCAGTACATATACTGTACATTTATTTATACTTCATATACTTATATATTCTATACATAGATAAAAGCATACAATTTTTTATGGAAATATATTTTAATAGACAAGGAAACGCACATGCAATTAAACGTACTTTTTTTTTATGTGACCTAAATTTTTTATTATTATTTTTACTCCTCACCCTCATCATCGTTATATATAGGTTATGATGCATATAATCGTCATTAACAGTACTATGACGTATGATATATCGTGAACGATCAATTCTAATCCTAATGGTGAAGGTTTCCTACCAATCGACAATATATTTCTGTCCGGAATGTGTAAAGCATCTTATTATCTTATTATATAATACATTTTCTGTTTATTCGTAATGGAAATTCACATTACTGCGCGGATGCTTTAGGTCCGAATAATGTATTGAGAGAAACAAACTACCCGCAACAACGGAATTGCAACTGTACAAAGAAACCTCATCTTCTCAACCCACCTGTATCATAAATGAAAACAAAGCCCTTAAATGAGCGGGATTTCAATGGTGTCTTACAAAGTGTTGCATTCCGTTCATCGGGACTTCCCCGGTATCGGTAAGGACTACTTCTTCATGTGGTGACTGTCTCGGTGTCGGTAACGGCGGCTGCCTCGTCGATGACAACGACAACCGTCTCGACAATGTCAATGACGCTGACGATAGCGGTGACTATCTCGAAGACTGTGACGATGACTGTCTCAACGCCAATAACGATGGTTGTGTCGGGGGCTGCATCGGTAACTACGACTGCATCGGAAGATACCTCTGATGCGTCCACTGTCTTGGTTGCGAGTTAATACTCTTTACAACACGCAAAGTTATGCACATACAGTATATTGTAATCATTATGCACGTGTATCAAATCGCGATTGTATTATATCAAATAAATCCTCTGAACACATATACATACATTTACGGCTCGAACAATCGTCGTAGCCCCCAAAAGTCCGGATCATCGTTGTCGTCATTGAACGCCCAACGGTCTAAATTGTCTCGAACCTCACGCCAAAACTGCCTGAAGCCATGCATTAATTTTCTACATTTAATGCTGTAGTATCCCTTCGTATATGGATACTCCGTTCGCTGAAACATATGAGAAACTATAGAAAACATGTGCTTTTTATAAAAAGATCTCATAGTCGCTACCTACAAATATCACTTACCAAATACTCCTTCATCTCGGTGCTTTCGTCGCACCACATCCTGATTGAACCGTGTAATGATCCCTCGCAGTGGCGTGTCAATCTTTCTTAAAGACTACGATATGCATGATTCATGGTGGGGATATCCATCGCACGCGCAATGACGATCCATATCTTCTATAATAAAGACACATGATATCGATAAATTGCCGAGAATTCTTACGCGTTCGTCACTTTCCCTCCCACAGTCTCGCGAGTGTCCTGTTACCTGCGCTCGTACACACCTACAATCATCGCAATAATCGAACGATCAACACCCGATTCGCTGACGGTTCTCCGCGAATGAGCCCCTATCCCTCTCTGTATTGAAAGGTGTTCGACTACGCACGAAATTCAACGTCGATGACAAGGTACGCGTTAGCAAGTTCAAAACTCTCTTTGAGAAGGGGTACAGTTCGATCTGGTCGACCGAGGTGTTCGAAATCGTAACCGTACAACGCATGTGCCCCTTGACACATTCTGTGCGATTCCGCGGGAGAGCCGATCTTGGGTGGATTCTACGAATACGAACTTCATTCGATCGCGAATCTGGAGGTCTATCTGGTCGAGAAGATTAGGGTAGATGTCCCAATTACTGCCAGTATTCCAATTACTGACACTTTATTTATTTAATGTAATTCAAACATGGCGTATAAAAAATGTACAAAAATGTTATTATTAAACGGAGATTTTAATTTACATAAAAAATAAAACAAATATATGTATTCGTATGTACCTAGTACTTAAAAGTAATATTGTAAAATGAAAGTGCCGTTTGAGTGTTAAAACGCGACGATGTTAGTAGGAAGTGATGGCGAAATCATACTAAAGAACAGGCCTTAATTTTACTATTCAACCTCCATCTATTGCATAAAATGAATTATTCCGATCTATAAGAATTACTTAAATGATATACCGATTAAAATAAATAATATTTATTGTAAAATTATAATAATTAACGGTGACATCATTAGAAAAAATCAATTACTGACACTTTATTTATTTTATGTAATTCAAACATGGCGTATAAAAATTACGACGTTGACGTTGATTATTGTGGAATCATGCATGTCACCGCGGATCCCGACGTTCCTAACCTAAAATCTATGTCTTCAACGGATGTCATTCGATGTGCATTTCATAACAACTACGGTGTTTGCGCGCTGGATAATGTCTATAAAATATGGAATTATATACGTAGTTTACTACTTTACGCGTCATATGCAAAGAAACGAATATCTATGTAAGAATCATTTTTTTTGTTTTCTATAGTGAACACGACGGCGGCGGCGGTGATAAGATCGGTGACAACTGTGCCTGCTTCCTCTAGCCACGAATATGAATATCCCTCCCATACGAATGTTATTTTTTTCTTCGTAAATACTGATTTTATAATTTAAGTACGCATGCGTGGATGTACATTAATAAAACACACTGTTTTGAATAAAACACACTGTTTTGAATAAAACACACTGTTTTGAATAAAAAAATATTTATTTTAAAATTTTAAATTTATAAAAAAATACTTTATTTAAAAAAAAATCTATATGTGATGTCACGTTCTGCAACATACAGAGAAAACACAAAATTACTATTATTATATAAAACGTTGGTAATAACACGCGAAACATCGAACAATTAAAATTCACTTATACTCACTCCTTAAATAGGCGAGGCAACTCCCAAAAGTCTCCCTCGAACGATAGAAACTCGATGTTGAGGGTATCATCCCGCCACGTACGCCTAGCCTCTTGAATCTTTTGCCGCAACTCGCGGCAGATCCGTCCATCACGCCTCGTCGGGTATTCACACCGCTGAAACAAAACACATGACTCGATTAAAACATCGTCGAATGATGTGTGCACACCAATATAATTTTTACGAAACATCACTTACTAGTAGCTGGATTATAACGTCGATGTCCCCATCCCGTGCGTGCGCCTCGATGTCTTCTCGATGCTGAAACAAATGTGCGAATCGATTAAAACAACGTCGATTAATGTATGTGTATCAATACAATTTTTGCGAAACATCACTTACGAGACGCCCGACCGTTCTGAGATATTCGACACTCCAATCGGCCATTCGGTTTTCACGTTCGTGCTGTAACAAACACATGAATCGTCTAAAACATTGTTTAATAGTGTACGCGAATCAATATAATTTTTCTGAAACATCACTTACGAGAAGACTAACCAACTCCCGCCGTTCCGCGCGCCACGCCCGCATGACATTATCACGCTCATGCTATAACAAATGTATAACTTCGTTAGAAGACCGCCTAATTGAATGCGCGCACCAATTCAATTTACGTAAACAGAAAAAACCATACTTACGATTTTTCGGAGCACTTCATCACGCTCCTCCTGACACACACATTCAATTTCCCCATGCCGTTGCTGTAACAAACGCACAACTTCAATATAATATCGTCGAATATAATTTTTCTGAAACATCACTTACGAGAAGGCTAACCAACTCCCGCCGTTCCGCGCGCCACATCCGCATGACATTATCACGCTCATGCTATAACAAATGTATAACTTCGTTAGAAGACCGCCTAATTGAATGCACGCACCAATTCAATTTACATAAACAGAAAAAAAAAACCATACTTACGATTTTTCGGAGCACTTCATCACGCTCCTCCTGCCACGCACATTCAATTTTTCCATGCCATTGCTGTAACAAATGCCCAACTTCAATATAATATCGTCGAATGAAATACGCGCACCAATTCAATTTACACAACTATACTCACGATGCATCGCTGCATCATAGCGGCATTCATGCCTCGTCTCACAGGTGATCGAATATAATCGAACGCGGACATATTTTTTTTTAAAAAATGCTTATAAAATGCGTATAAAATGGTTGTAAAACAAACTGGTCCGTGCGGCGGCGGTCGACGTCCTTATATGCATTTCGGTTCTCTAGGCTGGAGGGCTACCCCTGCATGTTGCAGAGTAGGGGTAGTCGTGGAGTGGGTGTGATGTGTGGGGGCGTCCGTATCACAGATTCTTATTCTTCGATAATTTGATACTAATTATTTCAGCTTATAGTGATTCTTTATGATTCACACCGTAAATTGTCTTCGACTCTTCTGCGACACGTGTGCATATTGAATATAGCGCGTACGCTATTTGAATCTGCCGCGCACGCCATTTGAATTTATCGCGCGCTATTCATATTAATGTTTGTGTCATAACACAACCATGATATAATATACTCTTGTGGATCTGTCTTGTGGGCATCATTAAACCACGTACGCTTGAGTGTTAAGTAGCGTTCCCGTTAATTTTTTCGTCCGCTGAGAATCGTATATAGTGCATATTAAAATGTACTATCAAAAACGCATCTTAAACGGTACGGCCGAAAAGGATGTGAGTTATCCAAATAAACGTCAACAACAACATATTCATCAACAATCCAATATGAGGTAGGTACGTACTCGTTACTATACACTTACCAACCACCAACCCTAGTCACGATCTTGTGTCGTCATCGCTCTATGCATAAGTATCCTGCGGTTCGAACGTATCTTCGAATTCGGTTCACCCATACGGGGTCGCCGTACCACTCCCACGGTTCCAATATAAACATGCGGTATCGCGCGGTGCGATTTAATGTTTACTCCATGGACCGCCGTAGCGATTGACTTACAGCTTCGTTGATCGTGAAAATACTCGGAACTCTTTCCACCCCGAATTATTATCGCTGTATGTTTACGATGGTTGCTTACGAGATTGCAACATCGAATAATTATTACTCTATGTTCATGGATCATGGAGCGGGTACGTTAAAATCAGTTCTTTCATGCTGCTGCATCAGTCAGGTCATACGTTACTACAAGAACTGTTTTTTAAAAAATTTATTGTTGTTATTGTAAACGAGATCACATCATTAAGTGCACATAAAATACATCCATTGATACCGTAAGTTTTCATCATTATATTTTTAGTGAATCATTGTGTTGGGTGCGTTAGCAACTTTTGAGGGTTGTAAAGAAACAATTGGTTTCAGATTATGTCTCTATCCATGGATTTGAATCGGGAAGTTACCGCTGCGATCCCTAGTCACACATCACGACCCAAAATATATGTGACGTGTCGGGATGTCACTGTGCAATGCGAAGAAATTCGAGATGGTGAATTTCACGAGGCAGAAGCTGTTTACGATTATGAGGCTTATTTGAAGGTGTTTTATAATGACAACGGTGAAAATGACTACTTACCGTCGGGAAAATACGGGGACATGTATTATTGGTTCGCTGCGCATAGGGAAACTTCATTCATCATAGGTATTGATGATCAAGATGATGTGGAACCGTCGAGTTGGGAGGAAGCCCCACACTGTATTGTATGGCGTAAATGTTCTAATGTGGAACAAATCGACGAGATCGCAGTTAATACTAATGCGATATCAGGGATTGATGTTCGCGATAATGCAGTTCAGGTTGACGAGTCTGATTTTAATACGAGTACACCTGCGCATGTTGATGCATTTTTTACCGATGATGATTTATTTAACGAGATCACCGACAATGCATTCTTTACGAACGATGTTGACGATGTTATATTCAACGATGCTGTTGCGGAGTGTGATAACTAAGTTAAATAAATGTCTAAAATCATGAAATTTATGTACGAATTCTTTTCACCCTTACACGTTCCCACGACGCTCGACTCGCAGACCCTCGAGAAGGGCCCTTGAGACGTCGCCCTGTTCTCAATCGTGAAAATACTCGGAACTGTAGGCCGAATAATTATCGCTTAGTCGCTCGCGTGAACGCGCCATCTAATTTATTGCTTCAGGGACATTGCGTTTTCTCGAGGGAACTTCTTAGAGACACGGTGGTATTGGGGAAAAGTCAATGGTCGGATATAAACACTCGGCATGGCGCGGTTCGCTCTATGATTTCTCAGAAGTCCCCATCGAATGCAATGTCGTGTTTATTCCAGGGGTTATCGCGACGATTGATTTACAATAATTATACCTCTACGTTTAAATCATTGCACGAGTTCGGTATCGATCCCACGATTCAAACATAAACACACGCCATGAAGAACGTGCACATGGGTGGCAGAACGTGTTCAATCCTGTTGCACGCCATGACACCTTATATTTTCTCTGAAATAATCATCGAAGACTCGAATTTCCACGAATCGGTTGCGGTCGCGCCTGCGCACCCATCCCCGCACGCGTACGGAGATTGCGCGGCGGTGACGCGCGCCCAAAGTACCTTAAACATCCAACAGGTGGCGTCGATACGAAATGTCTGGAAAACTTGGAAAATTTACCAAGGCGGGCCCAAATACCGACGCGGACCCAAAGTACCTTAAACATCCAGTAGATGGCGCCAATACGAAATGCTTGCGACGCCATTTTGAAATTTTGAAAATTCATCCCCTCTCCTGTGACGTCAGCCCCCTCGCCCACGAACTCGACATGCGCGCGCGACGCTATTTTGAAAATTTTGAAAAATTCCCCTCCCCTGTGACGTCACCCCTCGCCCACGAACTCGAACTGTGCGCGCGAAGCCATTTTGAAATTTTTGAAAATCCCCCTCCCCTGTGACGTCATCCCCCTCGCCAACAAACTCGACCTGCGCGCGCGACGCCATTTTGAAAATTTTGAAATCCCCCCCCCCCCTTGTGACGTCATCCCCCTCGTCCACGAACTGCGTACCCCCCCTCCCCGCCTCCCCCTCACCTATCTCACGGAAGACCGCGGCGGTACCCCCTCCCCACCTCCCCCTCACCCATCGCGCGGTACCCCCCGCCCCGCCTCACCCCTCGCCCCCATTTGGTCCAGAATCCGCATAGCCTATCTACTTTAGTCTCTGAATTTAACCGAACTAGGTTCACCCAGTAGATTCTAATCTTTTGTTCACTCCCGAATCTACGATTATTGCCAAATCCCGTACCAGCCTTGCGAGCCATCACGCAGGGCACAACAAATTGGTGGCAGCGGTGGGATAGTGCATCGTAAAGATTTTTACTGACGACTGGTGACGAGTAAAATCAGCCTGAGAGTGAACGGGTGAACTTACCGTTTCGACTAACACCAAATCCATCTACGAGGACGTCACTGATCCGAGGACCAGGACGCACGAGAGGACTTGGGGACTGAGGAACGAGTCAAAGCCGCACCTGAAGGACGGACGGAGAGCCGTACGAGGGAAGCAGCCGTCGGAGCACGCAGTAAACAGCTGTACGGGTCGACCTTGCTGGGTCCGATTCATCTTATCATCGTCGTTGGTTCACGGACGAGAGGACGCCTGACCGAGCTGACGACATGTGGTTGCGAGCAGCCTTGTGAGTAACAAAATAGCGCAAACGTACATATTGTAAACCAGAGTCCTATAGAAATTTAGAAACGGCAATTGCATGACTATAGAAGACGAACGCGCGAATCAATTTAAACTTCCGGGTCAAAGAAGCTTATCACGATCATTCGAGTCGTTTTTCGATAAAAAACTAATCTTCATACGAGAGGAACTAGACATTCTACCTTCTATAGACCATCCAAGACCGTCTCGACGAATACTTCGACCGTCACCGTTGCGACTAAGCACTAGAAAAAACGACGATTCAAGTGCCGAATCATCCCCAGAAAACTTTGTAACGCCAAATAGGGAATATCCGATTGTACTAGCGGACTTTAGTTTATTGGGCAGAGAAGAAACGGAAGAACGAGAAATGTCGCTAAATGAGGGAAATAGCCTCGCGGTATCGCCGCCAGACGTGAAAAGATTATCTACCGCGCTATCGTTAGTCGATAAATTCTTAGGAAAATCGTCGGACGAGCTTGCAGAATTTTTGAAGTCGTATACAAGCGCTGCGGAATTTGTTCCCGCGAATGAATTGCCGTGATTCTTAAAAACAGTGATAGGTACAAAAATTAAAGGCAAAGCAGCCAAGGTACTAGAGTACAAAGAAGTAGATACTTTCGATAAATTAAAGGACATCCTAACTTCCTTATTCGTAGACAAAAGGTCCATAGGAGCAATTGCGGCAGAATTTCATGCCTGTCACCAACGAGAAGGCGAAAGCGTAAAATTATTCGCGTGTAGAGTAGAAGAATTAGCTGGAGAACTATCTGAATTATCGGTAAAACCAGGGGACAGTGATGAAGTCAATAACGCGTTAACAGAGTCAGTGCAAGAGCGCGCCCTAGATGTTTTCACCCTCGGGTTAAATGTAAAACTGAGAACGATCATAAACGGTCTCGAAACTATGCAACGTTAAATGCAGCAATAGCCGCTGCTATAGAAGAGGAACAAGCGATGGATTTAAACACCTCGCGAAATTACAGGAAATTCGGTAATCAGTCCAAAGGAAGGGAAGGATCGAGCGTACCACGCTGCGATCGATGTAATAAATTGGGACATTTAGCAAGGAATTGTTATACGCGATTAAGTATGCCTCGAGAAAACTCCCCGACGCAACAAACAACAGTAAAAAGGGAAATTCAGCGCGTCACAATGGTCTGCCATTACTGTAAAAAACCGGGACATCTAATCAGAGAATGCAGAGCTAGGGAAAGAGCGAACGGACGAGAATACAGACCGCGCAATACGAACACAAATTACAGACGCGAAGATACCTGACAGAATTTCAATAGACATCCGGGTCGAGAACAATCTAACGAAAATCAAAATTCCCCTACCACGAGCCGCGGGACAACCGACGACAGACAAACAAACGCAGGATCTAGGGTAGAGTCTTACCGAGCGAATATGGTGGTGACATCCCAACTCGAAAATACAATCTAAATCAGGGCGCCGGAACTAGTGAAAGAAAGGGCGAATATGTTAGTAGACACTGGAACGGATATTACGTTAATAAAAATAGGTAAAGTACAGGGCGATGTTCGGACCGAAGACGAAATAGTTTCCTTGCGAGGAATAGCCCCTATGGAAATTAAAACGCTGTGTCTAGTACAATTAAACATGGAAATCGGAAATAAAACAGTAACGCACCCTTGCCGATTAGTTAGAGACGACTTCCCATTGGAAGCAGATGGAATCCTAGGACAAGATTTTATGGCTAAACACGATGTATGCATCCGGGCGAACCTAGGAATAGAAATATACGGAATACAGTTCCCTTACTCAGGAGGAAAAGTAGCTTTAAAACCGCGATCTGAAACCATTCTCCTAGCTAGAACGACTGATAAAGGCGAAGGTATAGTGAAAGGACAATCTATTAAACCAGGACTATTCATAGGAAACTCGTTAACAGTAGGCCAGCACGGGAAATGCGCAATAAGCGTAATGAACACTACCACGGACGAAGTCCTTATCAACATGCCAACAGTGACGTTACAAACGCTGACGAGCAATGACATTGACCCGACAGACTTCCCTATTTAGGATCACCTAAATAAGGAAGAAGAGGCCAGCTTACTCGAGCTATGTGAGAAGTATAAGAAATATTCGGTTTAGAAGGAGACAAGTTAGGATACACCACGATGGCAGAGCATTCGATTACCCTAATCCCAGGTACTAAACCTATATACGTAAAACCGTATAGATTACCTCAAGCGCATAAAGAAGAAGTAAATATACAAGTTCAGGAAATGGTAAAGGAAGGAATAGTTAGTCCAAGCGTCAGCCAATGGAACGTCCCATTGCTAGTAGTTCCTAAAAAACCAGACGCTTCAGGAAAACGCAATCTCAGAGTGGTAGCAGATTTGAGGCAAGTGAACGACGCAACGGTAGGCGATTCGTACCCCTTACCGAATATAACGGACATCTTAAACCAATTAGGAGGAGCAAAATATTTTTCAACCTTAGATTTATCGTCAGAATTCCATCAAATAGCCATGAAAAAGGAAGATCGTGAGAAAACGGCATTTTCGACACCATACGGCCATTTCGAATATAATAGAATGCCGTTTGGGCTTAAAAACGCTCCCGCGACATTCCAAAGACTAATGAATACCGTATTATCGGGATTACAAGGAATAAAATGTTTCGTGTATTTAGACGATATTGTCGTCTATGGACGTTCGTTCAAAGAACACCAAGATTGTCTAGAACTAGTATTCGAACGTATACGCGAGAGTGGCCTAAAACTTCAACCCAATAAATGCGAATTTCTACGAAAGGAAACAATATACCTTGGCCACGTGATAAGTGAGAACGGCATCAAACCAGATCCTACGAAACTCGACGCTGTAAAAAACTTTCCGATACCCAAAAGAGTTAAAGACATACAATCCTTCTTAGGCTTAGCCGGATATTATAGGAGATTCATAGAACATTTTTCACAAATCGCGAAGCCTTTGACGCAACTATTAAAGAAAGACCAAACATTCAGATGGACTGCACAAGAACAGGAAGCCTTCGAGATATTGAAAGAAAAACTAACAACAGCACCGATACTACAATACCCCGATTTCACGAAACTATTCGTTCTTACAACAGACGCTTCTGGAAAAGCAATAGGAGCAGTATTATCGCAGGGAAAGATAGGTCAAGACTTACCCATGGCATACGCAAGTAGAGTATTAAATAAAGCAGAAGAAAACTATAGTACCATAGAAAAGGAATTGTTGGTCATCGTATGGGCAACGCAACATTTTAGACCTTATGTATACGGCACCAAATTCAAAATCGTAACAGACCACAAACCTCTTACTTGGCTTTTTAACGTAAAAGATCCCGGCTCAAGATTAATGAGATGGAAATTGAAACTAGCAGAATACGATTACAGCATAGAGTACAAAACGGGAAAGACAAATAAGAACGCAGACGCCCTCAGTAGAATGTTCGCGATTACGCGAGGGACGAAGCGACAGCTCAACACAGAAACACTAGCCGCCGCCAGTGAAAGCGCCAACGAAGAAGACGAATCTCAGTCAGAAGAAGAAAAGAGATCAGAAGAAGAAAAGAGCGATACAACATATACGGAGGACGATAAAAATCGAATACTGCGCGAATTTCATGACACTCCCTTAGGTGGACATTTAGGAGTAAAACGGACACTGGAACGTATAAAATTAAACCATTCGTGGTCAGGAATGCGCCAAGACGTTGAAAAGTACATCTCCAGATGCGAAAAATGTCAGAAAAATAAATTAACAAGAATAACCAAAGCTCCCATGGTAATTACAGACACTCCCACGGAACCATTCGAAAAATGTGCACTGGACATAGTAGGACCTTTACCCGAGACAAGCAGACGAAACAAATACATATTAATCTTCCAAGATCTATTAACCAAATTCAGTAAAGCCATACACCTCGAGAATCAAGAAGCAAACACTGTAGCTAAGGAATTCGTCACTAAGATAATTTGTGAATACGGTATACCACAACGAGTACTAACCGATCAGGGAACCAATTTCTTAAGTCAAGTATTCTAAACCGTTTGCAAATTGCTCAAGATCGAAAAAATTCAAACCACGGCCTATCACCCACAATCAAACGGAGCTCTAGAAAGAAGCCATCGTACACTAGCCGAGTACTTAAAGAACTTTAACGCGGAAGACCAGACTGATTGGGATGAATGGTTACCGTACGCGATGTTTACTTACAATACTACCCCGCACACGTCTACTAGTTACACGCCCTACGAACTCGTTTTCGGGAGACAAGCTACTCTGCCGACCTCACTAAACCAGGCACCGCAACTAACATATACCTACGACAAATACGCAGAAGAATTACGCGGAAGACTACGGTCAACAAATAGCATAGCGCGCGAAACAATAGGAATCAATAAAGATAAATCAAAAAAGCAATACGATAAAAAGACAGCTAACAAATCCTTCAAAATTGCGGACCAAGTGCTTCTGCACGACGAGACTTTGAGACGCGGACGATCAAAGAAATTAACACCCGCTTGGGTAGGCCCGTATATGATTAAAAACACACATGACAATAATAACTATACTATATATAAAGGACGAAAAACGCTTCGCATACACGCAAACCGACTTAAACATTTTATCGAATAGGGGAAGAATAGGAAATGGCCGCAATCGTGAAGGGAAGTAACGGTACGCGAACAACTAAAAGAATTAATTTCATTAATTCACGTCAATTTTATTCAATTTCTTCCTCCACGTCCTCGAACATGGACCATGCTTTTTGATGCTGGGCAGGTCCAATAAAATAATCCCCATAGCTTTCTGGAATAATAACCAGATGCGAATGAATTAAAATAGGAGTTCCACTAGGGACAGACAACACTAATTGTAAGTGACTCACCAAACAGAGAACGAATTCCCCAAGAATCCTCCTCGTCCAACCACGAGGCATCTTCCGCCTGGATACGCCTTATGCTGGCGCGGTACCCGCGTACCGAAGCCCGGTATCGAAAATTCATGTACCCCGGCGGGGCCGGATTTTCCAACCACTAGAAGAAAAATTTAAGCATTTAACACAAACTCCATAATCACACCGCACGTCACGAAGACACTAAACAGTAATACACCCACCAATAAAAACAACACAATATCCCGAGGGACGTCGTAAATCGAAATCATGTTGGCGACTAAAACGTAACAAGAGGCTACAGAGAAAATCGAGTCCTATGCACTTCACCCCACTTCAACCTAAGAGCAGATAAGAAGGACAGACTGTCCACGCAGCAAAAATTTATCTCGCGTACGCACAAGAAGGACTTAACAACCGACAAAACGAAACGCCAATTACACCTCAACTTTATATTTTACAGGATTACCGTCCTACAAACAACGATACTACTCATAGGAGGGGCGACCCCCGACACTGACTTCGCTATAAAAGAATTTCAAGACCACCCAGGCATTTATTTCGAAAACATAGGCGATCTACAGATTTACCGCGATAGTTGGAAATTAATACTACACGTAGACATATCTTACATTTACCAACGCGAAACAAACCTCCAGGCAGTTCTATACGACATTCTTGCTCAATGTAAAACACTTTCTACTGATAACTTACAAAAGTTCTGCAAAACGTTCGGCGCGAAAATCCAAAGCAAAATAGACCGCGTAGCCAAATTTCTCACCTACGTCCAACAAACCATAAGCTCCACAACAAAACAGCGTTGCGGACTAATCGACGGATTAGGTTACATAGGCAAATCATTATCCGGAGTAATGGATTCTGAAGATAGGAAAAAAATAAACGACCAAATAGATTTTTTAAAAAGACAAGACAGTAGATTGAAAAATACAATTAAAGGACAAATGCAAATCGTAAGAGCTAACGCCGAGCTTCTCAATGAAACTATAAATAACATACAAGAAAATGAAAAAAAACTTTTGAACGCGACTTGGCAAATCCAATACCTACTTCAACAGACAACCGACAGTACTAAATTTCGAGAAACGATAGACGAAAACCTCGTACTAATAAATAGCGTCACAGAAACACTCCTACGCGACACTCAAGATCTATTAGAGTTCATAATGGATATAAAGAAAGGAATCTTAAATCCCCGACTGATATCACCAGCGCAAATCATAACCTACCTCACTTCCGCACTAGCTTATATACCGCAAGGGCTAGACTTCCCCATAAGTATAAAATTAGAAAACATGCACGTTTTATATGAAATCCTTACACTCTCTGCATTTTCGGATACTAAATCGATTACTGTAATACTAGATATTCCACGACTAAACGCGAAAAAATTCAAATTAAGCAAGGTACACCCAGTACCCACTAGGATAAACGAATCGTTCTACGCGTACATAGAAACCCTCGACTTCTACGTAGTACTTGACACCTCGGTGCAAGATTACATACAGTTAAGCGAACAGGACTTATCGAAATGTAAAACTATAAATGATCTATATCTCTGCACATCTAACCACCCGATATTCAAAGCGATACCATACGGACCCTGCGAAGTACAGTTGTACACCAAATTAACAAAAAAACCGAACAATTGTAAAATACGAATCATGACTTTGAACCATACAATCCTAATAGAATTACAACAACCAGGCGCATGGATTTATATCACACCAAAACTGATACAATTAGCAGCGACTTGCGACGATAAAGGCACAAACATGTATAGTATTAAGGACTCTGGTATAATAACGATAAGAAATAAATGTACTATCACTACGGCCGAATTTACGATAGAAACCGGAAAACAATACGGTATAGAAAAAACATGGAACTACTTACCTGGTTACAATTTATCATTAGACGAAATCACACTGCCACAGACCACTGTAAACTCATATCGTAACACAAATTTCGAACTAAAAAGGATAATCAAACACCCAGAAGAATTGAATAAAGTTAGCAAAAAATTAGACGACTTACAAAATGACCTAGAAAAACCCGAGATTATACCAACCCAGTATCACTACAGCTTCTTTACGCTATCCTCGATAACGGGATTCATAACAATTACACTATGTATCATTACACTCTACAAATGTATTGTACACTTCAAAGCGAGAACACCGCGACATTGTACAACGGACAACACAAGTCACGACAAAACCACGCAAAAACCCGAAGCGATAATTAAAATAGTTAGTAAGGGAGGAACTTCTTCCACCAGTTCCCTTTGAAACATTATAACCATTGTATACAAATCGTTATATAATACAAATATTATAATCCATTATAGTCAAATGTAAACTAATAATGTTAAGACGTATCGTAAGAAAAAGCTATGGCTTTTCCTCCCTTAGGGGGAAGGGATGTTGTGCCCAGGCAACGCCCAAGCACACGTGTTAGATATATTATACATATTGTATTACGTTACGAGTTCGAGACGTTTCGAAGCTAAGACAGCCGCTAGCGACCAATTCTACAAGATCAGCAATATGCGAACGCATCGCTGCGACCGGGCATAGTAACGCGTACCACGCCCAAGAAGGATATAAAACCAATGCTATTCCACAAAGGAGAGGATTCTAGACTTGACGCTCGACTTGTTAACACGGCTAAAACTTTTGTAAACCTCAGTCTAGTTTGAATAAAGACTTAGTCTCTGAATTTAACCAAACTAGGTTCACCCAGTAGATTCTAATCTTTTGTTCACTCCCGAATCTACGATTATTGCCAAATCCCGCACCAGCCTTGCGAGCCCTCACGCAGGGCACAACAGGACACACGATCAATGTGGTACGAAAGTCGTTGGATACACGTTCCGAGTGGTGCGAAAGATGTTTGATACACGATCCGATTGATATGGTCGAGCCGATTTTATATTGACACAATCACGGGAATGAAATGGAAAGAGTATATGATTGTTAATTTGTCATACAAAAATTGGATAATAAATTAAATTATTATTATTATTATTATTACATTTTATTTTAATTATATGTCACGTCCCGGGTGGAGGTCTTAGGGGACAATGACATGGTGACATGGGGGTTTTAAATGGAGCTCAGGCGAGGATCTTAAATCCTGCACACTGAGGGTAGGAGGGGTTCAGGCGAGGATCTTGAATACTGCACGCTGAGGATAGAAAGGATTTTAGGCGAGGATCTGTAATTCTGCACGCTAATCGGAGATGGATTTTAGGCGAGGATCTGTAATCTTACATTCTAATCGACCAGGGAAGGTTTAATAACTGGTACTTTCCGTGGAGACACCCGTTAGAGCACTTATTGTGGTTTGGCTTGATAATCGGATTTACCGTTGCATCGAGGTAAAAGACACTCGTAATGATTCCCCGAAATCTGTTAGTCATACGGTTGTATGCGAGCTATGCAAAAGTAGGTACGTTTGTAAACACTGTAATATACCCTTCGCGTTCGCGGCCCGCGATCAGCTGATGCGGCAGTATGTGTTGATTTAGAGATCTTCGTAACCGAAGGCTTAACACAATAACTCGAAGCGTGATTTAAAACAATGCAGTTTATTAGTTTAGGCAGGAATATATGCACTGTCGATAATAGTTTGATTGACAAGACAATGCGTTAGACGTTGAGCATTAGTACATGACATTTATATAAATGATACTTAATATGAACATGAAATACACAAAAATAAGTCAATGGTAATATGTTAGATATAAAGAGGCCTTTATAAGGCGATAATGTTTAATACAATAAGCATGAATGCAATTAAGTAATATAAGCCATAAGTATTGGCACAAGCAAATAATATAAATAATGAGCGTTATAAAGAAGAAATAATAAGATACAATTAACACAAGATAATAATGAAATCAAGAGCGTTGTTAATACAAAATAATATGTATGAAGATGATACGCAGTATAATAAATTACCTTTTTTAAAAAAAGGTACAAAAAAGAGCGCCAAGTATATAATCTCATAAAAAAGAATCCAATTTAAAAACATTGTCGTAAATTAATATAAATTTATTAATGTGCTATATTCAACTTTACAAAAGTAATGATATACAACAATTGCGCCAATTATCACACAGGCTATTTACACAAAGAACAAAATGTATTCAATAATATTAAGCAGATATATTTTTATACAAATAAATATTTTAATCCGAATAAATATTTGATTCAAAATACTTGGCGCTGCGCCCCGAATTGGTGTTGCTAAACTCAATAAATATGTATAAATTGCATTAATCCTTTTCTTTCTTTCTTGTACGTGCGTGCGTGCATGCGTGTGTGTGTGTGCGTGCGTGCGTGTGCATATGCTACGTATGGTATTAGAATTAAATATGTGTAGAATAAATCTGACTGCGTCTCTAATATGTGTATGTATATGTATTTTATATTGTAATGGAGTTGTTGTAAATTATTAATTAATACTAAGGCAATTAACATTTTTCGTTTGCGCAGCGCCAAGTATTTTGAATCAAATATTTATTCGTATTAAAATATTTATTTGTATAAAAATATATCTGCTTAATATTATTGAATACATTTTGATCTTTGTGTAAATAGCCAGTGTGATAATTGGCGCAATTGTTGTATATCATTACTTTTGTAAAGTTGAATATAGCACATTAATAAATTTATATTAATTTACGACAATGTTTTTAAATTGGATTCTTTTTTATGAGATTATATACTTGGCGCTCTTTTTTGTACCTTTTTTTAAAAAAGGTAATTTTGTGGAGATTTCACACATTTTATAGTGTTTATTATGGCTGTATAATTTTTTCACCCCCTCGGGTGAATTATTAATATTAAGTGAAATATTATATTGCCATCTAAACTACGCACGCCTGCAAAGCTACCAGACAATTGGATTGGTGGAATTGGTTTAAATTTGAGTTTTCAGACATGAAGCAAACATACAGGAAGCAAACAGAGGATTGAAGCTGAATAAAATCGTTTAATTAATATACAGTTGACCCGCGGTAATCCGGCCCCGCTGTAATCCGGCACCCCCTATAATCCGACAAGCCTATAACAGTATGTATATACATACAAAGCACGTTGCGACTTGTCCGCGGCGCCGCGCCGTGACTTTTGTTCGACGCGTATTGTCGGATTACAAGGTACTCCTTTTCAAAAAAGTTCGGACTACAAGGGGTCAGTGGCAGTACTCTATAGTCCGACAAATTCGATCATCCGACACCGCCTTGCAAAACGTTTGTCGGATTACCGCGGGTCAACTGTAATACTATGTCACAATAAATTTTTTTCTCTAACGTAGATTATCTGTAAATATATAAAATCCACATTTTAGTTACAACTTAACGTAGAACATATAGAAATAGAGTGGCCCTTTGTTATAGTAAATGTAGAGACTACAAAATGTGCCCGAAGGAAGTGAGAGCGCAGAATGTCTTGTTGGAGGAAATTTAAATACTAATGGTAATTTATCGAAAATGAACAAAGAGATTCAATATTTTTAACACACAATTTATTGGTCCTGGAATAAAATTAAATTAGTATGTTTATTGGTGAATTGAAATATTGTTCATGGGAAACTAATCAAATTAATGAATAGCGTAGGAACTACTGTGGATTTTAATAAAATATTATATTCATAATACTTCAGAGATTTCAAATCTTATGTGAAAATATGTTTCACAAAAGTTTGGAAAGTATCGAGGGAGATGCATATTCAGCGTACTTTCTTCACTAATGTGACTTACTCGACATTGCAAGCAGTACGCCATAATTTTCTTAACCCTTAACTGGTATACTGTTTTTTTCAAACGTAACTGGTATACTGGGGTCGTGGCAGACCCCAAATAAAAAAGGGCACAGAAACTTGTAAAGTCGACACTAGAAGAACCTCTATGAATATTTTGTTCTTAGGTAATATATAAAATAATAGAAACGTAGAAATTTAAAGTATTACTACGAAGTTAATTATAAATTCAGTTTACAAACTTAGACAACCAAAAGTTTCACAGCGAACTCTGCGTGCCGGGGGTAATGAGTGACCCCAGGATACCAGTTAAGGGTTAAATATCAATGCTACGCTAATTTGAAAAATTTTGTCGATTTACCTTATTTCTCTATCTAATAACCTCCTCCGGACAACCTCCAAGCCTGTGTATGCCCTTCATTCCTGTCCAAGCCCGTGCGTCCCTTTCATTTTTATCCGAGCCTGTGCGTCTCCTTTATTTCTATTCAAGCCTATGCATCTCCTTCATTTCTACAAGTTTTACATAAAAACTCTAATGTAAAAATAGTCTGATGGTATGAAAACAATATATTATTTTGTAGAAACTTGTGTCAAAGAAGACGCTAATCTGTCGAACCTTCTCCGGACAACTTCCAAGTCTATGCGTCCCCTCCGTTTCTATAAGCTGTATATAAATAGTCTATTAAAAAATTTTGGCGACTTACCTTGTTAATTGAGACAATAATTCGGTGTCCTATGTCGTGTAAAAATGCGTGAGATTTAAAAAATTTTGACAATATCCTTATTTCACACTTCGCGGGTTATGGTTCTTTAATATCTTTAATACTAGCTAGGTTACGTTTATATCTTTACAGACGTGCTTTCTGCTAGCTTCCGCATCAATATATAGATATACACGCTGCGCGAGAACAGAGTGTATCAAATTACACCACGATCCAATGAACGACGTGCGTGAGAGACATTTCTCTCCCTTTCATGTTCCCCTCTTGCCTACACTTTATCAGGACGATGCTGAATTTTTAAGAACATGAAAATCGGGAAATCGCCACTTTACAACGAAATATCTCAGCTCATAAGGCACGTAGGAACAAAACGAAGACACTTTTCTTATGTAAATCAAACCCAGACTATCCATTAAGACCATTCAAAATCGAATCGGATCAGCCGTTATTGAGATTCGGAAATATCAGGATTCAGAATTGCGAGTCGTCGCGTAATAGAGACACTCTGTGCTCGCGCTGCGCATATATACATATATATACTTGGCGCGAGACACTACCGTGTCTCTTGATGGTAATGTAAATTTCTTACGGTAGTTGCCGTTGAACACTGAATTTAATGAGGTTTAATTGTAACACTGATTCTATAAAATTATACGTGGTTGCTTTGCTGATTGATTTCCGTAGAACAAGAAGGAGCTCTCGCGGTTCCTCGTATTTATACTATTTTCGAGATTTTCGGCATGAAGGGTGCGCGCGGTATTTACCTTGTCCTATTTACGCATATGCGTCGCACTAACATTTCCGGGGTTTTTGTAAGGACCAAAGGTTGGTCTATATTTGGACTCGCGTTTTCGGCACGTACACCAAGTATTCTTCGTGATTATGCTTCCGGGGTTTCTATACATGTAAATTTGAAATGCTCGACTCCTCGAATGGGTTTAGTGTGTTTTGATAGGAAAGTGGTGGTAGTGCCTTTGACTTCTTTGGTCATAGAGAGGGTGTGAGACGTGGTCTCGATTTAAGAGATTTTTGGGGCGAGGGACTTGTTTAGATTCGATATGAGGGAGGAATTTGTGCCGCGTTGGGCAAATAAGGGCAGGGGATTCACTGATTGACCGTCTTGAGATGGGGACCGCTAAGGTACATCGCCAAGGTGGCCAGTGGTAAAGGGGTAAGAGTTGAGGTTTGGGCAGATTTGAATGGAGTTGTAGAGTGGTTTATGAGTGAATGTTGTTTTAAGCGTACGTGAAAATTTGTGGGACGTCACATATATTGTATTTTTATATTGAATTTTTTGTATTTGTTCCTTATTTTATATTATATTCTTTTTATATTATATTATTACGGCGTCCCACGATTTTTCGCGCGCGGTTAAAACAACTCCCACTCATAAACCACTCTACAACTCCACTCAACTCTCCCCAAACCTCAACTCTTACCCCTTTACCACTGACCACCTTGGCGATGTACCTTAGCGGTCCCCATCTCAAGACGGTCAACCAGCAAATCCCCTCCACCTATTCGCCCAAGGAGGCACAAATTCCTCCCTCATATCGAATCTAAACAAGTCCCTCGCCCCAAAGACCTCTTAAAATGAGACCACGTCTCACACCCTCTCTATGGCCAAAGAAGTCAAAGGCACTACCACCACTTTCCTATCAAAACACACAAAACCCATTCGAGGAGTCGAGCATTTCAAATTTACATGTATAAAAACCCCGGAAGCATAATCACGAAGAATATTTGGTGTACGTGTCGAAAACGCGTGTCCAAATATAGACCAACCTTTGGTCCTTACAAAAACCTCGGAAATGTTACTGTGACGCATGTTCATAATTAGGTCAAGGTGCATACTGCGCACCCCCCCCCCCCCCCTTCATACTGTAAAATATTACATAAACGGGTCAAAGTCCATACGGCGTGTACCCCCGCAACCCCTTGTAAAATCATATAAATACAAGGGCCCCGAGATAGAGGTCCTCTTTCGACGAAATACCATCACCGAAAGGACACGCTCTTTGGACGTAAACAACCCAAGGAAAGATCTCGTCCGATCAAAGATTATTTAAAACCAAACTCAATCATCTTCAACCATCAAGCATTGTAAGAGATTATAATTATCTTTAATCCCATTGTACATCACCATCATTATATATTGTGTATTGCTATTCTTATTGATTTTCTTATTCATATTATTGCTAACGCACATCGCTTATATTACTGTGAATCATTCATTCTTGTTACTTTATTCTATTACTATTGCTAACGTTCATTGCTCATATTGCTAGCGTAGCAAATCTTTATGCTTGACTCAATTCTATGTTTGGCTTATATACTTGTATCTCATATTCACAATCTTAATTCATTATAATAACCATTTATATAACCATTATGTGCTATTGCTTATCGTGTCACGTATTACCAGTGCTTTAAACTGAACAGTGTTACTTTAAATCACGCTTAGATTTATTGTGTCAATCTTTCGGGTACGAAGATCCATAAATCCACACGAGCTGCCGCAACAGCTGATCACCGACAACGACGGCGGAAAGTATCACGGTGTTTACATACTTACTTTTGCATAGCTCTCGCTCAACCGTATGACTAGCCGAATTTGGCAGAGTTATTAGGTGTGTCTTTTACCATAATGCAACGGTAAAGCCAATTACCAAGGCAGACCAAAACAAGTGCTCTAACGGGTGTCTCCTCGATACAACCCAGTTCATTAAACCTTCCCTGGTCGACTAGTGTGCAGAATTAAACATTTCTCGCCTGACGTTCAAAACGATTTGTGTGCAGAATTAAACATTACTCGCCTGTCGTTCAAAAACCCCTTAGTGTGCAGAATTAAACATTACTCGCCTGACGTTCAAAAAACGATTAGTGTGCAGAATTAAACATTTCTCGCCTCACTTTCCCTAAACCCTCAGTGTGCTGAATTTCACATTCTCGCCTGCCGTTCGAAACGATTATTGTGCTGAATTACACATTTCTCGCCTGATGTTCGAAACGGTTAGTGTGCAGAATTACACATTTCACGCCTGATTCCCTCACCCCGGTGCGCTGGACCATAGATTCGCGCCTGTGGTTTATTTAACCCCACTATGTCATTATATGTCATTATATTTACATTATATTTATTACTTACTTCTATTTTATTTTCTTTCATATGTATATTGATTTTTATATTGTATTGTGTTTTATTCTATATTTTTATATTTTTATTGGGGTGAAGTGTGAACCAAAATATAGCAGATAAGTAAAGACGCCCTAGAACAAGAAAGAGAGATGAAAATAAAAGAGTCAATGCTCCTAAGAGAATTAAGAGAGGTGGCAAGGAATCCAGGAGATAAGCCGAAATATTTATGGGGGGAAAAAGAAAAAAGGAGCATGAAGGAGAAACAAGGGCATGCAAATATTGGCTATCGAAAGAAGAAAGGATATGTAGGCTTTGTAAGAAAGAGGAAGAAGCAGTGAAACACATGATTAAAGCATGTAAAGTAAGTGGAGAGAGTGGCAGGAATTGGAAAGAGGTAATTAGAGGAGCAGGGACAAACTTGGCGTTTCTACAGGATATAATAGGGAGAAGGAAAAGATGGGAAGGACAGGAAAGTGATAAAAGAAGATTATGCAACATAAAAAAGATTTGGAAACACTTGTAAAATAGAAAAAAATTGTTAGCACACAGTCGGATACATTAGAAGGGTAGGACTTACACCGACACGATCACGGGATTTAAATGGAAAGAGTATATGATCGTTAAATTGTAACACAAAAGTGGGCAATAAATTAAATTATTATTATTATTATATTTTTCTTCTTATAATGTATTTTTATACTTTTTTTATTTTTATATTCTATTTATATTCTATTTTTATATTATGTTTTTATATTTTTCTTTTTTATTTTATTTTCTTTTATATTTATGTTGTTTTTTTATATTGTATTGTATTTTATTTTCTTTTATATTTATATTGTATTGTATTGTACTTTATTTTATTTTATATTTTTATATTTTTATATTTATGCTTGTATTAATCTATATTATTTTTTGTAATCATATATATATATGTCTTAAACGTATATTATTTCTCAATTTTATTCACCCATCATCGTCCTTCTTTCTTTGCCACCTAATTCTGAGATTCGACGTTTCCGAAAAAAGTATTATATTTTGTTCGTGCCTTCATCTCGCTGCCAAATGATATCGTCCCTCGCGGCTGCTCCAGAGGAGTCAAATTACACACGATCGTGCGATACGCTGCGACGTTAAATCAGAACGTCTTAAAAACTTGTTAGCTTTAGAATGCTGGGTACATAATGGTTCGGAAAAAATATGTCTGTTTGATACATAATAGTTCGCTATATATCGGTGATTAAAAAATCATTATTTCTCTGTGTTGGGGAAAAATTTCCATCACATATTGGTATGGAAAAAAAATTTCTGCTGACACCACATAATTCTTTCTATGATTCGAGCGTTCTTCGCGCTGCCAAATGACGTCACGCGCGCACGAACCGCGGAGGAGTCGAATTTCGCGTAATCGCGCGATACGCTGCGACGTTAAATCGGAACGCTTAATACTGTTGGCTTTAGAATAAAATGCGATTGTACTCGTATGTAGTGTTGTCTCTTTCCCTCCCCTAGAATTTAGCTTTAAAATAATGCTTTGTCTCTTTCCCATCGTCTGAAGACGTGGTGTGTAAAAACACCGATCTTTCCCGAGATGTTCCGAAACAATTTCCTTCAAACAAATTATTATTATTTCTACCGCATATTGGTTTGCTAGATCAGGGAAAAAAATTTCGGGGGTCGTCCCCACCCTGGGTTAGGTCTGAAAAAATTTTCGGGTGGGTCTGGTCTAAAAAATTTTCGGGGGTCATTCACTTCCTCGGTTAGGCCTGAAAAAAATTTCCAACGGTGGGTCCGGTCTGGAGAGGCCTCCGCGGCAGCTCGGGCCGGAGTGATTCCCTCCATCATCGCGGCTTTCCCCACTCCGCGGCGCGTGCGCGCGCAACCTGTCTTCCTCTCCCAGCAGGCCCCGCGCCCAGGCTTCCCTCCGCCGCGCTCCCCCGCGCGTCCTCACTTCCCCCCACTCCCGCGCTCCCCTCGGCACACCCGAGTTAGAAACCACCTTGCCTTACTACTATCGTGGAGCAGGATATTTCATAACAGAATATGAATCGATTTAATACAGTATCAAGCGTAGTCAGCGGAACTCAAATTTGTCCGAATTGCGTCGTGTTTGGTTTCATTTTTATTAGAAATTCTCATCCATACGTTGGAAATATTCTCATTATGTTAAAACAGGGTTGACTAACTGGCGACTCACGAGACCCCGGGAGTCCCTACGCCTTGCTGCTACGCTGAACGTCCCCCCTGTAAACCGACCAAACTCTGACAATCGCAGTCTAAAAGAAAAGGAATGAAGCAGGAATCGACTGCGAGCGTCAGAGTTTGGTCGGTATGGAGGGGGACGTTCAGCGTGGCAGCAAGGCGGAGGGTCTCCCGGCGACTCGTGAGTCGCCAATTAGTCAACCCTGTGTTAAAAAAAAATATAAAAATTTTATTCGTGCTTTGTCACGCATACTATTTTTGTGGGTTACCTGCCGGCGGATGATCGTAGAGCAGGCCTGCAAAACAAGGCTGTGGCGGGCAAGAGCGCTCTCGATTGCTCGTGAGCAAAGCGAAGAGCGACGCCGTGAGCAGTGCCCCCACACTATGGCCAATAGCTGTCGTAGTATGCCTGTAAAGTGTAAGGTGTGTTGCTGACGTTCAGCGGCACACTTCACTCACAAACACTCCCCACCATGACACTTACGGCACTGTTGCTCATGAAGGCGTGGCATAGTGCTTTTCGATGCTCTTTCCGCACGCGCCCGAAAAATTTTGCCCGGCGGGCATTCAGCTGTGCACGCCTGTTGTAGTGTGTCGCCTGTTTACGAGCAGCCCCACAATGGAAAGGGATGCGGATGGCCAGGTATCGTCAGAAATGTTTGTTCGCTGCGTTCCTATTCTCGAGAACGTTCGTACGCGGAGTTCTGTTCCTGTTCGCGGTGGTGTGGACCCGACGAAAACGTTCGCGACCAATGTTTTTGTTTGTGTTCGCCTTGGTGGAGACCCGGGGTTAGGCCCTAAGCCAGGTGTGTACAGCTGAATGCCCACCGAGCAAAAATTTTTGGACGCATGCGGAAAGAACATCAAAAACCACTATTTGTAAGCCACGCCTTCATGAGCCACAGTGCCGTGAGTGCCGTGGTGCGGAGTGTTTGTGAGTGAAGTGTGCCGCTGAACGTCAGCAACACACCTTACAGTTTACACGCATACTACGACAGCTATTGGCCTCAGGGTGGGGGAACTGCTCACGGCGTCGCTCTTCGTTTTGCTCACAAGCAATCAAGAGCGCTCTTGTCCGCCACAGCCTTGCTGTGCAGGCCTGCCCTAAGCAAAGCGTGGGATTATTTTGCTAGTCGTTTAATAAAATCGTTTAATTCATATAATACTATGTCCCAATTTATTTTTTCTTCTCTAAAGTATACATTTTTCCACATTGATAAAATTTCGATTTTGTACATACATGTTTCTTAAATCTCCAAAATAAAGTTATACATGAAAATGTGCTGATTGCATTTGTTCGTGCATATGTTCTCTTTCTCTTCTGCTTTGACTATCTGTAATTATATAAAAGCCACATTTTAGTTACAACTTAACGTAGAACTTATAGAAAAACAGTGGCTTTTTGCTATAGTAACCTATACAGCACACTCCATTGCAGGAAGGTTCCAGAAATGTTGCAGGAAGGTTCCTATGCCCGCCCCTGTAGAACATTCTACGGAACGTTCCGGACATTCTCTGGCAATGGGCACGGAACGTTCAGGACATTCTCTGGCAATGATCACAGAACTGTTCGCAGATTTTACAGCGATGTTGTTTCGGCAAAATTTGTGTAACATTACAGAAAGGATAGAAAATGTAAGGAAAATTGATTAAATTACAATAAATATTGGCAATATTCATATATTTTTTTGTACAAGCCGATAATAGTAATGGCAACAATAATAATAACAATAAAATAAATAATAGTATCGATATGTATCGATACGGTATTGTCACGTCCCGGGTTAAGGATTTAAGGGGACAAATGACATGGTGGTTATTTACATAAAATCCAGGCGCGAATCTATAGTTCAGCGCACCGGGAGGCGAGGAAATCAGGTATTTAACGATGTAATTCTGCACACCAGCCTTTTCGAACGTCAGGCGAGAAATGTGAAATTCTGCACGCTAATCGTTTCGAACGGCCGGGAGAATGTGAGATTCAGGAGATTGAAGATTTTAGGAAGGTCAGGCGAGAAATGTTTAATTCTGCACACTAACCATTTCGAACGTCAGGCGAGAAATGTGGAATTCTGCACACTAATCGTTTCGAACGGCAGGCGAGTAATGTTTAATTCTGCACACTGAGGATTTAGGGGAAATCAGGCGAGCAATGTTTAATTCTGCACACTAACCATTTCGAACGTCAGGCGAGAAATGTGAAATTCTGCACACTAATCGTTTCGAACGGCAGGCGAGTAATGTTTAATTCTGCACACTAATCGACCAGGGAAGGTTTAATGAACTGGTTTGTATTGGGGAGAGACCCGTTAGAGCACTTGTTTTGATTTGCTTAGGTAATCGGATTGACCGTTACATTATTGTAAAAGACACATGTAATACTTCGCGAAATTCGACTAGTCATACGGTTAAGCGAAACCTATATGAAAGTAAGTTAGTAAACACCGTGACGCTTTCTGCGGTCGTTGCCCGGAATCAGCTGTTCCGGCAGTCTGTTTGGATTTAGGGATCTTCGTAGCCGAAGGATTGACACAATAATTCGTAGTTGATTTAAAGTAAAACTGTTTATTCACTTTATAGCTTTTGATAATATGTAATGCACTATTATTGTGCAGCTTGTTACGGTTTATAATAATGGGTTGGCGATGAACATAGCATTTATATAGTGGTTATAAGTTATGAATATGAACATGAAATACAATATATATATATATATATTAATAAGCTAGGATGATTTACGCAATAAGCGTTAATAAGCAATACAAATAGCAATACACAATAGTATGAGCGCAGTAAGCGTTGCAATACGAAATAATGTGAAAAGCACTAAGAATATCAATACAATATAATATAAGCGCAATAAGCGTTGCAATATGAAATAATAAGAATATGAATAATTAGTATGGATGATGGTGATATACCGTGGTATTAATGGTAGTTATAATCTTTTACAATGCTTGATTGTTGAAGATGATTGATTCTATTGTTACGAGCCGGGGCTGCGGCAACGCGAGAGGCCGGCGAGAGGGGTATTTCCCAAGGAATACGGATATGAATTTGTTAGTTAGGTGCGCGGACGAACCTGATGCGAAATCAGGGAGCCGCTAGGATTATTGACGGCGAGGACGAACCTGATGCGAAATCAGGGAGCCTCTAGGAATGGAGTCAGACACGGACGAACCTGATGCGAAATCAGGGAGCCGTAGGAGGGTGAAACGTCGTGAACGAACCCGATGCAAAATCGGGGAGTCACTAGGATAAAGTTCACAGACGAACCTGGTGCGAAACCAGGGAGCTGCTAGGATGTTGGATTATTCACAGACGAACCTGATGCGAAATCAGGGAGCTGTTCGGAAGTAGGTAGATTTACAGACGAACCTGATGCGAAATCAGGGAGCTGTAGGATACGGACGAACCTGATGCGAAATCAGGGAGCCGTAGGAAGGGTTAGGTTTCGTGGACGAACCTGATGCGAAAGCAGGGAGCCACTGGGTTGGTGAAGATGACTTGTTTTGGTAAAGAGGTGCGAACGAACCCGATGCTAAATCGGGGAGTCGCGGGAAATGTTAGTAATGCCTCGTAACTCTTAATTTGATACAACTCGAGCGGTAAAGTTGTATCTGTGGGTGAGTGCTACTAATATTATAAGGATCGCTGGGTAAAAGATAGGTTTAACGAAATCGACTCGATTTAGACGTGAACACCATAAGTATATTGAATAAACAATTAATACAAATGTAAGTGTCGCGATTAATTGGTTAAATAAAAGATGTGTATATGTTACCACTAATTGCACGGTGTTGACGCACTGGCGATGCGGGGCGTACGAGTGGATATTTCAAAGTTCCAAATAGAATATAAACCGAACTCGCGGATTCTACAAGATTAACTTTGATTCCGACAGAGACTTTAGCCTGATCGAACTGAATCTAACCAACTCTGTACGAGCGTGACACGACGTGACGTTACGCGTGACTCTATAGCTATTAACCACCGAGGGTAGAAACCGAAGGGTTTATATAGTCCCAAAAATGAGTGGGGATGCGTTATGAATTTCCATATAAGGAAAATCCTTCGGGGTCGTGTCACTCCCGTTCTCACGGTCGCGATGCAGCTGGTAGAGATCTTGACCTCCATTAGTGGGGTTGATAAGCGAAAGGCTTTTAGGGCGTTTTCCCTTCGCAGACGCGAGCTCGAAAGACGGTTGAGAGCGACGTATGGGAAAATTCCACATACGTAACACTATTTTAAATAATACTTTTTTTGACGAGACCTTTATGTAATTAGGTTTCGTGCAATGATAGCTTCCTTTCGCCGAAGGATATTTCGTAGAAAGAGAGTCTTCTCGGTCCTGGTATTTTGGCGAAAGAGAGCGTGTCCCTTCGATCCTAGTATTTCGGCGAAAGAGGACCTCTGTCTCCGGGCCCTTGTATTTATATGATTTTGCAAGGGGTTGTGGGGTGTACGCGCGGTATGGACTTTGCCCTGCTTATATAATATTTTACGGTATGAAGGGGGGTGCGCAGTACGCACCTTGACCTGATTAGGAACATGCGTCGCATTAACTTTTGGGGGTTTTTGTAGGGATCAAAGGTTGGTCTATATTGGGACTCGCAGTTTTTCTTCTAGGGTTTTTATACACGTGATTTTGAATTGCTCAACTCCTCGAATGGATTTTGGGTGTTTTAATAGGAAAGGGACGTCGGTGGGTTTGACTGCTTTGGTCATTTAGGGGGTGTGAGACGTGGTCTCGATTTAAGATATTTGTGGGGCGAGGGACTTGTTTAGATTCGACGTAAGAGAGGAATTTGTGCCGCGTTGGGCGAATAAGGGAAGGAGATTTAATGATTGACCGTCTTGAGATGGGGACCGCTAAGGTACATCGCCAAGGCGGCTGAGGTCATTGGTAAAGGGGTAAGAATTGAGGTTTGGGGAAGATTTGAGTGGAGTTGTAGATTGATTTATAAAAGAGAGTTGATATAACCGCGCTCGAAAAATCGTGGGGCGTCACAGTATCAGTCCTCTTATAAAAAATATATGTAAATAAAACTACAAGATGACAACAACAATAAGAATAATAATAAAACAATAAAAATAATAATGATATTGACTCTGGCGGAACATCCCAAGTCCGCGTGGTAAAGCTCCAGACGTTGTGTCACGTCACTAACATGCGACGCGACCGATTGCAAAGCCAAAGCACGTAACAAAGCACAAGCGTAAATTGTTAAAGCGTGATTACTTATTAATTGCTTTGAAGTAATAAAAATGGTTAGAACGTATGTGGATAGACTTGAGTGGATTGGATGAAGGTTTGACATATCACGCGTAAGCAGACCCTATGTTTATACTATTTATAGGTTAAGTTGAACTTTTTAAAAAAAATATTTTTGTTTGTTTCATATACATTTCCGTTGGTTAAAGAACATAGGTCTAGGTCAGAATTTCGTACATTCAAACAACGCCTTATTGTGTTATAATCATTTTGAAAAACTCTGTTGAAAAACTCTGGTGGATCTTCTCAAACCCGCGTATGTGGAGTTCCAGGGTCTTCTGCCCTCTTTACTTAAAATGTACTGCATGCAGCATGTAATGAACCTGGAATAATACATGCATTTATTTTATAATTTTACAATTTTAACCCTTCGTGGTCACACGGGGTGTATTGTACCCCAACAGCAATTTCCGATTTGAAATATCGTACCTTTATGTCTTCCAAAGGGGATTTATCGCAAAAAAGAAAATAAAAAAAATTAAAAAAATCGGTTTTTACGACATCCCTAGAAAATCGCTCACTTTCAACTTCAAATTTTATCATATAAAAAATTACATTTCTAGAAAAAGACTATCAGACCATGACTGTATAAGTATTACGAATGTACAATTATCATTGCAAAGTTAAAAGATGCAAAAATACGAAAATGGTAACTCAAAAAATGACGCTGGGGTACAGTGAACCCCGTGTGACCAATTTGTAATTATAAGAAGGTGTGACCACGAAGGGTTAAGTCCTAAAATGTGATAAATAATAAATTTACTTACTCATTGTTAACTTTACTATATGTTTGAAGGTACTGAATGATTGTTTTTGCTATTTTCCGTACCAACTATATTTTTCTGCCACAGAATCTTTTATTAATTTATTTAATATCATCAACGCCATTATCGTAGCATTGCTTCCACAGCTGCTCTTCAGTAAATGAATCTATAAAAGTTAATTAATAAATTATTTTAGTCATGAAAAATGGCTTCATTGAAAACAGCGTTCATGTAACGCCAATCATAGGGGTGCATTCAAGCGAAGCAATGAAAAAAATAACAATCACCATAACTTTAAATCCGGGTTGACCAATTGGCGACTCACGAGCCGCCGCACACTGGGGCACGTAAAGGTTGAGTCTCTATGGCGCGGCCGGCGGCCAAATCTTAAGCACCGCACTTATGGAGAAGCATGTAACCGTTCTCCATGCCGCGTTTTCGACCGGCCGCGGCCGCGCGTCTGCTACAGCAGCAACCTAGGCTACTCGAGACGCAACACAATGCGATGAGTGTCTGTTTTCGGTCATGATGGCGGAGTCTACTAGCCGCGCGGCTAGCCACAGCGACAAACCGCTCGACTCCTCCAAACTGATTGTGAGTCATAGCCGCGGCCGCCCTGCGGTCCAACGGCAGAGTGGGACAGAATGCCCAAAAATAAGGAAACAAGATAGAATTAAATAATTATGGGATTATATTTTTTTATACAGGGTGTAAACAGTATACGTAGCAATATTTTAGGGGGTGGTAGGGGAGGTCCAATGGAACATAAAAGTCCTATGACGTAATGTCCGATCTGTCTCCATTTTACAGTAATAATGCCCTAAAGTTTGCACCATGCGTTTGAAACGGGTAGTAGCTGGCGCATATTGGTGAGACCAACACATTGAAACAGGGTGTTGACTTCTGATCTTTCATGTAATTCCCAAAGTGGTGTGTTTTTCGGAAGGAAAGACTTTTAAGAGTGATCCTCCAACGACTCGACTCAAGGAGATGCCGCATCATATCCCGTAGCGAAGACAACACACCATGATGCTTCACCGCAAGTTTATGGCTTCCGACCCTTGAAGGGGTTTGAATACCTATTAAGAACCAAACTCTTTCAGCTCCGCATTTCTCATCAGATCTCTGCGAAAACGACGGCAATCGATACCTTTCGTCATCGTTTGGTTGTCATTTAAAGTGAATTACGAGTAAAAGATAAATCGAGACAAATCATGTCAAACGTAAAAAAGTGAATACACATTTTTTTTAAAACAGAATCGAAAATAATAATTATTTGAAGTGAGAGGACAAGAAATACGTAGATTTCGTTTTCAAATATCGCTTAAATGAAAAAGTAATGTCCCAGGTACGCGACACTAACCAAAGTAAAAGGGTCGCAACGTCAAGTGCGATTGGGTTAATGTAGATAACGAATATTCACTTCACTGCACTCTTACTAACACTGATCACTTAATTTATTTTTCATGGAACGCGTTCGTACCTTATAAAAATTGGTGAAAATGAATTTTCACTTGGCGTCCGGTGCTGCGGATATAGCTGCCCAAATGCTCGTACAGCAGTAATTGCGTCTCCGTTGTTCTAGGTTTATGCTCGGAACAACGCGTAATACACTTGTGTAGAAAACACTTCTCTGACGCGATTGCAAACTGACAGGATTTTTCCAAGCAAGTTCCTCTACTCCAAGTAGTTTTTCTCGTTCCATTATGAGTTAACTCCCACCAGGACAAGATGCTTTAGGTAAAAAGAAGCAAGCACATTTTCGAGGCACATGTGCGTTGCAGAAGTGCAACGAACGAACCATCCTACACTTTCACAAAAGCCCGCGCTCCCTTCTTTTACTGCCAATGTACCCATTGCTTAGAGATAGACAGCAGACCACGTGTTTCGGTTCGAAAGGGTCCGAAGAGACGAGAAACAGAAAATTCCTCGAATTGTTACAAAAGGAGAAAAGGCATACCAATCCTGTTTCCGTTTCCCGAGGCCCTGAGTTCACGTTTGCTACGAGGCGGAACCAGTTAAGCCATAAATTACCCAAAACTGTAGTAAATCGTTCTCTACCAGCCTGATTAATTTTGGAGAACTAGAAATTAAAGAGTATTATCCAACATCAATACGCCTCGCGAAGAGACACAGGAAAAGAAGGGGTAGTCCGCTGACTGCGCGTAGTCCCGCCTGCTCACCCTACCGTCAAATGCAAGACAGATCCCTTATCTCTCGAGTATAAACACGCGTTCGATTTTCAAAAGAAAAGCACGCTTTGCCGTATTCCGGACCGCATATTTTGCCGGCGCGTCTAGATAGCGCAAAATATGCTAGATTTCTTCGACGGGATTTGCCACTTCTGTTAGAAGATATTTGCCTGGCCACCCGAAGAAATATGTGGCTTCTTCACGACGGCGCCCCAGCCCATATGGGAAGAGCTATACCAGCTATGGAACGAATATGGGGGAACCGAATAATTGCACGGAATAGTACGGTTGCGTGGCCGCCAAGAAGCCCAGATTTAAATCCAATGGATTTTTACGTATGGGGCCACATGAAGTCATTAGTATACACGGACATCGAATTTGAAACCTTAGAGGAATTGCAAGGTAGAGTATTTCATGCTGGTAACGTTATACGCGAACAGCCTGGAATATTTGCCCGCGTTCGCGACAATTGGTTACGTCGGTGTCAGGCGTGTCTGGATGCAAACGGCAACCATTTCGAGCATCTTTTGTAAATAAATGTAGGTAGCGAAATGTGTATTTCTTTACTACACATTCAGGTCAGAGTAGCCACGCATTGACAGCAGCTTGTTGCGTGACAGTTTAGTCACACTAAAAGGAAAGAAACAGTTTTATCACTTTCTGAAAAAAAAACAACACGTTTTGCAGTCACGTCGTCAAAGGAATTTACTTCCATGTAAATCAATGCATTTTTCATAAGCATCAAAACTGTCATGCAACAAATTGCCACCACTGCACGCCTGGCCTAAGAACACGTGTAGAGTTTTCGTTCACTTGTTTCTTATTTTCTAGCTGACGACCCTAAGTGCCTCCGCTACTCCAAACAGATCCTCAATGGGACCGCTACTGTAAGGGGCCCGTAGTTACTTGCTTACTGGGTCATCTTGAACAGCTCACAACGGGCGATCTTTGTGCTACGGCTCATCTGTGTGCGTGTAGCGACGATCTTTTCCACAAACATCTCCGATGTTTAAACCTTTATAACAGCGAAACTATACGACATACAACAAAATGTATTCAGACCATTTTACTCTACTGGTGGTCTCTAATGTATGTGCAAAATTATGGAATCTTGCGATTATTAGTTTAGCATATAGACATGTTAACTTTGAGGCATTATTACTGTAAAATGGAGACAGATCGGACATTATGTCATAGGACTTTTATGTTCCATTGGACCTCCCCTACCACCCCCTAAAATATTGCTACGTATACTGTTTACACCCTGTATATTTCTTGTAAACTAATAATATGAACTCCTAAAAAAGGGAAAAATATCGTGGCCTCTACATCTGATCTGTGTGTAAACACGTGTCAAAGTTTATATGTTTTTCTTGTGGGAAATTTTGAATTGAGTCTTTTAAATTTTGATGATATAAAAGACACAAATTTTTTGGGAACCGAAATGAGTAGTATCGTTTTTGGTAAGCAATAACAAAGAATTGGTTACATACAATTCTTTTCCATAAGAAATCCATTGAAGAAATATTAGCAATTTTATATTAGCAAGCGTCTTTTTAGTTACCCTCCGGGAATTTCCTAGCAAATTTCATTTTTGTTTTATAATCAACATATATTTGGCTTTGCAACTGCGAAAATGAGATTTGGCAATATTTACCAATAATGGAGTAATTACCTGTATTCTATGTCGCACAGTGGGGCTGAATCCCAATAAATAGGAAAAAAATTCAACAGCAACACATTTTTCGCACTGAAACTGCTGAATATAATTAAGGAAGTTCATAAAAAAAATATTAATATACAACTCATACGGAAGTTTGCCGTTATTTAGAAAAATTAAGTCAATAATTCCCAAAAAACTGGAACAATTTGATAAATATATCTATATACTATGGAAAGTGCACAAATATTTGCAAACCTGTATCCATGTTATCCTATATACCAAATACTGTTCATAAAGTGTCAATACATTCATACGTAATTATTATATACAACAATTATTTTCATATTACTTTCTTTTCTTTAAACATTAAAATAGAAAATATAAAATAGTTTAAAGAAGGAACATTGTACTGTATGAACTCCGGGTGGTACCGGTACCTATAGGTGCATTAGACACCCCCCCCCCCCCCCCCACTCCGGATTGTGAGATTGGGGGAAAATCAGCATCAAGTATTTTGAATCATATATTTATTCGTATTAAAATATTTATTTGTATAAAAATATATCTGCATATTATTATTTAATACATTTTTTCTTTGTATAAATAGCCATTATGAGTAATGGAATTTTAGCTGTGCATATGTAATTGTGTCATCTAAAGCGCAGTTGGAAAGCATCTTTATGTACTAGCAGCTCATTTTGATTTCACATCTTTTTTTAATTTTGTAATTATTATTATCTTCTATTTTTTGTGATTTTCATGTTTTCATGTACTGGCGTATTTTTTTACTTTTTCAATTTTTCTTTGCAATTAACATGAATATGATATATCTATCATATAGGTTAGATACGTTGGTCTATTGGCTATCAGGATATAGTGATGGATACATAAAAATATAACTTTCATTTTAAGACTTTTTTCCTCCCCAGCCCCACTGTGCGCCGGGGGCCCCTCTGCTGTGCTGCCACGCTGAACGTCCCCCCTTCATACCGACCAAACTCTGACGATCGCAGACGAAAAGAGAAGGAAAGAAGCAGGAATCGACTGCGAGATCGTCAGTGTTTAGTCGGTATGGAGGAGGAATGTTTAACGTGGCAGCAAGACGGAGGGGCCCCCGGCGACTCGTGAGTCGCCAGTTAGTCAACCCTGCTTTAAATAATTGAACGGAAAGTGAAATGAAAGTTATATAGTATATGCATATTTACAAGGAAACTTTGTGAAAAGTAAAAGCTTGTAGCACAGAAAGCAAAGAAATATATGTATTTTAAATAATCAAACAATTGCAGTTGGTTAATAAACATCAAATATGTTATATTAGTTACTTCAACTAAAAATAAGATCCTTAATTTGAATAATTCATATCCATTGAGCTATAAGAATACCTGGAGAGGGAACAAAGCAATGGCGGCCGATCCGAGAAAGAGGGAAGATAACGGTTGAACCTATCTCTGTCTTACAACAGGCTATGAATGTATAGTGCATGTGAGTGAAATTATCTGCGCACACACATACATATATAACACATATAGTACAGAGTGAGAGGGATAATAGGAAAAAGGATAGGTTTACCCGTGATCTTCTGTTTCCTTCAAACCGCTGTCGCCTCTACTTCTTCCCACTGCTGTTCCCTCTCCAGGTATTCTTATAGCTCAATGTTCATATCTATTATCTGCGAAAGACCTGCTTTTGTCCCGTCCTTATATAGCGTGAATGAAAACATAAGTTCGACTTAACCTACAAATAGTATATACATGGGTTCTACTTACCCGTGATATCTATCTGTTTTCGGCGCACAGGTCCAGTCAATTTTAAAACAATAAAAAACAAGCTATTTAGCAATAAAAATTATAAAAGCTTTCGATGTTTTGATCTTAATTTAGATCTTCCTCAGGAAAGTTACGAAAAATTATAAAATACTGCTTATGCTGTTAGAATTTAGTCACCCTGCTCTCATAACACTTGTGACAAGCGAGTTGGTTGGAATAAGACTGAAGTAAACCGTGAAACAAAACATCTGCTTCGAGAAGGTGAGAACAAGGTAAATACCGTTGAACGTTGAAAACATATTTAAACTTCTTGAAATTCAAACTTAAAGGATGTATCGTTTGCAATAACAAAGCATTCTTGCTCATATGGTGTGTCCTACACTCTAAAGGTGTTAACGAGCAAATAAACATTGACATAACAATCAACTGATATGTAGACAATTAGTTCGATCATATAAAATTCTATGGAAGCAAAAACATCATAAAACATTACTTTTTTAGCAATGTTGTGTAATATTCTTGTATTTTAGGTGTTTCATACCTAAGATTTACACTAGGCTGTTTAATCACGTGAATTGTCTCCAAAAGAATCCTCTGATTTAAATTAGTTTCCTTATCAAAAATCTTAATATTGTCAAAATCAAACCTATGATCAAACTCTAACGAATGCTGGGTAAAGCAGTATGTTGTAAAGGGGGTAAAAAATATTTCTTTTATGTTCATATACACGTCTCTCTAAAAGTCTAGATGTTTGTCCGATATAAACTTGATTACAACCCAAGCAAGGGATTGAATATACGATGTTAGAGTGTTTTAAAGGAGGTATTTTGTCTTTAATTAAAGGGAACAATTATTTCGTGTAAAACGGTAATTTAAAAATACAGTAAAGTCTCGTTAGCGGCACGGTTTGATGTACACGATACGGACTTTTCGCTATCCCCACCACTTCTGTCTCACTCTTGTCCGGCGCAGGCGAGAGCGAGATGGAACGAGATCGAGCGAACGCAGTGAGAGCGAGCGAGGACAGTACGAGACAGACGACACGTTGATATTTTGTCTCCCTCCGTCTTTCGGACGCCTGGTTCTCCGTCCTTTGCGTGCGCGACGGTCGTGCGCGATGGTCGCTAGCGATAATGGTGAGCATGGGAACCGCTTCTGATTTTGCGAAGCGGTTCCCTGGCTACCGTAAGCGCTTGCGACCATCGCGCACGACCACTGCGCACGCAAAGCGCTCCATCTCTCGCTCCCCCTGCGACCAGAAAGCAGCGAGAAACTCATACTCGGAATTAGGGCTCCGTTCACGGTACGGGCTCAACGCCGGTCCCGACCAGCGAGCGGCTAACGAGACTTTACTGTAGTGTGAATTCCGGCTTTTCTAAAGATTCTTCTTATGTCATTAGAGATATTATTACAAAACGGCAATACAACGGTGTTCCTCCAACTAATTGATCCTACTTCATTTTTCCTTAATTCTTTCCGTCTTTCTGTCAGCAATGGATGGTAAATTTCGAAAGTACGTTCTTTAATAATGGAAGAAACCATTTCTATAGGATACCCATTACGTTTTAAGGTGTTTTTTAGAAGAAGCAAATTAGCTGGTCGGAATTCTGGATTCGAAGGTAAAATCGCACGATCAATTAGTCCTTTAATTAATCCTACCTTGTGTTGCATGGGATGTGCAGAAAAGAAGTTAATTGTGCGCCGAAACCTGTGCGCCGAACACAGATAGATTAATTATTACGGTCGAAATTATACTTATAAATAATTTTTACCCGTGATATGTCAAACCTTCATCCAATTCACTCAGGTCTCCTGCGCCACAAAACACACACGTTCTAACCATTTTTATTACTTAAAGCAATTAATAAATAATCACGCTCTAACTATTTACGTTTGTGCTTTCTTACGTGCTTTGGCTTTGCAACCTGTCGCGTCGCATGCAGGTGCATGTGCGTGACGTTGCACAACGCCTGGAGTTTCACCACGTGGGCTTGGGAAGTTCCACCAGAGCAGAGATGGGCAGAAAATTATTTCAAATAAAAAATTGATTTCGAATAAAAGACAAAACTTTTATTCGAGACTCATCAAATAAAAATAACTGAGAGTTATGTTTATTTCAAATAAAAATAAGCTGGAGTTATGTTTATTTCAAATAAAAATAAGCTAGAATTATGTTTATTTCAAATAAAAATAAGCTAGACTTACCTTCATTTGAAACGTTACAAATAATTTTTTGTTCGACGTGAATTTATCCGACGGCTACTGTTTGGAAATGGTATAGTTCCCAACGCCCCCACTCACCTATTGGGCAGCGGAACGAGCTGCTGATCGACGATCGATGGTCAGTCGATCGATCGATACTCACCATCGAACGCTCAGCCAATCACCGCTTACCACGCGAATCTATCAGCCAATCAGAGGGCAGCGGAGAATCGGGAAGAAGCGTTAGCGGAAGTCCGCTATAATATCACTCTCGTGTGTGAACTCTTGTTGCAAACGAAGTCTCTGCTACGCGTCGCGTATCTTTTTGCGTCTTTGTATAAACGGTACAATCATTCTGTGTTAAATCAATCACATTCAATTCACACTCACTCACTGACCACTCACAATCACTTTTGAACACTCACAGTCCCCAATTAATAGAATTGCAGTGGACGCCACGTGGTGAGCCACCTCGTGGTTTTAATCATATCCCACTCATTCAATCACAAACAGTGCTGTGGATCAATAATATCCCTGCGCTGAATCAAAATCAGGTACACTTACACACACTCTTTTAACTGATCGACTCATCGAGTATTTTATCAAATAAATCATAGACAAAGTGTTCTCACTGCAAGAAGTGTATAAATTCATTTAACCTGTCTAAGAATCCAAATCATCTCCACCCATAAATCACAATCTCAAACAGCTACAAATAATTTTTTGGTTTGACGGGAATTCATTTTAACCTTCAAATATTTTTGTCGTCTTTTCATTCATTTGTATTTTAAAATTATTTGGTGCTCAAATAACTCTGGGTGTAGAAAAAGGGAGAGAGGGGGAGTGTGTACTAGAGAGCGGTAAGCAGGAGAGCATGATGCGAGGAGGTAGTTGTTAGAGCGAGAGGGAACGAGGATTAGAAAGGGAGGTGGATATTAGCAACGGGCTTCTCGCTCGCTCCCGTTCCCTCTCGCTGTAACTACTACCTCCTTGCATCATGCTCTCCTGCTTACCGCTTTCTAGCACACGCTCCCCTTCTCTCCCGTTTTCTACACCCAGAATTATTTGAGCTTCAAATAATTTTAAAATACAAATGAATGAAAGGACGACAAAATTATTTGAATGTTAAAATGAATTCCTGTCAAACAAAAAAATTATTTGTCGCCGTCGGGTAGATTCCCGACAAACCAAAAAATTATTTGTGGCGTTTCAAATAAACGTAACTCTGGGTTATTTTTATTTGATGCCAAATAAAGATAAAGCCTCTTTTATTTGATACGTTATTTAAATAATTTTTTATTTATCTCTGCACCAGAGCCATTGCTATTATTTTTATCGTTATTATTATTGTTCTTGTTGTGGTATTATATAGGAAAAATATATGAATATTTAATTGCCAGTATTTATTGTAATTTAATTAATTCCCTTACATTTTTTATCCTACCTGTAATATCAAACAAATTTTGCCGAAACATCATTGCTGTAAAATTTCCGAGAAGTTACGGGACCATTTGCTGTAAAATCTGCAAACAATAATTATTATCCCAGATAGCAGAAAGACGTCTTATGTACGTCCGAAGAACATCCGTTCCGGACGTACTGTACGTTCCGAGGATGTCCCAAGAGTGTCCATATGTCCCCTGTACGTCCCCGTAGAGTTCATTAAATGTCGTAGGAAGGTCCTATTTACAAAGTAGAACGTCCTGAGGACGTACCGTGTCAACATTCTCCGAACGTTTTCTGAATGTCCGAAAGTACAAATTAAATACGTCCAAAAGGCGTCTTAAAAACATTTTCCAGATGTCGTAAAAGCGTCTTAAAGACGTCTTCATCAAGTCTGGGTTAGGACATTAAGAAAAAAAAAAACTTGGCGGTGACGAGAATCGAACCCAGGTATCCCAACTTACGACGCAACCGCTTTTCGCAACTACCCAAGACACTTCCTTGAAAATCGTTCTCATTTCTAGGTATATAACTATATTTAATTGTTTATAAAATACACGCATTGACGCGAAATATTCTACAGAATATCATCATTCGACCTCTTGACTCATTGCTTAAAATTTCACATTCGTTTCAAGACAGATGTTATAACGACGTCTTAAAGACGTCGTGTGTGTAAGAATTAAAGATGTCTGTCTTAAGACGTCATGTGCTATCTGGAAACATTTCAGCGACTTCATTGCACAAAAAATAACGCAAATGCGAGATTCAATCATAAGACTGTTTTGCAACCTAACCTTAATCATCTGTAAAACCTACAAGACGGTTATTCTTCGAAGATCGGAAATTCAGTTCTTCTAAACATTCACAAGACTTACGAGACGAAGATTCTCGGAACATTCGAAATGCAGTAGTCCAAAACAATCAGGTGACTTACAAGATTGTTTGATGTTTCTAGAACATCCGAAATTTAAATCCTAAGAACGTCCGTAGGACTTAAGAAATGGACGTACCTAGAACATCCGAAATTTAAGTCCTAAGAACATCCTAAGTATGTTCAAAGTGGACGTAGGATGTTCGGATATAAACTGGACATGAAACGGACGTCCTTGGGATGTGCGGTGCTATCTGGGTATTGATATCAATTAGGGAAAAGTCTATGCAAGAATCGATTCTGGAACCTTTGTTGTAAAATGTCCGAAAATTTTCATGACCATTGCCAGAGAATGTCCTGAACGCTCCGTGACCATTGCCAAAGAATGTCCGGAACGTTCCATGAGACTGGCAGGAAGGTTCCAAATGGCAGTGTTCCACCGCAACATGGCTGGAATGTTCAAGGAAGGTTCCTATGTCCGCACCGAGGGAACATTCCACGGCAACACCCATGGAACCTTCCTGCATTCTTCGGGCAACGGAGTGTGCTGTATGGGTTGGAGAAATATGAGGAATACATCGGTGTCACTTCCATATCGATTCGATAAAAAATAAAGAATTATTTTTTTCTAAAACAGGACGGAATCCTCGGCCGATCCCAGCGAATTGAGGGTAAAAAATTCACTTGCAGTATATTAAAAAGTTCTTTATTTTTCATCGTATCGATGTGAATGGGACACCAATGGATTCTTGGCGGTCTCCCGATTAAAGTTATACTATATTTCATGCAAATGGGACTACATTTACATAAGGAACACAAATTCCAGAAAATTCGGCGAGGCACCACGGAGAGTTGACCTCGCCACGGGGTGGCAGAATTGCATTTTATCCACCTATTTTTAATAGAAAGCCATATCTTCTCACAATTGACAATAAGTAAATGTAACCGTATTCTAAATGTAATTTTATAAATCGTATTTTCAGTTTTGACCATTACCTAGTACGACTATGTATGTACATGGTCTACCGACACATTTAAACAAAAGACATCGTCGTACTTTGTCGAAATAATAAAGTAAAATATAAATCATATAATAAAGTTCGTGTTGTCAGGGATGTTGGCACGTCGGAAACAATGGTTCGCCCCATCGATGACGTTTGTCCGTGGGACGTACCTTCAGGCCCCAGTATAGAACACGCCCTGGATTCCACGAGGTCCCAACACTTGGCGTTATTTGGAACAACGCTATCGGTTGAAAGTCAACAAGAAGAAAACGACAACAACTTAGTTGGGCAACCGCAATCTATAAAAATTGCGCAAACATCCCGCAAAAACTCAACGCAATTGGATTCCTGCAATTCAGCATCTCATGTTAGTCTATCAGTAACGGAAGTCTCTGAACATCTTCAGAAGTCTTGCAGTTTGCAAAACAGCGGCAATATAGGTAAATATTCGTATTTTCTTCACATACTAGAACAAGAATAATTATAAGCTATATATTTCCTTGACGTCATGCTAATTTCAGTTTTATGATAATAACGTCATTCAAATCTTTCCCCCCAAATACAAATTTCAAAATGATGGAAAATATAAAAGAAATCTTATCGAAGAAGTGTTTTATATAAACTATATGGCATGCAGTATGTTCGGCAATAAATAATAGGAAATTAGTGATAAAAGTTTAAATGAATGATTATATGTGCCAAACTAAGACGAAAATCAAGAATAACGAAATTGCGGTGACCGCTTCGTTTTTTTAGTTATTAATGTTTCGACATTTGGGTCTGGAACGCTTGAGGTACAGCAATTCGGCGACAATGGCTTGTGCGAGCCAGCCAGCCAGCGTGCGTGCAGTGGCGGCGCACGGTGGTCCCAAATAGCCAAAAGCTGGGCGAAATCTAAAACCGTACTTCAATTTTGTAATAAATCGGTATTCCGTGATTTGTGTGGTCACTGAATACGAATCTGAACATTAATACTTTAAAAATAAAATGTGGAATCTAATATAGTGGCCATATATTTTAAAAAATTTTTGGATTTGCAAGAAACTCTATATTCCAGCCCCGATAACACACGACGCACAGTGGTCAAAAATCGCCAAAAGCTGGCCAAAATACAATTTTCGAAGTATATAGTAACTTGTCGCTATTATAGCAGATTTGTTGTATATATATATCAGTGCATCAAATGCTGCTTGAATTTATTAATTATATTGTTTGGTTATTGAGATATAGGCCGTCAAAGTTGACGAAATTTTATGCTCCTTAATGTCTTGAAAATGGGAACATGTTTAATGTGTCAGAGAAAGTTTATCTGAAAAGATCCATATATGTATGAAACAGTTTACCATTAAAGTAGGTGTTATAAACATAAACTTTCCATAGAAACAAAGTAAAATATCTTTGAATTTACCTTTGTAATTCCCTTCTCAATGTGTCGTAAATCTAAGTCATGTTTTAATAAAACGGAAGGAAAACAAAGATGAGTGTCACCGAGTGTCACGCTGTAACAAGTTTCTTGATATAAAGTAACATGTCAAGTATGATATCCAGTTGAGAAAATTTGCGGTTTTTAAAGATATTTAAATTTAAAGTGCCAAGTGTATTTAGTATATAAATAAAACAGCATTCATTATTTCGAACAACACTTATATTCAATAGTTTTCTTTTCTTTTTTTCCCCTTGGGCGCTTGCCGGGCGCTCAGTCCTGTTGGACCATTGTGCCCGAGCCCGTACGGGCAGTCCTAGTTGGGAGGGCTTTCCGCCAAACCGGCCTCTCGTACAAATTCGAGAAGGCCGCTCAGGATTGTGTCCTCCAAGTTTGCTGTGCGGCAGAAGGCTGCTCCCAGCAACAACTGTCTCTGGGCCGCAAAGCCCACGCACTGCGTCATTAAGGTGGGATCTCCTAGCTGCGACAGGGTGCTGGCTATAGGGTAAGCCTGGAGCCACTGGACTCAAAGAGATGCCGCCTGGCACCCCGTGGCCGAGGTGAACCCTCGGTCGCGAGGAAAAGCCCCCGCAGTGCCTCCCCGAATTTTAGGGCTTTCGATCCCCGAAGGGGTCCGAGAGCCTATTAATAAATGAGAAATCTTCGACTTCCTCATTTCTCATCAGATCTTTGCGAAAAGGACGCCAATTGATTGCTTATGTTTCGCCGATGAAACTGACACCAAGAATGACGCAATTCGGACCATAATTGAGGAAATTTCATGAAAAATAAATTTCCATAATTGCAAGCTAATTTCGTTAATAATAGTCCGATTTACACGAAGTTTGGTATGATTTTCATCGGAAAAAGATAAGAAATCCATTGGTGTCACTTCCATATCAATACGATAAAGAATAAAGAATTAGTTTTTTCTAAAACAGGTATGAATCCTCGGCCGACCGCAGCGATTTGAGGTCGGCGCCCCGCAGTCAAGGGGTGAAAATGTGAAATATCCATTTCAGCTTATTAAGAAATTCTTTATTCTTTGTCGTATCGATATGGAAGCGGTACCAATGGATTCCATGTGTTTTTCTGATGAAAATCATACCAAATATCATGCAAATCGAACTACTTTGACATAGGGAATACAAATTGTATTACCTGGCCCAGCCATGTTATTGCTCTCGGCATTCAACGGGAGGTGTACCTGAGACCGAAGGCCCTGACTCGCACCGAGGAAGCAAAACTGTGGGGTAGTAGATCTTTCCCGATGATCAGGGGAAAAAAGCATATTAATAATCCAGGGACCACTGTAATTCCTCTACGTTCGGCAGGCAATAAACCGTGTTTCGCTACAGTTTCCCGGCCCGGGTAAACGAGCCGCGCGCTCCCCTTTTATGACAGGATTACCACTCGTACCTCATTTACTGTAATGATGTTTGAAAACAATCTCGACTGCTTTCGTACCCGTAGCAATCAAAAAGTTTAGCTACGCCAGGGTTGACCGTACGGTGCCGCGAGTCGGTTGTGGACAACGGTACGTGCCGGTCCCAAGTCCTCGTGTAGCGCCCGGTGACAGAGCAATTACCGGATTAACTCAGTGCGAAGAAAGTTTAAACCCCGTGCAAAAATCGGCACGGTGTCGATTGTCCCTGATCGACATCAGGTACACAAATGCTTCCCGACGAACGCTTCGAAAACAAGCAATTGCCTACCGTAAACGAATGAAGAAATTTCGCTTCTAAAAATTCTAAATTACCGGCTGTAAAAGATAATTGGAATTTTCGCCTCGCTCTGAGCCCAGATTTAAAATTCTGCAGGAAAAATACGTACAAACATAGACACGTGTTTACACATACCTAGATCAGAAGTAGGCGTCATGATTTTTTTACCTTTTTTAGGTACTCATATTAGTAGTCTACAGGTATCATATAAAAATACGTACTCCCATATCTTTTGAATTCTAACTTCTGTCCTTATTTCTTGGGATTCTGTCCCACTGTGGACAATGGATCGCAGCGCGACTCACAGTCGGACTACGCATACAAATTCCCAGACATTGGCGAAAATATGAAGTACCTTTTTTTATTGATATAATTATATGAGCATTATCCTTGAGCACTAATGGATACGAAATTATGAAAATATAAAGTTTTTAAATCCCGAATTTTTAACAGTAAATACGTTCACTTCTGGAGACGGCTGTAATATGAATGTAAATAATTAGTATTAGAATAATGAAAAAAAATTTTACCATGATACTACACATTGGGGTTGATTGTTAAGAAGTTGTTTATGTGAAAAAACCCAATGATTTTATTTGTTTTCAACTTGTCAAAAAAAATTTGTTTTTGTCGATTTAAAAAAATGTCGAAAATTGTCCAAAAAACATTTTATACCCATATAATCACTAAACATCGTAGTTTTAGAAAATCCAAACACCAGCTGCGTCAACTTGCGATCTTGAGCAGAATTAATAAAATTGTGTACGCATGTGGGACGAAATAAGTAAATATGTATCTAGACATTCCTTTTCTTGTATCCGATTCATTATGTCATTATGATATCTCTATGGAAATGAATATAAATATGATATAGTGAACTATAATTCATAAAATATGGTTATTATTATTAAAGTTAGTTGAACCTTAATAAATAAACGACACAACCATCGCATCGCTTTCTTATTTTCTTAAAAAGAAATATATTTTTAGAAATAGATTTGGGGAGTCGAAATTATGATCAAACGTAATATTTATATAAATACTATGCATAAATTGAGACAACAAAACACAATTTTCAATATCTGTAGTAATTTCCGTTTCAAATACTGGTTCTATGTACCTAGATCCTCTTGAAGGCTTGCCGGTTTCACTGTCCGTGTCTACATCACATTCTGGTGTGTTCTGCATGTCCATTAATTCTTCTACATTTTCTTCATTAACTTCATTATTTAATAACAAAAGTACTTAGGGGAACATTAATTACTTTATATTTTGTCTGCAATGTGTGATCTAATATTTGAAATCAGAGGTTCCGATGAAATTAAGAGATTGTGGAAAATATCCTCATATGTGCGTTTTCTGTTTATTTTTTGACCGGTTATTAGTTCAAGATCAACAAAAAATCGCAAAAACAAAATAGTTTATGTGTGTAATATTTATGCCACTTTTGACAAAGATATGATAGGTCACATACAAGAAGTTTGAATGTCCAGCAATTTATACGTTTCGTCCCACTGTCTATTTACCTTCCTTTCTCATATACATTTTTGCAGAAAATAATAGTTCATCTCCTGAAGCCCTTTATATTTGCACCGAAAACCAGATAAAACTATTTTTAAATTTGCTAAATTTTCAAAGTCTCACAACTTTGCTAAAATTCATCCAAAGTTGATGAAACAAAACCATTTTAAAGTTTGAACTTTCTACTTTTCGACTCGTTGAATCACATTTATCGAAATGACTGTCCAGGGGGTAAAATCCGCCCTCAAAGAAGAGTGTGCCAAGCTGCAAAAATTTGTGATGTTTGTCATAAGCTAGAGAGTGCAAACAATATTTATTGCAATTTTTATGTTCACTGTCGGAAAGTATGATCATTTGCCTTTAAAATAAGTTAAACCTCATCAAAATAGGATGTTTTTTAACAAAGATACGGCCATGTCCAGAGATGTCTACATTTCGTCCCACTGTGCGACTGGTCGCTGGACTCCTTCGAGAGGAGTCTAGCGACCGGTGGTCGCAGTGCCAGCCTGCGACTAGGTATAATGGGAAACAGGCCCTCATCGCATTGTGTTGCACCTCGAGTAGCCCAGGCTGGTACTCAAACAGACTCGCGTCAGGCTCCTATGTCTGGCGCATACCCGACGATCGCAGTCGCATGTAGGAGAACAGATGCATGCTTACCCTATTGCACCAGTACCTGCGACCTGTCGCAGCTAGGAGATCCCACCTTTAGGTGGAGCGGCGTTTCGTCGTCCTCCCCACACCTCGGGCCTAGGTCCCTCGACGATCCCCAGGCGCGCCAGGTGCTTTCTTGTGTGCCAGTGTTCTGTGACCATCCCCACGAGCAGTCGCAGCTGCGACCTATCTAGGCGGCTGAGTGTCGCCCATAACTTTTTGGAAGGCCGCTTCAGCAGAGCCTTCGCGTGTCTCATCTGTTGGGTCCGTTCCCAGAGTTGTCCGAGTTGCTGTTTGATCCAGCACCCTGACCACTCCTTCACAGTCCCCATGGAGACACATACAGTGCACGACGGGTCCCGATCCGGATTACGTGCACCTTATCGAGCCCTGGCGTTTACCCCTTCGTTTACCTCGATTCCGGCGTGCCCCGGAACCCATAGTAGACTGACGCGGTTGCTATCAGTCAATTGCGTCAGTCTGTCCACGCAGTCTAGTACCAGACTGGATCGCACCACTGTGTTGTGTAGGGACCCAAGTGCGGCCCGACTGTCGCTACATACAGGGTGTCCCATCTAAGACTGGACAGCGGGATATCTCCGAACGTATTGGAGATAAAAAAATGAAAAAAATATGGCATCGCATGGTTCGAAGGGGCTGATCTATTAGCGCGAACGAATTTTTTTCGATTATTTATTTAAAAGATACGATGGTCAAGTTCTGTTTTTCAAATGGAACTATTTTTTCTGAACACCTGAGTTGATAGTGCGTTCCAAGACAAATTCAATGAGCATTAATGTATACACTTGATTTCCACAGGTTTTTGAGATATTGCGCTTGCAAATTCACTGATTTTCCCTGGAAAAAAGCCTGCTGAAATAGCAAGGACCGGTGACGGTCATACTGGCGCCACGGGTGGCACTGCCCGTTGAAACTGATACTTACCTGCCAAAGGTCGACGCCGAGACTGGCAAGCCCAAAGGCTGGACAATTCTTTTCCGCCAGAAATGCTACTTAGGTATGTACATCTGCGGTATCGAGAAGCGCACCGTTACTTTTATTTCGCACTTGCTTCTACGCTTGGATGGCCGGTTCATTTTGGAGGGATGCAAGCTCGATTGGTTAGGTTAGGAGGTGTGAAAGTTGCTAGACTAAATTTCAACTATAGGGAGCAGATTGTATTAGAACCAATCGGATTTGCATCCCTCACAAACGGCTGCTCTCTTCAAGAGGCCCTCTTCACAGCAATACCTCCTCCCCAATGCCCACCTTCTCTCGCATGGAATACGTCAACACATGCTTTTCTTTTAATATTGAAGCTCGTGTTTATACTCGAGAGGACCCCGCGTCGACAGCGGGCTACCCCTTTTCTTCCTGTGTCTCTCCACGAGGAGTATCAACGGTGGATTGTAGGAACGTAGATGTTGGGATGCTAGTTATTGAATTCAGGAGACGATAGAAACACTTTATTACAAAACACACATGTGCTATAATAAATGATCGAACTTGTGCCCCACTTCGCGCAGACCCATGACGGGGTGTTTCGCTGGGTACGCCTAATCCGCCTCGCAACCGTGACGAGGTCAAGCCAAAAGGTATGAATCCTGGGTCCTTGTTCCGGAGAAAGCCATAAAATTCGATGGGCACTGTGGGGTGTTGTCGTCCCAGCCACGGGATGAAATGCACAATTACCCTGCTTCTGTTTCAGAACTAAAATAATTCTTTACTCTTTATCGCATGGATATGGAAGTGTCGCCGATGAATTCCTTGTGGTTTTCCGATGAAAATCATGCCAAATGCCGTGTAAATCGGACTACTTTTACATAAGGAATACAAATAGCTTGTGTCAAAGTAGTCCGATTTGTATGATATTTCGTATGATTTTCATCAGAAAAACACAAGGAATCCATTGGCTTCACTTCCATATCTATGCGATAAAGAGTAAAGAATTATTTTATTTCTGAAGCAGAAACAGGGTAGTTCTGCATTTACGCCTCTCAACACGTGGGCAGGGACAACACCCCGCAGTGCCCATCGAATTTTATGGCTTTCTTCGGAAAAAGGACCCAGGATTCATACCTTTTGGCTTGACCTCGTCACGGTTGCGAAGCGGATTAGGCGTACCCAGCGAAACACCCTGTCATGGGTCTGCGCGAAGTGGGGCACAAGTTCGATCATTTATTATAGCACATGTGTGTTTTGTAATAAAGTGTTTCTATCGTCTCCTGAATTCAATAACTGGCATCCCGACATCTACGCTCCTACAATCCACCGTCGATACTCCTCGTGGAGAGACACAGGAAGAAAAGGGGTAGGCCGCTGTCGACGCGTGGTCCTCTCGAGTATAAACACGAGCTTCAATATTAAAACAAAAGCATGCGTTGACGTATTCCATGCGAGAGAAGGTGGGCATTGGGGAGGAGCTATTGCTGTGAACAGGGCCTCTTGAAGAGAGCAGCCGTTTGTGAGGGATGCAAATCCGATTGGTTCTAATACAATCTGCTCCCTATAGTTGAAATTTAGTCTAGCAACTTTCACACCTCCTAACCTAACCAATCGAGCTTGCATCCCTCCAAAATGAACCAGCCATCCAAGCGTAGAAGCAAGTGCGAAATAAAATTAACGGTGCGCTTCTCGATACCGCAGATGTACATACCTAAGTAGCATTTCTGGCGGAAAAGAATTGTCAAGCCTTTGGGCCTGCCAGTCTCGGCGTCGACCTTTGGCAGGTAAGTATCACTTTCAACGGGCGGTGCCACCCGTGGCGCCAGTATGACCGTCACCGGTCCTTGCTATTTCAGCAGGCTTTTTTCCAGGGAAAATCAGTGAATTTGCAAGCGCAATATCTCAAAAACCAGTGGAAATCAAGTGTATACATTAATGTTCATTGAATTTGTCTTGGAACGCACTATCAACTCAGGTGTTCAAAAAAAATAGTTCCATTTGAAAAACCGAACTTGACCATCGTATCTTTTAAAATAATAATCGAAAAAAAAATTCGTTCGCGCTAATAGATCAGCCCCTTCGAACCATGCGATGCCATATTTTTTTCATTTTTTTATCTCCAATACGTTAGGAGATATCCCGCTGTCCAGTCTTAGATGGGACACCCTGTATATAGATGTGCTTGCCCTCATAGCCCCTGTCCAGGTTCAACCTGGGACAGGTCCTGATAGCCTGCACCTCCGCTTGAAAAACCGATACGTGTGGGCCCAGGGCGATGGATCTTTCCACCCTGGGCCTCCCCCCCCCCCCCCCCACCATATCCCGGCTCCGGTTCCGGTTTTGGTCATGGAGCCATCTGTATAACACGTGAGCCCCCCCCCCCCCCCGGAGAGAGTAAATTCCTCCCGCTCTCCTCCCATTCGCTCCTGGTTGGGAAGCGAACGACAAAGTTTTGTTGGAAGCGATAGGCTGGGGCACATTGGTCTCCCCCCGCAGTCCAGGGCCTCGTGCGAGTCCCTTACGTCCTGCAGGATCGCTGCGTGCCCGTTCCTCGCGCCTTTCCATCCTCCCGCGAAGTGTATCCTCAGGGCAGCCTTGCTAGCCCCGGCCTCCGCAGCCAAGTGCGGCGGCGGCAGGTCCAGCAAGACCCCCATCGCCAGGGTGGGCGTGGTTTTCTTTTATTATTTTCGACAATATACTTGAATGACGTGACCTACTAATCGCAAAAATGTTGACTTTTTCACTAGAATCAGTAAAAATTAAATTTTCAAAATAATTTCGAAAAAAAATTAAATTAACGTTGTCATATTAAATTCGACATTCTAATTATATACTTTTGCAAAAAATCGGAAAACAACCAATTTTCCGAAAAATTCATTTTAAACAACGTTTATACCAGTGATCATAGATCTGCCATTTGGTTTTTTACAATTTTGACTTCAGATTCGTAATCAGCGACCCCAAAAACAAATAGAATACCAATTTTCTTGCAGATATATCCATTTTTTTTTAAATTTGCACGTCCGCCATATTGGATTCGCCATTTTGTTTTAAAAAATTTGGAGTTCAGATTCGTAATCAGCGACCCCGAAAAACCCCGGGCACCGATCTCTGGCTAAATTGAAGTACGTTTTGAGGGGTTTGCCGCTTTTTACCGATTTTTGACCACTGTGCGACGTCTTAAGGGGTCATGCTCAGTCAGGAGGCCGAAAAAAGATTGGTCTTTGGAAATTTTTTACTCGAAAGCTATAACACATTTCTCAAATATCTTTTTTCCTTGTAAGGATTGCATCTAGTACCGTGCATTGTAATTTTTTTATTTAAAAGTATTTATCTACAATAACTAACAAGGGGACACCACGCATGCGGAAATCGCTTTTGGAACGACAGTATATGGAGATCGTGGTACTTATATAGGATGAAAATACCATTTCGGCTTTTCGCCGAATGGGCCTTCGTTTTCAAGATATTATGGTTTAAAGTTTTGAACAAACGTAGTAAGCCGTATATATACCATCTATAGTAAGCTATATCCAATAAGGTTCGTTAGAGCAACGGCAGCGTGTCAGATTATCATGCGGACGGACGGGGTTCAAGTCCCCCCCTCGCAACTGCGTCATCTTTTTCCCGTGGAAATATATTTTGTGGATAGTACATATCACATAGTATGTTACATATTACCCTACGCAAATTTTAAGGTTAAAAATGCATTTACAACATAACATATTATTTTAATCATCTCTTTCACCGGTTTTTCATATTCTGTCAATTATGTTTCGTATATTTGTACGATATGTATCATCCCAAGAATTGTACAAAAGTGAATTAAATGAAACATTCATTGTCAAAAGGATTGTACAGTATAAATATAGAATCGTTGTCAAGACTTACTTGCTCCCAACTACCAGGTATTCGACCATTCTTTTGAGCATGTATAAAACCACCCTTACGGTCAGAAGTAACGGCTATCCCACTTTACCTGCTCGACAATCGCAGGTGTCGAAAGTTTCGGAATGAAATATTTTCGCAGTACCAGAATATGAAAACACCGGTGAAAGAGATGATTAGAATAATATGTTATGTTGTAAATGCATTTTTAACCTTAAAATTTGCGTAGGCTAATATATAACATGCTACGTGATACGTAACATCCACAAAATATATTTCCATGGGAAAAATTCGAAAAAAAATGACGCAGTTGCGGGAACTTGAACCCCGTCCGCTCGCGTGACAATCTGACACGCTGTCGGTGCTCTAACGAACCTTCTTGGATATAGCTTACTATAGATGATATACGAATACAGATATACGGCTTACTACGTTTGTTCAAAACTTTAAACCATAATATCTTGAAAACGAAGGCCCATTCGGCGAAAAGCCGAAATGGTATTTTCATACTACATGAGTACTACGACCTCCATATACTGTCGTTCCAAAAGCGATTTCCGCATGCGTGGTGTCCCGTTGTAAGACCTAAAACGGATGTACAATTAACGTCTTAACGTTTTTACGATAATTGACGTAATATATACATAAAGAAGTCATGACTAGGCCGGCTAGCGATGGAGACAACGCGAACGCCAGGCGACGACGGAGCCGAGCGCTTCTGGCAGGTGGGATACAGCAGTCATGCCTATAAGGAACCTGGGCAGATCATGTATCGTCATTCTCGAGTATCGGCGTTTTTGTAATGAAGGAAATTTATATGTTCGACTTAAACTTGAATATGCCAAAAAAATCTCTCGATCATTCGCTATTTACAAGACGTTCTTCTTTTGTAATAAGAAATTAAAATATAGAGTAGCATGAAAATAGACTTTTTCAACTGAGAACACACGAAAGCTACTCGTGAGTCTGGAGCTCGGGGATTCGACAATGCCTCCACGGGAAGGTGTCGACACCACCGGCTAAAATACACCGCTTATCGTCGAACGGACTGAGTGCGTTCTTTTCCTCGCTCTCGGAATACACCTCGTGCACTTTCGAACGTATATTGTTCTGCCGAACCGATTTCTCGCTGAGATCGCGGAGACAACGAATGTAATCACCGAATTGTACATGATTCTTGACCACGTGTCTCCGCACACCCTTCACTTTTTTAGTCTCACTCGTAGACCCCACTGCCGCGTTAAGGTGGCCGTTCCAATAAGCGGATACAGCCGCCAGCGACTGCGACCGGCGCACAGTGGTCTAATTCGCCAAAAAGCTGGCCAAAATATGAAGGCATCTTCCGATTTGTACAAAAATTAGTATACAAGGGTTTTCGAGGTCGCTGATTCAGAATCTGAAGTCAAAATTGCAAAAAGAAAACAAATGGTGGTCGAGTACCTGAAAACAATATCAAATTTAACAGACACCTAGTACTTTAGAGTTTTCGTGGTCGCTGGTATCAAATGTGTCATCGAAAATATAAAATTCATAATGGAGGATGTAATACCGCTTGCATAAATATTGTCTTTTGCGTATTTTTTTTCGTAAAACGTGATGATTTCTCTGTTTTCGCTCAAAAAGAAGCATTCAAAATAATGAATTAAGTATAATTTCATTTTAGAAGATTTTTGAAAATAGTTTGCATACAAATTTGATTTCCTTCACCTTGTTTTGGAAAATAAGCATTTTTACTATTAACTCACTGTTGACCGGTCACGAGTTAACTTGTGTTTTCATACCCTAATGTAAAATTGCCGGTCAATAATGTGTTAAAATAGGTCACGTGGTTTTAAAGAATGAACTTAAAGTTATTATCAAAAAGTCAAAATGAAAAACGATCTTTAGATAACAATTTCACCATGTATATTTTTATTCTGTTTAGTTTTCGATAAAAACAGTTTCGATAAAAAACAATACGAAACAAAAGATGTTTTGCGAAATAAGGATTAATATATAAAATACGAAATATAATAATGACTGGTAGTTGTATTATTTGATTAGTGGTGTTAATGTCGCGAAAATCAATGGATCGTTTAATTATTTATTCGTTCAATAGGCGATAAATGGCATATTTTTAGTTTAGAAAAATTGTTTTCATTAAACATTGACAATTAGAAAAAGTGGTATTTTGAAGTTGAAATACCAATTTTCGAAATTTTTGTTAACATTTCCAGAGTAAAGAAAAGTAGAAAAAATAATAATCTTGACTTCATTCTAGTACGGGCTATAGCAATATGTGTATTGAAGATATACAAAATTTGAATGAAATCGGTTAAGTAGATCTTGAGATTTTATGAGAGCAATGAGAATATCCTTTCGGTACACCCTTTTGTATACGAGGCTCTGTACTGCCACCTTTTGATTATTTCTCATTGTAAAAATTTGTAAGTATTGTTGAAAAATGAACAAATACATGTGAAAAAAAACGTCAATGGAAGAAGTTTCATAGTTTCGTTATACAAAAATTCCGGAGAATGTAAAAAATTGTCTATAACTGTAGAAGACCCTCTTAAGCACTTTAAATGTAAATATCTTATAGGATCGCAAGTTATCGCAAAATTTTTCAATTGAATATCCTTCTGGGCAGTGTACTTGAAATGAAGAATTTCTTCTCTTTGCGTATAAAAGCGTATAACATTACTTTTTTCCTCGTTCTTTATTAAGCGAGGACTAAGATGTACGATATATTGGGAAGGGAAATACACGGGTAAATGTACAAATATTTTGGACTGCTGCTATGCAAATTTAATGTTTATAACACATATTTTAATGGTAAAACATTTCACAAATGAATTCCTTCAATGAAACTTTGTGTGATACATTAAAAATGATAGAAATATCAAGACATTAAGGACTAAGAAATTAAGCCAACTTTGAAGGTTTATATAATAGTAACTGATAACTGTATTTTAATTTCTCAAACAGTATTTGATACATTGCAGTGTATATAACAAATGTGCCATAGTAGCAAAACGCTGTTTTATAGTTTGAAAATTGCATTTTGGCCAGCTTTTTGGCGAAATAGACCACTGTGCGGCGGCTACAGCCGCTGTCGCGATGACTGGTACAATGGAAAAGCATTCATCCCAACTCCTATGGGCGGCTGCGACTGCTGCGGCCGCGCCAGGATTGCTATAGCCTATGCGCGTTTGGTTCATGAGCAGCCTAGGCTACTCGAGACACTACACAATGCCACGAGTGTCTGTTTTCCGCCGTAACAGCAGAATCGCCAAGTCGCGCAGCGGCTGCCGCTCTACTGCTCCAGAAGCAGTCTAGCGACTCTAGCCGCTCTGCGACTCCAGCCGCTCTGCGATCCATCTCACATTCGGACAGATTATCCAGAAATAAGGAAAGAAGTCAGAATTCATAACTTATGGAATTATGTTTTTTTTATATATATATTTCTTGTAAACTAATAATATGAGCTCTTGTAAAAAAATGTAAAAATTTCATGACAGCTACATCTGATCTGTGTGTAATCACGTGTAAAATTTGTTGTTTTATGCCAAATTTTAAATCGTTTCTTTCAAAGTTTGTTAAAGTAAAGTTAAAGGGGTCAGAAATACTTAGTATCGATTCTGCACAGTAATAGCAAATAATTCGTTATATACATTTCTTTTCCTATAAGAAACCCATTAAAAAAATATCAGTAATTTTTTACTTGTTAGTTACGTTCCGCGAACTTGTATAATCAACATATATTTGTCCTTGCAATTGCGAAAACAAGATTTTACAATATTTGCTAGCAATGGAGTAATCACTTGTATTCTATATCGTACAGTGGGCCTGAATCCCAAGAAATAGGGGAAAATGCAACATTCCAATTTTCGCGTTGAAAATGCTGAATATTATTAAGCAAGTTCATAAAAATTTGAGTTAATATACAACTCATAACAAAGTTTGAGGTTATTTAAAAAAATAACGTCAACAATTTCAATAAAACTAAAAAATTTTGATAAATACATACTATGGAAAGTGCAGAAATAATAACTTGAAAACCGAACGCTTCCCCAACATGTGACTTAAACCACTAATAAAGTACCATAAAAACAGTTTCCAATTTTTTATCACGATTGAGTTAAAAAATAGAAAACACAAATTAATAGATGTAAAAAATATTAACTTATACATCACTAGAAAGGAATAGGTTTATCCTATTTTTTGCCACAATTTGAATTCCGATATTTTAAAAGAAGCACCCAAATGTCATTGACTTCTTCAATCCGATAGATAAACAGAATACGATGTACATATAAGAAAAATGGCTAGTCTTTCACTATCTTCGACGGTCCTCGAGACCTCATACAACAATAGACCCTCTTTTCAAGTGCTCGAAAAGGGCCTGTGCGGCGCGTCGTTGCCCTGGTGGGGGCCATGTCGTCGACGCTTAGATATAGGAAATACCATTTGCGACGACGCCAGTTGGAGTTGCTGGCGGCTGTAGCCGCCGGTCGCAGTCGCTGGCGGCTGTAGCCGCTTATTGGAACGGCCACCTTTAAACGTTCTAGTCGCGTACATCTTTGATCGCAGTCCGACAAGCTCGGTCATCAAGGTGCCATTGTTTTCATCCTTCATGAGTCCCGGCACCTTTTTATTTCCGCGGGGCACACCGTATGGATTGTCCTCCGCGTAATCACTCGTGTCAAACCGCGCGATGTCACACTTCATCGTTTCATACACATCCTCGCATTCCACACTATACATTAAATAGCCCAAGAGCCAGTAAACATTTTACCTACGTCATTTTTTAATGGAAATAATTCTTATTTTATGAAATCATGTATAGAGACGATAACGGAAACCATCGTCTGGCAGTCGGGCGTTAGAACAACGACGCGTGGGCGGACGTTGAAAGTGCGAAAAAAACAGTAAAATTACGTCATTTTTTAATGGCTGATTTTTGGTGTGGAAATTAATAACATAATGGTAAGTTATAAAAAAATGTTGCCAGACGTTTTTATTAGAACTTAGGGGGTGCCAGACGTTCATAAAATTGCATTTTTACAATGATCATTTACGTCATAGATAAATGGCTGTTTCTTTTTTTGAACTTTAAGTTAGAACCCCTGCAACACTAATATACAATTGCCAGACGAAAATAGCGGAAGTAACACCTTGCCAGACGCGAGCAAAGTCTCGGCCGACGCGCACGTCGACACCTCGACGCTACACTTAATCCACTACTGTAATATTTCCTCAACAATTATATACCTGATTTTTGGTGTGATAATTAATAATATAATGGTAAGTTATAAAAAAATGTTGCCAGACGTTTTTATTAGAACTTAAGGGGTGCCAGACGTTCATAAAATTGCATTTTTACAATGATCATTTACGTCATAGATAAATGGCTGTTTCTTTTTTTGAACTTTAAGTTAGAACCCCTGTAACACTAATATACAATTGCCAGACGAAAATCGCGGAACTAACACCTTGCCAGACGTGAGTAAAGTCTCGGCCGACGCGAACGTCGACACCTCGACGCTACACTTAATCTATTACACTGTCCAACACGGTTTTTGGTCTGCACTAACCGCTGGATGACTCTTGTAGAGTTTTTGGCCCTGAACACAAATCCGCAAACAAAATTGCTCTATCACCTTCAGTTTTTGAGAAAATCGATTTAGAAAAGGACTGCAAATTTTCAACTTCCAGCATCTTTTTTGTCGAAACGGTAATACTTATTTGGATGCTCTCTGCGGTGAATAATTCTATGAACCCTCCCGAATACAACGGTGTAAGTTATTATTACATTATGAACATTTAAATATGTTTAAACAACGATCAAAGGGAAAATGACACCCGAAATGCACCTATTTTTGAAGATATATTTCAATTTATTTCCAAAATTAAAGGTCTAGGAGAAAATCTGATAATTCCACGCGATGCAGCAGACATTTTTCCCTCGGAAAGCATCAACAGAAGTGGTAAGTCTTGTTTTGTTTTCAATACAGAAGCGAAATAGTTTTGCAAAACGTGCGGTGTCGACAGTGGTAGTCACGCGCGTTAAGCGATTAGGGGCCTTTAAGGTGGCCGTTCCAATAAGCGGCTACAGCCGCCAGCGACTGCGACCGGCGGCTACAGCCGCTGTCGCGATGACTGGTACAATGGAAAAGCATTCATCCCAACTCCTATGGGCGGCTGCGACTGCTGCGGCCGCGCCAGGATTGCTATAGCCTATGCGCGTTTGGTTCATGAGCAGCCTAGGCTACTCGAGACACTACACAATGCCACGAGTGTCTGTGTTCCGTCGTAACAGCAGAATCGCCACGTCGCGCAGCGGCTGTCGCTCTACTGCTCCAGAAGCAGTATCGCGACTGTAGCCGCTCTGCGACTCTAGCCGCTCTGCGATCCATCTCACATTCGGACAGATTATCCAGAAATAAGGAAAGAAGTCAGAATTCATAACTTATGGAATTGTTTTTTTTTTATATATATATATATATATCTTGTAAACTAATAATATGAGCTCTTGTAAAAAAATGTAAAAATATCATGACGGCTACATCTGATCTGCGTGTAAACACATGTCAAATTTGTTGTTTTATGCAAAAATTTAAATAGTTTCTTTCAAAGTTTGTTAAAGTAAAGTTAAAGGGGTAAAAAATAATTAGTATCGATTCTGCAAAATAATAGCAAATAATTCGTTATATATATTTATTTTTTTATAAGAAACTCATTGAAAAAATATCAGTATTTTTCGACTTTTTAGTTACCTTCCACGAACTTGTATAAACAATATATATTTGTCCTTGCAACTGCGAAAACAAGATTTGACAATAGTTGCTAATAATGGAGTAATCACTTGTATTCTATATCGTACAGTGGGCCTCAATCCAAAGAAATAGGGGAAAATGCAACATTCCATTTTTCGCGTTGAAAATGCTGAATATTGTTAAGTAAGTTCATAAAAATTTGAGTTAATATACAACTCATAACAAAGTCTGAGGTTATTTAAAAAAATAACGTCAACAATTTCAATAAAACTAAAAAAATTGATAAATACATACTATGGAAAGTGCAGAAATAATAACTTGAAAACCGAACGTTTCCCCAGCGTGTGACTTAAACCACTAATAAAGTACCAAAAAACAGTTTCCAATTTTTTATCACGATTGAGTTAAAAAATAGAAAAAACAAATTAATAGATGTAAAAAATATTTTTTAACTTATACATCACTAGAAAGGAATAGGTTTATCCTATTTTTTGCCACAATTTGAATTCCGATATTTTAAAAGAAGCACCCAAATGTCATTGACTTCTTCAATCCGATAGATAAACAGAATACGATGTACATATAAGAAAAATGGTTAGTCTTTCACTATCTTCGACGGTCCTCGAGACCTCATACAACAATAGACCCTCTTTTCAAGTGCTCGAAAAGGGCCTGTGCGGCGCGTCGTTGCACTGGTGGGGGCCATGGCGTCGACGCTTAGATATAGGAAATACCATTTGCGACGACGCCAGTTGGAGTTGCTGGCGGCTGTAGCCGCCGGTCGCAGTCGCTGGCGGCTGTAGCCGCTTATTGGAACGGCCACCTTTACACGGACGTTCCTGCGCGCGTTCCCGGCGTGCGTTCCCGGCGCGCGGCACGCAAAAATACGTAGACGCCGGAGCGACGCTCCTTCGTGCACGCCAGAGAGTTATACCCGCCACTACTTGGTGGAGACAGCGAGTTCGGCCTCAAATTTCTACGTCGACTCCATCCACATGTTTTTTCCACGATCCACCGCAGTGGTGTATTGCGTACTACCTGTTCGATGTATATCATCGATCTGCGAAACGATCGATGATATACCTCGATATACCTGGCTTATAGAGGATATCATAAATGCTATTACTGTAGGGTACACTGAAACATCTGTTTTTACGGAGCTACATTTGGTTGACCTGGAGGTGCTATAAATTATGGAAATGGTTTATGGCTCAGTTATAACAACTGTAAAATTTTACAAGGGTTCATTAAAAAAAGGCCAAATGTTTCCCCGGCTGTTGTGACGATCATAATTATTAATAACGACATAAGTGATTGCTTGTTTGAATATAAAAACTAATATTGATAGACAATAAATACACATAGGTATGCAAGTGATGTTATATGTAAGATAAATGATGAAGAGGTGTAATGTGCAAGATGTTTTGAAGATAGGGGTAGTCTTCTGATGGCGCGTGATGCAGGTAAAATTTTTCACCCAGGCTCTTGCGTGGCGCGCCAGAAAGCACCACACTCCTGCCCGCGCGCCAGAAAGAACCACGCTCCTGCCCGCGGTCCAACCTACACTCCAGAAGAGTTTACGTAAGAGACAGAAGAGGTAGTTAGAAAAGGACAAGACGGCACTTGAAACCAGGCTCGTCGCGCGCCTCAGGATTTCCGACAGTGCAGAAATCCTGAGGCGCGCGACGAGCCTGGCAGCCAAGACTCCAGAGGCAACGCCGTCGATAACCCGTGCCTCGATGGGTTTCAAGGACTTGGACCCTCGTGACCAGGGGGGGCCGTAAAATGTTGCCCCCTAAGTCGTGGCGATTCGAAAATTCTACATTTCGCACCGGATGTTGGCGAAAGTGACGTAGATTGTTTCCTTATGTTTTTCCAATGAAAATGGTCCAAAAACGACACAAATCGGATTGTAATTAAGGAATCTTCATAATAAATTGATTTCCATAACTTCGTTAAAAATAGTCCGATTTACATGAAATTAGGTATAATTTTCATTTGGAAAACATGAGAAATCCGTCGGTATCACTTCCATATCGATACGATGAAGAATAAAGTATACAGTTTTTCTGAAACAGGTATGAATCCTTGGCCGACCGCAGCGAATCGAGGTCGGCGACCCACAGTCGAGGGTGAAAAATATTCATTACAGCGTATTCAGAAATTCTTTATTCTTCATCGTATCGATATGAAAGTAACACTAATGGATTCCTGGCGTTCTCCCAATTAAAATCATCAAAAATATCATGCAAATCGGACTACTTTTACACAAACAATACAAATTATAAAAGGAGTAGGCATTTTTCATTCGTTTACAACTAGGCAATTGCTTGTTTCCGAAGGTTTCGTCGGGAAGCATTTGTCTGCCAGATGTCGGAAAGGGGCAATCGACATCGTCCCGTTTTTCAGGTATTTCGAATTTGTTCGCTCTGAGTTAAATTATTATATTGCTTATTGCCGGGTTCCACCGCTGACCCGCGGGCAATACGGTAATAAACTGCGACCATGTCGAGACTCTGGCCGATCCATCTGGCTAGTTTTGGTAAGCAGATGTGTAATTTTCACCCTCTACGTTGCGAAGAGGGAGAGGGGGTTCCTCCTACACCGTAATACTCCCATAGAGAAGGTCTCTCCTCTCCAAGGAAAATTTGACCAATCACCAAAGTTCTTTGGTCGTTATGGTCATCGTTCGGACCACTGAATCAGAGCAGCCTTCATAAAACAAAGTTTTCACAATTATTTTCATTACCGTACAGATCACAAAGTCTACATCGATCTAATCACGGATTTGGATAAGTTACACTATCGTCGGCCTCCTGGATGAGTCAGGTATCATTGGTGTCACTTCCATATCGATACGATGAGAGAGTGTGGTAGAAAAATGCCTACTCCTTTTATAATTTGTATTGTTTGTGTAAAAGTAGTCCGATTTGCATGATATTTTTGATGATTTTAATTGGGAGAACGCCAGGAATCCATTAGTGTTACTTTCATATCGATACGATGAAGAATAAAGAATTTCTGAATACGCTGTAATGAATATTTTTCACCCTCGACTGTGGGTCGCCGACCTCGATTCGCTGCGGTCGGCCAAGGATTCATACCTGTTTCAGAAAAACTGTATACTTTATTCTTCATCGTATCGATATGGAAGTGATACCGACGGATTTCTCATGTTTTCCAAATGAAAATTATACCTAATTTCATGTAAATCGGACTATTTTTAACGAAGTTATGGAAATCAATTTATTATGAAGATTCCTTAATTACAATCCGATTTGTGTCGTTTTTGGACCATTTTCATTGGAAAAACATAAGGAAACAATCTACGTCACTTTCGCCAACATCCGGTGCGAAATGTAGAATTTTCGAATCGCCACGACTTAGGGGGCAACATTTTACGGCCCCCCCTGGTCACGAGGGTCCAAGTCCTTGAAACCCATCGAGGCACGGGTTATCGACGGCGTTGCCTCTGGAGTCTTGGCTGCCAGGCTCGTCGCGCGCCTCAGGATTTCTGCACTGTCGGAAATCCTGAGGCGCGCGACGAGCCTGGTTTCAAGTGCCGTCTTGTCCTTTTCTAACTACCTCTTCTGTCTCTTACGTAAACTCTTCTGGAGTGTAGGTTGGACCGCGGGCAGGAGCGTGGTTCTTTCTGGCGCGCGGGCAGGAGTGTGGTGCTTTCTGGCGCGCCACGCAAGAGCCTGGGTGAAAAATTTTACCTGCATCACGCGCCATCAGAAGACTACCCCTATCTTCAAAACATCTTGCACATTACACCTCTTCATCATTTATCTTACATATAACATCACTTGCATACCTATGTGTATTTATTGTCTATCAATATTAGTTTTTATATTCAAACAAGCAATCACTTATGTCGTTATTAATAATTATGATCGTCACAACAGCCGGGGAAACATTTGGCCTTTTTTTAATGAACCCTTGTAAAATTTTACAGTTGTTATAACTGAGCCATAAACCATTTCCATAATTTATAGCACCTCCAGGTCAACCAAATGTAGCTCCGTAAAAACAGATGTTTCAGTGTACCCTACAGTAATAGCATTTATGATATCCTCTATAAGCCAGGTATATCGAGGTATATCATCGATCGTTTCGCAGATCGATGATATACATCGAACAGGTAGTACGCAATACACCACTGCGGTGGATCGTGGAAAAAACATGTGGATGGAGTCGACGTAGAAATTTGAGGCCGAACTCGCTGTCTCCACCAAGTAGTGGCGGGTATAACTCTCTGGCGTGCACGAAGGAGCGTCGCTCCGGCGTCTACGTATTTTTGCGTGCCGCGCGCCGGGAACGCACGCCGGGAACGCGCGCAGGAACGTCCGTGTAAAGGCCCCTATTGTGTTCCGCTGAGCGGCAGTGGATCGCGCGCCTCCGTTGACTACCACTGTCGACACCGCGTGTTTTACCAAACTATTTCGCTTCTGAATTGAAAACAAAACGTGACTTACCACTTTTGTTGATGATATCCGAAGGAAAAATGTCTGCTGCATCGCGTGGAATGGTCAGATTCTCTCCTAGACACTTAATATTGGAAATAAATTGAAAGATATCTTCAAAAATGGGTGCAGTTCGGGTGTCATTTTCCCTTTGATCGTTGTTTAAACATATTTAAATGTTCATAATGTAATAATAACATACACCGTTGTATTCGGGAGGGTTCATAGAATAATTCGACGTAGAGAGCATCCAAATAAGTATTATCGTTTCGACGCAAAAGATGTTCAAAGTTGAATATTTGCAGTTTTTGTCAAAATCGAGTTTTTCAAAAACTGAGGGTAATGGTGACAAACGGTTTGCGGATTCGTGTTTAGGGTGAAAAACTCTACCAGAATCACCCAGTGGATATTGTGGAACAGAAAAAAAGTTTCATTTTGATGGATTGTGTTACTGTAATACTTCCTCAACAATAATATACGTTTTCCAGACATATATATCGGAACTAACGATTTTCGTCTGGCAATAGTTTTGTATAACTTACCATTATGTTATTAATTACCACACCAAAAATCAGGTATATAATTGTAGAGGAAGTATTACAATAATGGATTAAGTGTAGCGTCGAGGTGTTTTGTGCGCGTCGGGCGAGACTTTGCTCACGTCTGGCAAGGTGTTAGTTCCGCGATTTTCGTCTGGCAATTGTATATTAGTGTTACAGGGGTTCTAACTTAAAGTTCAAAAAAAGAAACAGCCATTTATCTATGACGTAAATGATCATTGTAAAAATGCAATTTTATGAACGTCTGGCACCCCTTAAGTTCTAATAAAAACGTCTGGCAACATTTTTTTATAACTTACCATTATATTATTAATTATCACACCAAAAATCAGGTATATAATTGTTGAGGAAATATTACAGTAGTGGATTAAGTGTAGCGTCGAGGTGTCGATGTGCGCGTCGGCCGAGACTTTGCTCACGTCTGGCAAGGTGTTAGTTCCGCGATTTTCGTCTGGCAATTGTATATTAGTGTTACAGGGGTTCTAACTTAAAGTTCAAAAAAAGAAACAGCCATTTATCTATGACGTAAATGATCATTGTAAAAATGCAATTTTATGAACGTCTGGCACCCCTTAAGTTCTAATAAAAACGTCTGGCAACATTTTTTTATAACTTACCATTATGTTATTAATTACCACACCAAAAATCAGCCATTAAAAAATGACGTAATTTTACTGTTTTTTTCGCAATTTCAACGTCCGCCCACGCGTCGTTGTTCTAACGCCCGACTGCCAGACGATGGTTTCCGTTATCGTCTCTATACATGATTTCATAAAATAAGAATTATTTCCATTAAAAAATGACGTAGGTAAAATGTTCACTGGCTCTCGGGCTAAAACTGTCGGTGTCGGTGTACAGGACCTTACACTGATCACCGATCCTCGCACGCATATATGAATAGTGAAATTCGTACAAGCATTCTTTCGATACGTCCAGTACACTCATTCCTACGTATATCGGCTTGTCGAACTTCACTTTCAGTTTTCCCATTTCGATGGCCACCAACTGCTCGCAGAAGATCGTTCGACTGTGAAAGTTCGGTTTCGCGCCTCCGCGCCGTAACGGCCGTCCCACGGCGTCACCAGTCGCACGTTTACGCGATTCCGCACATTCTCCATTGTTTTCCCCTACACCGCATTGTTCATTAATTTATATAAAGTCTTGTGAAATTCACTCGTGGCGCGTGTCCTCAAATTGGTGTTCAATTCGATGTAGTCGGGCAACGAACGCGGTTGATCGATTCGCAACACCCGATGAATTCGCGTCACGCGTAAACCGTGTCGTATGCACTGTTTCAGGTAGCGATAGTGAATGACATATCGCTCCTTATCGTCGAGCGTGGCAAACAGCTTGGCCTGTTTACCGTATGGCGCGTGCTCACGCACCGGGCAGAATGGAAGGTCGGCGTGCGCGTTGTGAATGTCCTTGGGATATTCAATGTCCACCTCCAACAGGTATCCCTCGGTTTTCTCGTCGCCGGGCCCCTCACCGTCGGGCAGGGATGACACGTCGAGCGCGGCCACTGTCGCATCGTCCAGCCATCGAAATCCACCTTTCGTCATAGCCTGCGACATTGCCCAGCCGTACAAGTTGTTGACGTCGATGTACATCAGATACGTCGACGCCTTCGACTCGTCGTACATCCCCGTCGGTAGATACTTGTTGTTGGCGAGCAGTGGCTCAGACCACCGCGTATGCCACGCTCCACGAGCAGTAACATATCCACGTCCGTCAGTAGATCTAATTGTACACCGGTGTACTTAAGCATTGCGTCCCACGTGAAACTTGGTAGCGTAAAATAATGCGCGGGATCCAGATCGTAACTCGCGATACAGTCCGTGCGGAAACCCTCGAATACGTCGGCGAGTAACAGCACATCTGTTTTTAAGTAAAAATCACTGTACTCGCCCAATATCTGTACGCGAAAAGAATTCCACACGTTCACGGCGTGCGCGTAATCAGTCTCCGACGCGGCGCTATCGTTCAACCGGTTATAGAACGCTTCGCGGGACGGTAAACATGCATCGTCCAGCTTGGCGTATGACGTCACGTAGTCGTACGGGAAGACGCCCTTCCTGATCAGGAGATTGATTTGATGGTCCGGCAGGTTTTGAAACTCGCGTCGTAGAATCGCTAGTCGTTCTCTGCCAAGGTCCGAAGCGAGTTTCTCCAGACTGGCGGCTAAGAACTTCAGCGAATCGATGACTCGAAACTTCAACCCCTCGCTTCCAATCTTTGTTCTCGGCGTCGATTCCCTTGACGTGTTTGGTGAAAGATATGTATCGCTCCTTCGTCGACGGCAGCAGGTCGATCTATCCCTCGAACGCGGACACCAACTCCTTGATCACGAAATGCGCGTCGTAGCCTGATAGAGTATGGAACACTGCCGGTATCGTGTACGATCGTTGAAACTGCAAGTTGCACGATACGTGGGCCACGCCTCGGTACTCGCCCGTCGAGTGGCAATGGTTGCGCACTTTTATGTCCGTGACGACGAAAGGTTGTCTACACACGTGGCACACGATCGCTTCGATCAAACTACGCAGCTGTTGATTCGTTAACGAGTTCATCGGTTTCGCGTTCCGCAACCTCGAATATGTTCGCAAAATCTCGAAGTTCTTGCACGAACCAATTCACGCACTCGGATTCGTGACGATACGCGCGATAGCGGCACAGAGACGCGTCGGTGGAACAATGGATGTAGTATCCCACGCTGTACACTCTGTGATGTTGGTACGTGCACGTCCGACTCCGCTCCGCAGGCTCGACGCGTCGAGCATGTCGCGACGTCCTCCAGCATGCACTCGAAGTCCGCGTAGACGATGAATGGCGCTCGTTCCTTATTCTTAAAATTTTTGAACCGCAACCATTTATCCTCCACGGAAGGCAATTCGACGGCGCACTCGTTGAGACGCTAGCAGTACACGGTATGCTTCGTCAATTGCTCAGACGAATAGAAGTAATTCAGACACCTGCAACGATAATAGGATTAATAATAATAATAATAAAACATAATTGTAGGCGCTTTGGCGCTCGGAGATGAGAAGACGGCCTATGGTGCGGTGTGGCCTATAGGTGGCGTCGGTTAAGTAGGAGTTCGGGACTAAGGGACCCGGGGAAGTCTGCGTGGGGGAATCGGTTAGGCGGCTGGCCAGCACGCGGACGGCCCGGGTTCGAATCCCGGCACCGCGGCTATCCCTTTTTTCCGGCTCCTACATAATAATAAATAATACATCGATCGAAGTATTCCGTATTTGTTCCGAACTTGTCCAATTGAGCCCTTTATTATAATACATTTATTTGAGTTTATTGATGTCCTTACTCTTAATTTTTACTCATAGTTTAAAACCGTTGTAGTACAATGTGTAGTATTTCATTTAAAAAATTATTTTCAACAATGCCAACGATAGAAAGACCATTTGTCAACCTTACGCTCTAGCAGTTGCCTAATTTTGCAGAGGAAAGTCATAAATATTCTCAAATAACTGTATTATAATAAAGGGCGTAATGTAAAAAGTTCGCCTAGGGCGGAAAAAAGACTTGATCCGGGCCTGCGTTAAGATTTTTGCGATACGGTTCTCGCGCTCCCGTGAGTGCTTGCGACCATCGCACACGCCCGTCGCGCAAACAGAGGACGGAGTGTCACGGCGCCCGAAAGGCGGAGCGAAACAAAGCATCAACGCACGCTTTCAGTGGCTCTCGCTCGCTCTCGTCTTCATCAGACAAGAGTGAGACAGAAGTGGTGGGGATAGCGACAAGCACCTATCGTCTACACCGAACTGAGCATATACGGAGACAATACTGTATATCTAATGCACCCTCTCCCCCAAACTATCTGGTTTTCTACTACCCTATCCCCTTTCTTATTAATTCCTTCTATTGCACACTATTATTCTTTGGTCTTATTTTCCTCTCCCCTTTCCTATCTTTTCTTTCCTCCTTCCTTCTATACCCCTTAGTCATTCCACTACTTCTTCCACTTTCTTATTAGTTTATTTTATTGCACACTATTATTCTTTGGTCATATTTTCCTTTCCCCTACCCTATCTTTTCTTTTCTCCTTCTTTCTATGCCCCCTAGCCATTCCACTACTTCCTCCATCCTTCTCTCCTGCAGTATTTTTTCCACACTTACATTTATTCTTTCCACACCTATACAATCTTCCACCAGATGCTTAAGCCAGGCCTGGGATTTAAGTGAACGCGACGGCCGATTTTCAGAGGCAACGCCTCCTTTCTCCCGCCTCGCGTCTTGGCCCCCGCGGCGGCCCAGCAGCTAGGAGCGCCTCAGGCCCGTAACACGTGAACCGCGCGTGGCGTATTAGCGTGACATTGTATCAATAGGCTTCCATATCGTCCCAGAGAGCACGATTGTCGGTGCGTTTTTGTTTTGTCAACGCGCCACACGCGCTTCATATGGTACGGGCCTGAGGCACTCCTAGCTGCTGGGCCGCCGCGGGGGCCAAGACGCGAGGCGGGAGAAAGGAGGCGTTGCCTCTGAAAATCGGCCGCTGCGTTCACTTAAATCCCAGGCCTGGCTTAAGCGATCCTATATCCCTTTCGCCTAGCTTACACCTCCTATCTTCCTCCTTCATCCAGTACCTATTCCCCTCTTCCATATTTCCGTATCTCGCGGAAATATTCCTCTCTTCCAAATATCTTGGCAGGTTTCCTCTATATATGTGCTTGCACATTTTGTTGAATCTTGCTTCTCTTATCCTATTCCATTGTCATTGCCCTTGATTTTCTCTGTCCCTCTCTTTCACTATTCCTGTTATTTCCTCCCCCCCCCCCCTTTTTTCTAGTTCTATACCTACTTGAATGAACCCGTTTCTATTTAAATACTCTGTCCTCTCTCTCTACTGTTTCTTGTGTTACACCCTCCTTTTTTCCTTTCCCTTAGACACTCCTTCAGTAGGCAACGTCACTCCGCATTCTCTATTCCTTCTTCGAATCCCAGTACTCTTGCTCCCGCTTTAACCCTTAGCTTCTCCCTCTTAGTTTCCCCCACTACAATACAGTCAGGCGTCGTTCTATCCAGCTTTAGGTACCACTTTATATATTTTGTCTGCACCCTCTCTAATTCCTCCCTTTTTCTCCATCCAAAAATTTCCATTCCGTACATCATTATCCCACTATTAAATAGTCAAAGAGTAGCATCCTTTTCTTCCAGTCTTCTCTAAATAATCTCTCCCCTATGCCCCACACTTGTCCTACTACCATATTTGCTGCCTTTGCCCATTCCCTAACATGTCCTGCTATGTCCCCATTCTTTTGTAGCTTCACTCCCAGATATCTAAACTCTTTAACCGTTTCAATTTCCTTCCCATTCCACTTCCACTCTGTTTTCTTCTACTTACCTCTGCCTTTACTAAACACCATAATTTTCGATTTTTCAACGTTTAGTTCCACCTTTTTTGTTCCTAAATATGTTTTCAATACTCGCAACATCTCCCTCATGTCTTCTTCCTTCTGTGCTATCATTACTACGTCATCTGCGTAACCCAACGACCAAAACTTCTCCTTACCCACTCTCAACCCCCCTGTTTGTACTTTCTCCATTCCCCCCTCTGGATCCGATAAATATACCGAGCACGCACCCTTGTCTAACTCTTTTCCCTGTCCAGAACTTTCCTTATTTATAAATTTCCATAGCTGTTACCGTCCTTGCCTCCTTTATTTCCTTTAGAATTTTTTCTCTACTCTCACTCATCTTTCTCTCCCTCAGTTCCCTCATCTCCTTCTTCCTTTTAACGAGTTCCTCCCTTGTTATGCTCCCTTTCTTCCATTTCCTATATGCTGCCTTAACTTTCCTCTCCATTGTTTTGCATTCGTTTTTCCACCATTCCGCATGTCCTATCTTCTTTACCTTCCACCTGCTTTTCTTGGTTACCATGCACTGCTTTGTGTATCCTTTCAGCTTCCTCCATGCTTCCTGCACTTCCTCTGTTTGTTCCTCATACTCCTCACACCTACTTCTAAATACCCTGATGCTTACCTCATCCCATATTGTGATTTCTTTTTCCTTCTCTTTCTCTACTCCCTGCCTTTCTCCCTCCCTGTTCCCTTCCCACAATAACTTGAGTGGTAGGTGATCCGACTCTGTTCTCTCCTCAATAGTAAAGCTCCTTATTCCATTCCATCCTTCATTATTTGTTAACACGTAATCGATCACCGTTGCTCTTTGTTTTCCTACATATGTATACTCTCCTTCCTCGTCTCCAATCATGTTACCATTGAAAATCTGCCATCCTCTATTCTCCGCTATTCGTATTAGCCTTCTGCCTTCCGCGTTTGTCTTTTTGTCTTTCATGCTCCTCTAGCTTCCCTTCTCCTCATCATCGCTCTCCCATCTTCCACCCTCTGTCCCTACTCTCGCATTGAAGCCCCCCCCCCCCCCACCAATATTACCACCTCCTCCCTCTCCTGCATAGCTCTTTGCATTTTCTGCTCCAGATCCGCCATACCTTCACCCTGATACACCGTCCACACATTCCACACTTCTCCATTCACTCTTATCTGTCTTCTCACTAAACTCTCCTCCTCTCTATTTCTTCTTCCATCCCCCACTCTTCTCTAACTCCCGTTACTATCCCTCATGACCACAGTATTTCTCCAACTAACTGTTCCAATCTTTTTAATTTTTTCTTCTTTACGTTTTTCCCTTAATAACGAATGATAAATTTAAAAAATACGGTCCCGTATAATTGATGAAACCATTTCTGCGGTATAACCGTTACGTTTTTGTGTATCTTTAATAAGAAATAAGTTAGCCGGGCGAAATTCAGGGTCAGAAAGCAAGATGGCACGATCTATTAATGCAGCGCTGTCCAAGGTCGCTCCCGCGGGAGATTGGGGTTCTCCCACTCTCGTCCGCGTTGTCAGGGATACGGTAGCCTTCTTAGCGTCGCGCGGTCTCCCTGGCAACGGAAGGCACGCTGTGTGAGAGAAAGATTGGAAGGGGAAGCAGGCGCGTGAGGGGCCCCTACGCTGGACAGCGCTGTATTAATCCCTTTACCAATCCAACTTTATGTAGCATGGGATGAGCCGAAAAAAAGTTTATATATCTACCAGACCAACTAGGTTTATGGTACCAGTTGATAATAAGTTTATTGCCTGATATAATAACAACCGTGTCAAGAAAACTCGAACAAGAATCCTTTTCAATCTCATAAGTGAACTGAAGTCTATTATGAAAACTGTTAAACTTGTTTAGCAATATTGGTAACTCCTCTAATTTAATGCATGTAATGATATCATCCACATATCTTTTATAAAAGTTAAGTTGAAAAGGTACCTCCGAGAGAGAAATCGTTTCTAACTCCTCCATCACTATATTGGCAATCACAGGGGAAATTGGAGATCCCATTGCCGTTCCAAAAACTTGTTTATAAAACACTCCATTAAAAGAAAAGATGTTGGCTTCTAACACAAACTTGACCGCAGTGACAAAATCGTTTTGGTTGATATTAGTATGCTGTTCAATTTCAGTCCAACGATTTTACAACACCTGTAAAGCTAGATCGATGGGAGCATTAGTAAACAAAGATACCACATCAAGAGAAACTAATCGCATTGATTTATCAGGTACTTTGACTTTCCTAATTTCTTTACAGAAATGCCAACTATCTATCGTGTGGTACGGAGATATTCCTAACATTATTGGTAATGTTCCTAACATATTTGGCTAACATTCTTTCCAATATAGTGACTTCGACAATGTCAAAATTGTTGATAGAGAAACCAATTTAAACAGGAGGATTCTATTAGAAACATTACATATGATTAAACAACCTAGCGTAAATCTTAAACTAGCGAAACAGTAAGGATATGATATGATGTGGTCTTTCTGTTAGAATTTTTCCTGTAACTCTCTAACTATGTTTGAACCACGAATTACATATTTGAATTACGTAATTATTTTTCGAGCATGAGCGAGGGTTTTTTTACCACATTATTGGTATTTTGGCGGCATATTGTGAGGTTTGGAATATCGTTTCCTTCAATTTTGAATTCAGTTCATAAAATTTAACGGTTCCGTTTTCGACTCTGTTCAGGCCGTATTTTGTTCAACCTCTAGAGGCTCCTGCTTTGTTTATACTGTTTACCTCAGTCACGTTCTAACCGACGCGCTCAACGCACGTCTTGGGCTAACGTGTTAATTTCACCTAAAGGCAAACGCAGTATTATTTCACTTTCCTTGATAAAGGTCACAATCAATGACCGAAACGTCGGAAATATAACGATTGCAAAATAGCTTATATTAAAAATTTTAACTGACCGAACCAGTGCGCAGAAACCACTTTGTTTTTTGAATTATTTCATATATACGGTCGAAATTCTAATCAATTTATTTTAATTAATATTTTATTGAAACAAAAAAATTCAGAAGTTAGGTATATTTAACTCGCGCGGCAGAGGTATTTAAGCGACACAGTAACTAACGCAATGTGCTAAAACTAGTCTATACTCGAAGTCATGTTAGAAGGAACTTGCAGACCGACGAGTTTAGATCGGTTCTTGCGCATGTTGGTGCTCATTGGTGCCGAAACAAGCTACTATTGGCTATACCAAAACAAACGCTCCCTCGGAGCCAATGAGGTCATTCTACATGCGCGAACTGGGTTCCTTCTAACATGACTTCAAGTATAGTTATTGTGCACAGTAAATAACGCTACTTTCAAATTCGTTTCAGTTACTGAATTTGTTGGAAATAAATACAGAAACTCAAATGAATAATCGCTGTTTTGTTTTTGCGTAATCTAAATGTGTTTTACTAATATAATTAACGTCGTGAATCTTACCTAGAACGATTTATTTTACTGAATATTGACCTTTATTCGTTCAGTATTTTCTTCAGCTGTTTCATAAGTTTTACAGAATATTTTACGAATCCATTATCAAAATAGTAAAATAATTTTTTAGTATTTTAAGAACATCTGTGCGTTACATGTTTAATTTTAACAAATAAAGTATTAACTGAATTTAAATAGAAAAATTGAATATCTTTTATTTGATAAATATAAACTTAATTATGCTTGAAAATAAACTAGAGGCACAGTAATTGGATACCCCACAGTAATTGGATACTTTACCCTAGTTTCACTATTTTCGGAGGTTTTTCATTTTCGCTTTTTCAAGCTTTGCGGTTTTTCTTTCGCTTTCTCTGCTAGTATAAATTGTGGTTCCCGAATAGGCATGCATCTACTGTGCCGATTATCTATTAATTGGGGTAACATGCGTTCTAAATAAAATTGAACCAGCTATGGCTCCATTTCTCGTTTCCAAAACGCATCAGCTCTCTCTACTTTTATAGATTTCAGCCCCCTCGGGGTCCAAAGGCAAAATATACAGTAGGGGAAACCAGGATAGTGGACTAATTTTTTACGTTTCTAATTTTTATAAATACACCATTGTTATTTTGTTGACTTGCTGCATACCAAAAGTTTACAAATTTCATTAGGTATACAGGCTTAATTTTTAAAAACTTTTTAATTGAGTCTACGTTGTAGCTTTTATGGTATTTAGGGTAGTGTAACGAATAAGTCAACAAACCCCGGCTGCGGGGTTAGTAGACAAATATGATGGGGTTAGTTGACTTGACCTTTCCTTTTCAGTTCTAAACCTTTGCTTGCGAAAGGTGTATATATACGCTTTCACAGTACATCAATATACAGGGTGTCCCAAAAATGTTGCGTTTCCTTAAAGGGGGTGATTCTGGGGGTGATTTCAAACAACTTTTTCCTTTGCGAAAATGCTCTCCGATGTTTCGTTAACGAGATATTAATAAAAAGCACCGACCAATCACAGCGCGAGTCTGACGGCCGAGTTCCCGCGGTAGCGTGGCTACGAGCCGCGCTGCGACTGCGACGAGCAAGCAACTCGGCATGCATCGAAGAAACTTGCGTAGAATGGCAAATGAAAAAGACGTAACAAATAAAATCGAACATGTTGTCATGGTTTGTTCGTCATTTAAAGTGAATAATGAATAAAGGATAAATGGATGAAAATCACGTGTAACGTAAAAAGACGAATACGCAGTTTTTTTTTAGAAGATTCGAAAATAATAATTATTTGAAGTGGGAGGATAAGGAATACGTAAATTTCCTTGTGTTAATAACGTAGCCACGAAAAGGTAATGTAACAGGAAATTAACGAAAGGTGATAGGCGTTAGTAACTAAAACTCACCCTTGTTGGAAATTCACCTGCTGCTTGAAAATCTGTGTCACAGGGTCACCGAACCGATCCTGGTCATCGATGGACGTGCTCCGTGCACAGCTGGTCCCAGGTATCCTTACATTCCCGCTACCCAAAGTTAAGGGTCGCAATGTCAGGTGCGTCCAGGTCAACGTACCGAATATACACTTCGAGCGATGGTGAACCTTGGGGAGGAGATACTGCTGTGAAGAGGGCCTCTTCAGGACAGTGGCCGTTTGGGAGGGCTGCAGGGCAGATTGGTCAGTTTGGGACCAATCGGACCTCAAGGCCCACCAGCGCTAGCACGGAATACGTCGACGCGTGCTTTTGTTTTGAAATTCGAGCGCGTGTTTATACTCGAGAGATAAGGGATCCGTGTTTAATTTGAAGGTAGGACGAAGCAGGCGGGCCAAGAATACTTCAGGATAAATAAAGTGATCAGTGTTAGTAGCCGTGCAGTGAAGTGAATATTCGGTACGTTGACCTGGACGCACCTGACATTGCGACCCTTAACTTTGGGTAGTGGGAATGTAAGGATACCTGGGACCAGCTGTGCACGGAGCACGTCCATCGATGACCAAGATCGGTTCGGTGACCCTGTGACACAGATTTTCAAGCAGCAGGTGAATTTCCAACAAGGGTGAGTTTTAGTTACTAACGCCTATCACCTTTCGTTAATTTCCTGTTACATTACCTTTTCGTGGCTACGTTATTAACACAAGGAAATTTACGTATTCCTTATCCTCCCACTTCAAATAATTATTATTTTCGAATCTTCTAAAAAAAAACTGCGTATTCGTCTTTTTACGTTACACGTGATTTTCATCCATTTATCCTTTATTCATTATTCACTTTAAATGACGAACAAACCATGACAACATGTTCGATTTTATTTGTTACGTCTTTTTCATTTGCCATTCTACGCAAGTTTCTTCGATGCATGCCGAGTTGCTTGCTCGTCGCAGTCGCAGCGCGGCTCGTAGCCACGCTACCGCGGGAACTCGGCCGTCAGACTCGCGCTGTGATTGGTCGGTGCTTTTTATTAATATCTCGTTAACGAAACATCGGAGAGCATTTTCGCAAAGGAAAAAGTTGTTTGAAATCACCCCCAGAATCACCCCCTTTAAGGAAACGCAACATTTTTGGGACACCCTGTATATGAAAAGCGTATACAGTAGTAAATAGGTTTATTTTTCGCCTTTCGGCCTCAAAATGGGGTTACATGTGTTATGTGTGTAAGTGTTTCTGGGACTGATAATTCAAGATTGTGCTTTTGTTTTGACTTCTTCCTTCATCTTGTTCTTCTTTTCTTCTCCATTTTTCTAGAACCATTCGTATCCACACCGCTCCTTCTTCTTCTCCCTTTAATATCCCTCTGTTCGTTGTGTTTTCTCTCTTCAGATCCTTACAGTCTTGTAGCATGTGACCCAGCGTCTCTCTAGCCCCATTACATAGTCTGCATACTGTCTCTTTTTCCTCCTTCCAGTACTTGCTTCCCCGCTCTTCGTTCCCACATCTGAACCTTGCAATCATGCTTTGGTCTCTGCCTCTGTAGTTTCCCTTTAGCTAATTTGCTCTCTGGTTATCCCTGATTTCTGTTTAATGTGCGTTGTATCTGCCTCCTTGTATTCTGTCGTATTGCCATTGGACCTGCTCTGCCCTGTCTCTTTGCGTCAGTTCATCGGCAAACTCTTTTCCCCTGCTTCTTTCTATTTCTATTTCTTGCATATCCATCATTTTTTGCCTGTAGTATGAGTCTCCCATCTCCTCCCATTTCGACTTTTTCTCTGCTTGCTTCGCGTCTATTTCACTCCAGCATTCTTGTACTATTTTATTCTCATTCAGTCGTTTCGCTTTCTCCTCATATTTTTTTGCTCTTTTCCCAGCTTCTATCCTTATTTTGTCCGTTTTTGTTTCCTCCAAAATTAGATATGCAGATGTATTGAAGTCCACACCTAAAGTCCACTTTATGTATTTCTCCTGGTATTTTCTCTACTTTTTCTGCTTCCATCTATCCCCAAATTTCCGACGCGTACAGCAAGATACTTTTTACTATGCTTCTGAATATTCTCATTCTTCTCTCAAAATTGTTCTTGAACATTCTTTGTCATATTCCCCATATCTGCGCCATTGCTATTCTAGCTTTCTTTGTGACTTCCCTTATATGCATCTCTCTGCCCCCATTTTTCTGGAAATTATACCCTAAGTATTTAAACGCCTTTACTTCTTCCAGACTGTGCCCCTGTCAGCCCCATTCTCCTCTCTTCTTCTTTCCTCTTCCTTTATGGAGAATGAGCACCTTAGATTTCTCTGCGTTCAGTTGCAACTCTTTCCTTTCAAGGTATTTTCCAAATCTTCGTATCATGTCCTTAAGATCCTTTGGTTCATTTGCTAGGAACGCTATATCGTCCGCATATGCTAGAGTCCAGATTTTTCTTTTCCTACTCTGACTCCTCCTGCTTGATTTTTCCTCATTCTTTCCTCCAAGTCCGCTACATATATTGTAAATAACGTTGGACTCTGTGGGCATCCCTGTCTAACCCCTTTTGTTGTCCAGAATTTGGATGACATTTCTCCGTTTGCTTTTATAGTATTTCTTGTTTCCTTGTAAATTTCTCCGATTCTCGGCCTCAAGCGTTTACTTATGTCCTTTCTCTTCATGATGTTCTGAAGTTTTACTCTATCCACCTTGTCAAATGCCGCGCTTAGGTCGCCAAAAACGTATACAGCTTCCCCCCTTTTTTCTGTATTTCTCTGTTAGCTACATAGTTCGGAATAAAAATGTTATCTGTTGTCGACCTACCGCTCCTGAATCCTGCTTGCGTTTCTGGTATTATGTGGTTCTTTTCCAATTCCTCTTTTAATATTTTTTCTAGGACCATAGCATATATTTTGTACGCTGTGTTTAAGATCGTTATCCCTCTGTAGTTGCTTACTTTTTCTCTATCTCCTTTTTTGAATATTGGTGAAATCACCCCTTCTTTCCACCTCTCCGGGAATCCTTCTCCCTTCCACACTTTACTGAAAATTTCTGTGATCCCTTTTACTATTTTCACGGTGCCGTAAATCCAGGCTTCATTTTCTATTTTGTCTTCCCCTGCTGCTATCTTCTTGTTTAATTTCCTGATTTGTTCTTTCACTTCTGCTTCTGTTATTTCCTCCTCCACTTCTCCTTCCGTGATGTCTATTTCTTCCAACTCTCCTACTTCTTTTTTACCGTCGACGTCTTCTAGTAATGTTTTAAAATGATCCCTCCATTCTTTTAAGTCTATGTTATTGGAGATCCCTATCCTTTTCTTTCTTTGCTTATTTATATATTCCCATAATTGATTTTCTCCCTTCAATTGCATTATCTCATTTTCTATATTTTCTTATAATTCCCTTCTCCTTTCTTCGCACACTTTTTTGTACTCCCTTTTTTCTTCTGATAGTCTTCTTTGTCTCCTTTGCCTCTTCTCCAGTTCCTCAGTGCTCTTCTGGCTTCTCTTTTCTTTTTTGTACAGTTCGAATTCCACCACTTAAAGCTGCCCAATTTCCATTTCTTTATTTTTACTTCTTCTTTGCATACTGCATTATTTATTTTTCCTACCATTTCTTCTACCATATCATTCAGCTCTGTCGTGTTGAAGCTTATTTTGTTTAATTCCTATTGAAACTCTCTTTTCCCTTCCTCTGTCCAGACTCTTCTCTCTCTCCACCACTCTTCCTGATTTCCCCCTCGCTCTTTTCTTTTATTTCCCCCATATAGTTCTGCTATCAGAGGCATATGGTCTGACTCAACCCTTTCTTCCACTGTGAATTTCTTGATATCTTCTTTCGCCTCGACATTTGTTATTATATAATCAATTATCGTGCTGCCTCTCGGTCCCGTGTATGTATACTCTCCTTTATCATCTCCCTCCATATTCCCGTTCAGAATATTCCATCCTCTTTACTCCACCATCTCTAATAACAACTTTCCTTCTGTGTTTTTGACTGTCTTTTGATCTCCTTACGCCATGCTTTTCTTCTATTCTAAAATCGCCCCCGTCCTGTCCAATTCTCGCATTGAAATCTCCTCCGATTATCAGTTTCTCCACTTCCCTCTCTTCTATTAAATGGTCCAGCTCTTGTTTCGTATCCTTGATATCTCTGCTGTACACTGTTATTACTCTCCATTTTTCATTCTGTATCCTTATTCTCCTCTCTTGGATATGTTCCGTTCCTGCGTTCGATTCCTCCTCTTCTATGCCCTTTCTTATACCTGTGATAATTCTGCCTATCGCTTTCCCTTTTTTTTTCTCTCTGGTGGCATATTTACATTTCCATGAGAATTCTTGTGGCAAATTTTCTCTCAATCTTTCCCATTGTTTCTCTTCAATCCACGTTTCTACTAATCCTATTACATCGAGTTCTTTTAAAAAATCCCAAAACTGTTTGTCTTTGCTGAACAATCCTGCTACATTCCAGTATCCTATTTTAAATGTATCTATATTGCTTTGATTTCTTATTCCTTTCCCAATTCTGTGTACCCCCTCTCCCCGCATATCTACGTCCGCAGGCACGCGGTGAACGAGTGTTGGTACTGTCTTTTGTCGTGCTTTCGTTGTCCTTGTAAGCTCTGCGATCCTCCAATAATTTAGAGGTTCACTGAACTTTACCGACTCCAAAAATTTACTTCTTTCAGCCCACCTTCCTCTTTCCAAATAAATGTCTTATCGTTGATTATTATTTTCCTATTCCCAACTGTCACCTTTGCCCCTTGCTCCCTTCTCGGCTTGGCAATATCTAGTCGGCGGTGTCACCGCCGACTGTTGTAGAGGACGGACGTGTTGTTGCTTCGCTCCCGCTCTAACGGTATCTTTCATCTGTCGATTTAACTGACGTGTGCCTTCTATATCAAATTTTGGGCTATTTATTGGCCATGGAGCCTATTCGCAAAGGTTGCAATGTGCGTGTAGTGAGACCCGTAACGTGCAAATCATGCGGACTGAACTGTCATCCTGGCTGCATTCACCGAACTGGTCATCCGCACGCTAATGGTCAACTGGTGGATTGCTCCTCTCCTCCGACTTGTATATCGGATCCATCATCAAAGGATATCGAGGATGATGCACTGGTGCGCAAGATGAGGGAGATGATGCGCTCAGAGCTGGATAATTTTCGAGTAGAATTAAGGGAAATGTTCATGACTGAACTTCGAGAAATGAGAGCTGACTTCGAATCCTTGGAGGGTAGGGTCTCCGAATTGGAAAATAAGATATCCCAAAACTCTGCGTCTACGTCCACGTCTTATTCAGTGGAAGATGTTGCCAGTGAACTGTCTGACAGGGAAAGAAGAGCACGTAATCTTATTTTGTACAATTTGGAGGAATCGGATATCTCTCATCGACAAGATATCCCCTCATCCGATTTTGAAGCGGCCAAGGTGATTCTTCAACAGATCTACCAGGTGGATCTTAGTGGGTTCAAGACGATCAGAGTTGGCAAGAAGCGGGATAATCGTCCGAGACCGGTCTGTGTCACCTTAGCATCTTCTCAAGATGTACTAAATGTACTAAAAAATAAAAGGAAGTACTCTGGTCCGGTTAGAATCTGGCAAGATCGTACACCCATGCAACGGAAGTACCTGGAGGATCTGAAGACGAGCTTAAAAACTCTAGTTGAATCTGGTGTTACGAACAAGACTATTCGTTATATTAATGGTGTACCTAAAATAGTGGATTTTAAACTTTCGTCAGGGCAAACAAAAAACTGATTAATAACCCTTTGGTATACTACCAGAATGTGCGTGGTCTTAGGTCTAAGTTATACGATTTGCGTAATGCTATTGCTTCTCTATCTGTTACATACGACATCATAATTCTTGTAGAAACGTGGCTTTGTGACTCAATTTCAGATGCAGAATTGGGTTTTCTTGACTATAACATATACAGAATGGACAGAAATGGTAGTACCAGAAAATTCAGTAGAGGTGGTGGTGTTTTAATTGCAATTAGGAAATCCTATTTCAGTCGCGTAATCAATTCAGCCGTTAATTCTGTTGAACAAGTTTTTGTAGAGGCCCGATTTGGGTTTCACTGTGTCATATTTGGTGCTGTATACATACCGCCTGCCTCGGATCCACGTTTATATTTAGATCACTGTCGGGCCGTTGAAGAAATATCGTTGAATTCTCATCACTCAAATATTGTACTAGTGGGTGATTACAATTTACCTCATATGCTCTGGTCTTCCGATGCGACAGGTGTATTGAATTATTTGATTAATAATAATAACGGTCTTGACTCAGCCGCAGCCAATACCATATGCGAATCTTTTAACATACTCAATCTGTCTCAATGTAATCAGGTCAGCAATAGTCATGGTGGTATTCTTGATTTACTATTCTCTTCTTGGACAGATATTATCGTCTCTTTTGCCTCCGATATTCTCTTACCTTGTGACCAATATCATCCCGCCCTTACATTTACTCTTCCGCTGACATCTAGATCCTCATCTTCTCCAAAATATATATACAGAAAAAAATTTTACAGAGCTGATTTTGATGGTATCATTAATTATTTAAGTTACATTGATTGGGACAGTATCCTTTCGAGTTTATCTTTGAATGAGGCTGTGGATACTGTATATTCTCATCTATATTTTGTTATAGACACATTTGTTCCTTCTAGCAAGAAACGAATCTCCTCATTCCCTCCATGGTTCTCTCCTGAATTAATATCTTTAATAAAAAGTAAAAAATATGCTCACCAGTGTTATAAACGCACAAATTTATATTCTGACTACCTGGCTTTCACAGAACTAAGGTCTAAATGTAAAAGGATTGCAAAAATTTGCTGGTCATATCCGTTCAGTAGAATTCTCTCTGCAGAATAATCCGAAATCATTTTGGAAACTTATAAATGGATTTAGGAAAAATATCTCCTCTCCTGTTCATTTGGATAATAATAATCAAATGGATAATGATGTATCTAATGCCGAAGAGTTTGCTAAATATTTTAGTTCCTCATATCAGAATTGCATTGTTATCAATCATGACATGGAAATCGATCAACGCATTGACATCTCTAATGTAAGAATTGGAATCGGAGAAATTTTTGACTGCCTTGGGTCCCTGGAGATGAACTGTACTTATGGAATTGATGGTCTACCCCCCATAATTTTCAAAAACTGTAAATTTATTATGTCTCGAATACTCTGGAACATTTTTAATAAGTCACTCAACTCGGGAGTTTTCCCGGAAATATGGAAAGTCTGTCTTGTTACCCCGATATTTAAAGGTGGTGACAGGTCTCAGACTTCTAACTACAGGCCCATAAGCATTCAGAATATAATGCCCAAAGTGTTCGAGAACATAATCTCCAATAAGTTATCGTTCCTAACTAAAAACTTGATAATTGATGAGCAGCATGGATTCATCTCGGGGCGGTCAACAGTTACTAACTTAATCACATATTATAGCTATATTGTTGATACTATTGAGGAGGGTACTCAAGTGGATGCTATATATACCGATTTTAGAAAGGCATTCGACTCTGTGAACCATTCCATTTTACTAGCTAAACTGCAAGCTATTGGGATAACGGGGAAATTCTGTGAATGGCTTTCTAGCTTCATTACTGGAAGATCCCAAATTGTGAAATGCAATGGTGTTCTATCTACTGCGTTCCCAGTTATATCCGGCGTTCCACAGGGATCCCATCTTGGTCCTCTCTTGTTTATCTTATTTATTAATGATATATTTAAAGTTTTTAAAAATAGTAATTTTCTCCTCTATGCTGATGACCTAAACATTTTTCGCCCTATAAAAAATGAGGATGATGCTATCCTGCTTCAGAGCGACCTTTTGTCTCTTGAAAAGTGGTGCAAGAAGAATTGCCTTATGTTTAATATCTCTAAGTGTCACGCGATCAGTTTTAGTCGTAAAAATATAAACATTCAACACCAATATACTTTAGGGAATACTCCTTTACCGTTAGTTAACAGTGCAACTGACCTAGGGATAATCTTCACATCAACATTATCCTTTACGGATCATTATAAAAAAATAATTAATTCTGCTTACAAAACTTTAGGTTTTATTTATCGTTTTTCTTCGCATCTCTCTACCAAGTCAATCTCACTTTTATATAATACCATAGTACGGCCTCATCTCGAATATGGTTCCATAATTTGGTCTCCTTACTTCACAATTCACTGCTATAGAATCGAGTGCGTTCAACACAAATATCTAAGGTTAATAGCGTACAAATCTGGTGACAGCATTCCTATATACTGCCATAATTATAACCCATGGCTTTCCAGACTAAATTTGTTAACCCTCGAAAACAGAAGAATTATATCAGACCTGATCTTTCTATTCAATGTGATAAATAGCCGAATAAATTGTCAACCTTTACTAACACAACTCAATTTTAATGCAAACACTAAGAGCCTAAGGCATCGTAATCTTTTCTACATAAAAACTCATCGAACCCTCTATGGTAAACATAATTGCATTGATCGCATATGTAGTATCGCCAATTCTTATCACGAACAACTTGATTTTTTCTCCGACTCAGTAGATAAGATCCGTACAAAGCTTTTACGTCTGTTGCATTGAGTGTGTCACATTGTATATTAATGCTTTCTTTCTCTATCTTTCTTTCTTTATAAGCGTTCGTTTCTCTACCTCATTTTTGTATTCAATTGTACCAAAGGGTTGTAACCCGTTTATTGTAATTAATAATAATAATAATAATATTTTTTTTGTATCTCCCTTTCTTTTTTCGTCAAGTCATTGTCAATAAACAGCCTCTTCTCCTTCAATGTACTCTTCTTTAGCATTACTGCTCTTTTCTGTTGCCAGCTTTTTAACTTCGCTATCAGTAGCCCTCTTTTCTCTCCCTTTCCTACCCAGTAGGCTTCCTCGATTTCTGCTTCTAACTGCAATTCGTGCCTTAACACATATTCCACCGTATCCTTCGGCGTCTCTTTACGCGGTAAATCCTCTCCCCTTAGAGAAATATTATTTCTTCTCTCTCTCTTTTCTCTCTAGTCTCTTCCTTTCTTTCTAGCCCCTCCAGTCTTCCTGTGAGCCCCTCTGCCTGATCCTTCTTGGCTTCCAGTACTTCTATCCTTTCTCTCATTTCCTTCCTTTCCTTTTCTCATATCTCATCCCTACTCTTCCACTCGTCCCTCAGATCCTGCATTCCCTGCCTCAGATCTCTATTATCTTTCCTCAACTCTTCCATGTCTTTCTTAACTGCCAGCACAGCTTCCATCAATTTGTCTAATTTTACATCCATTTCTTTTTCCTGCTCTGTCTTCTGACTGTCTGGCGTTTCTACAGTTCGTATTACTACCTCGGTTTTCTTCGTCGGAGGCGACCTCCCTACTTTTCTCGCTTTTAAGAATTCTTCCTCTATTTCCTTTTCGACCCTTAACCTCTCTTGCTCCTCCTCGTCCTCCCGTTCCTCTTGAATGAATCCAGTATCGAGCTTTCGCTATCCGCTCTTCTTCTTCCCAGCTGTTCTGCCAACGATGGTCTACCCCTTCTTCTCGTTTCCTTTTGCACTTCCCTGCCTTCGTCTGCTCGGTTCATTAGAGTTACCGCTCTTCTTTACCTACTGCTGTCTCCGCTTTGTCTTCTTGCTTCTTCCACTCCCGTAAATGTCACTTATCCTTGCCACGTATCTTATACTTCGTGCACGTAGTATACGCAGCCAATTCCACCAATATACTTTTTTTTTTTACTTGGTGGAAATCCCCTCGGATACCCTCCGACCGCGGGGGCGGGCAGAGGGTTATGTGGGACTCGAACCCACTAAAACCACCAAGATGGCCTCCTCAGGGGCGGTGTCGCGCGCCTGAGGGGGAGGACTTTTGCGAGATCAAACTAGCGATACTTTCGCTTTCCTCCCCCTCCTGCGCTTGAGGTACGACACCGCCCGCAACCCAGGCACTTTTCTTGCGCCGGGGTCATCCCTGGGGGAGATGAACTCCTCCCCCAGCTCCGTCTCGGCGCCGCGCGACGGGCCATACGCCCGCGCCGCCATTTGGGGGGCCGCTGCTGCTAGGGTGAGTGGTGCCCCCCGGCACCCCCACCCCACGGCCCCGCGATCGAACCGCCCCCCGCTCGGCCCCGAGGTGTAGCACCGGGCCGAAGCGGTTGGGGGGCGAAGGTGTGATTGGCCACGAGGGCCGCCAGAGCACACTGGGCGGCCCGTCGGTGGCCCACCCACCCCCGGGACTGGTCGATCGCTTCAGGGAGGCGGCAACAATTAGCCGCCCCCTGGAGGGCCCTACTCGTTGGGTCCCTCCGCGGTCCCTCCCGACGCCGCGGCCGCGGCGGCACTTGTGGACTGTATATTACTACCAATAAATTTTTTATTGTTTTTTTACTCCTTCACAGTGTAATTTTATTATTATTAATTATCATGGTGTTAGATACTGTAATTATTTTGTACTTATTTGTTATGGTCTATTTGGAAGGCCTGAGAGTTTGAAGGGAGGATAGGGTGTAAAGCTGGTAGTAGTGAGTTTGGAAGGATTTGTGGTGGGGGAAGTGGACTTGAGCAGCTAAACACTTTGTCACAACTGCGTCTTGAGGAAAAATAGCAATTATTACTGGTATTCATATGCTTAATCAAGTAACCCCGTTCGACATTGTTAACATGTTAAGGGCCGTACGTACGAAACCTCCACGCACCGGATAAAATAAATTACCATAAATTATAGTCAAGGTATCACGTTTCCACAAAATATTCATGAAAAAACATCCAGCAGTACTTAGTGGACAAAAATTCATAAATAGTCGAAATAAAAATATTTACTTCCCGCCGACCTTTTTAGATTTTTCATTCTCACTGACAGACCACGCAAGTTTTTGTCACGGCGACACATTAAATGGTAAGCTGGTCATTCATATGCTTCAATATTGCGAATCGCAACATAATTTATTCCATAATACAACAATTAAATGGTATTAGTCAACTAGGATTTGGTTAGGTGACGTGCATGTAGACGAATGGAATGTAACGAGTGTGTGTAAGATTTGTAGGAAGTAGTAGGGCAAGGCGGTTTCTAACTCGGGTGTGCTGAGGGGATCGCGGGGCGGGGGGAAGTGAGTACGCGCGGGGGAGCGCGGCGGAGGGAAACCTGGGCTCGGGGCCTGCAAGGAGAGGAAGACAGGTTGTGCGCGCACGCGCCGCGGATGGGGGAAGCCGCGATGATGGAGGGGATCACTCCGGGCCGAGCCGCCGCGGAGGCCTCTCCAGACCGGACCCACCCGAAAATTTTTTCAGACCTAACCCAGGGTGGGGACGACCCCCGAAAATTTTTTCCCTGATCTAACGAACCAACATGCAATAGAAATAATAATAATTTGTTTGAAGGAAATTGTTTCGGACAATGTCGAGAAGGATCGGTGTTTTTACAACACCACCTCTTTGGGGGGACGGGAAAGAGACAGAGCATTATTTTAAAGCTAAACTCTAGGGGAGGGAAAGAGACAACACTACATAGGAGTACAATCACATTTTATTCTAAAGCTAACAGTATTCTAAAGCGCCGCAGCGTTTCGCGCGATTACGTGAAATTTGACTCCTCCGGAGCAGTCGCGCGTGATGTCATTTTTACGGCGCGAAGACCGCTCGAATCAGAGAAAGAATTATGCGGCGTCAGCAGAATGTTTTTTTCCCGACGCACAGAGAAATAATAATTTAAAACGTCGGATCTTAAAATTAGGTGGCAAAAGCAGAAGGAGAACGGGTAAATAAAATAGTACACGGAAATATGTTTAACATATATATATATATTGTTACATTATAAAATAATAAGAATAATAATAATAAAATAAACTAAAAAAAAAACTATCGAGGTGGGGGCGATGAGGACTGCGGGACCACCGCCTTAATGGCGGTGCGATTGGGCGATGCGGCACCCATGGGCACCGCTCGACCTGGGGCACGTCCAGCAGCCGCGCCAATCGCGCCATGTAAATCATAGGTTGTTGATCCTAGATCACAAACATCAATATAATTTAGCACATGAATAAATATATTAAATACTAGCGTGCCCCGTCTCGGCTTCGCCCGAGTTATTAGCGTGATTCATGTTTGTCTCTACATAGTATAAAATAAAGTCCCCGATAGGCTTCTGTATGTTTGATCCCGCCAATCTTATTAATGCTTAATTTCTTAAAGCACGATCAAGCTCTAGGTGCGAGATACAGGTCCATACGCGCAATATGTAGAATCTAGTGTGGATCTTATACATAGCGTGGCGAGCACCGCACTGCGCGAAAGAGATGCGCGTGACGGTTGCCCGTACAGTGGTGGGGATGCGAGTCACATCGTTAGCTGGTCTGTGAGCGCTGCGATTCACGAAAACCTTGGTTCACTAAAATCGTCATTGCTCGGCTTCTATTTGCCACAGCTTAATGTCGCATACACATAAACCTTCCTCGAGAAATGCTCTACAAAATGGTGCAAACCGCAGCACAATCCGTCCAGTGGTTTCGGAGGTTTAAGATTTTGAACAAACGAACATTTACATTTTTATTTATATAGATGAAACATACACACAAAACAATGTAAAGTAGTACATACCAATGGAGGCGGCGAAGGCGGCGGCGATGGCCAATGAGGTGGCGGGGGAGGCGACGGTGGTGGCGAGTCCTAGAAGATAGAAACGCACGATATAATATTGATACGATCTCAACGATTAACACTATTCCTACCGACAGATTTCACGTCATTTGACCGGTCGCGTTAGGTAAGACAGACTACAAATTTTTCTCAGAAAATAAACAATAAAAGAAGACGTGAATATTCAAAAATGTATTATACGTATATTTGAGGCAAAGTCGTGAAGTTTAAAGGCGACTCAATTATGTTGTATATAGGAAATTCTAATCGATATTTTAAAAACGGTCTTTTTGACCGATTCATGATAGGAATAGTGTTAACCGCGATAAATGTAAAAAATATTATTGTGTATATACCTCAGGGTTGTCTCGACCTTGCTCCCGGTCGCACTCCGGCGCAATCCTCGACAGGCCCATATTTATCAATAAAAATTGTTGTACAAAACAAAAGTGTCACAAAAACTGTTAATGTAACTGCTTTCATTCAGCTTTGACGAGCAACTGGTCTCGCTGCATCTCCTGGCTCTCACATGTAAACTCATATCATGAAATCGAGAAGTGCGTAGCTTTGCAAAAGTAAGATGCTGTTGTTCTCCGCATTCATTTTCGCTGACTATCCTCTCCAGCATACATCATATTTAGGAAGTTGGATTAGGGAGGATGAAGAAAAACATTTATGCATTAAAAATTAATTATTTATTTATGAATTTCCCTCTGGTGTTTAGACCATCAGTTGAATATTTTAAGTACATTTTGCAAGGCACAATGCTTTACGTGTCTACCACATCGCAGAGTATTAGCTACATTTAGCTTATTTAAAGATTTGATATCCTCGTAGTCAATGTTCAGCGTCTCGATGATCACATCCGCTCTCGTACTTTCATCGAGGAAATCCGCAAGTCAGTCGCATTTCTGCAACCCTTTAACGTATACGACATGGGGTGCATCATCTTCTTCGTCGATCGCATCAGCTACAGCTTTCGTAATTAGCTGTTTAGCCATACTGTATGAAACTTCTCCATCGTACCAGCGTAGCTCTTGATGTTTCGCCGTCAACCACCGGATGCTTGATTTGTCAGATTTCGTAAGAAGATATTGTGGCATCGAACTCCGAAAAATATAATGCGAGAGAATTATTCCATTTCGCAGGACAGCCACTTCCTTGACGACAAATATTCCATCGACGATGAACCCTTGCAGGTCAACAAATGTTGGCGCGGACATTATCGATACAATTTAGAGGTCCGCTCGCTTCCAAGACAGATAGGGGAATGCAGTCTTTCTCGTAAAGCATCTCGATTTTCTCGATGAAATTTTCTTTTTTGGTATGAAGTTGACACAGGAGAGGGCAGGCAATTTAATTAATTTTGCGCACCACGTTTGTCAGCGGATTGTATTCAACCACCCGATCGTGCAGAATCAGACAATAGGCCGTAGTATTTGCCGGTACGTTCTCTTTACACTCGAATTCTATGCGCACATCCACGGTGCCGTTTTTAACCGACTCATTTTATCGCGAGCAATCAATCACCACGAAGGGACCAAATTCTAAAAATTCGGCCATGGTGAATAATCCATCGTTGCAGTTGTAATACATTTTACGGAATTGCGTGTACATGTGAAACAAGATGGCGTGTTTATCCACGTCAAAGTCCAAGTTCAGGTCATTATATGGGTAAAATTCCGAGTTGAGAAAAACTTTTACATTAGCCAATTTGCATTTGTCGAACATAGTAGCATCTTTGGACATATCATTCTTTCGATCAGTTTGTAGAGCAAGGATAATGACACGCGGCTTCTCCAACTGTGCAGATGCCTTCACGGTCAGAGTGCTTGGTAGTGCTCTGTAAGAGAGGATACTCGTACATATCCCACGATTGAAAACAAATGCTCAGGTTTCGTACACCGTCCAAAGTGTGTAGCAACGATAGCTTATTAACGTCGTTCAGCGTCACATGAGGCATCCGCCATTGTACTTTAACTAATTGAATTTCTGGTTCCAACTTCGACGATCCTATTAGAGAATTGTTATCGTTGCGCGATCGTATTAAAATCAATTCCTGACGCGCATTAATAATAATGCGTTTGTAGTCCCCGCAAAATCCCAGCCAATATTTGAGTGGGATATAAAAATTGAAATAATTTTTCACTTTTAACCCATCGCGTCGTTTCAAACCCCATCCTGTATTCTCCATATTTTTGTCTTCGCAAGATGCCAGTGATACATAATTTTTAAGCGTGCTAGTTATTCCAACGTTTCTGTTGCGATCAATCTGCACGCCATTCAGCTCGTATCGAATCTCATCGAATAAGAACGCCACGCAATTATTTCCCAGCATCATCGTTAACGCATCATTTGGCTTATTTATCTTTAATTTCCCCTCCACATAGAGGAAACTTTCACACGGCAATGTGTATAAATCCTGCTGTTGTATAGGTATTCTTATCTCATCGCTGTGTCCAAACGTTGTGTTGACGTATAGGTTGTATGTGTGGGTCTCGAGCTTGACAATGCGATCATTAAACGTCGGCTTCCCTCCAATGCTTAGAATGTCAGCCATTTTTCAACTTAAATGTGCACGGTGAATCCCAATGATCTGAAAAATGCAATGTTAGCAGCACTAAGCCTCTTTTTTTTAGCGTAATCGGAGCTGTTGCAGTTGTTGATGTTGTTGCTGTTGTTGTAAACAGTTTCGTTTGGAAGAAACGTGTTTGCGGAGCCGTTCAACACAAGCATCTCTTTCGTTCGCACGCGTATTATCGCTGTCGCCATCGCACAGTGGGACAAAACGACCCGCCGGCGATAAAAAATCTATAACTTTGGTTCTAGTCAAGATATTTTAATGTAACAGGGTGCATTTTAACCGCAAATTTACGGCCCTTAATCTGTATTAATATAATTGATATTAACCCTCGGAGGCCCGTGCTGGGCCCGTGAATTTAGACCCATTTTTGCGAAAAGTGGGGCTACAGGCCAATTACAATACACATTTCTATTAACATTACTATATTTTATTGTAGTAAACCCAGTTTCTTAATATGTGCTATTTTTTTCATGCAATCGGTGCTCAAAATTTGCCAATACCGCAAAAGTATCGCTTATCAAAAACTTTTATGTTTCCTACAGTTTTTATTCACGATTCTGAATAATTTTTCTTTAAGAGGTGCAATTTGAGTTAGTTACAAAATTAATTATATAGCTATATATTCTATTAAGGCCATTCATTAGGGCAAAATGTTAATAACAATTTTTTTTTAATTTTAAAAAGTTGCAACCATATGCAATGGGTTTAACTGATATCATGTGAAAGAATGAACGTTTCTCTCTTAGAAACAAAAAGAATTAGGTGCTACTTTGTGCTACTTTCCAAGAAAATGATAATTGAAGTGAAATCTACGTTACCTGCCTAAACATCGGTCTAAATTCACGGGCCCAACACGGGCCTCCGAGGGTTAATATCAATTATATTAATACAGATTAAAGACCGTAAATTTGCGGTTAAAATGCACCCAGTTACATTAAAATATCTTGACAAAAACCAAAGTTAAAGATTTTTGATCGCCGGCGGGTCGTTTTGTCCCACTGTGCGTCGTATGTGCAATTTAATGGTAATCTCTTCACCTCGAAAATCAAGCAAACGTCCGTCTTGATCCACAACGCGTATCGTTAGATCCGTAATGACCCGTGCGGTGAATGGAAGGTAAATGATCTGCTCGGGTGTTTCCGATATCTTATATCCTGGTGGGACTCTCGGAGAAAATTCATACATCGTATGTACGCGCTTTCCATTGTTGTATGCGTCAGCGGTCGCGCTGCATTCTACGCGAATAATGTTCGCGTTCATGATATTAATCGGATCGTCTGATTCGTGCCACCGCCCTGGTTCTGACACCCGATTCGTCAAGAATCCCAGTAACGATCCAATGTTATTGCGCTTCGTATAGTCTACGGTGAACGAGCAGTCCAGCTCGCTTTTCATGGTATTGTTGTTGGGACGCAAAACTATAGGATACACATCGCCATCGTTAGCATCGGTGACGCCGAGATTTTTAGGATACCGCTCGAGTAATGGCTGCTTCAAATACTTGGCAATGGCGTCTAGTTCGTAGGAGCCGTGGGGAATCCTAATAATTTCAGGAGTGGTGTGGATGCTGTTGCTGATGTCATAGTTTGCGGTGAAGTAGAAATTATCGTTGCTCCAATCGATGTTCGGTATTGTATGATAAGTTTCCAAGGTTGTTAGACCGATGTTACGTGAGGGCGTTAATTTTAAAAGAGACCGAGCGGTTGAGTCTGATTTACTCACGTAACGCTTAACGAATTTAAAGAGATTTTATAATTTTGACATACGCAAAAATCAGGATTATTTTGGGCGCGGCTTTTGTCTATAACCTATACAGGTTGTCCAATCGGGATGTGGTACTTTGGTGAAGGTGGTTCGAAACAAGATTAGACAAATTAAGGAATAATATACCATGTATTACAAAAAGAAATATATAAAGGGGTTTTGAAAGGTGGTACAAAATGGGGAAAATTACATGGATTCGTGTTACGCCAAATTATATATAAAAAGTCAAATTATGTAGAATCCTAGACTCGTTTACAAGGATTTGATTCAGTCGCAATTGAATGTGAACGACAACGTTGTATGGTGAACAAATAACGGATCAACAATAATTGATCGAGGGAAACCCCATAACCCACTAAGTGGTTGGATCAATAATCGTGTCTATTGTTGTTAATTTTGTACATTCGCTCGAGTTATTTGTATAATTAATTTGGTTACAATTTACATTACGCGAAACAAGCCAATTTTTAAAACGCGTCACACGCCGAAGGGAAAGTAGCAGCTAATTGAGGGAAAACCCATAACCAATTAAGTGGTTGAATCAGCTGCTGCCTCCGTACAATATCATGACAGATCGAATCACTCACCAACTCTGTACAAGAGATTGTTAATTTGTACTGCGGCTTACTTTCAAGTTCTCTCTCTCTCTCTCTCTGGCTGTGGCTCTGTACGACCTGGAGGGTCCCGCGTCTAAGATGGTGAAGCGCAGGAGTGTCGCACAACACACACGATTGTCAAAATAGTTCACTATATATTATAATTAAGCGCGAGAATATTAATATTTGGCTAAATAAAACGGTGTTAAAACAAATAATATATAAACGCAAAAGTATTATTGAAAAACGCAAGAATATACAAGTCTCTACGGGGACTGAGTCCTTCCACGCACTATGTGATAATCGGGAACTCCGGCTCAAGACTATTTTATCGAATAGTAATGTCCCTCGGACAGATCGACCACGCACTATGCGACTTAACAGCCGACTGTCGTAAAATGGTAAATTTTGAATAAAATGATAAGTAATTATGTAGTAACTACGAGGGAACTGAGTCTTTCCACGTTATTATTGCACGATGGAACCCTAGCTCAAGCGCTTATTAATAATAATAGCGATGTCCCTCGGACAGATCGACCACGCACTATGCGACTTAACAGCCGACTGTGTCGAGCGTTCGCAGGGCACCCCCGAGCACTTGGGACTTTGAACAAAGAGAGTCAAACTGCTGAGCATGCATTTCGTACACACGGGCCCAACCGTCGTCACCCCGGACCGTTCCCAGCCTCGCAGTGCTTAGGGTTTTGAATGTTATCACATCCGGCGTTCCAAGAACGTTGATGCTGACGAAAGGTTTTCTTATGGAAGTAACGCAGTGGCGTAACAATTATAAATCGGTTATTATACTATATCAGATCATTGACAACTGATCGAGGGAAATTCCCATAACACGCTAAGCGGTTGGATCAGATGTCAATGATTTCTGTAATAAAATTTTAACGAGGAAGAAAGGAAAGAAGAACCGAATATAAAGTAGTCTACTACAATGCCTCGGAAGGCTTATCACAACGCGCATTCCAAGAACGTCGACAGCGTTGAAAGATCGTTGACAATAATCTTTCATGAGAATATACCGTGGCGTGACAAGCTTCAAACAGAATTAAATCAGAAATAAGTCAAGCACTATTAAGAATATCTACAGATAATCGACTATTGATCGAGGGAAATTCCCATAACACGCTAAGCGGTTGGATCAATAGAGAACATCTGCGAAATGACTGTAAAAATTAGTAAAATTTAGAAATGAATTTGGAAAAAGTAACCGGCACGTAACACCGAGCTCATAATCATCGTCGCTCAAATCTATGGGTGGAAAGTAGCTCACCGCGAGGGTGCTACTCTTGCCGGTTAGAGTGAATGTTAGCGACATATTCCGAGCTGTACGACTCGAATAGTACTGAATCAGAGTGGTGGGAAGTCAATCCTTAAATTTGGTGCCGATCGTTTGTAGAAAGCGTAGACATAGTTGCCCGCAATTGCTCTGATCGTACTTCTGATAAGCCGTTCGATTGTATTCGATTTTCACAGCATCTTTGTCCAGATATTGTACCTATACCTTAGGCGGTCGACGGTTCCCGAAGCTGTCGAAATATATAGCTCGACACCCTCTCTTCGCATACGCCACCCAATGAGTCCCCGGCCCTTCGACATTGTCCAAATTTACGATACCACTCTCGTTTCGACGTACTCCTCCAGCTGGTAGCGCGTTGCGCATAAAAATACCTCTAAAGAATGGAATATGCATACGTTTTGCCAACTCAGCCAATTGCACATCGGTAGTTATGCCCACAGGCATTTTTATTTTCTTTTCGACGTTTTTTTTTTCATTTCGATATTCCCTGTCCGCGCTTGTACGGTGTGAGATAAAGTCCGCGATCTTCCATGGAGCGATTATGATGTTGCATTTCCTGCAGTTGATGTTGCGCCGCCTTATTATCGTTTACCGCCTTGGCTATCCCAGCCGCTCCACCAGCTAATGATCCGAGAACACCTAGCAGTGGGAGAAGTGGTAATATGCCACCCCATTTTGCCACCGGAAGAATCCGCTTTTTCGATGACCTCTTCGTAGTACTTTTGCAGGGTTTTGTTTTCACCCCATTTCGATTTTCGTCTTGGCCTTCATAGCTGCCCAAACAGCTGTAGCAGCACCTCTTTTACCCAGAGTCGAGTCTCGCGCAACGATGCGTTTTCGCGCTTTGCCAGCGAGTACGTTATCCGCCACGTGCCTTTCGCCGAGGTCGTTGCTACGCGAATATGCAATATCGTGTTCGCGACACGCGGCGTCCAACGGATTAGTACCCTGATCCCCTCTAGCCAATCGTTTTGCCAGATGAGTCCCAGGGCCACAAAACTGATATTCCGGAATATGTAATTCAAAACGTAGCGCGTTTACCGCCCGATTCAACAAACCATGACCTGTCTTTACTCTCGTCGGCGACATTCACCACAGTTTTTAATCAATGGTGCTGGACCGTCGATATGCGTTCGCTGCCAAGCGCGATTATAATGTTCCAAGCACCGACGATACTGCTGAACCTCTGAATCAGCTTTTATATGCTCGGGGAGCCTGTCCCACAACTGTTCAATGTGTCTCCCAAACTCTCGGAGTAGAGTAATCTTTGGTATATATTTCAACTGCTCAGAGGTTAGGTCTCGAATATCGCAATTATCCGACAGGATCAGAAGCGTTTTGAATACTGAGGTGTTTTCGCTTCGGCGTGGGCCTATAAATAGGACGCGTCGTTGCTTCGACGTATCAAAATCATTTTTCACAGTTTACAGCGAGGATGCGATTCGTGCGACAAACTGTAAGGATACGCGTGATAAATTTTGACGATAAATCGGAAATGATGTCACCGAATACGAAGCGTAGACATTAGAGGCCACGGTATAGTACGTGTAGTAAAAAGACACGTGCACACGTGTACACGTGTATGACATATATCCGTACCGCAATCCGTGTATCTTTTAGTACACGGATACCCGTGCACAATTTCACGTGTATTTAAATACGCGTGAATTTAGATACACGTGTTTTTAAATACACGTGTACTAAACGTATCCGTACCTCAATCCGTGTATCTTTTAATAAAAAATAGCTTAAATAACGGGTCCAATAAAAGTTATTTAGCGTTAGATTGCTTTAAATTGTGTATACCTGTCAAATGTCTGCTTAAGGGGAGGTTCTGGTCTAAATGTCGTTTTTTTTTTTTTAATTTTTCGAATGTTCAATCTTTTAGGAAAACGTGTTTAAAAGGATTTATTGAAATTCGCAAAATTCCCGAAGTTATAGGCATTTGAGTAGCGGCAAATGCATGGGTGACAACCGGCCACTCGGCGCTCACGTAAAACTTTAAACGCGTTTTTCTCGAAACAGTGTTCTCAAAACGGTGGGAGCTGTATCTTCAAAAGTTATTATCCGATTCGACTGAAACTTTTTTTATTTTGAAGATTATTCTTTTTTCTAGGGGAGGGGGGGAACTAAAAAAAATTACAAAAGTTGAAAATTTATAATTTTCAAAGGCGATGAAAGGACGAAAAATACAGGGAAAAGTGATTTCAAACGTGAAGTGTCGTTATTTTCTAAAAAAATATGTAAATTTTGTAATTTTTTTTAGTTCCCCCCCTAGAAAAAGGAATAATCTTCAAAATAAAAAAGGTTTCAGTCGAATCGGATAATAACTTTTAGAGATACAGGTCCCACCGATTTGGATCAATTTTTTGACACTTTAACTTTAACGACTCCCCAGGGCTGTCTGCACTGATTAATTATAAAACAAAAAATATATTTCTATAATTTAAGTCATCCTTAATACAATGCAACAAGTCCCATTAATTTATACACACTAGTTTTCCTTTAATTAATTCCTAAAAATCACCTATTTTTTGGGGCTCTAGACCAGAACCTCCCCTTAAGGAGCCGGTAGTTCCACCAACACATGAATATACGTTATTTTCTCCCTCATGACACATGTCACAAAAAGCTTCATCGCCATCACGATGGGCATGTTGCCATACCCAACTTTTCCGTTTAGACATTGTTTAAAGAAATCGGAATTGACGAAAATTATTTTATAATGGAGACATTGTTTAAACAAATCGAAAATAGTTAAGGACTTTTCGTTGTCTTTTTGTATCAGGATGTTGCATGTTCCTCAGAACTGAATTGATGTTTGCACATAGACGTACGTAAACGAACTAAACGTGTCTAAAAAGAAACTCGCTTATTACCAGTAATGCCTTAATTTTTTGTATGAAAATAGGTAATCGATTAAATAAATCTTGTTAATTTTGTTATTGTATTATTAGTTACAATCTGAAAATTCGTAAAACCATATTTTCCGCATATTATTCTAGTAAATATATTTAAATACATTAATTATTTTATTAATTTCACAATCCCTCAGAGTTCTGGGATATCCATAGATATTAAAAATCTGACGAATCAAAAGTCAAAACACGTGTATCTAAATTCACTTGTATCTAAATTCACTTGTATCTAAATTCACGCGTATTTAAATACACGTGAAATTGTGTACGGGTACCCGTGTACTAAAAGATACACGGATTGAGGTACGGATACGTTTAGTACACGTGTACACGTGTATTTAAATACACGTGAAATAAGGACCTCTAGTAGACATGGTAGCATGTTGCCAAACACTATCCGCTGCCTCATTTGCGGCCCATCGAATTGCGGAAAGACCAACGTGCTGGTGAGCTTGTTGGAAAGCCCACACGGCATCAGCTTTGAGAACGTGTACGTGTATTCCAAGTCGTTGCAACAGCCTAAAAATCAATATTTGGAGAATTTATTGACTTTGATATACTGAGTCCATCCTAAGAATAATCCTGTTCCGCGCAGGGATGATTCTGAGGAGGCGCTGGTTGGTCCGATCCCCACTTAACCGCCTACGATTTTCTCTGTCTTACCGCCTGTTACCTCTCTGTCAATCGCCTGCGTCGGGCCCGTAGGCCGTAGTGGGGGCTGCGCAGAACGGTAACAAAACGGTCTGGGCGTAGGATTATTCTTAGGTTGGATTCAGTGTAGATGAAATTGGCTACATTACGTTTTCGAATAATAGTGACGTCATTCCGCCGAGCGAATCGCTTCCGAATTCTATTTTTATCTTTGATGACGTGGCACGTGACAAGCAAGATACGATACGAGAGTACTTTGCAATGGGGCGCCACTCGAACGTTGACTGCTTCTATCTTTGTCAGACGTATGCAAAGATTCACAAACATCTTATACGCGACAATGCGAATCTGTTGATTCTGTTCAAGCAGGATGGTACCAACTTGAAACATGTGTACAACGATCACGTAAAAACCGATATGTCCTACGTCCATTTCTGCGCGTTTTGTCGTAATTGTTGGCAACGAGAGTATGGTTTCGTGGTAATAGACAAAGATAGCGCGAACTACAGTCGCCAGCGAATGCAACTGGCGTTGTCGCAAATGGTATTTCCTATACCTAAGCGTCGACGCCATGGCCCCCACCAGTGCAACGACGCGCCGCACAGGCCCTTTTCGAGCACTTGAAAAGAGGGTCTATTGTTGTACGAGGTCTCGAGGACCGTCGAAGACAGTGAAAGGCTAGCTATTTTTCTTATAAGTACATCGTGTTCTGTTTATCTACCGGATTGAAGAAGTCAATGACATTTGGGTGTTTCTTTTAAAATATCGGAATTAAAATTGTGGCAAAAAATAGGATAAACTTACAGTATGTAACAAAAGTAAGTAAACATGAAAGTTTCTGACGATTGAATAGATTTTTCTCAAACCTAGAGTTAGGTATCCTAGCAACGAAAACAGCAAACGTTAGAGCGACGGCCCCAATCGTTATTCCTATTTGGGGCACAAGTTTCTTGACGCATTAAGTTTATTGTACCAAGTTAATTAGAACATTGTCACGTCCTGGGTGGCGGGTTTTAGGACAGTGACATTGTGGGAAGGTAACGGGAGTCGAACGCGAAATCCTGTTTCGCTGCTCCGAGAGGTAAGGAGGATTTAAGCCCGAAATTTTGTTTCGCTGCTCTAAGCGATTGCAAGGTTTAGGCACGGAATCCTGTTTCGCTGCCCCAAACGGTTTGCAAAAGTTAGGCACGAAAATCTTTTCGTTGCTCTACGGAATAGGAAGGGTCTAGGCACGAAACCCTGTTTCGCAGTCCTGGTGAATAGGAGGGAATTTAGGCACGAAACCCTGTTTCGCATTCCTGGTGAATAGGAGGGAATTTAGGCACGAAACCTGTTTCGCAGTCCTAATGCGTAGGAAGGTTTTTAAGCACGAAACCCTGTTTCGCAGCCCTAATCGACCAGGGGAGGTTGGGTAATAAGCGCGCACCCGAGTGACACCCGTTAGGTTATTCGCGAAGGAAAACGGTAGTAGAAAGGCCGGTTATGATTTTAAACGTTTTGAGTAATAGAACCACTATTTATTGGTAAGCGAGTGAAATAGCAGTGTGCTTCTGATGATATAGCAGTTTACAATAATGCATGAACATAGAGCATTGGGACAAACATTTATATAACGGTGATTAAGAATATAATAAACATGTGACGACTTAGTAACGCTAATAATGATTTAGTATAAGTAATGAAATTAAGCAATGTTATAATTAAGCAGTAAGCATAAGCAATAATATAAAGCAATACAGCTAAACGATGTACATATAAACCAATAAGCAAAATCAAGAGCGAATAATGTAAAGCAATAAAGCGATCAAAGGAAACAATGAAAATATAAAGAACTAAACAATATCGTTGCACATGAGCAAAAGAAAAAATAGAATAATGAAAATTATAATGGTAAAGGCTTACAGTGATATAGAAGAGGTGTAATCCTTATAACACTTCACTAATAACACTGACACGTGGTGTCGCGAAAGAATCTAGTAACTGAATGGTCGATAGTAACTGACTGAACGATTGTAACAGACTGATAGATCGCGGTCCATATGGCGCTTGTATTTATACAAAATCAATGGAATGTCTGGTATGCGAGGAATTTACGTTATGCGTGGAATCTGTGGTATGCGTGATGAGTCATATGCGTTATGTAATCGACGCGTGCCAATGACTCACGCGTAAGGTATGCGTGGAATTGCGGATTTCGGCGGTTCTTTCGGGGTTTTAGAGATGGGTATTCCACCCGTTGGGTGGATTTAGAGGATTTTGATTGGGGTTTTAAGGTGGAGGCTTGAGTACGTTTGTAGAAAGAGGGGGGGGGGGGAGGGGGTACATGATCTCGAGATGAGCGAGCTTTGGCGAGGGGCTTGTATTAGATTTGAATGGGGAAGAGTTCGCGCCTCTAAGGCCGAAGAGGGGAAAGGGATTCGAATTTTGGGCGTCTGGAGATGGGGACCGCTAAGGTACATCGTCCAAACAACCCGGAGGTTGGAAAAAGGGGTTTAGCATTTGTGGTTTCGAGAATAGTTGTGTGGATTTATATGGAGGATGCCATTTAAGACCGGCGAAAAATTATCGGGACGTCACAACATATATATTACAAGGTTACAAAAGTAAGTAAACGTCTTTGGTTTTTCATTTTGTATTCTGTTCCTGAAATGTATTTTTGAATGACCTCTTTTAGGTTATAAACTTATAGATTCTTCCAATCATTTCGATGTATTAAGATTATGTTGGTATATAATTAAAATATAATTTCAGTTCAGTAAATATCTCTTTGGCATTTGCATTCTTTCTTTAAGGTCGATACGGAAAATGTCTCAGCGGAAGCATTTAACAAACGAGGAGAGAAGAATAGCAATTAAAATGAAAGATGAGGGCAGGACATATAGAAAAATAGCTACCTTTTTTAATAAAATACCAGCAGCCATTTTTAAAATTGTTAAAGCGTATAAGAAAGATGGAAGAGTATCAACTTTACAAAGACCGGGACGTCCAAAAGTCACTAATATTCGAATAGATAAAAGGATAGTTAATATTTCATCATCTGATCCCTTTTTATCTATATCAAAAATTCGTACAAAATTATTAAGTGAAGGTAAAAGTGCACCATCAACCCAGACCATTCGACGTCGATTACACGCATCAGGAAAACACGGTCGCGTTGCAAAGAAATTACTTTATGTTAGTAAGATAAATCTTAAGAAGCGAATGAACTTTTATTATAAGCACGTTTTAAACCCTTTAAGTTTCTGGGAAAAAATCCTTTGGACAGATGAATCTATGATTAGACTTAAATACAATCATGGACGAATGTATGTCTGGAGGAAACAAGACGAAGTTTCGTCATACCAATGTGCCAGATCAACAATGAAGTCAATGGAACAGGGTATTATGGTTTGGGGATGTGTTTCATTCTTTGGAGTAGGGAAAATTATAATTTTAAAAGGGAAAGTTAACTCCCAAGTTTACCTGAAATTGTTACAAGACGTTATAATTCCAGAAGGGAAACGATTGATAGGAGATGATTTTATTCTCCAACAAGACAATGCACCATATCATACGGCGAAAATTGTTAAAAAATATTTACAAGAAAATTTAATTAACATTTTGGAATGGCCTCCGCAAAGGCCTGATCTTTCACCAATTGAAAATATGTGGTCTATCTTAAAATTATGAATCGCACAACACAGACCACGCAATATAAAGGAATTAGAAAATTTAATAGAGAAAACATGGCAATTATTTTTAATTGATGAATGCAGAAAATACATGCTCTCCTTACCCGATCGATTAGCCAAACTATCATTGCGGAATGGTCATCATTGCGGATATTGATTTATAATTTGGTTCGTGTTTACTTACTTTTGTAATATGAGTTATTCACATTTCATGCATTTTTATTTTTCTTACAAACAGATTATTAATTAATGATGTTTTATTAGTATAGTTATTTCAGTAGTCTCATGAAATATCAATAAATGTATATTTTGTTCAATGAAATTAAACACTTACTTCGACACAATCTTTTGTTTGCTAAAACTCCGACTGTTTACTTACTTTTGTTACATACTGTATTCCTTTCTAGTGATGTATAATTTAATATTTTTTATATCTATTAATCTGTTTTTCTATTTTTTAACTCAATCGTGATAAAAAATTGGAAACTGTTTTTATGGTACTTTATTAGTGGTTTAAGTCACATGTTGGGGAAGCGTTCGGTTTTCAAGTTATTATTTCTGCACTTTCCATAGTATGTATTTATCAAAATTTTTTAGTTTTATTGAAATTGTTGACGTTATTTTTTTAAATAACCTCAAACTTTGTTATGAGTTGTATATTAACTCAAATTTTTATGAACTTGCTTAATAATATTCAGCATTTTCAACGCGAAAATTGGAATGTTGCATTTTCCCCTATTTCTTGGGATTCAGGCCCACTGTACGATATAGAATACAAGTGATTACTCCATTGCTAGCAAATATTGTAAAATCTTGTTTTCGCAATTGCAAGGACAAATATATGTTGATTATACAAGTTCGCGGAACGTAACTAAAAAGTAAAAAATTACTGATATTTTTTTAATGGGTTTCTTATAGGAAAAGAAATGTATATAACGAATTATTTGCTATTACTGTGCAGAATCGATACTAAGTATTTCTGACCCCTTTAACTTTACTTTAACAAACTTTGAAAGAAACGATTTAAAATTTGGCATAAAACAACAAATTTTACACGTGATTACACACAGATCAGATGTAGCTGTCATGAAATTTTTACCTTTCTTTACAAGAGCTCATATTATTAGTTTACAAGAAATATAAAAAAAAACACATAATTCCATAAGTTATGAATTCTGACTTCTTTCCATATTTCTGGATAATCTGTCCGAATATGCGATGGATCGTAGAGCGGCTAGAGTCGCAGAGCGGCTAGAGATGATAGACTGCTTCTGGAGCAGTAGAGCGGCAGCCGCTGTGCGACTAGGAGATTCTGCCATTATGGCGGAAAACAGACATTCATGGCATTGTGTTGTGTCTCGAGTAGCCTAGGCTGCTCATGGACCAAACGCACATAGGCTATAGCAATCCTGGCGCGGCCACAGCAATCGCAGCCGCCCATAGGAGTTGAGATGAATGCTTTCCCATTGTACCAGTCTACGGCGGCTACAGCCGCTGGCGGCTGTAGCCGCTCATTGGAACGGCCACCTTAACACAAAGATCCACCCGAAAGGGAACTCATCGCGTAAGGCAAAGAGGAAAACACACGGGTTATTGGAATATTCTCTTATAACCTCCACACCAGTTCAAGCGAAGCAGAAACGGCAGAATACTACGTTAAACAAGCCTCCGGTCCCTACCACACCCATAAATACAATTCCTTATGTACAATCGCTCTCAGCCATTGATGATGGCGATGATGACGTTTTCGAAACTTCTCGCAATGAGTCATTTGTGACATCTATTACACAACTTCAAACATCCGAAGGACATGAAACGTTTCGCAGTCATTTCGGTCCGCTGGGGCAAAAATACATGGATGCAATCCTAAGTAGGGATGAAGATAAGACCATAGACTATGTGTACGGTGTATACTTTGCCAATAGTAAGATGATGCTTGGGAATAAGGCTTTGGATCTGGACAAGGATGATAATATACTCATCAATGGTGTAAGATACAGGGGAACGCCCGGCCTTTACGAACTGATTTTCAAGACAATTCCAAATGATGCTGTATATACCGAGGTCGATAAATAAAAATACAAAAGTATACTGCTTGCAGCGAACACCCACAGACACGATCATGGTGCTAGAAATCGCATATTGCGCAACAGGGGATACAAGTACAAATATGTAATTGCGCCGCTACTCCCCCGTTCATCAGCTAGAAGGGCAGGGAAAGGTCTAAGGACACCACGACTCATGGCGGTAAACGATTACAAGATCGACGACGTGCACTGGGACGTTCCCAATGAGCTGGTCGATAGACTTAGATTGCTCATTGCATCGCGCGCGGCAGGTCACACGGGTCTCGATAACGAAATTGCATCCATCGAGGAGGAACTTCGCTAGGTGGGCCACATTGCATAAATTAAATCGCACGCCGATGACGAGCGCTGTATGCATCGAGATGCCGATCAACAAATTTGGGGTGTTGCTGGGGAAGAGTGAAACAGCTAGAATGGACTACTACAAATGGAACGGTTTGCTTCGAAATTACATGCGAGATTACGCTCTTTGTATAACCGGTGTCGACTTTGATGCAAAATCACGCAAGATACGACGGTTAGCGCAACCCACGGCTGACACCGATGCTGTCAATAAACTGTATATGGAAAAGAGCATTAAACTTTTGAGAGAGCCACAGGAAGAATTAGAGATGAAGCTGGTCGTGTTTCAGAGAGATATGCTGACGTTGCAAAACAGCGTTCAAAAGATATCACAGGCGTTGAATTCTATCCCGCAGAAGCGCTGCGAAGGAGAATCATGCGAGACGGTTGAACTTGCCCCCGCACCGGTGGGGAGCCCATAATGCATGCACACGATAATTATCGCATCATTCATGCCAAAGACTCCTGTGCGATCAAACATGCCACCATTATCGACATCCAGGAGTAAAGAAAACCATGATTGCAAGAAGCAACAACTCGTTGAGGAATTGCACGCTCCAACTCGAAGACATTTCCCGCGGAGGCGCGTCATTGTGCACGGACACGATGATCTGTGGCAAGCTGACGTTGTAGAAATGCGTCCATACTCGCGATTCAACCAGGGTCACCACTATATACTCACCGTCATCGATGTGTTGAGCAAGTATGCGTGGGCGTTACCGCTCAAGACTAAAAGTGGTGCTGAGGTGACTAAAGCGTTTGCAAAGATATTTGGAGATCGATATCCGAAAAATTTGCAAACCTATCAAGGAAAAGAATTTTACAACGCTTTACAAATTTTACAAACTATTGGCAAAGCATGACATTAATCACTATTCGACGTATTCGGTGATGAAGGCCTCCGTCGTGGAACGATTCAATCGAACTTTGAAGAACAATATGTGCAAAATGTTTACGCTCAGTGGAACCTACAGATGGACCGATGGGCTACCGCGTCTTCTCGTAGAGTATAACGCATGAAAACATAGAACCATCAGAATGCGTTCTTGCGATGTTACCCCTGCGATCGCCGTCAAGCTGCTGGCCACCTTGTACAGCAACATAAAGATCGCTGCTCCAGCGAGATTCAAGTTGGGCGAGTTTGTGCGCGCAAGCAAATTTAAAATCATCTTTGATAAAGGCTATACGCCGAAATGGACAACGGTGGTGTTCGAGATAGCTAAAGTATAGACAACTAATCCCGCGACGTATCTGCTTGTCGATTCCTGTGGAAAACCTCTTGCCTACGGACACGAGCTGCAACGCGTCACCGATCCTCATGTGTATTTAGAGGAAAAAGTCTTACGTAGGAAGGGGGATAAGGTGTACGTCAAGTGGTTGGGGTTTGATAAATCACACAACTCGTGGATAAATAAAAATAATGTATTGTAACATAATAAACATAAAAAACTTCAAAAAAGTAAAAAAAGACGCCAAGTACATGAAAACATGAAAATCACAAAAAATAGAAGATAATAATAATTACAAAATTAAAAAAAGGTGTGAAATCAAAATGAGCTGCTTGTACATAAAGATGCTTTCCAACTGCGCTTTAGATGACACAACTACATATGCACAGCTAAAATTCCATTACTCATAATGGCTATTTATACAAAGAAAAAATGTATTAAATAATAATATGCAGATATATTTTTATACAAATAAATATTTTAATACGAATAAATATTTGATTCAAAATACTTGGCGCTGCGCCCCGAATTGGTGTTGCTAACCTCAATAAATATGTATAAATTGCATTAATCCTTTTCTTTCTTTCTTGTACGTGCATGCGTGCGTGCGTGCGTGTGCATATGCTACGTATGGCATTAGAATTAAATATATGTAGAATAAATCTGACTGTGTTTCTAGTATGTGTATGTATATGTTTTTTATATTGTAATGGAGTTGCGAATTATTAATACTAAGGCAATTAACATTTTTCGGTTGCGCAGCGCCAAGTATTTTGAATCAAATATTTATTCGTATTAAAATATTTATTTGTATAAAAATATATCTGCATATTATTATTTAATACATTTTTTCTTTGTATAAATAGCCATTATGAGTAATGGAATTTTAGCTGTGCATATGTAGTTGTGTCATCTAAAGCGCAGTTGGAAAGCATCTTTATGTACAAGCAGCTCATTTTGATTTCACATCTTTTTTTAATTTTGTAATTATTATTATCTTCTATTTTTTGTGATTTTCATGTTTTCATGTACTTGGCGTCTTTTTTTACTTTTCTGAAGTTTTTTATGGGGATCTCACTTCTTTTTACAAAGATATTATTATCTTCTCTTTTTTGTGATTATTATTACTTTCTATATTTTGTGATTTATTTGTATCATGTACTTGGCGTAATTTTTTTACTTTTTTGATACAATTACAGCATAATAATTATCAGCTGTTGAAATTTACAATTCCATGAATCTGAAAGCACGTACAATTCCTTGAATCTGAAAGCACGTACAATTCCATGAAACTGAAAGCACGCACAATTTCATGAATTGTTTTATCAAATCGAGAAATGTTTTTCGTGGTTAGAAAATTAAAATTTCCATTCATAACGTCATTTTCTGAGTATATTTCATGGAATAGTATTTTTTAAATTAATTTGTTTATGTTTACCAAATTCATGCGTTTTATTAGACTCTAATTGATTTTAGTATCAATTTTCATTTTCATGTTTACAAATTTCTGTGCTTAAAGGGGTTATCGCTAGATTTAGCTCGAATTTTCGTGTTTTCAGATTCATGGAATTGTACGTGTTTCCAGATTCATGGAATTGTATGTGAGACTGCATTTTGATTCCAATTCAATGGTACAACGATAATATATATTTGTAAAAACACGTGGCATCTCAAATTTTGTATATAACCTGACTGTAAGCTGTCAAAATTTGGAGTAGATTGCACATAGTGAAGATAGGAATTGATGAACGAAATTGCATAGTGAAGATAGGAATTGATGAACGAAATTGCATAGTGAAGATAGGAATTGATGAACGAAACATGTATTAGTTCGTTTTGGCTGAAGGTGTGCGTATAATAACGCGTATACGTATTATGTCGACAAAAATTTGAGATTGAAGAAGAATCAGAATCAGAAGAAAAATCTACCGTTTTCGACAGATCCCTGAGACGATATTACGATATCTCTGTCATGCGTGGACCGATTTTATTGAAATTGGTCTTATTCGAAAGCCGATATGCGGTTTACATAAGAAAAATGCCTTTAAATTTAGAAAATATTGCAGGCGTGATGAGATATAATGTAATAAATGTCAGAATTAGGTTGGAATGCCTCCGCGACGAGTAAAGGTACACGGCAGCGACAGTTCAACATATACAGTGGGTACAGAAAGTATTCGTACACCCTTTAAAATCGCATAACTTTGTTCGAATTAATCCAAACAACTTGAGTTTTTTTAAGAAGCTAGAGGGATTAGTTTGCTAAATGATGTGGTTCGTCGTTTTGAAAAAAATGAACATGGTCGGAATAGCAAAAAAAGTAGTAAAAGTAGTTTTTGAAACTTTTTTTTGTGAGCCTGTAATGAAAATTCAAAAAACCCGTTTGTAGATTTCAGTAAGTTATATACGTGCCTAAAATTTCATCAAAATCGGTTAACGTTGCTCTGAGTTATGAACGCTTAAAGATCGCAGAATAAGGTCGAAAATCGCTGATTTCGGGAATTTCCGCGATTTTCGACCTTATTCTGCGATCTTCCGACCATGTTCATTTTTTTCAAAACGACGAATTACATCATTTAGCAAACTAATCCCTCTAACTTCTTAAAAAAACTCAAGTTGTTTGGATTAATTCGAACAAAGTTATGCGATTTTAAAGGGTGTACGAATACTTTCTGTACCTACTGTATATATAGGGTGTTTTTCATGTACTTGGCGTCGAGACGCTACCGCGTCTCTAGATACATGACTCAATAAATACAATGATACATATACATGAGTGAACAATTTTATTTTTTACACATTAATCCCGCTATTTATATTCCAGTTAATAAATAATAATTTTTTTATACATGTGCGAACAATTTTATATACAATAATTCCACCACTTATATTACACAATAAATAGAATAAATACAATTTCTATTTTACAATGGTATATTATAATGACCCCAGGGCAGAGTGTCGGTCGTATCGGGTACGATATGCCGTTTGTCGTCGTACGGACTTAGAGCGATTTTGGAAATCTAAAATTTGGAATAAATAAAATTTTACCATTTTGAGCGTGCAGAGAAAACATGTACTCGTGATGAAATTCATACAAACAAATTTTTGATATGTCCAGAATGTACATACCCACGTATATCGATTTCTTGACTTTCCCCTCGAGCTTTCGCGATTCAACAGCTATTAAATTTATCGAAAAAACACTTCTGCTGTGTAAATTCGGTTTCGCGATCATTGCCTCCGCGTCATATCGCCCTTCCCAATGAGTCAAAAGTTTTACATCCACATGATTTCGTACATTTTCCATGGCTTTACCGAATACCGCGTTGTTCATCAATTTGTACAAATTGTTTTCAAAGTCGTTTGTCGCGCTTGTTCTAAACCGTGTGTTGAGTTCGATGTAATCGCGGAGCCAGAGGGATTGAGCGAATTGAAGCACGCGGTGTATCTTTGAAATACGAAGACCATGACGCATGTACTGCTGCAGGTTGCGATAATGAATAACATAACGCTGGTTATCGTATACCGTCGCGAGTAATTTGTCCTGTCTGCTGCCAGGTGGTTTGGCACGCATCAGACAGAACGGCAGATCAGCATGAATGTTGTGCAGACGTTGCGGATATTCCAGATCTACTTCGAGAATGTACCCCGTGGGCGAATCGACTGGGACTGAAGACACGTTAAAATTTGCGACATTTTCGACCCATTGAAATTTAGCGTATGGCAGAGGCTGACACATTGGCCATCCATACAAATTGTTCACGTCAAAGTACATCAAGTACGATGACTCTTCCGATGCGTCGTAAGATGACATGTACTTTTTATTGGCATGTGCGTATCTCCCGGAACATTGACTTAAACCCCCGCGTATACCGCGTTCGACAAACATGACCATATCGAGGTCTGTGAGCAATTCGAACGTAATTTTGGTATGTTTTAGCATAGTATCTCACGCGAAACCAGGTAAAGTGTAATAATGCGCTGAATCTAATCCATAGCTCTTGATACAACTTTCACGAAAATTTTCAAAAATATCTGCCAATAACAAGACATCTGTCTTCAAATACAAATCGCTGTATTCGCCCAAGGTTCTAATCTCGAAACGTTGCCAGACAGTCTCAGCATGCGCGTAATCGTTCTCGGATACAATCTCACCCGTTAACGAACTGTAGAATGATTCGCGCGGTGGCAAGCATGGGTCCTGCAGCTTGTTCGCGCAATCAAGGTATTCGTACGGAAAGACACCTTTTCGCCTCAATAAATTAAAATCATCGGCGGATAATGTTTCAAATTGTGATCGTAAAATTTTTAATTGATCTGTGCTAAGAAAAGGTGCTAATTTGTCGAGACTGGTGTTGAGAAATTTGTACGAATCGATGAATCGCAATTTAATACAATTTCGCTAGTCTGAATGAGCCGTATCTTCGACATTTTTTGTGAATGAAATGTACTTTTCTTTAGTTATGGGCAACACGTCAACGCTGCCTTCAAAAGCGGTCGCTATTTCCTCGATAATGAAATGCGAATCGTAGCCGGATAAATTATGGAAAACTATGGGGATGTAAAACGCATTTTTATAATTTAAATTGCACTCCGAATGTGCTGGGCCTCTAAACCGTCCGGAGAGATGACAGTGATCGCGAACTCGTACATCGCTAGCCTCGAATGGTTCTTCGCAAATATGACAATGTGAAGCATCGCGAAATGTGGTCCACTGTTCGGTGGTTAAATCCAGCATGGGAACATTACTAGTCAAGATGGGTTTAGCGAAGTTTGCAAAATTGTTAAGTTCGTCAACGAACCATGTAACACAATCCGCGCCGCGGGGACATCGATACGTCGATAGCGATGTATCGTACGAGCAATGCATATAATATGCTATGCTGTGCACTTTATGGTGCTGGTACGTGTATAATATATTATCGCCCATTCGATTGTCCTCCGTTTTCTCGATGATACACTCTAAATCTGCGTAGACCACGAGGGGGAGCCGCTCCTTCATGCAGTGGTTACTGAAGCTGAGGAGATTTTCGCCTTCGCTGGGCAGCAGGATGGCACAGTCGTTCAGCTGTCCACAGTCCACTGTATGGACCTCTAACTTCTCGGCACAGCTGAAGTAATGCATGCAGTTGTAAAAAAAAATTTTTTTTTTAATTTTTTATTTAATTTTTTTTCGCGACGTATTTCATAAGTTTATATACATACCGGTCGCAGATGAATTTCCTTGCCTTCTTCTTGCTCAGCTGCGTGGTCACCAGTCGGGACAAGTTCTTGATCCTCACAAAGTGCCTTACATCGCCGTGCTCTTGATTCGACGTGTAGAGCAAGTTTACGTTTCGGTCCCTCTTGTGACTGGTGAGGCGCAGTGGAAAAACCGTTGACCCCTTCTTCTTCTCCATCTCAAAGCTGTACACCTTGATGGAGATTTCGTTCAGCCGTTCAAACTTCGCAATCTGTGCCAGAGACATTGGGAACTCAATGCCTTGGAGATTTAGCGTGGAAGCATAGTCGGGGTACGAACTTGGACGATCGGCATTTCTTTCCGCAGGATGTAGAGCGGCGACCACTGCTCACGCGAAACACGCATTGTCTGAGGATTGCACACTGATCGTTGCGTTCTTCAACATTAATTCCCGCGGCAACTTGTAGTGGCACTCCGCGCGCGTCGGATTATACTTGTTGACATTGACGGTCAGGTTGAGAATTCTCGTCAATGGCCATCCGCTGTCGCGTTCCTGGAACTCTTCCAGCGATGCCAGGGTGGGTTCGACGACGCATCGTTGGTACCACTCCTGCAGATCGGATGTGTGGAAGAGTTCGCAGTTCCGGGTATTGATGCTCGTACAAGCACGTTTATCGCCTGCTACAAATTCACCGTTGAACACCGTGTTCACTTTGAGGTTTCGATGTTTCCTCAAAGCGCTCCCCACATGCTCCAACACAATGATCCCCGCATCCTGGAGGAAGTTGTGCGGCTCGATGTAATTCGAATTTAGCACGGCACCAGTTAAAGGTCTGCGCACACATTTCCGTTCCGTCTCCGTTCCGCCTCCGTATGGTGTCCGTTCCGTCTCCCTGCGGTGTCCCTAACTTCACTGACAACTGTGTAAGGGGCCTGCTCTGGCCCGGTAAGTCCCAATTCAGCCATTTCTGCAAGCCTGCTGTACAATTCTCTCAGTCAGTAGCGTGATACCTGTCGTTTTGGAAACACCACTTTATGTCTAATCGCGATAAATCACAGATATGGACAGCCGTTAAGGACCGAAAATTAGGATTTCTTGGAGGGGATAGGGTGAAGCGAACGGGCGATTCCCCTTGCCCCTGTGACATTTCAGCTTGTGGGTAGTCTCCTTTTTTCTCATCTCCCAATAGTATGTGTATCGAAATTTCGAATGCGCATATCAGTCCACACTTACCAGCCTATTTCACAAATGCGAATTAGTGAAAGAAAATGTGTATTATGTACTTACATATGTACATACAGTGGAGACAAAAGTATTCGGACACCCTTTAAAACAGAATAACAACATTAAATTTGGTCCAAACGACGTGATTTTTTTAGAAGCTAGAAGGATTAGTTTACTAAGTAGGTGGCGTATTTCGTCCTTTTGAAAGAAAAACAATCTTTCCATTACAATCATTAATAATGATCAGAATTATATCATGTTTGGTATAATTTTCATTGTAAAAACTCCAGCAATGCATTGGTGGTATTTTTATGGAGTTTTAATATTAATTATAGAAATTACCATTTCCATTACTGAGTGGCCTATTGCTGTCCTTGTCTTTATGACTCTAGGCTCTAGGACCCCTGAAGCGCGTGGTGCGAGAGCTTCGACCCGAGAACCTTTCATGGTCATAAAAAAAGGTCGACCTTTCTGCGATTTCCGGACTCCGTCAGTCCAAATGCCCAAATATCGTTGACAACCGAATTTTAGTTTCACCGAACGGATAGGGGTTCTACACGGACACCGGCTGACATCCTTGACACGGACAAGTGTGCGCTGCTCCATTGTAAAGCACGCAAACGATATTTTTTAACACGGATCTGGACGGCCCAGACCTGACGGATACGGAGAGGCCATCGAATTTCACGGAACTGACAAGTGTGCGCTGCTCCATTATAAAACAAGCAACCGATACCTTGTACGTCCACGGAACGGAGACCGAACGGAGACGGAACGGAAATGTGTGCGCAGACCTTAATACGGGGCTATCGAACGCAGTGTCTATTTCGCGCCACAAAAGTCCTGTGCTAGAATGTCCGGCACCTTCGCGCACGAAACGTCTGCGCAACGAATGTTTCTCGTCGGTTATTCGAGCTTCTAAGGTCGTATTCAGATATACCTTTCGGTGTCCAGGGAACTCCAACTGACAAATCCACGATCGTCAGATGGTGGTGGCTGATTTCTCCTCGATCACTGTTCACGAAACCGAATCTACCGGCCAATATATCTCCATACGTTCTTAGTATAAAGATACGATGAAACATGAAAAATTATTCAAAGCCAAAGATGAAAGGCCTTCGAATAATCAAAGGAAAGTAAATACTGTCATGTCCCGGGTGGAGGTCTTTGGGGACAATGCCACTGTGTGGTTAATGGAGCCCAGGCGAGAATCTGAAATCCTGCACACTGAGGGTAGAGGGAGTTCAGGTGAGAATCTTAAATCCTGCACACTGAGGGTAGAGGGAGTTCAGGTGAGAATCTTGAATCCTCTACACTGAGGGTAGAGATAGTTCAGGCGAGAATCTTAAATCCCACACACTGAGGATAGAGGGAGTTTAGACGAGAATCTTGAATCCTACACACTGACGGTGAAGAAAATTTAGGCGAGAATCTTTAATCCTGCACACTGTGTTTCGGAGGGAGGTTTGGCGAGAATCTTGAATCCTGCAGCCTCATCTTGAGCCTGCCCTATTGCAGGCTCTCGCGAATTGCACGACGGGTATGTTATGCCCGTTAAAATTCGGGACTGTTTCTATAGCGTCTTTTAATCTGATCTTGGGCGATGGGTCGTGGTCCGGAACAGTGTTATGAATTAATACTAGTTTCCTATCGAAACGGGAGGAACCCGGGGTGGCAAAATTGTTTGCCAATGGCGGGAGTACAAGTAGTTTTTCCATCACCTCACGGATGGCTTGAATCTGATCGGAAAGACCTTCCAACGTGGGGCCCCCGAACCCGTGGCTACGCCCGAACGTGTATTGGATTCCGCGTTTGTAACAAATTTTGCGCGGAAGCGTTCAATTTCGGCTTGTTTCTGTCGCAATGTCTGCATCCGTTCTATTAATTCGTCGGTCGTGGTGTCGACAGTATTAACGAAAGGGCCCGCGTCGTCGGTTTCGCCGTACACGGACATGTTTAATTCGCCCGATTCTACTTTATTAGGTAATTTTAGGGATTTTTCTAGTTTTGGGCGTCTGGAAGCCGTTATCTAATCGCCACGGCGCTATCTACCCTGGTATACGTCAAATTCGTTATACCTCCTCCTTGAGAGGCGGTATTTTTTTGTGCACGCGGCACAACTACTTATCGGACGCGCTCTAAGTGGTCTCTACAACGAGGGCATTCAGGGAATATGTCATTTGCCTGGTAGTAGTGTTCTTGATATATCTCGTTCACTTCTACCGGGTCCAGATCGAAACAATTTAAGCAAATATCTTCGCCTTCCGTGGTCGTTGCTACGCCCTCAGAAACATAGATCAACGCATTCGAAACTAATAAGGCGCCCCTCAGTCTACGGCTTGGGTAGTATAGTGTGCCCCGACGTTGACGTCGGTCGCGCATACTAGATAGCCGGGTATTATGGGTACCGAAAATTTTGGACGGTCTATTTCCTGTTAGAGGCAAACGAACGTCCCACCTTAGGTGACCAAAATTATGTCTTGGCAGGTTGTCGTTATTTAAAAATCGAGAACTTCTAGGTTATTGAATTGGTCGTAGCTCTCATTAGAGAGGAGATAATATTCCATGCACACGGCGCACCTATTTATGGGACAAGTTAGGTATATTATGTTATTGCACCGAAGGCAAGGGGGAATGAAAAAGGTGTTTGGTAATAATGAATAAGTTATACGTATTTACTGGGTCCAACCGGGAGCAGCACAAACAAATTTCGTCGTCTTCGTACGTTGTCCCTAAATTCCCGTTTATACAAATTAACGTTTGCATATGTGCAGTTGTGCTTTGTAGCCCGCGGCTTCGGTAAGTTACTGCGATCTGCTGTGGGCTTGTAATGTACATGCTAAATATCGGGACCGTGTGGGTACCGTGGTAAAGAATCTTGTTTCCTATCAACGATAGATGAAGATCCCACCGCTGTCACCAAAATTATGTCACGTCCCGGGAGGAGGTCTTTGGGGATAATGACACAGTGGGGTTAATGGAGCCCAGGCGAGAATCTTGAATCCTGCACACTGAGGGTAGAGGGAGTTCAGGCGAGAATCTTGAATCTTGCACACTGAGGGTAGAGGGAGATCAGGCGAGAATTTTGAATCCTGCACACTAATCGACCAATTATTCGTATTAAAATATTAATTTGTATAAAAATATATCTGCTTAATATTATTGAATATATTTTTATCTTTGTACAAATAGCCATTGTGATAATTGGCGCAATTGTTGTATATCATTACTTTTGTAAAGTTAAATATAGCACATTAATAAATTTATATTAATTTAGGATAATGTTTTTAAATGTGATTCTTTTTTATGAGATTATATACCTGGCGCCTTTTTTGTATCTTTTTTAAAAAAGGTAATATGAACTCACAGGTCTTTAATTTTGCAGAGTTGTTATTGATTCCAAGACACAACTTTCCCACACTATGGTCTAACGCTACAATCATTTTCATCTTTTTCCGGACGGCCTAGTGTATATATATATTAGAATTGTAAAACTCAGTGTCGTTAAGGGGTCATTCTCCTTTTAACCGCCGAAATTTAAACTATTTTTAACGATTTTTTCTCAGTAAATACAAAATATCAATATAATGAAATAAATATTTTTCATATTTATTCAGCTACTCTTATATTATATAAAAAAATTAAAAATATTTTTCGAATTTGTTTTAATTGCTTTTTTACAGTGTCAATAAGGCACCTAAATATGAGGTATTTTCAGGGCGTATGTGATTTCCTGGCTCAGGCTCATCCAAAGCAAAAAATTCCAAAAGATTCTTAATCTGTATGAGTGTCGCTATAGCCCCTAGCTTAATCACCGATTTTTGTCGAGAAATAACCGAGATTTTTCTCATGGAACATCCGAAAATACATCCCAATACTTTTGGGTGTTTTGTCAATTTTTTTCTTCAAACCGGTGCCATTCTTTCACTTTTCACCAAAAATTGTGTATGGATAATTTTCTTGTTGCCAGTGACCGTTATTAGGGGGTAAACTACCTGAGGGGTAGGTCACCTCTCATCGTCAGTAGTGATGGGAGGTTATAAAACCACTGATGTGTCATCCTAAAATAAAATATGTTTAAGTTTTTTTTTACGAATTATATGAATTTTTAATACGTTTCAAGTCTCTCAAATGCGTAGTTAAATGATTATGGGTAGTTTAACCCCTAATAACGGTGACTGACATCAATAACATCATGCATACAGCAAGTTATGACGCAAATTAAATTTATATTTAGTTGTATTCAACAGAATTTTTAACTTCTTATGAACTTTCAGGGGTGGTTTCACCCCCTGTACATGCCAACGGACCAAAATAAAAAGACACGTATTTCGTATTTTTCGGTTCTTTAAAACATCCAAAAACCAAAGCAATCGGAGACGGCCATCTGAAAATCTTATAACTTTGAGGGGTGGTTTTACTCCCTGAACATGAAAGTGGGCAGCTATAAAAAAATACGTATATCATTTTTCCGGCCCTCTAGAACAGGCTGGGGAATTAAGTGAACGCGCGGCCGATTTTTAGAGGTAACGCCTCCTTTCTCCCGCCGCGTGTCTTTGCCCCCGCGGTGGTCTCGCAGCTAGGAAACGCCTCAGGCCCGTACCATGTGAACCGCGTTTGGTGTATTAGGGCGACATTGCACCAATAGGTTTCCACATCAGTAGTAAGGCAAAGCGGGTTCTAACGCAAATTTGAGTTTCAAGGTCGGTGGAAAAATTCCCCACGGGGCGGCTCGGGCAGATCGGACGTCATCGAGATGGTGGAATGGTGGGGCCGCGCGGGCGGATGACGTCATCGAGATGATGGAATGGTGGGGGGTTATAGCGCGAGGACCAATATCAAATCAATCGATATCGAATCAACCGATAACCGAAACCGCATCGAGGAGGAGCCTGACAGTCGGTAAGGAAGGAAATATTAATTTAGGATATTAATATAAATGAAAAAACAGAATCATAGGCGACGGGGCTCGAACCCAAGACCTCCGCGGTACGAGTCAGCCGCCTAACACCCCCCCCCCCCCCCCCCAACGCCGGCTCTCTGACATCAGTCTTTAATGAATGGTACATATGCCGAGCGTCACCAAGCATTCCTTTTCATCGGATGATGTCGAGAAAGATCGGCTTTTTAAACACCGCGTCTTCGGATAGATGGGAAAGAGACAGAGCATGCATTCCATAGATAAAATTTTTTAAAGCGTCGCAGCGTCTCGCGCGGAGGCCTCTCCAGACCTGGCCCACCGTCGGAATTTTTTCAGAGGGAGGCATTGACCCCCAAAAAAAATCTCTTTCAGAACTTGACCCACCCGAAAATTTTTTCAGACCTAACCCAGGGTGGGGACTGTCCTAGAAATTTTTTTTCCAACACAGGGAAACAATTTAGTTTTATCGGATGATGTTTCGGGCAATGTCGACGTTTTACGAACCACATATTCGGAGGGTGGGAAAGAGACGGAGAATTACTTTAAAGTTAAAATTCTAGGAGGGAAAGAGAAACCACTACATAAGAGACGAAGCATCACTTTTAAAGCTAAATTCGAGAGAGAAAGAGAGAGAGAGTAATACATAGGGGATAGAATCACATGCATTCTAAAGCTAACAGTATTTCAAAGCGTTCCGATTTAATGTCGCCGCGTATCGCGCGATAGCATGCGTAATTCGACTCCTCTGGAACAGCCGCGCGGGATGATATCATTTGATAGCGCGAAGAATGCTCGAACGAAACAGAATTAGCGCGAATCATAGAAAGAATTATGCAGCGTCAGCAAATCTTAAAGTTAGGTGGCAAGGAGGATGATGGGTAAATAAAATTGAGAAATTATATACGTTTATGATAAATATTGTTACAAATCATAAAATTAAAAGAATATAATTTAACATTTTTTACTACGAGCATCATCCACAATATGATTGAGAGTACAATCACATTTTATTCTAAAGCTAACAGTATTCTAAAGCGTTCCGATTTAACGTCGCAGCGTCTCGCGTGATCGTATGTAACTTGAGTCCCCTGGAGCAGCCGTGCAGGGTGACGACATTTGACAGCGCGAAGAACGCTCGAATCATAGAAAGAATTATGTGGTGTCAGCAGAAATTTTTTTCCATACCAATATGTGATGGAAATTTTTCCCCAACACAGAGAAATAATAATTTTTTAATCACCGATATATAACGAACTATTATGTAGCAAACAGACATATTTTTTTCCGAACCATTATGTAGCCAGCATTCTCAAGCTAACAAGTTTTTAAAGCGTTCTGATTTAACGTCGCAGCATATCGCACGATCGTGTGTAATTCGACCCCTCTGGAGCAGCCCCACGGGATGATATCATTTGGCAGCGAGATGAAGGCACGAACAAAATATAATACTTTTTTTCGGAAACGTCGAATCTCAGAATTAGGTGGCAAAGAGAGAAGGAGAATGATGGGTGAATAGAATTGAGAAATAATATACGTTTAAGACATATATACAGGGTGTCCCAAAAATGTTGCGTTTCCTTAAACGGGGTGATTCTGGGGGTGATTTCAAACAACTTTTTCCTTTGCGAAAATGCTCTCCGATGTTTCGTTAACGAGATATTAATAAAAAGTACCGACCAATCACAGCGCGAGTCTGACGGCCGAGTTCCCGCGGTAGCGTGGCTACGAGCCGCGCTGCGACTGCGACGAGCACGCAACTCGGCATGCATCGAAGAAACTTGCGTAGAATGGCAAATGAAAAAGACGTAACAAAAAAAATCGAACATGTTGTCATGTTTTGTTCGTCATTTAAAGTGAATAATGAATAAAGGATAAATGGATGAAAATCACGTGTAACGTAAAAAGACGAATACGCATTTTTTTTTTTAGAAGATTCGAAAATAATAATTATTTGAAGTGGGAGGATAAGGAATACATAAAAATTTCCTTGTGTTAATAACGTAGTCACGAAAAGGTAATGTAACAGGAAATTAACGAAAGGTGATAGTTGTTCGTTATTGTGATAAAAATCCGTAATTCAATAACGGCCAGCACTGTTGGTGGTAACGAATAAGTCTGATTAAAAGGCCCGAATAAATGTTTTCGTACGGGAATTTAGAGAATTATCGCCGGAAATAAGCCATCGCTTGGGTTAAATTTAAAAATGAATTATCACCAATAAAGTAACTAAAACTCACCCTTGTTGGAAATTCACCTGCAGCTTGAAAATCTGTGCCACAGGGTCACTGAACCCATCCTGGTCATCGATGGACGAGCTCCGTGCACAGCTGGTCCCAGGTATCCTTACATTCCCACTACCCAAATTTAAGGGTCGCAATGTCAGGTGCATCCAGGTCAACGTACCGAATATTCACTTCACTGCACGGCTACTAACACTGATCACTTTGCTTTTAATGGAACTTGTTGTTCCTACGTTTTAAATATTGGTGGCCCCGAAAGGGGCCGATTGTTTCTAATTGAGGAACTGCTCCACATGGCCACCGTCATTATCGACGCATGTTTGAGCGCGGAGAATTAGCTGCCTTTGAACACCCTGTAAAGTTTCCGGCGTTATGGTGGCCACCGCTGCGTGAATAAGCGCGACCGCTTCTTCAGGAGTGTCCACCGGCTGACGATACACCTCATTCTGAAATGATTGTTGTACAACAAATACAAAACGTAAGTAAAAAAAAAAGAATATCTACAACAGGAATAAGTAAAGAGTAACAGCAATAATCAAATTACCTTCAGGTAGCCCCAGAAGAAAAAATCCAGCGGATTCATATCCGGTGACCGTGGAGGCCACGCAACGTGGGCCTCTTGGCCGCCGCGGCCGATCCACCTGTCCTGAAAGGTTTCACCTAAATAAGCGCGGACATTATCGGCGTAATGTGGCCCAGCTCCGTCATGCTGGTAGTACATGAGTAGTAATACCATAAGGGTTCTAACGCAAATTTGAGTTTGAAGGCCATTTCCCCCCCCTCCCCGACTCCCAACCGGCGCGGGGCGGTGGGGAAAGTGAGGGCGCGCGGGGGAGCGGGGCGGAGGGAAACCGTGGCGCGGGGCCTGCGGGGGAGGAAGACCGGTTGCGCGCGCACGCGCCGCGGAGTGGGGGAAGCCGCGACGATAGAGGGGGGATCAGTCCGGGCCGAGCCGCCGCGGAGGCCTCTCCAGACCTGACCCACCGTCGGAAATTTTTCATAGGGAGGCATTGACCCCCGAAAACTTTTTCGAAACCCACCCACACCCCTTCGAGAACTTTTTAGACCGGACCCACCAACAAAAATTTTTTCCAAACCAATAATTTATCAGAAAATCTTAAAATTATAAGGTGAGGAGGATGTCAGGGTGAATAAAATGGAGGAATAATATGTTTCGGAAATTTATTTAAAATTAAAAGAGTATAAAATTAAAAAAATACAATTTAACATTTGTTTTTCCTACGAGCATCAGCTAGAATATCATTGATAGCACATGCTACAAGTTCGCAATCTACAAGATAATCCTCATTGTAATATTCACTACCACATATGATTTTAGCAGCATGAAGCGTATCTAATTTTTTACAGGCAACATCGCTCTGCTGTAGCACGTTGACAAAAGTTTTAAATTTTATCCTCGCATCTTCCGCAGTTTGATACAGCCGCGGATACATATAGTCTATACAGTGCTCAAGATTTAATAAAAATGTTACTGTATCCGGTGTGAAATACAGCGTAGTATCACATTGGCACATCTTTACAACCGGTGAATCGAGGATCTGACAAAAATCCACCGTTAATTCACTAATCCGCATCGATTCTGATCCTGGTAATTGTGCACGTTCTTCGATGGTTGTACGCATAGCGAATAGCACAGTCCATGTATGCCATGGTAATATGAGATGATTTCCATGATTGTCACCGTGAAGAACTTCTACATCGGCCATAGGTCCTACATCGATTCCAATTTCTAGGTATTTACTACCCATTGATGTTAATGCATATCTTCTAACCATGATACGCGATCCTCGGCGCGGACTAAGAGAACAATCAAAGCTATGAAATTGCTCGCTCGTATTAGGAATACAAATTTTGAGATGTAAAAATTACGCCTTACCAGTCATAATATATATTCTCACCGCATGGTGCTACGCCATCATCTGGCACGATCGGAACGAAAAAATGCTCACAGTTAGCGAGTATTTCATCAATGGTATACATTTTTGTTTTCACAGCACTATTTGTTCCATCGAAAACTGAAGCTACTGAGCGATTGATCGAATAATGTCGGGGTGACGGCTTAAATAGGGGTGTAATCGCTTCCCCTACCACAGGCCTGGGATTTAAGTGAACGCGGCGGCCGATTTTCAGAGGCAACGCCTCCTTCCTCCCGCCTCGCGTCTTGGCCCCCGCGGCGGCCCAGCAGCTAGGAGCGCCTCAGGCCCGTAACACGTGAACCGCGCGTGGCGTATTAGAGTGACATTGTATCAATAGGCTTCCATATCGTCCCAGAGAGCACGATTGTCGGTGCGTTTTTGTTTTGTCAACGCGCCACGCGCGCTTCATATGGTACGGGCCTGAGGCACTCCTAGCTGCTGGGCCGCCGTGGGGGCCAAGACGCGAGGCGGGAGAAAGGAGGCGTTGCCTCTGAAAATCGGCCGCTGCGTTCACTTAACTCCCAGGCCTGCCCTACCATATTTTATTTTAAAGCTAAAAATTGTTTTTCAAAAGATGATTTTCAATCTTAACGTCGCAGCGTATCGCGCGAGCGTGTGTAACTTGACTCCCCTGGAGCAGCCGTGTAGGATGATATCATTTCAGAAACGCTGAATCTTAAAATTATGTGGCGAGGAAAGAAGATGGGTAAATGAAATGGAGAAATAATATGTTTCGAAAATTTATTTAAAAATTAAAAGAATATAATTTAACATGTTTTCCTACAAGCATCAGCTAGAATATCATTGATTGCACATGCTAACAGTTCGCAATCTATATAATAATCCTCACAGTAATGTTCGCTTTCACGTATGATTTTAGCAGCATGACGCGTATCTAATTTTTCACAGGCAACATCGCTCTACTGTAGCACGTTAACAAATGTTTTAAATTTCGTCTGCACATCTCCTACAATTTGATAAAGCCGCGTATATACATAGTCTATACATGGCTCAAGATTTAATAAAAATGTTACAGTCTCCGGTTTGAAATACAGCGGCTTATCATGTAGTGTCATCTTTACAATCGGAGAATTATAGATCTCATAAAAATCCACCGTTAATTGACCAATCTGCATCGAAGGTGATTCAGGTAATCGTGCACGTTCTTCGATGGTTGTACGATTGCCGCATAGCGCATACCATGTATCCCATGATAACGTGAGATACATCCCACGATTGTCGCCGAGAACAAATTCCACATCGATCTTAGGTCGTACGCGGATTCCAATTTCTAGGTATTTACTACCCATGGATGTTAATGCGTATCTTCTGACCATGATACGCGATGTTCGTCGCGAGCTATGAGAACAATCAAAGCTATGAAATTGCTAACTTGTATTAGGAATACAAATTTTGAGATGTAAAAATTAAGCCTTACCAAACAACTGTAAAATCCCCACATTGAGCTACGCCATCATCTTGCACAGTCGGAACGTAATGATTCATGCGTTTAGCGTTTTCTTCGACACTGGTACTGCACATTTTTGTTTTCAAAGCACTATTTGTTCCGTCGAAAGTCACTGAGACTACTGAGCGATTGATCGAACAGCGTTCGGGAGCCGTCTTAAATAGAGGTGAAATTGCTTCCCCCACCACAGCATTTTATTCTAAAGCTACCAATTCTTCCATAATGTTTTTGAATCTTAACGTAGCATGTAACTTGAACCCACCCTCAAGGATAAAAGACTCCACACGCGCCGAATGTAATATAATACCTGTGGAAGCGTCGATTCTTAGAATTATGCTGTATCAGTAGAAACTGCATAGAACCATGTTGGGACGAATCGGCTTTTTGCATGCAATCTTTTGGGGGGAGGAGGTACGCCAAAAGAGTTAGACAGAAAGAGCAAATCGTGGTGTGGGTATAAAAGCGAGCTCCAAACTGTACAAAGCCTCAAATCGTTGCAACGTGTTGCGTGGGAAAAAAAACATACTACATTTACATTCCATTTACAATCATGGGAGAATTCGCGCAAGTAGAACGCCAATTATTGGATCAATCTGCACGATTGATTTCGCAGGAAGAGTACCTCGCGTGGGAAGAACGGTGCAACGAGTGCATCGAATCGTTGGAAGAACACAGCCGAGTGAAACGTCCCCGATTATCGATTGGTGTTCGACAATCGTTGGTTGCTCGAATCGCGCGACTCGAAGGACTGAAACATTCGTTGCGCGGACGTTTCGTGCGCGAAGGTGCAGGACATTCGAACACAGGACTTTTGTGGCGCGAAATAGACACTGCGTTCGATACCCGCGTATTAACTGGTGCCGTGCTAAATTCGAATTACATCGAGCCGCGCAACTTCCTCCAGAATGCGGAGACCGTTGTGTTGGAGCATGTGCGGAGCGTTTTGCGGAAACATCGAAACCTCAAAGTGAACACGGTGTTCAACGGTGAATTTGTGGCGGGCGATAAACGTACTTGCAAGAGCATCAACACCCGAAACTGCGAACTCTTCCACACATCCGATCTGCAGGAGTGGTATCAGCGATGCGTCGTCGAACCTACCCTGGCATCGCTGGAAGAGTTCCAGGAACGTGACAGCGGATGGGCATTGACGAGAATTCTCAACCTGACTGTCAATGTCAACAAATATAATCCGTTGCGCGCCGGGTGTCACCACAAATTGCCGCGAGAATTGTTGTCGACGAAGGCAACGATCAGTGTGCAGTCCGAGGATAACGCATGTTTCGCGTGGGCAGTGGTTGCAGCTCTCCATCCTGCTGAACGAGACACCGCGCGCACAAGTTCATACCCGCCTTATACATTGGTGCTAAATCTTCAGGGCATTGAGTTCCCAATGTCTCTAGCACAGATTGGAAAGTTTGAACGGCTGAATGAAATCTCAATCAACGTCTACAGCTTTGAGATGGAGAAGAAGAAGAAGGGATCAACAGTCTTTCCGCTGCGTCTCACCAGCCGAAAGAGGGATCGACACGTAAACTTGCTCTACACACCAAATCAAGAGCATGGTGATGTAGGGCACTTTGTGCTGATCAAGAACTTGTCCCGACTGGTGAGCGCGCAGCTGAGTAGGTGCCATGGAAAGAAATTCATCTGCGATCGGTATGTATAGAAACTTATGAAATGCGTCACAAAAAAAATTAAATAAAAAATTAAATAAAAAACTTTTATATTTTTGTTTTATTACAGATGCATGCACTATTTCGGATCCACCGCGAAGTTGGAGGTCCATACAGTGGACTGTGGCAAGATGAACGACTGTGCCATCCTGCTGCCCAGCGAAGGCGAAAATCTCCTCAGCTTCAACAACCACTGCATGAAGGAGCGGCTCCCCTTCGTGGTGTATGCAGATTTAGAGTGTATCATTGAGAAAACGGAGGACAATCGAATGGGTGATAATAAATTACACAAGTACCAGCACCATAAAGTGCACAGCATAGCATATTATATGCATTGCTCGTACGATACATCGCTATCGACGTATCGATGTCGCCGCGACGCGGATTGTGTTTCATGGTTCGTCAACGAACTTAGCAATTTTGCAAACTTCGCTAAACCCATCTTGACTAGTAATGTTCCCATGCTGGATTTAACCACCGAACAGTGGACCACATTTCGCGATGCTTCACATTGTCATATTTGCGAAGAACCATTCGAGGCTAGCGATGTACGAGTTCGCGATCACTGTCATCTCTCCGGACGGTTTAGAGGTCCAGCACATTCGGAGTGCAATTTAAATTATAAAAATGCGTTTTACAACCCCATAGTATTCCATAATTTATTAGGCTACGATTCGCATTTCATTATCGAGGAAATAGCAACCGCTTTCGAAGGTCACGTTGACGTGTTGCCCATAACTAAAGAAAAGTATATTTCTTTCACAAAAAATGTTCAAGATACGGCTGATTCAGACTCGCGAAATTGTATTAAATTGCGATTCATCGATTCGTACAAATTTCTCAACACCAGTCTCGACAAATTAGCATCTTTTCTTAGCACAGATCAATTAAAAATTTTACGATCCCAATTTGAAACATTATCCACCGAGGTTTTTAATTTATTGAGGCGAAAGGGTGTCTTTCCGTACGAATACCTTGATTGCGCGAACAAGCTGCAGGACCCATGCTTGCCATCGCGCGAATCATTCTACAGCTCGTTAACGGGTGAGACTGTATCCGAGAGCGATTACGCGCACGCCGAGACTGTCTGGCAACGTTTCGAGATTAGAACCTTGGGCGAATACAGCGATTTGTATTTGAAGACAGATGTCTTGTTATTGGCAGATATTTTTGAAAATTTTCGCGAAAGTTGTATCAAGAGCTACGGATTAGATTCAGCGCATTATTACACTTTACCTGGTTTCACGTGGGATGCTATGCTAAAACATACCAAAATTACGTTCGAATTGCTCACAGACGTCGATATGGTCATGTTTGTCGAACACGGTATACGCGGTGGTTTAAGTCAATGTTCCGGAAGATACGCACATGCCAATAACAAGTACATGCCATCTTACGACGCATCGGAAGAGTCATCGTACTTGATGTACTTTGACGTGAACAATTTGTATGGATGGGCAATGTGTCAGCCTCTGCCGTACGCTAAATTTCAATGGGTCGAAGATGTCGCAAATTTTAACGTGTCTTCAATCGCTGTCGATTCGCCCACGGGATACATTCTCGAGGTAGATCTGGAATATCCGCAACGTCTGCACAACATTCATGCCGATCTACCGTTCTGTCCGACGCGTGCCAAACCACCGGGCAGCAGACAGGACAAGCTACTCGCGACGGTATACGATAAGCAGCGTTACGTTATTCATTATCGCAACCTGCAGCAGTGCATGCGTCACGGTCTTCGTATTACAAAGATACACCGCGTGCTTCAATTCGCTCAATCCCCCTGGCTCCGTGATTACATCGAACTCAACACACGGTTTAGAACAAGCGCGACAAACGACTTTGAAAAAAATTTGTACAAATTGATGAACAATGCGGTATTCGGTAAAACAATGGAAAATGTGCGAAATCATGTGGATGTAAAACTCTTAACGCATTGGGATGGGCGATATGGCGCGGAGGCAATGATCGCCAAACCGAATTTCCACAGCCGAAGTGTTTTTTCGGAAAAATTAATAGCTGTTGAATTGCGAAAGCTCGAGGTGAAATTCAACAAACCGATATACGTGGGTATGTGTATTCTGGACATATCAAAAATTTGTTTGTACGAATTTCACCACGAGTACATGTCGCCCAAGCATGGAACAAATTGTAAAATTCTATACACAGACACAGACAGCCTCATTTATCATATTCGATGCGACGATATCTATGAATCTATGAAGCACAATATCGACAGATTCGACACCAGCGATTGTCCCATCGACAATGTATATAATATGCCGCGCTTAAATAAGAAGGTTCCAGGGCTGATGAAGGACGAAAATAACGGTGCGATAATGACCGAATTCGTAGGTCTTAGAGCGAAAATGTATGCACTTCGCGTAGACGGTAAAAAAGATACGAAGAAAGCGAAAGGCGTCAAGACCAACGTCATAGCCAGAACGATAACTTTCGACGACTACGCGCAGTGCTTGGAAAGGGAGATCGAAATGGTTCGCAGACAATCGTGTGTTACGTGCCGGTTACTTTTTCCAAATTCATTTCTAAATTTTACTAATTTTTACAGTCATTTCGCAGATGTTCTCTATTGATCCAACCGCTTAGCGTGTTATGGGAATTTCCCTCGATCAATAGTCGATTATCTGTAGATATTCTTAATAGTGCTTGACTTATTTCTGATTTAATTCTGTTTGAAGCTTGTCACGCCACGGTATATTCTCATGAAAGATTATTGTCAACGATCTTTCAACGCTGTCGACGTTCTTGGAATGCGCGTTGTGATAAGCCTTCCGAGGCATTGTAGTAGACTACTTTATATTCGGTTTTTCTTTCCTTTCTTCCTCGTTAAAATTTTATTACAGAATCATTGACATCTGATCCAACCGCTTAGCGTGTTATGGGAATTTCCCTCGATCAGTTGTCAATGATCTGATATAGTATAATAATCGATTTATGATTGTTACGCCACTGCGTTACTTCCATAAGAAAACCTTTCGTCAGCATCAACGTTCTTGGAACGCCGGATGTGATAACATTCAAAACCCTAAGCACTGCGAGGCTGGGAACGGTCCGGGGTGACGACGGTTGGGCCCGTGTGTACGAAATGCATGCTCAGCAATTTGACTCTCTTTGTTCAAAGTCCCCAGTGCTCGGGCCTGCCCTGCGAACGCTCGACACAGTCGGCTGTTAAGTCGCATAGTGCGTGGTCGATCTGTCCGAGGGACATAGCTATTCATTAGAAATAGTCTTGAGCCGGAGTTCCCGTTTATCACATAGTGCGTGGAAGGACTCAGTCCCCGTAGAGACTTGTATATTCTTGTGTTTTTCAACAATACTTTTGCGTTTATATATTATTTGTTTTAACACCGTTTTATTTAGCCAAATATTAATATTCTCGCGCTTAATTATAATATATAGTGAACTATTTTGACAATCGTGTGTGTTGTGCGACACTCCTGCGCTTCACCATCTTAGACGCGGGACCCTCCAGGTCGTACAGAGCCAGAGCCAGAGAGAGAGAGAGAGAGAGAGAGAGAGAACTTGAAAGTAAGCCGCAGTACAAATTAACAATCTCTTGTACAGAGTTGGTGAGTGATTCGATCTGTCATGATATTGTACGGAGGCAGCAGCTGATTCAACCACTTAATTGGTTATGGGTTTTCCCTCAATTAGCTGCTACTTTCCCTTCGGCGTGTGACGCGTTTTAAAAATTGGCTTGTTTCGCGTAATGTAAATTGTAACCAAATTAATTATACAAATAACTTGAGCGAATGTACAAAATTAACAACAATAGACACGATTATTGATCCAACCACTTAGTGGGTTATGGGGTTTCCCTCGATCAATTATTGTTGATCCGTTATTTGTTCACCATACAACGTTGTCGTTCACATTCAATTCCGACTGAATTGAATCCTTATAACCAGGCGTAGAATTTTACACATCGTAATTGGACTTTTAATACATTATATTTGCATAACACAAATCCATGTAATCTTCCCAATTTTTGTACCACCCTTCTAAAATTTTCCTTTTGCTTATTATTTGTAATACATGGTAATATTTTACTTAAATCCGTCTCATTTTGTTTCGAACCACCTTCACCAAAGTACCACATCCCGATTGGACAACCTGTATAGGTTATAGACAAAAGCCGCGCCCAAAATAATCCTGATTTTTGCGTATGTCAAAATTATAAAATCTCTTTAAATTCGTTAAGCGTTACGTGAGTAAATCAGACTCAACCGCTCGGTCTCTTTTAAAATTAACACCCTCACGTAACACGTGCATACGGTCTAAATTGCACAAAGTGTACACCATTTCGGAATCCAAAATCGCTCTAAGTCCGCACGACGACAAGCGATATATCGTACCCGATTCGACCGACACTCTGCCCTGGGGACATTATAATATACCCTTGTGAAATAGAAACTATTGTATTTATTGTATAATATTCTTCGCACATGTATGGAAAAAAATTATTTGCACATGTATATGTATCATTGCATTTATTGAATCATGTATTATTATTATTATTTTTTACAATACATTATTTTTATTTATCCAAGAATTGTGCGATTTATCAAAACCCAACCACTTGACGTACACCTTATCCCCCTTCCTACGTAAGACTTTTTCCACTAGATACACATCAGGATCGGTGACGCGTTGCAGCTCATGTTCGTAGAATCCTCCAGCAACAGGTTTTCCACAGGAATCGACGAGCAGATACGTCGCGGGATCAGTTGTTTGTACTTTGGCTATCTTAAACACCTCCGTTGTCCAATTCGGCGTATAGCCTTTATCGAAGATGGTTTTAAATTTGCTCACGCGAACAAACTCGCTCAACTTGAATCTCGCTGTTGAATTGCGACCCTTAAATTTGGGTAGTGGGAATGTAAGGATACCTGGGACCAGCTGTGCACGGAGCTCGTCCATCGATGACCAGGATCGGTTCAGTGACCCTGTGGCACAGATTTTCAAGCTGCAGGTGAATTTCCAACAAGGGTGAGTTTTAGTTACTTTATTGGTGATAATTCATTTTTAAATTTAACCCAAGCGATGGCTTATTTCCGGCGATAATTCTCTAAATTCCCGTACGAAAACATTTATTCGGGCCTTTTAATCAGACTTATTCGTTACCACCAACAGTGCTGGCCGTTATTGAATTACGGAATTTTTATCACAATAACGAACAACTATCACCTTTTGTTAATTTCCTGTTACATTACCTTTTCGTGACTACGTTATTAACACAAGGAAATTTTTATGTATTCCTTATCCTCCCACTTCAAATAATTATTATTTTCGAATCTTCTAAAAAAAAAAATGCGTATTCGTCTTTTTACGTTACACGTGATTTTCATCCATTTATCCTTTATTCATTATTCACTTTAAATGACGAACAAAACATGACAACATGTTCGATTTTTTTTGTTACGTCTTTTTCATTTGCCATTCTACGCAAGTTTCTTCGATGAGTGCCGAGTTGCTTGCTCGTCGCAGTCGCAGCGCGGCTCGTAGCCACGCTACCGCGGGAACTCCGCCTTCAGACTCGCGCTGTGATTGGTCGGTACTTTTTATTAATATCTCGTTAACGAAACATCGGAGAGCATTTTCGCAAAGGAAAAAGTTGTTTGAAATCACCCCCAGAATCACCCCGTTTAAGGAAACGCAACATTTTTGGGACACCCTGTATATATATATGATTACAAAAAAATAATATAGAATAATACAAGCACAAATATAAAAAATATAAAATACAATACAATACAATATGAAAAAGAATATAAGTATAAAAGGAAATAAAATAATAAAATAAAAAAAAAATATAAAAATATAATATAAAAATAAAAAATAAAAATATAAAAATTCAATATAAAAATACATTATAAAAAGAAAAAATATAAGAATAATAATAATAATAATTTAATTTATTATCCACATTGTGTTACAATTTAACGATCACATACTCTTTCCATTTCATTCCCGTAATTGTGTCAATGTAAATCCTACCGTTCTAATGTATCCTGTGTTACGAGCCGGGCCTGCGGCAACGCGAGAGGCCGGCGAGAGGGGTATTTCCCAAGGAATACAGATATGAATTTGTTAGTTAGGTGCGCGGACGAATCTGATGCGAAATCAGGAAGCCGCTAGGATTATTGACGGCGAGGACGAACCTGATGCGAAATCAGGGAGCCTCTAGGAATGGAGTCAGACACGGACGAACCTGATGCGTAATCAGGGAGCCGTAGGATGGTGAAACGTCGTGATTGAACCCGATGCGAAATTGGGGAGTCACTAGGATAAAGTTCACAGACGAACCTGGTGCGAAACCAGGGAGCTGCTAGGAGGTTGGATTATTCACAGACGAACCTGATGCGAAATCAGGAAGCTGTTCGGAAGTAAGTAGACTTACAGACGAACCTGATGCGACATCAGGGGGCTGTAGGATACGGACGAACCTGATGCGACATCAGGAGGCTGTAGGATACGGACGAACCTGATGCGACATCAGGGGGTTGTAGGATACGGACGAACCTGATGCGAAATCAGGGAGCCGTAGGAGGGGTGAGGTTTCGTGGACAAACCCGATGCGAAATCGGGGAGCCACTGGGTTGGAGAAGATGACTTGCTTTGGTAAAGAGGTGCGAACGAACCCGATGCGAAATCGGGGAGTCGTGGGAAATGTTAGTAATGCCTCGTAACTCTTAATTAATATTTGAAACAACTCGAGCGGTAAACTTGTATCAGTGGGTGAGTGCTACTAATATTATAAGGATCACTGGGTAAAAGATGGGTTTAACGAATCAACTCGATTTAGACGTGAACGCCATAAGTATATTGAATAGACAATTAATACAAATGTAAGTGTCGCGATTAATGATTAAATAGAATGTGTGTATGTTACCACTAATTGCACGGTGTTGACGCACTGGCGATGCGGGGCGTACGAGTGGATATTTCAAAGTCCCAAATAGAATATAAACCGAACTCACGGATTCTACAAGATTAACTTTGATTCCGACGGAGACTTTAGTCTGATCGATATGAATCTAACCAACTCTGTACGAGCGTGACACAACGTGATGTTACGCGTGACTCTATAGCTTTGAACCGCCGAGGGTAGAAACCGAAGGGTTTATATAGTCCCAAAAATGAGTGGGGATGCGTTAGGAATTTCCATATAAGGAAATCCTTCGGGGTCGTCGTCGTGTCACTCCCGTTTCCACGGTCGCGATGCAGATGGTAGAGATCTTGACCCCCATTAGTGGTGGTTGATAAGGGGCTTTTAGGGCGTTTTCGCTTCGCAGACGCGAGCTCGAAAGACGGTTGCGAGCGACGTATGGGAAAATTCCACATACGTAACACCTGCTGGGTCATAACAATTTTTTCTATTTTACAAGTGTTTCCTAATCTATTTTATGTTGCATAATCTTCTTTTATCACTTTCCTGTTCTTCCCATCTTTTCCTTCTCCCTATTATCTCCCGTAGAATAGCCAAGTTTTTCCCTTCTCCTCTATTTACCTCTTTCCAATTCCTCCCACTCTCTCTCCACTTATTTCACATGCTTCAATCACATGTTTCACTGTTTCTTCCTGTTTCTTACAAAGCCTACATATCCTTTCTTCGTTTATTCGCCAATATTTGCATACCCTTGTTTCACTATCCTTTATGAATCTTCCTATCCTTTCTAATTCTCCTCTCCTTTTTTCTTTTTTTCTTTTTTTCACCCATAAGTATTTCGGCTTATTTCCTGGTTTCCTTGCCACCTCCCTTAATTCTCTTAGGAACTTTGACTCTTTTATTTTCATCTCTCTTTCTTGTTCTTGAATGTATTTACTTATCTGCTCTATTTTGGTTCACACCTCTTCACCAATAAAAATATAAAAATATATAAATATAAATGAATATAAAAATATAAAAATACAATTAAAATAGAAAATAAAACACAATACAATATAAAAACATATAAATATAAAAGAACATAAAATAAAATAATAAAAGAAAATACTATTAAATAAAAAACATAATATGAAAAGAAAAAAGAAAATAGAATATAAATATATAAAATATAAAAATATAAAATAAAGAAATATAAAATATAAAAAACATTATGAAATAAAAGGAACAGAATAAAATAATAAATATAATATGAAAGGAAAAAAGAAAAAATATAAAAATTCATTATAAAAAATATAATATAAAAAAATATAAAAAAAACAATATAAAATTAAACGAATAGAATAAAAAATTCAGTATAAAAAATAAAAATATAAAAATACAATATAAAAAGGAAAATATAATAATAATAATTTAATTTATTGCCCACTTTTGTGTTACAATTTAACGATCATATACTCTTTCCATTTAAATCCCGTGAATGTGTCAGGGTAAGTCCTACCCTTCTAATGTATCCGACTGTGTGCTAACAATTTTTTCTATTTTACAAGTGTGTTTCCTAATCTATTTTATGTTGCATAATCTTCTTTTTTCACTTTCCTGTTCTTCCCATCTTTTTCCTTCTCCTTATTATCTCCCGTAGAATAGCCAAGTTTTTCCCTTCTCCTCTAATTACCTCTTTCCAATTCCTCCCACTCTCTCCACTTACTTCACCTGCTTCAATCACATGTTTCACTGTTTCTTCCTCTTTCTTACAAAGCCTACATATCCTTTCTTCGTTCATTCGCCAATATTTGAATACCTTTGTTTCACTATCCTTTATGAATCTTCCTATCCTTTCTAATTCTCCTCTCCTTTTTGTCTTTTTTTCACCCATAAGTATTTCAGCTTATCTCCTGGTTTCCTTGCCACCTCCCTTAATTCTCTTAGGAACTTTGACTCTTTTATTTTCATCTCTCTTTCTTGTTCTTGAATGTATTTACTTATCTGCTCTATTTTGGTTCACACATCTTCCCCATTTAATCTTCTTCTTTTTCTTTTCCATTCTTCATTTGACCATCCTCTCCGTTCCAAGAATTTGATTCTTACTCTTTCCGCTTTCATTACTTCATTTCCTCTCATTAATCTTCTCCCACGTTCTTCCTATCCTTCTTCCGAGTTTATTAACCTCTCTTCACAGTTCATTTCCCTTACTCACATTTTTAATTTCTTTCTCTTCATGTTTCTTTTAACAGCCAGTATGTTGGTGTTGATCTCTCCAATTTCATTATCCACCGCATGTATTCCGCCTGCAATTTTTCTGTTTCGTCATACCTTCTCCATCCCCATATCTCTGTTCCATACGCCACGGTGCTTCTAACTAGCGCATCATACAGTTTCATTCTTCTTTCAAAGTCATCTCTGAATAATCTTTCTCCAATCCCCCACATACTTTTCCTAGTGTCATATCCGCTTTCCTAACTACTTTCTTAATATGGTATTTATCCTTGTTGTTCTCTCTCTCTCTCTCTCTCTCTCCCCCCCTCTCTCTCTCTCACTGTATAACCTAAATATTCCAGTTCTCTTACTCTTTCTATTTCTTCTTCATTTCAACGAAATCTTTCCTCATTTCGTCTTCCTCCGGCTTTCCTGCATATCATTTTCTTAGACTTTTGCACATTTAACTCCAAGCATTTCTTATTTATGTATCTCTCGAATCTCTTTATCATATTCTTCAGCCCGTGTGCATTATTTACCATTAACACAACATCATCCGCGTATGAAAATGTCCAAATTTTCCTTCTACCTATTAGGACTCCTCCTTCCTGTTCTTTGCTCATTTCTTTTTTCCAGGTCTGCAAATGCGACATTGAAAAGTGTCGCGCTTAACGGGCACCCATGTCGAACACATTTTCCTGTTAAAAACTTTCCTATCAGTTCCCTCTTCACTCTTAAATTGCGTATAGTTCTGTTGTACATTTCCTATATCCTTATTCTTAGTTGTTCGCCTACTCCTTCTTCTTAAAGCCGTTTCCAAATTTCTTCCCTTTTCTATCTATCAAATGCTCCCTTCATATCCGTGAAAAACAGGTATAGCTTCCCTCATTTTTTTTAGGTTTCTGTATCTATAGCCGTTTTAACTACCACTATTGCGTCGACTGTTCCTCTCCTTGTCCTGAATCCCATCTGCGTATCGTTTAATATCCCATTTTTCCATTTGTTCTTCTAATCTTCTCCTTAGAATTTCCGCATATATCTTATAACTTGTATCCATCAAAGTTAGGCCCCTATAGTTTTAAATCATATCCCTTTCTCCTCTTTTTGAATATCGGACTTATTATTCCTTCTTTCCATTCTTCCAGAAAGTTCCCCTTTCTTCCATGTTCTGTTTATCACATTTGTTAGATTACCTATAGTTATGAATATGATTGCGTCCTCGATGTTGAATTAAGATATAATTTAAATGCAGTAGTTTAAATGTTAAGTCTATCAGAATTATAATATCTTACATGATTTGAGTTCAGATCGACGTGAACCAGATCGGGTATCAATCTATATTTATCTAATAAATTTTTTGTACGAATGGACCTAATTTATAAATAATTTTTTGCTATATTCAATAAAAATTGGGTTTTCATATTTATTAAGAATAGGTGTTTACCCCATGATAATTGTTGGTTGGACTTCAAATTCTAATTATTCAATATTAGGAGCGATTGGGTCAATTTCACTGTCAGATTCTTATGAAGTAAATTTATTTTCAGCAATATTTTTTGTAATATACGTTTAAGATATATAGATATACACACAAATAATATAGAATAATACAAATAAAAATATAAAAATACAATACAATACAATATAAACAACAATATAAATATAAAAGAAAATAATACAAATAAATATATAAAAATACAATTAAAATAGAAAGGAAATACAATTAAATAATAAATATAATATAAAAAAGAAAAAATATAAAATTGAATACAAATAGAATACAAAAATATCAAATATATATTAAGAATATAAAAATACATTATAAAAAGAAAATATATAATAAATACTTTATTGTTTCCCCGTGGGGTTTACAATTCTTATTCCCTATAACTCACTTACATCTAACCTTAAATCTATGCGCCTTACAAACTACCCTCTCCAGTCTCGCCCACACGCTTGCTCCCCCGCTCGCTCTCCCGCTCTCCTTCCCTCTCTCCCGCTCCCCCCCCCCCGCCACGTACGCCCCTCTTTCCCCCACCATCCCTAACCTCTGACCCCCGCTTCCGCTCGCTTCCAGCCTCTCCCAATCCTTGCTCTTCCATTCTTCCATTTTAACCCGTCTCTTTTCTTCTATCCTCCTTAGCCATTCCTCTCCACTTCCCTCATCACACAATACCTCCCTTACCACATCCTGCCATCCCCTTTCCTTCCCCCATTCTGAGCATACCTCCCACACGTGCTCCCACGTCTCCTCCCCCCATCCACACACCCTACATTTCCTCTCCTCCTCCTCCCTCGAATACCTCCCTCCTCTCATCTCATTCCCTAACCCATACCTTGCCATTCTTCTCCACCTATTCTCCTCCCACCCCTTCTTCAAATATCCCGGCACCCCCACTCCCTTTATCCTTCCGTACCACCCATTATATTTCGACATATTTATCTTTTCCCATCTATCTACCTCCTCTAACCTCCTTCCCCTGCACACCAGCTCCTCTCCCCTCAATTCTCCCCTCCCCCTGACCTTTTCTACTCCCTCCACCGTCCAACCTCTCTCCTCAAAGAATCCCTTTCTTTCCTCCTCCCATCCCCCCAACACCTTTCCCCTTCTTGCCCTACCTTTTAGCTCCTCCCAGCATTCCCTCGCCAACTCCCCCCCCTGCCCCTCCTCTAACTTCCTCTCATATGTCCACGCCCTCATCCCCGCCCTTCCCTTCATCATACCCCGCTGTAGCTCCTCCCTCACCAAATAACCCGGAGTGCACCAATCCACCCCCAGTACCCATCTCAAATACCTCTCCTGCAACCTCTCCACCCCTCTCCTCTCTTTCCACCCCCATATCTCCACCCCATACCCCATCGTGGCCCACACCAGTCTATCGAAAAGCCATACCCTTTTCCCCCAATCCTTCCCAAACTTCCTCTTCCCAATACCCCATACCTGCCCCATCACCGCCGCTGCTTTCTTCACCCTATCCCTCATCTGTGCATCCTGCCCCCCATTCGCCATCAATGTGTATCCCAGGTAGGTGAACTCTTTCACCTCCTCCACCTCCTTTCCCTTCCATCTCCATACCACCTTTTTCCACCTCCCTCCCCCCTTCCTACATCGCATCACCTTTGACTTACCCACATTGAGTTGTAGCCCCTTCCCATCCATATACCTCTCCAGCCTCGCCATCATCCCCTTCATCCCCTCTTCATCCTCTGCCACCACCGCCACATCATCTGCATACGCAAGGGTGTAAACCTTTTTACCCCCTAACCTCACCCCTCCCCATCCACCCTTTTCCATTTCCTCATCCAAATTAGCCAGTAGCAATGTGAACAAGCTAGGGCTCAGTGGGCAGCCCTGCCTTACTCCTCTAGCTGTCCAAAAAGCCCTCCCCATCTCGTCCCCTACCTTTACCCTACATACCGTTTCCTTCAGCACCTCCTCACATCTCTCTACTATCCCCTCCCTCACACCTCTCCTCCTCATTGCCCTTATTAACACCTCCCTGTCCACCGAGTCAAAGGCCGCCTTCAGGTCAAGGAAGAATATGACCATCCTTTTTTCTTTTCTGGTCACTTGCCTGTTGATCAAAAAATTCAACACATAGATGTTGTCTATGCAACCCCTTCCTCTCCTAAAGCCGGCCTGACTCGGTGGCAGCAACTTCTTCCCCTCCACCTCCTCTCTTAACCTTTCTGCCAACACAGACGCGTACACTTTGTACGCCGTCTGCGTCAGCGTCACTCCCCTGTAGTCTTCTACCCTCCTTCCAGCCCCTCTCTTAACCACCGGTACCACTACCCCTTCCCTCCATTCCTCCACCCATCCTTCCCCCTTCCACACCCTATTACAAATATCCCAAAGCCATTCCTCTACCTCTACCCCACCATACTTCCACACCTCATTTGCTATCCCATCCCCCCCCCTGCCTTTCCATCCTTCAGATTTCTTATCACCCTCCTCACTTCCTCCTTACTTAACTCTCCCTCCTCATTCTCCTCCCTCCTTCTTTCCCCCCCTTTTCTCACCCTCCACTCTACTCCTCCTAGTAGCCCTCTAAAATAGTCCTCCCATTCCTCCATTCTAATCCCCTCCTCTACCCTCCTTCTTCTCCCCCTCTCACTATTTACTACTTTCCATACCTGCCCCTCTGTCTTCACCCCCTCGATCTCCTTCTCCCACCTTTCTAACTCCTTCTTCTTTTTCCCCTCACACATAATCTTATATTCCCTTTTCTTTTTCCTATATTCTTTTCCGTCTCCTCCCTCCCTTCTCCATCTCCTCAACTCTTTTCTTACCTTCCATTTCTCCTCCTTACATTCTTTATCCCACCATCCTCGCCGTCCCACCCTCTCCCCTCCTTGCCCCACCTTCTTTATCACCCCTTTTATCCTGTCCCTCAACTCCCTCCATTCTTCCTGTATTCCTCCCCCCCCTCCCTCCCTCTTACCAAATGCCCTTATGAATTCCTCTCTTCCCTTATCCGTCCAGTTTCCCCTTGCTACCCCTCTTCCCTCCCCCGTTTTCCCCCCTACTACCCCCCCTACCCTCCCCCCTCAACCAAACCACCAGTGGGTGATGGTCTGACTCCACCCTTTCTGCCACCTCCATTCTCACCACTCTCTCCCTCGTACCCTCGTTTCCTAACACGTAATCTATCACTGTATTCCCTCTTCCCCCCGTGTATGTCCATTCCCCCTCTTCATCCCCTTCTACGTTTCCATTCAATATCCCCCACCCCCTCTCCTCCATAAAGCTACATAGCCTCCTCCCCTCATTATTCACCTCTCTGTCCTTCGACCTCCTACTTTCCCGTCCTATCTCTTCCTCATCCCCCCCCAAAACTCCCCCCCTTCACCCCCCGTCCTTGCGTTAAAATCTCCCCCTATCACTACTCTCACTCCCTCCTCTCTCCCCTCCATCCATTCCTCTAGTTCCTCCAGTTTCCTCTGCAGATCCTTATTCACATACACCCCCACCACCACCCACCACTCCCCACCCATCCTCACCCTCTTCACCATTATGCCCTCCTTCCCCCCCTTCCCCTTCCCTTGTTTCCAACCCCTTCCTGACCCCCATTATCATTCCCCCCCTTGCCCTTCCTTTCTTATTCTCCCTTCTTGCCCACTGCTTCTCCCATACATACCCCTTTGGCAACTTACCCCTCACCCTTTCCCAGTCTCTTTCCTCTATCCACGTCTCACACAGTACCATTACCTCCCACTCCTCCAAACCCTTCCAGAACTCTATGTCCTTATTTTTCACCCCTGCCACGTTCCAAAAGGCCACCTTATAACTTCCTTTCCCCCCTATATCCTCTCCCTTCCTCAACCTCTCCCCCCCTCCTCCTTTCCCCCCCTTCTCGTTTCCCTGATCCTCCATCCATTTCTCTCCTATTTCATCCCACCTCCTCATCCTCCCATTTACCCACATTTTCATATACCCCACCTGTACATTCATCCCCTTCCTCCTCTCCTCCTCTGCCTCTCTTTCTATTTTCCACTTCCCTCTTCTCTCCTCCTCCGTGAGGTCATCCTCAATCCACTCCTTCCCGACCTTCAACTTTTTCCTTGCCTCCATAACTTTCCTTTTTTCTTCCTTTCCCGCCAATTTCACTAGTACCATTCCTCTTCCATCCCCTCCCACTTTTCCTATCCTTGTCACATCCTTCATACCCACCCCCTCCAGCCCCATCCTCTCCCAGAGCTTCTTCACCCCCTCCTCCACCTCCCCTCCCTCCCATCCCAATCTCCTTATTATTACATTGTTCCTCCTTCCCTCTCTATCCTTCCTATCCTGCATTACCTCTAGTCTTCTCATCCTTATTTTCCATTCCTCCACCTGTCCTTCTTCCACCCCTTCCTTACTCGGCCCTCCTCCTTTCTCCCAGCTCTCCACCTTCTCTATCACTTCCAACATCCTTCTGTCCCTTCCCTCCAACTTTTCCAACTTTTTCTCCATTCCTTCTCTCCTCGCCTTCTCTTCCCTCATCCACTCTTCCCACTTCCTTCTTTCCCCTCTCCATTCCTCTTCCATCCTTCTTCTTTCCTCCCTATCCTTCCTCATCTCCTCCTTCATCTCCCTTATCTCCCTTATTAACTCTGTCACCACCCCCTCTATTCCCCCTCTCCCCGGCTCCTCTCCGTCCTCTCTCCCTTTTACTGGTGACCTTCCTGTTTTACCACTCTTTTTAAACCCTCTCCATTCCTCTCTTTCTGAATTCCCCACCTCCTCCTCTCTTCCTCTCTTTTTTCCCATCCCACTCTCCAAGCTCCCTATACTGCTCCCTACACTACTTCCACTGTCCTTCCTATTCCTTTCCTTTATCTCTTCCCTCCCCTTGACCTTCCCCCCCCCTTTCCTCCCCTCTCCCCCTGACTGTCCTTCTCCCCCAGACTCCCCAGCCCCAATCCCACCTAAATTCCCTTTCAGCATTCTCCACTATCCTTTTCCCTCTTTTAAAAATTCCCGCCTTCTCTGCCGACACCTCTATCTCCTTTCCTCTCCGACAGGTGTCACTCCTTGCACTTATCCTTGCTCTTTCCCGCCACACTTCCCTCACCACTATCCCTAACCTCCAAACCTTCCCTTCTCCCTTCTATATCTTTGCCACTGTTACTCCTAGCCCTTTCCCTCTTATCCCCATCCTTTCTCCCCCTCTCCCTTCGCCTCTACACTTGCACTCCACTCCCCTTTTCACCTTCTCTCCACTCTTTCTCTCCCTCACACACGCCACTCGCTTTCAGCACACCTTTCACTCCTCGCGACCGGAAACAGAAGTCTAAAAAGAAAATATATAATAATAATAATAATAATAATGATAATTTAATTTATTGCCCACTTTTGTGTTACAATTTAACGATCATATACTCTTTCCATTTCATTTCATTTCTTTCCTGTGATTTTGCCAATGTAAGTCCTACCCTTCTAATGTATCCTGCTGTGTCTTAACAATTTTTGTTTCTATTTTAGAAGTGTTTCCTAATCTGTTTCATATTGCATAGTCTTCTTTTATCACTTTGCTGTTCTTCTCATCTTCTCCTTCTCCCTATTATATCCTGTAGAAAGGCCAAGTTTGTCCCTGCTCCTCTAATTACCTCTTTCCAATTCCTGCCACTCTGTCCACTTACTTCACATGCTTTAATCATGTGTTTCACTGTTTCTTCCTCTTTCTTACAAAGCCTACATATCCTTTCATCATTCGATAGCCAATATCGACATGCCCTTCTTTCACTACCTTGTATGAATCTTCCTCTCCTTTTTTCTTTTTCCCCCATAAGTATTTCGGCTTATCTCCTGGTTTCCTTGCCACCTCTCTTAATTCTCTTAGGAGCATTGACTCTTTTATTTTCATCTCTCTTTCTTGTTCTTGGACGTCTTTACTTATCTGCTCTATTTTGGTTCACACTTCTCCCCAATAAAAATATAAATATAAAATAAAACACAATACAATATAAAAATCTATATAAATATGAAAGAAAATAAAATAGAAGTAAGTAATAAATATAATATAACATAAAAAGAATATAATATAAAATAAGAAAAAAAATATAAAAATACAATATAATAAAAATAAAATGTAATAATAATAATAATAATTTAATTTATTATCCACTTTTGTATTACAAATTAACAATCATATACTCTTTCCATTTCATTCCCGTGATTGTGTCAATACAAAATCGGCTCGACCATATCAACCGGAACGTGTATCCAACGTGAATCGCACCACTCGGAACGTGAATCGAACGTGCACGGAACGTGCACCGAACGTGAATCGAACGGCTTGGAACGTGCATCCAACGTGAATTGAACAACTTGCGTTCAATACCCGTTCGATTCGCGTTCGCTGCACGTTCCAAGCCGTTCGATTCACGTTCGGTCCACGTTCGGTGCAAAAGAAAAAAGGAGAGGAGGAGAATTAGAAAGGATAGGAAGATTCATAAAGGGTAGTGAAACAAGGGCATGCAAATATTGGCTATCGAAAGAAGAAAGTATATGTAGGCTTTGTAAGAAAGAGGAAGAAACAGTGAAACACATGATTAAAGCATGTGAAGTAAGTGGAGAGAGTGGCAGGAATTGGAAAGAGGTAATTAGAGGAGCAGGGACAAACTTGACCTTTCTACAGGATATAATAGGGAGAAGGAAAAGATGAGAAGAACAGGAAAGTGATAAAAGAAGACTATGCAATATGAAACAGATTAGGAAACACTTCTAAAATAGAAAAAAAAATTGTTAAGACACAGCAGGATACATTAGAAGGGTAGGACTTACATTGGCAAAATCACAGGAAAGAAATGAAATGAAATTGAAAGAGTATATGATCGTTAAATTGTAACACAAAAGTGGGCAATAAATTAAATTATCATTATTATTATTATTAGTATTATTATTATTATTATTATTATATATTTTCTTTTTATAATGTATTTTTATATTCTTAATATTTATTTTATATTTTTGTATTCTATTTGTATTCAATTTTATATTTTTTCTTTTTTATATTATATTTATTATTTAATTGTATTTTCTTTTATTTTATTATTTTATTTTCTTTTATATTTATATTGTTGTTTATACTGTATTGTATTTTCTTTTCTATTTTAATTGTATTTTTATATATTTTTTTTTTTTTTTTTTTTATAACAGTTTATTGTCGCATCAACTGCTATGGTTATTAGCGACACACATATACATATTTGTACATTAATTATTACATTACATTAATTATTTCAGTACGATAGTAATTTCAATTCCAACATAGTTTTAGTTAAAGTATTTGGTGAGTACTAGTTATAAGCTTCTTATTTAGATTTTGGAATATAATGATTTTTCTTTCAGGTAGTTGATTAACTTCTTCATGTGTGCTGACTTGGTTAGCATTTCATCTATGTTGATGTCAGTTGAATTCCTGAGATTGTCAAATTTGGTACAATTATATAGTAGGTGTTTAACTGTGATTGGGATATTACATTCATCGCACATTTTTGGAGGTGATTTATCCATTAGGTGTCCATGTGTTAGATTGGTGTGGCCAATTCTGAGTCGGGTCATGACAACTTGGTCTCTCCTATTTAGTGTATTATCTTGTATTTTGTAATTGAAATTAGGGATTAAATCATGGATTTTTGAAGGATTGGTTTTCCAAATGTCGTTCCATTTTTCGGTGGCAATTTTATTGATGTACTGTTTATAATCTTGGTATAAACACGGGGGATTTGTGTCGGATATTTGAATATGGGTTGGTATTTCGTCTATGATTCTTTTTTCTGATTCCGGCTGTAGGTAGTTCAGCATGATAAATTTTTTATTGTTGTCTGCGTTATGTATCAAGTCTTGGATTTGTTTAACCATTTGGTTGGATGATTCTTTCTTTGTCACAGCTTCTAGTGCGTTTAAGGAGTTACTGAAAATTACAGTATCCTTATAGTTATTTTCTATGATTTTTTCTATTGATAGGAGGATAACATATATATGTCCTGTGAGTTTGGAGAATGGTTCGGGTACACTATATTTAGTTGCGGTATTTTGATCCTTGCTTATGTAGCATAAAGTGTTGTTCATTTTCTGTGTCAGAATATATATATGTTTAGTGTCTGTATCTGTATTATTTGGTTTCTTTTTATCTTGCTGATTTTCGTGTATTTCTTGTGTATTTATTTGCGGAATTTTAAGTGTCCATGGGGGATTTTGATGTGGTTTTCGTTCTGCTATACTTAGTAATTTAATGTTCATTTCATCTAGATGCTTTTTAACTCTTTTATAAAACGGTAGGGGCGACCTGGACTTATTGGTGCCTTGCTTATTAAATCTTGAATCAAACGTGTTTTTGAAGGCTGGGTTTTTAGGTGTAGAGCGTATAGCGATGGCATATCTCACGCACAGTAGTTTCCTTCTCTGTTCTAGTGACGTTTCCCCTGTTTCATATTGCAAGCTTGTTATTGGACTTGAGCGAAAAGCTCCTGTAATAGTTCTTAGTGCTGTATTTTGTATTGGGTCTAGTATTTGTAATTTTTTATGTTTCGCTGAGTTATATGCTATCGAGCCATAGTCGAGTTTAGATCTGATGGTTGCTTTATATGTATTTAGTAAAACTTTTTTATCAGCTCCCCAGTTTTTATTGGCTAGAACTTTTAATATATTTAGTCTATTCTTGCAATTATCGCTGAGTTTTTTGAGATGTGTGATATAGCTTAGTTTTTCGTCAAAGAACACTCCAAGTAATTTGATAGTTTGAACAAAGTTTAGTTTTCTATTGCCTAAATGGAGTTCGGGAGGGTCGATTTTTTTGTTGTTCTTATTAAAGAGAATACATTCAGTTTTTGCAGTTGAGAATTTGAGTCCAGATTTATTTGACCAGTTTTGTAGGGAATTTAGCGACTCTTGTAATAGTTCCTTAATTGTATTTACATTTTTACCTTTACATAATATAGTTAGATCATCGGCGAATAGTAGGGCTTTTACTGGGCTTTTAAGGTCTTGTGCAATATCATTGATTACTAGTAGAAATAGTGTCACACTCAGTACTGAACCTTGGGGAATACCATTTTTCAGCTCTACTGGATCCGAAAGAGCATTATTTAATCGTACTTGCATAAATCTTTTTTTGAGAAAGTTTTTAATAAATTCATACAGGTTCCCGCTTATCTTATATTTAACCAGTTGTCTTAAAATTCTCGTTTTCCATACCATGTCATATGCTTTTTCGATGTCGATACAAATTGCTATGACTTTCTCGTTGTTTAAAAAGGCATCACATACATAGGTTTCCATATTAATTAGATGATCTGTCGTCGAGTAGAATTGTCGAAATCCACTTTGAATTGGGGTTAGTATAGCTGAACTTTCCAGATACCATTTTAACCTACGATTAATTATTTTTTCTAAAATTTTACACATTGTGCAAGTGAGAGAAATTGGACGGTAGTTTTCAGGTTTGGTTTTATCCTTGTTGGGCTTAAGAATAGGGATTGTTATAGCGTTTCTCCACTGTTCTGGGAAAACTTGTTTGCTCCATATGCAGTTGTATAGGTCAAGTAATAATTCTTTGGCAATTGGCGGCATTTCTATTATTAATTTGTTCGGGATTCCGTCTGGTCCTGGGCTTGTATTTTTATTGGTATTAAGGACAGTTTCGAGTTCTTCCCTGGTGATCACATCATTCAGCGATGATGTTGTGTTGTTTTCCTCTGTATTTTGTTCTATAACTGCGTTCTCAATTTCTATTTCTGATTTATATTTTAAGAAGTCTGGATTATAGTTGTTGTCACTAGAGTTGTTTGCATACGTTTTAGCCAGCATGTTTGCTATTTCAGTGGGCTCTGTCACATAATTGTCATTTCCTCGTAGTGTGTTAATAGTTGTTTTTGTGTACTTCCCTGCAATTTGTTTGATTTTTCTCCATATTTCGCTTGATTTTGTTTGACTTGTTAGTGTAGACAGATGTGCAATCCATGAGTCCTTTTTACTTTGTTTTATGGTTCTTCTTGCTATCGCTCTTGCTTTTTTGAAGGCGATCATATTTGCTGTAGTGTTTTTTCTTTTATATAGGTTGAACGCCTTGTGGCTTTCCTTGAGCACTATTTTACAATCTTCGTTCCACCAGGGTACTGGCGGTTTTCCGATTTTAGCTGAGGTGCGTCCTATGGCTGTTTCGGCAGCGGTATTTATTATTTTGACAATTTTATCGATCATTTCATTTATGTTTCTTGGGTCAATTTCAATGTTATCCTCAGCTAATGTATTAGTTATGATTGTTCGATATTTTTCCCAGTCCGCTTTATTGAGTCTCCATTTAGGTATATGGTAGTATGCGTTTATACGTGTTCCTGTTTCTATGTTTATATTGATAGGGAAATGATCGCTGTCATGTAGATCTGGTAATACATTCCATTTTGTTTTTAGCATGATTTGTGTGCTAACTATAGTTAGGTCAATTGCCGAGGAGGATCCATTAAAGATATTGAAATGAGTGTATTTCGATGTATTTATGAGTGTTATGTCTGGGTCGTTATCAAGTAATTTTTCGATAATCTTCCCTCTCCTATCAATTTTATGCGATCCCCATAAGGTGTGGTGGCTATTAAAATCTCCCATTAAAATGAAGGGTCTAGGTAATTGTGTTATTAGGTGTTGAACTTCTGTCAGATTCAATTCTCTGGAGTTCGGTAGGTATATACTACATACACATATCTTATTTGGTCCATTCAATTTAACTGCAATTGCTTCAATTTCAGAATCTAGATGTACTTCATTAGAATCGATTTGATCGTTTATTAGTAGTGCCACTCCTCCACTTGCGTACGTTTCGCTCTCCCTATTTTTAACATAACAGTTGTACCCTCGTATTTTTGGGGAATGCTCTCCCTTGAAATTTGTTTCTTGGAGGCTAATGACTATTGGCGAGTACTCATTGATAATTAGCTTAAGTTGTTCGAGATGGGTATAATAGCCATTTATGTTCCACTGGATAATTGTTTCCATTTGTATATTTGTATCTGATGTCTATTCGGGAGGAATTTACGAATTTTATTTGTTGTAATGGGTTTGACTTGATAGGTTTAGTAGTATTCTGTGTCGGAATTGGACGAATGTGTTTCGTCCCATTCTGTTTGAGACTTTTCTGTGTCTTTTTCAGATTCCTTTGGTTTTTGGTCTAGTTTATTTTTAATTCTTGTGCAGCGGTATTTGATACAGCGGTCAGTTAAGTGGGGATAGATGTTTTGTATCATATCTGCAAGTGCTTGTGCGTCTGTATTGTACTCTCGTGCTAGATCTAGGACGTTATTTGATCCAGAAGCGGTTTCAATGAAACTTTTGAATTGGCTGTAGGTAAGTATATAATTATCAGGAGAGTTATCTATCATTTCTTTAATTGGGCGTAGTAATTCTTCGGTACTCTTGGTTTCTTCTTTAGTTTTTCCTTTGGTCTTGGTCACAGTTATTTTCCTTTTCTTTTTGTATTTCTTAATTTTTTCAGGTTGGGTGGGGGTCGTTTCGTCAATGTTCTTTTCAGCATTAAGTAAAGTTTTTCGTTCACTTGGTGAGCTATTAGGCTGTTCAGCATGTTCCTCAATAGTATAAGTTGAGTTGTCAGATTTTATGGATTGGGGTAGGGGTCTTTTGATACCTGAGGTCACGGTTTGCTGAACGAATTTGGTATCAGAATTATTTTTTGGTTGATGACTTACCGATGTTTCTGCCGTTGGTTCTTTCTCAGTGGTGTTTTGACTTAGAGGGGACAAGGAGGGACATACGCGCGCGATGTGGCCTTCTTGTTTACAAACAAAGCATGTTGTCGTATCTGTAGTGAGGTAAATCCAGTACGTTGTGTCTTCATATGTAATTTGTAACGCAGCTGGTAGTTTCACTTCATCTTCTTGTTTGATGTATAATTGTCTCCGAAAACTGAGAATATGTCCGCAACCGGGTTCTGTTATTCCTGCTCGTATAAAGGTTATGTTCGAAGTTATATCTACTCCTATTTTATTTAGGGTTTCCTTAATCACTTCGTGAGGAATAATTGGGCACACATTAGATATTATGACCCTTTTATGGCTTATGATGAGTGGTCGTATTTCCAGGTCAAATTCTTTTATTTTAAGCTTTTTAGTACAGATGTTTTCGGCTAAGGCTTTGTTGGCGAGAAATATACACACTCTTCCGTTAGAAATTCTTGATATGAATCGAATTGAATTGGTGTCTACTAGTTTTGCCAATGCGCTTACGTATTCTTTGATGGAAATTCCTTCTTTAGATTCTACAATAATCGCTTGGTCTTTTTTGGGGAAGGCGTCATTTGCTGTAGCGTTTGCATAGGTCTTCTGGGTGTTGTTTCTCAAATCATTTTTGCTTTCCATGGTGTTTATTTTTTGTGGGATATTTATATGGGAATTGCTGTGGTCAGCAATTCCCATATTGGGGGTGTAGGCTATGTGTGTGGTTTATTCACTTGGATTTGATCAAGGCTTGTAGTATGATTATACTTATTCACAGGCTCTAACACTGTACTCTGCTTACTGGTTAACACGTGACCGTTGTTTACATTGGCACGGTACGAAGCAAGAACACGTCTACACTCTTCGGTGTCTAGCCGAGAACTGTTTTATATATTTATTTGTATTATTTTCTTTTGTATTTATATTGTTGTTTATATTGTATTGTATTGTATTTTTATATTTTTATTTGTATTATTCTATATTATTTGTGTGTATATCTATATATCTTAAACGTATATTACAAAAAATATTGCTGAAAATAAATTTACTTCATAAGAATCTGACAGTGAAATTGACCCAATCGCTCCTAATATTGAATAATTAGAATTTGAAGTCCAACCAACAATTATCATAGGGTAAACACCTATTCTTAATAAATATGAAAACCCAATTTTTATTGAATATAGCAAAAAATTATTTATAAATTAGGTCCTTTCGTACAAAAAATTTATTAGATAAATATAGATTGATACCCGATCTGGTTCACGTCGATCTGAACTCAAATCATGTAAGACCCCATAAAAAACTTCAAAAAAGTAAAAAAATACGCCAAGTACATGAAAAATCAAATAAATCACAAAAAATAGAAGACAATAATAATCACAAAAAAAAAAAAAATAGAAAAGTATACAATACAAAAAAAGATGTGAAATCAAAATGAGCTGCCAGTACATAAAGGTGCTTTCCAACTGCGCTTAAGATGACACAACTACATACACACAGCTGAAATGCTGTGTTCATACATTCCATTACAATGTATTACATAATATTAAGCAGATATATTTTTATACAAATAAATATTTTAATACGAATAAATATTTTATTCAAAATACTTGGCGCTGCGCAACCGAAAAAATATTAATTGCCTTAGTATTAATTAATAATTTAGAACAACTCCATTACAATATAAAATACATATACATACACATATTAGAAACGCAGTCAGATTTATTCTACATATATTTAATTCTAATATCATACGTAGCATATGCACACGCACGCACGCACACACACGCACGCACGTACAAGAAAGAAAGAAAAGGATTAATGCAATTTATACATATTTATTGAATTTAGCAACACCAATTCGGGGCGCAGCGCCAAGTATTTTGAATAAAATATTTATTCGTATTAAAATATTTATTTGTATAAAAATATATCTGCTTAATATTATGTAATACATTGTAATGGAATGTATGAACACAGCATTTCAGCTGTGTGTATGTAGTTGTGTCATCTTAAGCGCAGTTGGAAAGCACCTTTATGTACTGGCAGCTCATTTTGATTTCACATCTTTTTTTGTATTGTATACTTTTCTATTTTTTTTTTTTGTGATTATTATTGTCTTCTATTTTTTGTGATTTATTTGATTTTTCATGTACTTGGCGTATTTTTTTACTTTTTTGAAGTTTTTTATGGGGATCTCACTTCTTTTTACAAAGATAATTTGCGTAGGGACTGACTTTAGATAATTTTTAATATTATAAATTACGAATTATCACGCGACAGAATTAAGGATAAATTCTAGATTCTACTTTTTGTGATTATTATTGTCTTCTATTTTTTGTGATTTATTTGATTTTTCATGTACTTGGCGTATTTTTTTACTTCTTTGAAGTTTTTTATGGGTATATACAACTTAACGTAGAACTTACTTTTATAGAAATTATATAGAAATAGTGGCCTTTTGCTATAGTAAGTGTAGATAGAGACTACATAATGTGTACAAAGGAGATGAGAGCATACGATAGAATCCAGGCCTTCCCAAGTAGGGGAAATCTGCTTCTGAAACACATGTTTCGGTTCTCCCTCCAACACTCCCTCTCTCAGAGGAGACAGTAACGCCGCTAGGAAGCAGAGAGAGAGGACAGTAGAAATCGTCCGCAGGCACAGCGTTGTAAGGAGAACCGAAACATGTGTTTCAGAAGCAGATTTCCCCTACTTGGGAAGATCTGCGATAGAAAGTCTTGTGGCAGAAATTTAAGAAATGTTAATGGTAATTTAGCGGAAATGAATGAAGAGATTCAATATTTTTATTGGTGTTGGTTTAGTATAGTATAAAAAATAATATTTATTGGTGAATTGAAATATTGTTAATGGAAAACTAGTAAAATTAATAATGAATAGCGTAGCAACTATATAGAAATATAGTGGCATTTTGTTAAAGTAAGTGTAGATTATAAAATGTGTCCAACGGAAATGAGAGCGTATGGCAGAAAGTCTTGTTGCTGGAAATTTAAATGCTATGGTAAAAATTCAACGAGGATGAACGAAGAGGTCCAATATTTTCAACACACAATTTATTGGTTTTGGAATAAAATTAGTTTAGTATGTTTATAATTTTGTCGATTTATCTTATTTGACTTTCCAAAAGCATGTGCGAAGCAAGATGCTTTGTCTTTCTATTTATTTAATTTAATCTTCTCCGGACAACTTTTACGCCTGTGCATTCCCTTCATTTCTGTTCATCCAAGCCTGTGCGTCCCCATCATCAATTCTACTATCCAAGCCTGTGCGACCCCTTCATTTCTATAATATAATAAGCTTTACATAAAAACTCTAAATTGCTGGTATATAAAAAATACAAATATCAGGCAATTTAAATGCAATGCAATTTGTTACAATATATAGTATGTTTATAATTTTGTCGATTTACCTTATTTGACTTTTCAGAATCATGTGCGAAGGAAGATGCTTTGTCTTTCTATTTATTTAATTTAATCTTCTCCGGACAACTTCCAAGCCTGTGCGTCCCCTTCATTTTTATTGAAGTCCTGTGCGTCCCCTTCATTTCTATAATATAAAATAAGCTTTACATAAAAACTCTAAATTGCTGGTATATACAAGTACAAATATCAGGCAATTTAAATGCAATGCAATTTGTTGCAATATATATTATAAAAACTCTAAATTGCTGGTATATTTATAATTTTGTCGATTTACCTTATTTGACTTTCCAGAAGCATGTGCGAAGCAAGATGCTTTGTCTTTCTATTTATTTAATTTAATCTTCTCCGGACAACTTCCACGCCTGTGCGTCCCCTTCATTTTTATCGAAGTCCTGTGCGTCCCCTTGATTTCTATAATAATAATATAATAAGCTTTACCTAAAAACTCTATTTTGCTGGTATATACAAATACAAATATCAGGCAATTTAAATGCAATGCAATTTGTTGCAATATATATTATTATGCGAAAGGAGATGCTTCTCTGTCGAACCTTCTCCGGATAACTTCCAAGTCTGCGACTCTATATAAGAAATCTATTAAAAAAATTTTGGCGACTTACCTTATTAATTGAGACAATAATTCAGTCTCCTATGTAGTGTAAAAACTCCTGACATTTCAAATTGGGACAACTTACTTTATTTGACACTTAGCACTTAGGTTATAAAATTCAAAATAGTATATATATATGTACGTACAATGGCGGACGACGAACGAAGAACGATACATGTGTTGGCTGAAGGCGTGTGTGTAACGCGTATGTACGTACGATGAAAAATATATATACGTAATGTTTGATGACGAAAAATTTCTAGGAGAATCAGAAGAAGAAAAATCGTACCAATTTCGACAGATCCATGAGACGATATTACGATATCTCTGTCATGCGTGGACCGATTTTATTGAAATTGGTCTTATTCGAAAGCCGATATGCGGTTTACATAAGAAAAATGCCTTTAAATTTACAAAATATTGCAGGCGTGATGAGATATTAATGTATAAATGTCAGAATTAGGTTAGAGTGTCTCCGCGACGAGTAAAGGTACACGGCAGCGACATCGACATATACCGGGTGTTTTTCATGTACTTGGCGTCGAGACGCTACCGCGTCTCTAGATATTATAATTCTGATAGACTTAACATTTAAACTACTGCATTTAAATTATATCTTAATTCAACATCGAGGACGCAATCATCTTCATAACTATAGGTAATCTAACAAATGTGATAAACAGAACATGGAAGAAAGGGGAACTTTCTGGAAGAATGGAAAGAAGGAATAATAAGTCCGATGTTCAAAAAGAGGAGAAAGGGATATGATTTAAAACTATAGGGGCCTAACTTTGATGGATACAAGTTATAAGATATATGCGGAAATTCTAAGGAGAAGATTATAAGAACAAATGGAAAAATGGGATATTAAACGATACGCAGATGGGATTCAGGACAAGGAGAGGAACAGTCGACGCAATAGTGGTAGTTAAAACGGCTATAGATACAGAAACCTAAAAAAAAATGAGGGAAGCTATACCTGTTTTTCACGGATATGAAGGGAGCATTTGATAGATAGAAAAGGGAAGAAATTTGGAAACGGCTTTAAGAAGAAGGAGTAGGCGAACAACTAAGAATAAGGATATAGGAAATGTACAACAGAACTATACGCAATTTAAGAGTGAAGAGGGAACTGATAGGAAAGTTTTTAACAGGAAAATGTGTTCGACATGGGTGCCCATTAAGCGCGACACTTTTCAATGTCGCATTTGCAGACCTGGAAAAAAGAAATGAGCAAAGAACAGGAAGGAGGAGTCCTAATAGGTAGAAGGAAAATTTGGACATTTTCATACGCGGATGATGTTGTGTTAATGGTAAATAATGCACAGGGGCTGAAGAATATGATAAAGAGATTCGAGAGATACATAAATAAGAAATGCTTGGAGTTAAATGTGCAAAAGTCTAAGAAAATGATATGCAGGAAAGCCGGAGGAAGACGAAATGAGGAAAGATTTCGTTGAAATGAAGAAGAAATAGAAAGAGTAAGAGAACTGGAATATTTAGGTTATACAGTGAGAGAGAGAGAGGGGGGGGGAGAGAGAGAGAGAGAGAGAACAACAAGGATAAATACCATATTAACAAAGTAGTTAGGAAAGCGGATATGACACTAGGAAAAGTATGTGGGGGATTGGAGAAAGATTATTCAGAGATGACTTTGAAAGAAGAATGAAACTGTATGATGCGCTAGTTAGAAGCACCGTGGCGTATGGAACAGAGATATGGGGATGGAGAAGGTATGACGAAACAGAAAAATTGCAGGCGGAATACATGCGGTGGATAATGAAATTGGAGAGATCAACACCAACATACTGGCTGTTAAAAGAAACATGAAGAGAAAGAAATTAAAAATGTGAGTAAGGGAAATGAACTGTGAAGAGAGGTTAATAAACTCGGAAGAAGGATAGGAAGAACGTGGGAGAAGAATAATGAGAGGATATGAAGTAATGAAAACGGAAAGAGTAAGAATCAAATTCTTGGAATGGAGAGGATGGTCAAATGAAGAATGGAAAAGAAAAAGAAGAAGATTAAATGGGGAAGATGTGTGAACCAAAATAGAGCAGATAAGTAAATACATTCAAGAACAAGAAAGAGAGATGAAAATAAAAGAGTCAAAGTTCCTAAGAGAATTAAGGGAGGTGGCAAGGAAACCAGGAGATAAGCTGAAATACTTATGGGTGAAAAAAAGACAAAAAGGAGAGGAGAATTAGAAAGGATAGGAAGATTCATAAAGGATTGTGAAACAAAGGTATTGTTGAGCGTTAGCTCGTTGCCGGGCCACCAAGGTCACACCAGGGCACCTTGTATTTTTTAAACCTCATCTGGCAGACACTTGGTCTGTCAGTCCGCGCCGCGTAGAGCCGAGACCGTTGTAAATCCATAAATTTACTACGGAAACGCAGGCGACCAGTTCAAGTCAGGGCCAAGGGTCTCAGGATCGCCGTGACACAACCCAGACGGCCTCGCGACAGCCGTAACACGAATTCCCTTTCCTCTAGTTCTGTACCACCTACAAGCAAATCACTTCCGCCAATAGACAACGTTTCCTACCACTGTTTTTTTGTATAACTCCACCCCTAAAGGGAATCTTCGACTGAACCTTGTCACCAGCGAAAGAGTCAAAAGTCAGTCCAAATGTATACCTCACATGAGTAACTTGGAGGGACTCATTCATTTCAATGTTATTTTCCATATTCATTTCAAATACAGAGACACTGTTATTGTTACTTGCGCAGTGCCTAAATTTATTGAAAACCAACCTTCCATCACAGCTTATCCAGTGAACTCTTGTGGTCGTAAGACACCACAGAGAGAGTGACATTGCGCCGTCGGAGATTTACGACCTCCAGAAAACAGGCGACGCAAGAGCTCACAACATATTGGTCCTTCGAGCCGGATCAGTGTCAAAGGAGTACTGATCCGCATTATCAAGAACATTATACAAGTGCTGTGAATGTGATTGGTTCATCATGTACGCTAACAACAAGGAGGCCAGCATCTGAGGTGCAGGTGCGCAGAGCGACTTCAACATTAAGGAGTCCAGTAGCTGAGATCCAGGTGTACAACTACGTGCCGTAGCAGAGTCGCAAGGGTCTTCGGAGAAGAATCGCTACCTGATCCATTGTGGGCCATCAGATACAGCAGTTTGCGGAGACGACGAGATACCGGCTTAGACATCAGCCGTAACTAACAACAGTGCGTCGGTCAGCAGCTCATCTACAGCGCTAAGTCCAGCATTGCATCAGAAGGTTCCAGGGACGTCAGTAACGTGAGTCTGAGTGCTTGTTTTTATGAGTTCTTTCCCTGAATTCGTTTGCGAATCGTAATCCCTTATATCCGTATCGACATCCTCGAAAAAACAAAGAAAACCGCAACATGGCTCCTAGCCAAGAAGAACGTCTGAAAACTTTAAAGTTAAGACGCGAAGCATTCAAGTTAGAGTTGGAGAACTTTAGGATTTTGCTAGATGGGTATGAATCCGGAATGTCTGTTAGTGAGATCAAAGTGCAGTACAACGAGATCGAGACAGAATACGCGATCTTTTGCAAGACTCAGATTGAGTTAGATACAGCAGATGAGGCAGGGAATTATATGCGTGATCGAATTTCATTAAAAAACATGTTTGGTACTTGTAAGGCGCGTGCTATAGATTTATTAGAGCTCGCGAATTCTGCCGCACAATCATTAAGAACGGTAGACGTAAGAGGTGCGGTCGGAGTTGAAACGCCTATTAGTCGAGCATCACCACATTCGCATACGGAATCTATAGATAGCGAGATATATTTGCCAAAAATCAATCTGCCTGTGTTTACTGGAGCATACGAGGAGTGGCCTGGGTTCTCGGATCAGTTTCGTTCGTCGATACAAGAGAATCCAAGGATTAACGATTGCAAAAAACTAATGTACCTACGGTCGTGCTTAAAGGGCGAAGCTGCCAAAACGATAGAGTCAGTTGGGAATTCGGCAAACAATTACAGAGTCGCGTGGGATCTATTAGAGAAACGCTATAATCAACCGGCTGTCATCGTCGCGAATCATTTAAAGGCACTATTTGACACGTCGCCGTTAATCAAATCATCTTACAGCGAATTGAGAGTGTTTGTAAACCGCGTAGAAGCGCATTATCGCTCGTTAAAATCCCTAGAACAACCGACCATTGACACACTGCTTATATATTTGCTCATGTCCAAATTGGATACAGAGACAGTGTTGAAATGGAAGGAACAGAACAACAACACTCCTTTTCCAACGATGGACGAATTGTTTCGGTTTTTACACGATCGATGCAAGGTGATTGAGCCTGTAGGTGCATCGGAAGCCTCAAGCACACCACCACCTAAAGCTCAGGGTAATACTCGTACTCAGTCTTACCAACCAACTCGCAATAAACCGCCTATACGAGAATTACGGTCAAATACGGTGCTAGCCACGCAGACGACACCATTCTGTAACTTTTGTAGAGGAGCTCATGTTTCTCAGAATTGTGAGCAATTCATTCAGCTATCGGTTCCAGAGCGATCTAAATTAGTAAAGGAGAAGCAATTGTGTTTTAACTGTCTGCGTCGCAATCATATGGTGAACAATTGCCAAGCAACTACCTGCCGTCGGTGCCATAACCGACACCATACGCTGTTGCACGTAGAGCCGACGCCTATACCGCAGGCCGTGCAGGTAAATAGTACCTGCGCCGCATTTAAGGGTCGGCCGAAAATAATCTTTGCTACCGCGATTGTTAATATCATAAACGGGTCTGGGAAAACCCATAGCTGCCGCGTTGTATTGGATTCGTGTGCAGATTCACATTTTCTATCTGAGCGCGCATGTAAACGGATTGGGTTGCGCACTCAACCAATTGTTGTTCCTCTCCGTGGAACGAACGCGATGTCATCTGAGATCAATCAGATAACCGAAGCGCAAGTCAAATCGCGTAATACGGGATACTCGTTCAATGTGAACTTTTTAGTAGCTAAGGAGATTTCACAACCGTTGCCACAGGATGTGATTTATAGGGAATCATTCGAAGTTCCTGCTGGAATACATTTAGCTGATCCTACATTTCACTTGCCTGGTGAGATAGACGGGATTATCGGGGGAGAATACTTTTGGGATCTCATGAGCGTGGGACGCATTACACTAGCGGACCCGAACGCTAAACTGCAAAAAACACTATTGGGTTGGATTGTCGTTGGAAAATACGTAGAAACCCAGTCAATCAGACCAGTCAATTGTCATTTGACTTTCGAAGCACTTCATGCTGATATTACGAAATTTTGGAATCTCGAAGAATGCCCTTCAGGTAAAATCTGTTCGCCCGAAGAACAAGCATGTGAGGAGCATTACGTTTCACACACGAGTCGTGATCTCATGAGTGGCAGGTACACAGTGCGTCTGCCTTTTAACGATAATAGAGACAAGTTAGGCGAAACATACCACATGGCTATGAAACGGTTTCTCAGTCTTGAACGGTCTCTGAATAGAAATCTAGAGAAAAAATCCCAATACGTTGCTTTCTTAAAGGAATATGAACAGCTGAATCACATGACTGAAATCGTAGATGACGTTAATGCCGGTTGTTATTTACCACATCACCCAGTCATAAAATCAGATAGCGTCACGACTAAAATCCGAGTAGTGTTCGATGCATCTGCGCATTCGTCATCGGGTATAACATTAAATAATACATTAATGGTAGGACCCACCATTCAGCAAGATTTATTCAGCTTGGTCACGCGTTTTCGAGTGCATAAATATGTTTTGACCGCTGACATTGCAAAGATGTACCGACAAGTAGACTTGAACATAGATCAGGGTTGACTAACTGGCGACTCACGAGTTGCCGGGGGCTCCTCCGCCTTGCTGCCACGCTGAACGTCCCCCCTCCATACCGACCAAACACTGACAATCGCAGTCGGTTCCTGCTTCTTTCCTTCTCTTTTCGTCTGCGATCGTCAAAGTTTGGTTGGTATGGAGGGGGGACGTTCAGCGTGGCAGCAAGGCAGAGATGCACCCGGCGGCTCGTGAGTCGCCAGTTAGTCAACCCTGACATAGATGATAGAAAATATCACAAAATTCTTTGGCGCGAAAATATCATGAAACCCATTAAAACGTATCAGCTGAATACTGTTACATATGGAACCGCTTCAGCTCCGTTTTTAGCAGTTAGAACATTGCACCAACTCGCCCACGATGAAGGTAAAGCGCATCCACTCGCCGCGAAGGTGCTATTAAACGATTTCTACGTGGATGACGTTTTGACTGGGGCGCAGAGTTTTGATGAGGCGTTGATCTTAAGGGATGACTTGATGAACATCACAGAAAAGGGGGGCTTTCAATTGCGACAGTGGTTGTCAAATGAACCCCAATTAGTAGAATCATTAGGAAATACTGATCGTAGTGATCATATGGTTTTAGACGCCACGGATGGCAAGAAAACATTGGGGTTGTTTTGGAAAGCCAGGCAGGATAGTTTAGGTATAGCATAAAAGACGTGAAACCATTGCAAAGGATTACTAAACGAACTATATTATCGCGAATCGCACAGTTGTTTGACCCGCTCGGATTAGTCGGTCCAGTGATTGTGCAAGCGAAACTCATAATGCAGGCCCTTTGGAAGAGTCACCTCGATTGGGATGAGTCAGTTCCAATGGATATTAACAGCGCTTGGGTCACTTTTGAGTCTCAATTGAAGTCACTTGAGGACTTGGTCATTCCACGGCGCGTTATAGCCGATAATTACAAAATTCTCCAATTGCACGGGTTTTGTGATGCAAGCGAGAGAGCGTACGGAGCTTGTATCTACATTAGGTCGACGGATAGCAAATTTAGCTCGGGGGTACGGCTAGTTTCGTCAAGGTCTAGGGTGGCACCATTAAAGGTGCAATCATTGCCTAGGTTGGAACTGTGTGCTGCAGTATTACTCGCGAAACTGTATCATACTATTATTAAAGCAATTAATGTGTCGTTTGAAAGGATAATGTTTTGGTCGGATTCTACGATCACGTTGCATTGGATAAATGCTGCACCACACACGCTCAAGCAGTTTGTTGCTAATCGCGTGAGTAAAATTCAGCAATACACTAGCTCAGATCAATGGTCTCACGTACCGTCGCATGACAATGCTGCGGATATACTTTCACGGGGAGCCAGTGTCACTGACTTTCTGGCAACGAACATATGGTTCAGTGGGCCTCAGTGGTTATCTCAGGCAGAGGACACGTGGCCGCAGTCTGATTTGCAATCAATTGATATTCCCGAGAAAAGGAGGATAGTAGTGTTGAGTACAGCAACTCAGTCTGAAATTCAATTTTTGGAAAGGTATTCATCGTTTACTATGGTAACCCGGGTCGTTGCGTATTGCTTGAGATTTTATAACAATGCACACACGAAAGTGAAACAAATAGGTCCACTTACGTTGGACGAGTTACAGCAATCACGAGTGCGGATTCTAAAACTTTTGCAGAATGCAGTATTTTCAAAGGAATTACACGATCTCAAGGCTAATTCAGCATGTAGTCGCATCAATCGTTTCAAAGCATTATGTCCGTTCCTCGATAGCAATGGGCTTTTAAGAGTAGGGGGGAGACTCAAGAAGTCCAATTTGCCATATTCAGCAAAACATCCGGTATTGTTACCTCAGAACCACCATTTAACTACGTTACTTATACGAGAGGCGCACGTTGCCCATGGGCATATTGGTGCGCAGGGTACGCTGCATGCCGTACGACAAAGGTATTGGCCTGTGAATGGAGTGGTCGTAGTAAAATCAGTGCTTAGGAGGTGTACTACCTGTCAGAAAGTGACACCGATAACATTTCAGTACCCAATGGGGCAACTTCCGAAGGACAGAGTCACTTTCCAGCGACCATTCTTGATAGCCGGTGTTGATTATTGCGGTCCACTCTTTATAAAGGAAAAGAAACATCGAAATACGAAGAAAATCAAAGTTTACGTGGCCGTTTTCGTATGCTTCAGTACAAGGGCAGTTCATATAGAATTAGTAGGCGATTTGACGTCTGACGCGTTTCTTGCAGCCTTAAAGCGTTTTTTCGCTAGACGAGGAAGAAGTACCGATATATACAGTGATAATGGCACTAATTTTGTAGGTGCTAATCATGAGTTGCAAAAGATCCGAAAAATGATTCTATCAGAAGAACATAATGATCATGTTCAGAAATTTCTTTTAGACCAACACGTCCGTTGGCATTTCATTCCTCCCCGGAGCCCACACTTTGGCGGGTTATGGGAAGCGGCAGTTAAGTCAGTTAAACATCATCTTATACGCATTCTAGGCAACACGTTGCTCACGTTCGAGGAATTGGTCACTTGTTTGACTGAAATAGAGGCGATTCTTAATTCCCGACCATTAACTCCTTTATCGTCTGATCCCAATGATTTAACCCCATTGACTCCTGGTCATTTCCTGATTGGGGACTCATTAACAAGCACTCCCGAGTGCGACCTTACTGACGTCAACACAGGTCGTCTATCCTCTTGGCAACATGTGCAGCAGCTTCGCCAGCATTTCTGGCATAGATGGTATAAGGACTACCTGAACTCATTGTCAGTCCGGAAGAAATGGCATGGGGACCAGGTACCGGCCATAACCGAAGGTACGCTGGTCATTCTGAAGGAGGACAATTCACCACCATTACACTGGCCCATGGGACGCATCATTGCCATACACCCTGGTGAGGATGGTATCGTTCGTGTGGTGACCATAAAGACTATAAACGGTGTATACAAGCGCAGTGTTAAGAAACTATCTCCGTTGTTATTGGATGAGTAATGTCCAGAGTGTAATCTTATGTGGAAGTGTTTCTTATATACGAAGTACAATAAGTTAGCATATATGTATTAATCTCATGTTCTTTCTTTGGTATTTAATCTGATAAGTTTATTTGATACATTATAGGCGCCACATTGTAATTGCGCATCCACATACATATGTCGCGTAAAGATATTCTTATCCGTATACAAAACACAACAAAGCGTGACATTTATATCCAGTTGCGTATGCTTAGTATCTTAGTTTTTTTTCTCTCTCTTTCTTTTTTTCAATTATTGAACGTGACCGTTCAAGAGGGGGCGGTATGTTGAGCGTTAGCTCGTTGCCGGGCCACCAAGGTCACACCAGGGCACCTTGTATTTTTTAAACCTCATCTGGCAGACACTTGGTCTGTCAGTCCGCGCCGCGTAGAGCCGAGACCGTTGTAAATCCATAAATTTACTACGGAAACGCAGGCGACCAGTTCAAGTCAGGGCCAAGGGTCTCAGGATCGCCGTGACACAACCCAGACGGCCTCGCGACAGCCGTAACACGAATTCCCTTTCCTCTAGTTCTGTACCACCTACAAGCAAATCACTTCCGCCAATAGACAACGTTTCCTACCACTGTTTTTTTGTATAACTCCACCCCTAAAGGGAATCTTCGACTGAACCTTGTCACCAGCGAAAGAGTCAAAAGTCAGTCCAAATGTATACCTCACATGAGTAACTTGGAGGGACTCATTCATTTCAATGTTATTTTCCATATTCATTTCAAATACAGAGACACTGTTATTGTTACTTGCGCAGTGCCTAAATTTATTGAAAACCAACCTTCCATCACAGCTTATCCAGTGAACTCTTGTGGTCGTAAGACACCACAGAGAGAGTGACATTGCGCCGTCGGAGATTTACGACCTCCAGAAAACAGGCGACGCAAGAGCTCACAACAGGTATTCAAATATTGGCGATTGAACGAAGAAAGGATATGTAGGCTTTGTAAGAAAGAGGAAGAAACAGTGAAACATGTGATTGAAGCAGGTGAAGTAAGTGGAGAGAGTGGGAGGAATTGGAAAGAGGTAATTAGAGGAGAAGGGAAAAACTTGGCTATTCTACGGGAGATAATAAGGAGAAGGAAAAAGATGGGAAGAACAGGAAAGTGAAAAAAGAAGATTATGCAACATAAAATAGATTAGGAAACACACTTGTAAAATAGAAAAAATTGTTAGCACACAGTCGGATACATTAGAAGGGTAGGACTTACCCTGACACATTCACGGGATTTAAATGGAAAGAGTATATGATCGTTAAATTGTAACACAATGTGGATAATAAATTAAATTATTATTATTATTATTCTTATATTTTTCTTTTTATAATGTATTTTTATATTGAATTTTTATATTTTTCTCATTTATTTTTATATTATATTTATATTATATTTTTATATTTTTCTTTTTTATTTTATTATTTTATTTCCTTTTATACTTATATTCTTATTCATATCGTATTGTATTGTATTTTATATTTTTATATTTGTGCTTGTATTATTCTATATTATTTTTTTGTAATCATATATATGTCTTAAACGTATATTATTTCTCAATTTTATTCACCCATCATTCTCCTTCTCTCTTTGCCACCTAATTCTGAGATTCGACGTTTCCGAAAAAAAGTATTATATTTTGTTCGTGCCTCCATCTCGCTGCCAAATGATATCATCCCGTGCGGCTGCCCAGAGGAGTCGAATTACACTCGATCGTGCGATATGCTGCGACGTTAAATCAGAACGCTTTAAAAACTTGTTAGCTTTAGAACGCTGGCTACATAATGGTTCGGAAAAAAATATGTCTGTTTGCTACATAATAGTTCGTTATATAGCGGTGATTAAAAAATTATTATTTCTCTGTGTTGGGGAAAAATTTCCATCACATATTGGTATGAAAAAAAATTTCTGCTGACACCACATAATTCTTTCTATGATTCGAGCGTTCTTCGCGCTGTCAAATGTGGTCACCCTGCACGGCTGCTCCAGGGGACTCAAGTTACAAACGATCACGCGAGACGCTGCGACGTTAAATCGGAACGCTTTAGAATACTGTTAGTTTTGGAATAAAATGTGATTGTACTGTCTATCATATTGTGGATGATGCTCGTAGTAAAAAATGTTAAATTATATTCTTTTAATTTTATGATTTGTAACAATATATATCATAAACGTATATAATTTCTAAATAAAGAATTATAATTTCGACCGTAAGATTTTTAAAATTATTAAAATATGTTTTCGGCGCACAGTTTCGGTCAGTGAAAAGAATGAAAGCTAATTTGCAATTACGAAAGTAACATCTTCCAACGTTTCGGTCAATGTTTAGACCATTATCAAGGAAATTAGAAACTATGTACTGCTTTTGCTATTATGTGGCATGCTATAACAAAGCGTGTATCTTTTGGTAATGCAGGCGTTTGGTTATGAGTTTCGTATTCCCCGCGATTGTTTTGCTTTGTAATATTAACGGTTTCAACCGCTACTTGTGTTATAACTGTCGATGGGCTTCGCCCTCGAGATGATCTTGCCTAATGTATCGCGTGTTTTTCTCAGTCACCGTTCAACCGACACGTTTGCCGCACGCTTTGTTATAGCATGCCACATAATAGCAAAAGCAGTACATAGTTTCTAATTTCCTTGATAATGGTCTAAACATTGACCGAAACGTTGGAAGATGTTACTTTCGTAATTGCAAATTAGCTTTCATTCTTTTCACTGACCGAAACTGTGCGCCGAAAACATATTTTAATAAGTATATAATTTCTCAATTTTATTTACCCATCATCCTCCTTGCCACCTAACTTTAAGATTTGCTGACGCTGCATATTTCTTTCTATGATTCGCACTAATTCTGTTTCGTTCGAGCATTCTTCGCGCCATCAAATGATATCATCCCGCGCGGCTGCCCCAGAGGAGTCGAATTACGCATGCTATCGCGCGATACGCGGCGACATTAAATCGGAACGCTTTGAAATACTGTTAGCTTTAGAATGCATGTGATTCTATCCCCTATGTATTACTCTCTCTCTTTCTCTCTCGAATTTAGCTTTAAAAGTGATGCTTCGTCTCTTATGTAGTGGTTTCTCTTTCCCTCCTAGAATTTTAACTTTAAAGTAATTCTCCGTCTCTTTCCCACCCTCCGAATATGTGGTTCGTAAAACGTCGACATTGCCCGAAACATCATCCGATAAAACTAAATTATTTCCCTGTGTTGGAAAAAAAATTTCTAGGACAGTCCCCACCCTGGATTAGGTCTGAAAAAATTTTCGGGTGGGTCAAGTTCTGAAAGAGATTTTTTTTGGGGGTCAATGTCTCCCTCTGAAAAAATTCCGACGGTGGGCCAGGTCTGGAGAGGCCTCCGCGCGAGAAGCTGCGAAGCTTTAAAAAATTTTATCTATGGAATGCATGCTCTGTCTCTTTCCCATCTATCCGAAGACGCGGTGTTTAAAAAGCCGATCTTTCTCGACATCATCCGATGAAAAGGAATGCTTGGTGACGCTCGGCATATGTACCATTCATTAAACACTGATGTCAGAGAGCCGGCGTGGGGGGGGGGGGGGGGGTTAGGCGGCTGACTCGTACCGCGGAGGTCTTGGGTTCGAGCCCCGTCGCCTATGATTCTGTTTTTTCATTTATATTAATATCCTAAATTAATATTTCCTTCCTTACCGACTGTCAGGCTCCTCCTCGATGCGGTTTCGGTTATCGGTTGATTCGATATCGATTGATTTGATATTGGTCCTCGCGCTATAACCCCCCACCATTCCACCATCTCGATGACGTCATCCGCCCGCGCGGCCCCACCATTCCACCATCTCGATGACGTCATCCGCCCGCGCGGCCCCACCATTCCACCATCTCGATGACGTCATCCGCCCGAGCCGCCCCGTGGGGAATTTTTCCACCGACCTTGAAACTCAAATTTGAGTTCTAATTTGACCTTACTACTCACATCGTCCCAGAGAGCACGATTGTCGATGCATTTTTGTTTTGTCAACGCGCCACGCGCGGTTCATATGATACGGGCCCGAGGCGCTTCACGCTGCTCGGCCGCCGCGGGGGCCAAGACGCGCGGCGAGAGAAGGGAGGTATTTCCTCTGAAAATCGGCTGCTGCGTTCACTTAATTCCCAAGCCTGCTCTAGAATATATGCAACAACCAAAGCAATTGGATGCGGACACCTGGGAACCTGTTCTTGCAACACGAAAATCGAGATTATTGATATCCGTTGTGAGCTGTTGAAGATGGTGCAGTAACCGAGAAAGTACCGACCCCTTACAGTAACGGGCCCATTGACGATCTGTTTAGAGTGACGAAGGCACTTGGGGCATTCAGCAAGAAAATAACAAACAAGTGAACGAAAACTCCACACGTATTCTTAGGCCAGGTGCGCAGTGATGGCAATTTGTTGCGCGACAATTTTGGTTTGTTTGCCATTTAAAATGAATAAAGGATAAATGGATTAAGGGGGTAGACACGTTACGTGACACGGGCGATGCACCGCGCTGTAATACCGACAATCTAACCTGAAACATGGGTTTGGAATTTTTCCTTTTTCGTCCTTATATGAGCAGATTTTGGGCTGGGCGAGGTCTCATTCGAAAGAGGAAGGTTCAATGCGGAGCGCTGAGATAACCGTTTGAGTCACAAAACTCTTTTAATGACCTAAAAAGACTTAAGCTGCCAATTACCTTTTACAGATATAAAAACGATAATTATGCCTTAAGATAGAGTGTTTCTTGGCCTATCATTTGACCACAAATACAGCCTGCCATAATAAGTAGTCAAAGAGTTGTGGCAATTTTCCGCAGTGACTGTCATTACGCCCCTTTACACGGTCGGTCTTGCGCGCGGTCCGGCCCGCGGGCCGGACCGCCACACAGTGGTCCCAAATCCCGAAAACGTGGCCAAAACTCATAACTTCGTTCGATTTGCATAAAACCTGGTATTTTTATGTTTTTGGGTTCACTGACTACGATTCTGTACTTAAAAGTAAAAAAAATGGCGAATCCAATATGGCGGACAAGTATACAAGAAGAGTTGTTAGTTGTACTCGCAAAATGTTTTTTTTTGGGGGTATTTCTAAGGTCGCTGATCAAAACACTAAACATAAAACTTTGAAAAGCAAAATGGCGACTCAAATGTGGCGGACAAGTATACAGAGAAATTGTTAGTTGTACTCGCAAAATGTTTTTCTCTGTGTATAAAATGCCACTTAGTTTTCAAGTCGTACAATATTTTACGTATGAGTTCCTTTTTCTCTTCGGATAACTCATACGAGCCATGCAATTTTCTAGACATTTCTTTTTCAATAATTCTATATATTATTGTCGCGTTATCATTGAAATGTTCTTTAAATAGAAAAAGAGCTCTTTTTTAGTTAAGCCTTTCGATTTCTTTGTATTTAAAGAATCTGCAATATAAAATAGCAATGATAATGAAATTTGACGAATAAATACAATCGAAATTTTATCATCATTATAATAAAAATATAACTTCATTGTTTCCTTTTGGCAGATTTCTACAACGTTGAATAAAAAGTTGCACAGAATCCGCATCCGCAGCTATCCGCAGCCAATTTTTACGTAGTTTTATAGTAAAATGTTCATATAATAACGTTTAATAGGTCTCGTGACGGAACAATGAAGAACAACAAACTGTTTCTCTGTTTGAATGTAATTCTCCTTTTCGCGACCTCAATAATTTTCAAAGAATTTCTTGCTAATTTGTTACTAAGTACGTCACTATTTTAAACTTTGGTTTACATATTTTAATTGTTCATACCTTCAGTAGATAAATCCATTTTACCAAATTAAAATTGATATACTACACGACTCACAGTGCACTGCGAAATACAATATTATTTTTCGCCTTTTCCGAACGCTCGATGGGACGCGTGCGAGAGATACATTCGACATTAATTTTAAAACAAAATAATAACGCTCGTTACATAGCCACTCCCAAAATAAATTCCCAAAGCGATTTACTAGCGAACCCAATAGTGAAAGTTCCTTATATAGAAACTTCATTTTTGGAGTTTTGGCCACGTTTTCGCGATTTGGGACCACTGTGCGCCACACGCCGCGTGGCCCGCAAAAGTACGCGAAGCCGGATCGTGGCGCTCCTTCGCCCGGGCCAGAAGATCGTACCCGTCACTACTTAGAGACAGCGAGTTCGGGCTCCCATTTCTACGTCGACTCCACATGCTTTTTACACGATCCACCGCAGTGGTGTATTGTGTACTACTTGTTCGATGTATATCATCGATCTGCGAAACGCAAAATTGAAGGAAGTTAAACCAGAAATAACAGTTTGTTGTGACCCAACCAACGCCTAAGGGCAATGACACCGCGTACATTCCGATTGCCGCAACCGAGCAGCCGAAAACCGCCACAGCTGCGTCAGGACTCTCGGAAGCGCATCGAGAATCATCAGCATATGGCGAAATACCCAAAGCGGGTCAAAGATGGAGACCCCGATGGTCCCCACTTCACCCCGATTAGAGTATAAGAACCATGTACAAGCCACGAGAGGCTCTCTTGTAATCGGAAGACCGACGTTATAGTACGCGGTACCTGTCACTCAGATCGGGACAGAATAAACCCTTGTTTAAAACCTCACGGCGAATTCCTATTCTTCAACCTGCTACGATCCCCATACCCTTCGGATTCCCTCTGAATCTTTCTGCCACGGCACCTCTAACCGACCCTTCGGAGCCCGTGGACAGCAACAGCGAAGGACGCCCGGAGCACCCCTGAGATTCGCTACCAGAATCTCGGTCTCAGGCGCCTTAGCACAACAAGTTAACAATAACAATTAACAGTAACAATTAAAAATAACAATTAACAATCACAATTAACAGAAACAATTAACAATACCAAGTAACGGTAATAATTAATGGTAACAACTAAAAGTAACAATTAACAGAAATAATTAAAAGTAACAATTAACAGTAATAAATTAACAGTAAATAATATGGAAAAACAGTAAAAATGCGTGCGCGGTACGTGTTGTCTGATAACCGGTTCGAGACCAAGTGTCCGCTCCGTGAATTTTCGCCGGTTAAAAAGGAAAGACTAGACCGAGTTAGAGATAGTGAATAAAAGAAGATAGCAGAAAGATGAAGTAGGAAAAAACAGGGAAAAAACATAGAGAGGGTGAAAAGAAAGCGTGGGATAAGAAAGCTGTCCCCCGGTTTGCAAAGGCCTGGTCGCCAAATATTCCTGATGCTGACCAGGCCTGTGCGAACCCTTGTCTCCAGGTACATGGAAGCAGAAACGGTAGGAACAGGTAGGTACTTATAAAGGAGTAAAAGTGAAAGTTAGAAACAGCTGAAGAGACAGAAAAAATAAATATGGCAGAGACATAGTTTAGTATGAAAGTTGTACTTTTGTGTATCCATCACTCTATTCGGATAGCTAATGGACGAAGTTTGTAACCATGCAAACAAATATGTCGTGTTTATAATCGAGCGATAAGGGATCCGTTTGTAATTTGAAGGGAGGACGGCGCAAGCGGGACCCCGCGTGCGCAAACGTACTAGCGTTTCTGGCGATATCAGGTGTTTCTGAAAATATACTGGCAGTGGATTGCTGTTGTCGCGGTCAAGAATCGTTTAAGGAAACCAAACGCTGCGCAAATAATCTTTTACCCTTTCTTAAGGAGTCACTCTACCTTGACGGCCTGAACAGGAGCGCGATATTTGGGATTTTTTTCAGAGAAACCCACAAATTATATTAATTGAAAACTTTATGCATATATTTGTACATATTTTGGCAGCATTTAGAAAAAAAATTAAGCAGAGGCTTGGCTGACAGTGCGGAAATCATGAGGCGCGTGACGAGCCTGGTTTCAAGTGCCGTTTTTTCCTTTTCTAACTACCTCTTCTCTCTCTTACGTAAACTCTTCTGGAGTGTAGGTTGGACCGCGGGCAGGAGCGTGGTGCTTTCTGGCGCGCGTGCAGGAGTGTGGTGCTTTCTGACGCGCCACGCAAGAGCGTGGGTGAAAAATATGACCTGCATCACGCGCCATCAGAAGACTACCCCCTTTCTTCAAGACATCTTGCACATTACTCCTCTTCATCATTTATCTTACATATAACATCACTTGCATACCTATGTGTATTTATTGTCTATTAATATTAGTTTTTATATTAAAACAACCAGTAACATGGTAATTATTGCCGTTGATAGTAATAATTATGATCGTCACAACAGGGAATGTGTTAACTGCAATTTCATTTGTCATCGCATTGTCGGGAAAACATTTGGACATTTTTTAATGTACCCTTGTAAAATTTTAAAGTCGTTATAACTGAGTCGTAAACCATTTCCAGAATTTATAACACCTTCAGGTCAACCAAATGTAGCTTCCTAAAAACAGATGTTTCAGTGTACTCTACAGTAACAGCATTTATGATATCCTCTATAAGCCAGGCATATCGAGGAATTTGTATACTTTTCGCGAACGTATATCGCGATCGTGTCTTGCCGATCATTTCGCAGATCGATGATATACATCGAACAAGTAGTACACAATACACCACTGCGGTGGATCGTGTAAAAAGTATGTGGAGTCGACGTAGAAATGGGAGCCCGAACTCGCTGTCTCTAAGTAGTGACGGGTACGACCTTCTGGCCCGCACGAAGGAGCGCCACGATCCGGCTTCACGTATTTTTGCGGGCCGCGCGGTGTGTGGCGGTCCGGCCCGCGGGCCGGACCGCGCGCAAGACCGACCGTGTAAAGGGGCCTATTGTTAGTTTTGTCCTGCAGGGGTAGGACGAAAGTAACATATCATGGGAACAAAAGTAACACTAATCATTTTGAGGAGAATTAAGCAAAAACACTTCTTCCAAAGCAACCTAGGAATTTTTATTATCAGAAACAATAGAAAAAAATATTTAAATAAATATATTTTAAGTAGGTAACGATAAAAAAGCAGCTTCAAACATTTCTTTGATACTGTGTATTTGATTTAATATGGAATCTCGTGTAGCGGCCCTAAAAGTAACTAATATTTATGATTTTTTTTTAAAATTATTGTTAATATTGAATTCAACTCTTTTTAGATATAGGGAGGCATATTTCAACTTATAGATACTTTCGTCCCCATAGTGATGTGTTACTTTTGTCCCCAGCCATGTTTTTCAGCATAGAAGTGTTATAACGTACAAACTATACAACACTTATTCAAATCAAATACAGGAACTTATAAAGACATTATGTAAGAACGCTCTAACAGATAATTGGATCAATGTCTATAGTTCAACTATGAAAATTAACAAAAATTCCAACGGTGGAGACACTTATCTGAATGATCGAAATAACGAAATCAGCTTGCCCACGGTATACGAATTGTTGTATTGCTCAGCGTCACTCCGTGAAAGAAAAGGAACACTAAACACGCGTAACTATGTAAAGCAAACGTTTTGGAAACTTTTGTGGAAGGCAGGAGAAGGCGTGTTACTTTCATGACGCCGTTACGTTTGTCCCCGCTCTCCCCTACTTACCTTCTCATTAAAATCTGTTGTTTCCATTATATCCACTGTTGTAGTCCATTGTGTTAGTGAAAAACACATGCGCAGAAATCACATAAAACACAGAAACACACCACCCCAACGAAATGAAAAATATCAGATTTCTTGCTTAAAAACTTTTAAAAAAACATCAAATTTACCCGCACTAAACCTGACCGCGAAAAACAGGTTTATATGCTCAGACAACTGAAACTAATAATTCTTCATAAATAAACTTTATGTCAGTTTTTCGACTTAAAGTCGCGGGTCGACTACCTCTTTGTCTACTTCATGATGTGTCGATGTTCGTTCAAATAATTTAACATTGTCGGAGCTGTGTTGACTATGAGAAGTAGTAAAACGAAATGAGCGTCTATGAAGTGCGGCGCAGTTAGGCCCAAATTACTTTACGTGTATAACCCCAGATGTGGCAGTACGTTCGGAGTTGTTTTCTTTTCCGTTTATTGCAGTTTGAAAAATACTTGCGCTTTGTCTGCATCTGATTCGGGGAACTCTTTTGGGTTGGGGAAGAAGACATCGGTCTCACCAAATACTTCGAACGCAGTACTTTAACCAAGCAAGCATATACAAATAAACACATTCAACTATTTTCCTTTTCGTGATCCACATAATTCAACCTAGCTCCGCCGATATTAATTTATTTCAAAGAATATCGATTGCGCACAGATAACCAGATTGCGAAGTAGACAATCATTAAGAATTATCAGTTTCAACTGTCTGAGTATGTGTATGTTTTTGCGTGTTTAAAACGGGTAAATTTGTGTTCTTTTCAAATTCTTTTACACGTTTTAAAGCACGAGATCTGATATTTTTAGGGGTGGTGTGATTCTGTGTTTTGTGTGATTTCAGCGCGGGTGTGTCTCGATAATAGAATAAACTATAACAATGGATATAATGCAAACAATGGATTTTGGCGAGTAGGTAAGTATCCTTTAAGTTTGGATTAAGTGTCGCAGATTCGTGAGGCTATGCCGATTGTCGGTAAATTTGGTCATAGCTTCTGTGAGGTGAGTGACCCCATGCGACAGTGGCTTTGACGACCACTGCTCGATCTCTCGCCTGACCTGCCCAGCGTGCAGCGGTGCACGCGGATTGCTTGTTTTTAGTCATTTCTTTAAACACTTACGACTAACAAAGAGAGCCTCAACCGCAATATCGTTATTCTCAATTTTCGTCTTACATTAGTCTGCTGTATAGAATAATCCCTTAAATTTATTTCCACGTGGAGCCGAGCACCCTATATAATTTATAAAGTATGCAACAGCTATTACAAGTATATCGTGTTTTTTTTTTGCGATGCAGCTAGTACAACAACATCTTCTGAACGAATTGACAGTGGATCCGATGTACTAATACGCTATTACTCTATGAGGTCAACCAGCGGAAGAGTAAAGCTTGCGGATATTGGTCGTCCGTCTGCTTCGTCCTGTAACTATCCGTCACCGCAACACTCGTTTGAGTATTTGAACTTGACAACCGACAATTTGGATGCGTCCACAAAAGAGAAGATCGTATCCAAAGAACCTGAAAGCAATATCATGCAGTCAACAATTTTGTCATTTGAGAGGGAATTGACTACGAAAACATCAACTAAAACTCCATTAATAAGTATCAGTACAATTGTGGGCAATCTAGTAAGCGACAGCTCTACAATTGAACTTACAGGAAAGACAGACGACGATTACACGGCAAGAGTAACGAAAGAAATAATAGATAATGCTGTGAAAAAGCAAGAACCGGAATCGGATAAAAAAGACCCAATAAGCACAATGGAAACAGACGTAGCAATCCCGGCTCAAGCAGAAACGGAGACGAAGGAGCTGTCGGAAAATGCACAAGTTGTTCCTGTTTGGGAACCGGACACTCAACAGGATGGCCAAACAGCATCTACCATTCAGCTTGCATCTCAGCAACAGAGCGACAATAACGTTAACGAAGTGTGCCCATGGGAAGACGAGTAAGTACAAACTCTTTTGTTTTGTATGTAGAATTTAGACAAAATCTTAATATTAACAATTAAAGATATTTGACGAAGAACGAACACGTCTGCAAAGGATCAATAAGAAAATATACAATTGAATGTGAAGGTGACTATATAGAACGGTTCAAAAATGATTCGCCAACCTTTACTATTGTCTTGTGTCAACGGTATTCTTAAAAAAACTTTTTATAAACGTAGATTCGCAAATGCATTTTTTTTCGTTGAAAAAGCAGGCACATCGTCTTTATTTATTTTACTTTTACGGATAAAACACATTTGGTAAGAAAATAAGAATAAATCAAAGTAGTAAGACTAGGCCGGTTTTAACCCGGGTGTGCTATGGGGAGCGCGGGGCGGGGGGGGGGGGGAGTGAGGGCGAGCGGGGGAGCGCGGCGTAAGGAAACCTGGGCGTGGGGAGAGCGCGGAGAGGAAGACCGACTGCGCGCGCTCGAGCCGCGGAGTGGGGGAAGCCGCGATGATGGAGGGGATCAGTCCGGGCCGAGCCGCCGCGTAGATCTCTCCAGACCTGGCCCACACCCTGATAATTTTTTAAACCTAACCGAGGGATGGGATCACCTTGGCCCACCCCCGAAAATTGTTTCCTACCTAACCGAGGAAGGGGACCACCCCGCACCGAAATTTGTTTTTCCAAACTAATATGTAGCTGAAATTTTTTAATACTTTATCGGATAATATCGTATGATGTCGGGAAAGATCGGCGTTTTTTACACACCGCGTTTTTGGGGTACGGGAAAGAGAAAGCATGCATTCTAAAGCTAAAATTCTGGAGGAGGGATAGAGACAGCAATACTTAGTGGTACAGTCGCATGCATTCTATAGATAAAAATTGTTAAAGCGTTGGAGCGTCACGCGTGATCGTGTGTAACTTGAGTACCCTGGAGCAGCCGTGCAGGGTGACGTCATTTGGCAGCGCGAAGAACGCTCGAATCATAGAAAGAATTACAGTGGACGCTGGATAATATGCCGCTGTTTAAAGTGCCGTTGGGAACGCCCCAGCTCACACGCATTACTCGCACGCGTGTGTGCACCTCCCTTTCTCTCACGCTCAGCGAGCCAATGAATGCTAACCCTTAATGGTGCCTCCACACTGGAGTTCGCAAGCAATTCGCAAGCAATACATATACGTGAATGTGTTTTTTCTTTTTCTCACTAATAATAAAACTCTTGCGAACATATTTTTGTCTTATACACATAGACACTTTCTCGCGAACTGTTTGCCGATGAAGACACATCTTAACTCATACATTTTTTAATGACAGAAGTATAAGTACGTATAATATCGTTTTATTCAAATGTGTTTTTAAATATTTAGAATTATGATCAGTTACATTTTGTATTAGGCACATTTATTTCATATTGGGCATAAATAGTTATGTAAATGGGTAAGGGAAAGATAAACTGTAAAAATATACGACAGGTAGAAGGTGTACCGAAGTTATAGATTTATGTATTACAATGTTAAAAAATATATTTAACGTTAATTCTAAAAACTGAAACACTGAAAGATGCTAAAATATTACGATTATAAATAAAAGTTACATTGCTATATAAGCTTTCTTTATTCATCGTACATGTATAACGTGCTTATAGTAAAAATGTGTGTCTTCATCGGTAAACACTTCGTGAATAGGGATCTGTATAAAATTTAAATATGTTCGCAAAAGCTTTAGTGAAAGAAGTACGATTTGTACCTATACTGCTTGTGAATTGCGCGAACATCAGTGTGACGCACCTTAAGAGTATTCTGGCGGGGGGCAGCCATCACGGAAACGAAAACAGGAGAGTTATGGGGAGAGCGCGCGTTACATTGGCTCTCGTTAATATGCCGCTTCTGAGAAAACCCCGCCTCTAGAGCCCCGACTGCGGCTCATTATCGAGCGTCCACTGTATGTGGTGTCAGCAGAAATTTTTTTCCATACCAATATGTGATGGAAATTTTTCCCCAACACAGAGAAATAATAATTTTTTAATCACCGATATATAGCGAACTATTATGTAACAAACAGACATATTTTTCCGAACCATTATGTACCAAGCATTCTGAAGCTAACAAATTTTTAAAGCGTTCTGATTTAACGTCGCAGCGTATCGCGCGATCTTGTGTAATTTGACTCCTATGGAGCATCCGCGCGGGATTATACCATTTGGCAGCGCGATGAAGGCACGAACTAAATATATTACTTTTTCTGAAACGTCGAATCTTAAAATTAGGGGGCGAGGAGGATGATGGGTAAATAAAATTGAGAACTAATATACGATTAAGACATATATATAGTTACAAAAAAATAATATATGATAATACAAGCATAAATATAAAAATACAATTAAAATATGAAATAAAATACACTACAATACAATATAAAAAAATATAAATATAAATGAATATAAAAATATAAATATACAATTAAAATAGAAAATAGGAAATATGTATGTATAACTTTAATGTTTCCCCTTAAGGTTACATAACTCTTTCCTTCTCTCTCTCTTCTTACAACCAACTTAACTTATGCTTACAACTAAACTTAACACTACCTTAATCTACATCTTCTCTCTCTCTCACCGCTCTCTCGCCGCTCGCTCTCCTCCCGCCGCCTCTCTCTCCCTCGCACGCCCGCTTATCATAGACTACTCTCTCCTTATCCTATCCTTATCCTATCGCGCTATTTACAATACAAGTCCGCTCCTACTTCCTCCTCCACCCTTCGCTGTTGGCTTCCGTTTCCTCTCTTTCACTCCATTCCTTCTTTCACTCCTTCCCTCCCTGCTCTCTCTCGCAACCCGTCCTTTCCGCCCCCACCTTCCCTTTCCCTCCTCCTTCCCTACAGCCTCTTCATCCACTCCTCACCCTCTCCTCCTTCGCCCAAAATTCTCCTTATCTTTTCCCCTAAATTCCCCTTCATGTCTTCCTCCTGCGTGCACCTCTCCACCACGTGCTCCCATGTCTCCACTTCCCACCCGCAGACCCTGCACCTTCTCTCCTCCTCTCCCTCCCAGTATCTCCTTCCCCTCATTTCATTCCCCAGCCTAAATCTCGCAATCCTTCTGCGTCTATCCTCACTCCACCCTTCTGTTAAATACTTTGGTACCCCTCTTGGCTTTATCTCCCTGTACCATCCATTGTATCTGGATTCCTTTATTTTTTCTCTTCTCTCTTCTTCTTGCCTTCTTACGTCTTCTTTCTCCACTTCCCCGTATCCCCCTTCATTTTCTCCTCCCTCTCTCTCCCTTCTGAATTCCTTCCTCTCCTTCTCCCAAGCTGACAAACTTACCCCCCCCCCTCCTGTTACCTTTCCTTTATTTCACGGAGACATAACCTGACCAACTCCCCTCCCTCCCCCCTACCCAGCTTCTCCTCATACCTCCACGCCTTTCCTCCCGCCCATGTCCTCAGCTTTTTCCTCTTCGTTTCCTCCCTCACCATATAACCCGGAGTCTGCCAATCCAGCCCTAACGACCATCTAATGTACCTCTCCTGGATCCTCTCTACCTCTTCCCTCTCCCGCCAACCCCACACTTTTGCCCCATAACCCACCACCGTCCATATTAACATGTCGAAGAGACACATCCTCTTACCCCAGTCTTTCCCGAATTTCCTTTTCCCTATTCCCCACACTTGACGCATCACCACCCCCGCTTTCTTTACCCTGTCCCTAATATGTGCCTCCTGTCCTCCATTCCTCTTAAAAGTATACCCTAGATATCTAAACTCCTTTACCTCTTCTATCTTCTTTCCTTTCCACCTCCAGTCCACTTTTTTTTCTCTTCTGCCCCCCTTTCCTAAATCTTAGTACTTTTGTTTTTCCCACATTTACCTCCAGTCTCTTTCCCTCCAAGTATCCGTCCAGTCTCCTGACCATGCTCTCCATTTCCTCCTCCTTCTCTGCCATTAAAACCAGGTCGTCCGCGGAAGCCAGTGCACATATCCTCCTTTCTCCCACATTCACCCCCCCCCCCCCCCATTTACCTCTCCTGAGCACCTCATCCACATCTGCAATCAACAGGTTGAACAGAATCGGGCTCAGAGGGCACCCCTGTCTCAATCCCTTTCCCGTCCAGAAAGCCTCCCCAACCTCCCCTACCACCTTCACCCTGCTCACTGTCTCTTTGTAAATTTCCCTCACTCTTTCCCTCAGACCCTCCCTCACCCCTCTCTCCTCCATTGCCTCCCAATGGACCCTTCTATCCACAGAATCGAATGCTGCCCTCAGGTCCACGAAAAGCGCCACCAACTTTCATTTACTCCCTAGCAGCTGTCTCCCTATTATGTGGTTCAGCGTGTGTATATGGTCCACCGTCCCTCTTCCCCTTCTAAACCCGGCTTGATTCTCTGGAATCATGCCCTTTCCTTCCACCTCCTGCTCTAGTCTCCCCACCAGAATCGCTGCGTACACCTTGTAGAGTGTCGGCATCAACGTCACCCCCCTATAATCCCCCACTCTCGTACGTCCCCCTTTCTTTACCAAAGGTATAATGATTCCCTTCTTCCACGCTTCCGGCCAACCTTCCCCCTCCCATACTCTTCCGCATATCTCCCACGCTAAATCTACCCCCTTCTCTCCTCCGTATTTCCACGCTTCGTTAGAAATTCCATCCCCCCCACACGCCTTCCCGTCCTTCATCTTCCTTATTACTCTCTTTACCTCTTTTTTGCTTATCCCCTCCTCCTCTCCTTTTCTCCTAACCCCCTCCCCTCCCATCCTTACCCTACCCTCCACTCCTCCTTCTTTATCCTTTCGTCCACCCCTCTCCCTCTTTTCCTCCCCCTGTTTACTATTTCCCATACCTTACTTTCCGTCTTTGCCTCTGCTACTTCCACCCTTTCTCTTCCACCCAAGTTTCCATCAGCACTATCACCTCCCACTCCTCTAGCCCCTTCCAGAACAGCCCCTTCCTCTTTATTCCTCACCCCCGCTACATTCCAGAAAGCTATCCTCCAGTTTATCCTCTCCTCTCCCTTTTCCTTGTAATGGTCTCCGGTTGCGAGACGATTATCGGTGGGACGGAGAAGGGATTGTGATGCCGACTCAGTCGGTGTGTCCGGGTTCGGCGAATGAGTAAAAATGCGTTGTTAACAATAACAGTGTTTATTGGTAAAAGTCTGTATAGTGGCTGTATGGTTTACATATGTCCCGTGCCGTTCACGGTTTTGGCGGGCGGTTCGGTAACTACCGTTATTTAGCGCGATGTTTGAGCGGTATCTCTTAGCGAACGCGTCGGTTCTTCCGGTGCGAACGTTTCGGCAGCGCGGGCTTGAGCGGTATCTCTTAGCAGCGCGTCGGTACGTCCGGCGAGTACGGTTCGGCAGCGCGGCGCTCGAGCGGTTTCTTGTCGCTCGAGCTTGTCGGCGAGCGGTTAGGAAAGTGGGATGCGGATTTATTGAACGTTCTGCTCAGGATGGCCTTATGGGGCACGTCCGTTGAGAGTCGTATAATCTCGTATCAGAGTGCAGTAGGGTTCTGGCCTAATGGGCGCGGAGACACCTCTCTGACGTAGGCAGGGCGCAAGATTTCTCTCGGCCTATTTCGGAAGAGGCTGGTTATGGTACAGTGGTGGCGATGGCCGACCACTGACACACCTCATGGGAGCTAAAAATGAGCATCTTGCCGTACCGCGTGAAGCGCGTAAGCGACACGCACAAGAGCTACTGATTCCGCTCGCCGCGGCCTTTATATGCAGGAGCCGTGCATCTTCGCAAGCGAGGCAATTCGCGGGCCCAGTGGCCACTTAGCGGCCTGGATGCGTACTGGACCTCGCCCTTTGTTTTGATTTCGCGCGCTCGCGCGGTCCGCGTGACGTGACTTCGTCACATCCTTCCTGCTTAGTTTTTTGTTCCCCCTCCTACCTGCTCCTCAATTCCCCCTGCTCCCTCCCTCTCCCTCCTCCCTCCCTCTGCTTTCCCTTCCCCTCCTTCACCCTCTTGCACTCCTTTCTCTCTCCCCCGCCAGTCTCTTAGCACTTCCTTCCTTTCATTCCAGAACCACATTTTTCCTTCTATTTCTATCTTCCCGTAACTTATTCTCACTCTCTTCCCTTCCTTTCCTTCCTCGTCCCCTATCTCTATCAATAGCCATTGCATCTTCCTTTCCTTCCACGTCAGATCATCCTCTATCCTCTCCTTCCTCCCTCTCAGCTTCACTTTGTTCCTCATCACCTCCCTTTTGGCGTCCACGCTCTCCATCCTCACCTCCAACATCACCTCCTTCCTATCCTGCCTTCTTCCCCCCCCCCCCAGCTCCTTCGCTCCCACTATCCCCCCTTGCACTCCTACTACCGCAATTACTTCTTTTGCCCTCTGCATCGCCGTCCCCTCCCTTCCTACCCCTCTTATTATCACATTCTTTTTTCTCTCTTCTCTCTCCTTCATCTCCCATTTCCTTTCCATTTCCTTCACCCTTTCCTCCCACTCCCCCTCTCCCTCGCCCCCACTTTCCCTCTCTGCCCCTGCCTTTTCTCTTACTTTTTCTCTCTTCTCCTCCTCCCTCACCCTCCACAGCGCCATTTCGTTTATTCTCCTTTCCACCTCCCTCAACCTTCCCTCCTCTTACTCCACCTTCACCAACCTTATTTCCATCCCCGCCATTCTCTCTTCCAACTCCTCTTTCTCCCTTCTCCACCTCTCCTCCCATTCTTCCAACTTCCCTCTGATTTTTCCCATCTCCGCTCGCGTCGCCCTCCCCTGTTCCTTTACTTCCCCCCAAATCCTTCTTTACTTCTTCCCTCATTTCCCTTATCATCTCCTCCACCGAGCCCCTTTTCTCCTCCGGCGACCTCTGCACTCTCCTGCTCTTATGGAACGCCTCTTCCCCCTCACCTCTTTGCTCATACCCTCCCAGCTCTTTCTCTCTCTTCCTCTTCCACATCTCCGCTATCCCTATTTCATATCCTCCACTTCTATCCTCCACTTCTAGCGCTTCTATCTCTGCCTACCTTCTCTACTTTCGTTCCTCCCCCCTCCCCCCCCCCTCCCCCTTTATCCTCTACCTTCTTTTTCCCTACCATCTGATCGCTCCCCTTGCCTTGTCCCTTTTCTCCCTCATTTCCTCCCATCCTGTCCACTGCTCCCTTCTTTACCGACCGACCTGCCTTACCTACTATCCTCCGTTCTCCTTACACCTTCTCCTCTCCTCCAGATGTCGCTCACTCCCTTTCGATTTCTACCTTACCGCCATTAATTTTTCCCGCCCAATCCTTTCCCTCCTTGCCCTAACATCCAAACACCGCATCTCCTGCCTGCTCTCTTCCTCTCCCCCACGCCCCTTTTCCACGCCCTTTCTCTCCCTTCCTTCCCTGCTCCCCTGTTCCCTCCACACCCACTTTCCACACCCTGCACTTTTACTAACAACCAAATTTTCTTCCTATCCACACACCGCTCACCCACTCGTTCTGTTGCTTTCACACCGGAAACGGAAGTCTAGAAAATAGGAAATTTATATTCTATTTTTATATTTTTTCTTTTTTATATTATATTTTTATATTTTTCTTTTTTATTTTCTATTATATTTATGTTGTTTTTTTATAGAAGTAATTAGGTTTATTTTTCGCCTTTCGGCCTCAAAATGGGGTTACATGTGTTATGTGTGTAAGTGTTTCTGGGACTGTTAATTCAAGATTGTGCTTTCGTTTTGTCTTCTTCCTTCATCTTGTTCTTCTTTTCTTCTCCTTTTTTCTAGAACCATTCGCATCCACTCCGCTCCTTCTTCTTCTCCCTTTAATATCCCTCTGATCGTTGCGTTTTCTCTTTTCAGATCCTTACAGTCTTGTAGCATGTGACCCAGCGTCTCTCTAGCCCCATTACATAGTCTGCATACTGTCTCTTTTTTCTCCTTCCAGTACTTGCTTCCCCGCTCTTCGTTCCCACATCTGAACCTTGCAATCATGCTTTGGTCTCTTCCTCTGTAGTTTCCGTTTAGGTAATTTGCTCTCTGGTTATCCCTGATTTCTGTGTAATGTGCGGTGAATCTGCCTCCTTGTATTCTGTCGTATTGCCACTGGACCTGCTCTGCCCTGTCTCTTTGCGCCAGTTCCTCGGCAAACTCTCTTCCCCTCCTTCTTTCTATTTCTATTTCTTGCATATCCATCATGTTTTGCCTGTAGTATGAGTCTCTCATCTCCTCCCATTTGGACTTTTTCCCTACTTGCTTCGCGTCTATTTCACTCCAGCATTCTTGTACTATTTTATTCTTATTCAGTCGTTTCGCATTCTCCTCATATTTTATTGCTCTTTTCCCAGCTTCTATCCTTATTTTGTCCGTTTTTGTTTCCTCCAAATTTAGATATGCAGGTGTATTGAAGTCCAGACCTAAAGTCCACCTTATGTATTTCTCCTGTATTTTCTCTACTTTTTCTGCTTCCATCCATCCCCAAATTTCTGACGCGTACAGCAAGATACTTTTCACTATGCTTCTGAATATTCTCATTCTTCTCTCAAAATTGTTCTTGAACATTCTTTGTCCTATTCCCCATATCTGCGCCATTGCTATTCTAGCTTTCTTTGTGACTTCCCTTATATGCATCTCTCTGCCCCCATTTTTCTGGAAATTATACCCTAAGTATTTAAACGCCTTTACTTCTTCCAGACTGTGCCCCTGTCAGCCCCATTCTCCTCTCTTCTTCTTTCCTCTTCCTTTATGGAGAATCAGCACCTTAGATTTCTCTGCGTTCAGTTGCAACCCTTTCCTTTCAAGGTATTTTCCAAATCTTCGTATCATGTCCTTAAGATCCTTTGGTTCATTTGCTAGTAACGCTATATCGTCCGCATATGCTAGAGTCCAAATTTTTTCTTTTCCTACTCTGACTCCTCCTGCTTGATTTTTCCTCATTCTTTCCTCCAAGTCCGCTACATATATTGTAAATAACGTTGGACTCAGTGGGCATCCCTGTCTTACCCCTTTTGTTGTCCAGAATTTGGATGACATTTCTCCGTTTGCTTTTGTGGTATTTCTTGTTTCCTTGTAAATTTCTCCGATTCTCGTCCTCAAGCGTTTACTTATGTCCTTTCTCTTCATGATGTTCTGAAGTTTTACTCTATCCACCTTGTCAAATGCCGCGCTTAGGTTCGCGAAAAATGTATACAGCTTCCCCCCTTTTTTCTGTATTTCTCTGTTAGCTACACAGTTCAGAATAAAAATGTTATCTGTTGTCAACCTATCGCTCCTGAATCCTGCTTGCGTTTCTGGTATTATGTGGTTCTTTTCCAATTCCTCTTTTAATCTTTTTTCTAGGACCATAGCATATATTTTGTACGCTGTGTTTAGAATCGTTATTCCCCTGTAGTTGCTTACCTTTTCTCTATCTCCTTTTTTGAATATTGGTGAAATCACCCCTTCTTTCCACCTCTCGGGGAATTCTTCTCCTTTCTACACTTTATTGAAAATTTCTGTGATCCTTTTTACTATTTTCACGTTGCCGTAAATCCAGGCTTCATTTTCTATTTTGTCTTCCCCTGCTGCTTTTTCTTTTTTAATTTCCTGATTTGTTCTTTTACTTCTGCTTCTGTTATTTCCTCCTCCTCTTCTCCTTCCCTGTTGTCTATTTCTTCCAACTCACCTACTTCTTTTTTACAGTCGACGCCTTCTAGTAATGTTTTATAATGATCCTTCCATTCTTTTAAGTCTATGTTATTGGAGATCCCTATCCTTTTCTTTCTTTGTTTATTTATATATTCCCATATTTGATTTTCTCCCTTTAATTGCATTATCTCATTTTCTATATTTTCTTGTAATTCCCTTCTCCTTTCTTCGCACACTTTTTTGTACTCCCTTCTTTTCTTCTGATAGTCTTCTTTGTCTCCTTTGCCCCTTCTCCAGTTCCTCAGTGCTCTTCTGGCTTCTCTTTTCTTTTTTGTACAGTTCGAATTCCACTACTTAAAGCTACCCAATTTCTATTTCTTTGTTTTTACTTCTTCTTTCCGTACTGCATTATTTATTTTTCCTACCATTTCTTCTACCATTTCATTCACCTCTGTGGTATTGAAGCTTATTTTGTTTAATTCCTTTTGAAATTCTCTTTTCCCTTCCTCTGTCCAGACTCTTCTCTCTCTCCACCCCTCTTCCTGATTTCCCCCTCGCTCTTTTCTTTTATTTCCCCCATATAGTTCTGCTATCAGAGGCATATGGTCTGACTCAACCCTTTCTTCCACTGTGAATTTCTTGATATCTTCTTTCGCCTCGACATTTGTTATTATATAATCAATTACCGTGCTGCCTCTCGGCCCCGTGTATGTATACTCTCCTTTATCATCTCCCTCCATATTCCCGTTTAGAATATTCCATCCTCTTTCCTCCACCATCTCTAATAACAACTTTCCTTCTGTGTTTTTGACTTTGTCTTTTGATCTCCTTACGCCATGTTTTTTTCTATTCTAAAATCGCCCCATTCCTGTCCAATTCTCGCAATGAAATCTCCTCCGATTATCAGTTTCTCCACTTCCCCCTCTTCTATTAAATGGTCCAGCTCTTGTTTCGTATCCTTCATATCTCTGTTGTACACTGTTATTACTCTCCTTTTTTCATTCTGTATTCTGATTCTCCTCTCTTGGATATGTTCCGTTCCTGCGTTCGATTCCTCCTCTTCTATGCCCTTTCTTATGCCTGTGATAATTCCGCCTATCGCTCTCCCTTTTTTTTTTCTCTCTGGTGGCATATTTACATTTCCATGAGAATTCTTGTGGCAAATTTTCTTTCAATCTTTCCTATTGTTTCTCTTCAATCCACGTTTCAACTAATCCTATTATATCGAGTTCTTTTAAAAAATCCCAAAACTGTTTGTCTTTGCTGAACAATCCTGCTACATTCCAGTATCCTATTTTAAATGTATCTATATTTCTTTGATTCTTTTTCCTTTCCCGATTCTGTGTACCCCCCTCTCCCCGCATATCTGCGTTCGCAGGCACGCGGGGAACGGGTGTTGGTACTGCCTTTTGTCGTGCTTTCGTTGTCCTTGTAAGCTCTGCGATCCTCCAATAATTTAGAGATTCACAGAACTTTGCCGACTCCAAAAATTTACTTCTTTCAGCCCGCCTTCCTCTTTCCAAATAAATGTCTTATCGTTGATTTTTATTTTCCTATACCCAACTTTCACCTTTGCCCCTTGCTCCCTTTCCGCCTTGGCAATATCTTTAATATTTTTTTGTATCTCCCTTTCTTTTTTCGTCAGGTCATTGTCAATAAACAGCCTCTTCTCTTTCAATGTACTCTTTTTTAGCATTACTGCTCTTTTCTGTTGCCAGCTTTTTAACTTCGCTATCAGTAGCCCTCGGTTCTCTCCCTTTCCTACCCAATAGGCTTCCTCGATTTCTGCTTCTACCTGCAATTCGTGCTTTAACACATATTCCGCCGTATTCTTCGGCGTCTCTTTACGCGGTAAATCCTCTCCCCTTAGGGAAATATTATTTCTTCTCTCTCTTTTCTCTCTAGCCTCTTCCTTTCTTTCTAGCCCCTCCAGTCTTCCTGTGAACCCCTCTGCTTTATCCTTCTTGGCTTCCAGTACTTCTATCCTTCCTCTCATTTCTTTCCTTTCCTTTTCCCATATCTCATCCCTACTCTTCCACTCGTCCCTCAGATCCTGCATTCCCTGCCTCAGATCTCTATTATCTTTCCTCAACTCTTCCATGTCTTTCTTAACTACCAGGACAGCTTCCATCAATTTATCTAATTTTACATCCATTTATTTTTCCTGCTCTGTCTTCTGGCTGCCTGGCGTTTCTACAGTTCGTATAACTACCTCGGTTTTCTTCGTCAGAGGCGACCTCCCTACTTTCCTCGCTTTTAAGAATTCTTCCTCTATTTCCTTTTCGGCCCTTAACCTCTCCTGCTCCTCCTCGTCCTCCCACTTCCTCTTAAATGAATGCAGTATCGAGCTTTCGCTATCCGCTCTTTTTCTTCCCAGCTGTTCTGCTTTTGCACTTCCACGTCTTCGTCTGCTCGGTTCATTGGAGTCACCGTTCTTCTTTACCTACTGCTGTCTCCGGTTTGTCTTTTTGCTTCTTCCACTCCCGTAGATGTCACTTATCCTTGCCACGTATTTTATACTTCGTGCACTCGTTTCACACCTTCTCTTCTTCACCGTTTATCTCTCCCTTAGACTCTTTATTATCTGTTGATTATACTGTCCACCGGAACCTTGTCTACTCCCCTCATTTTTCAACCGACCTCGTAATTTTCTGCGCACTTTTGCCACACTTTCCGTCTATTTCTTTCGCCTGCCTACGTACACACGTTATTCTCTCGCGCACGTCACGTGGATCCCCCCTGTTTTTTTTATATTTTATTGTATTGTATTATATTTCCTAAAAAATAGGAAATATAATACAATACAATACAATATCAAAAACAACATAAATATAAAAGAAAATAAAATAATAAAATAAAAAAGAAAAATATAAAAATATAATATAAAAAAGAAAAAATATAAAAATAGAATATAAATAGAATATAAAAATAAAAAATAAAAATATAAAAATTCGATATAAAAATACATTATAAAAAGAACAATATAAGAATAATAATAATAATTTAATTTATTGCCCACTTTTGTGATAAAATTTAACGATCATATACTCTTTCCATTTCATTCCTGTGATTGTGTCAGTGTAAGTCCTACCGTTCTACTGTATCCTGCTGTGTCTTAACAATTTTTTCTATTTTACAAGTGTTTCCTAATCTATTTTATGTTGCATAACCTTCTTTTATCAGTTTCCTGTTCTTCCCACCTTTTCCTTTTCCCTATTATCTCCCGTAGAATAGCCAAGTTTTTCCCTTCTCCTCTAATTACCTCTTTCCAGTTCCTCCCACTCTCTTCACTTACTTCACATGCTTCAATCACATGTTTCACTATACATATACTTTATTGTGCCCCCTTGGGGATTACAATACAAATTTCTCCTCCTCCCTTCTCTCACTCACTTCTACATCCCGCGTCCTTACAACTACGCCTTAAAAAACTACTCCTTAAACCTAATCGCCCGCTCGCTCACTCGCTCGCTCGCCACCGCCGCGCCCGATACTCCCGCTCCTCCTTCCCTCCTTCGGACCTCCGCTTCCGCACGCATCCTCTCACTCCCATTCTTTACCCATTCATTCCTCCACCTTGTACCCCCCTCCACTCTTCCACCCTCCTCATCCACCTTTCCCCCTCTCCATCATCCCTCAACACTTCTCCCACCATCCTCTGCCAACCCCTTCCCTCTCCCCACCCCGTACATTCCTCCCACACATGTTCCCATGTTTCCTCCCCCCACCCGCACACTCTACATCTCCTTTTTTCCTCATCCTCCCAGTATCTCCTCCCCCCCATCTCACTCCCCAACCTGAACCTAGCCACCCTCCTCCATCTACTCTCCCCCCACCCCTTCTTCAGGTATCCAGGAATCCCCACCCCCTTTACTGCCCCATACCATGTATTATATCTTGCTTCCCTAATCCTTTCCCACCTATCCCCCTCCTGCAATCTCTTCTCCACACTTACCAGCTCCTCCACCCTCAATTCTCCCGCATCCCTCATCATTTCCACTTCCTCTACTGGCCATCCCCTCTCCTCATAGAACCCCTTCCTCTCCTCTTCCAATCCCCCCAGGACCCTCCCCCCTCTTCTCACCCGCCCCTTAATCTCCTCCCAGCACATCCTTGCCACCTCCCCTCCTTGCCCCTCCTCCAGCTTCCTCTCATACTCCCACGCCCTCATCCCCGCCCTTCCCTTCAACATCCCCCGCTGTAATTCTTCCATAACCAAATATCCCGGCGTACACCATTCCACCCCCAAAACCCATCTAAAAAACCTGTCCTTTACCCCCTCTACCCTCTCCCTACAATTCCAACCCCAAATTTCCACCCCATAGCTAATCGCTGCCCACATCAATCTGTCAAATAGCCAAACTCTTTTTCCCCAATCATTTCCAAATCTCCTTTTACCGATCCCCCACACCAGTCCCATCACAGCCGCCGCCTCCCCCACTCTCTCCCTCACGTGAGCCTCTTGCCCTCCATTTCCCATCAGGGTATACCCCAAAAATTTAAACTCCCTTACCTCCGCCAGCTGCTTTCCCTTCCATCTCCAGCTCACCTTTTTCCATCTACCTCTCCCCTTCCTGCACCTCATCACTTTAGTTTTTTCCACGTTTAACTGTAGCCCCTTTCCATCCATATACTTTTCTAATTTTCCTAACATCCCCTTCCTCATCCTCCGCCATCACCGCGATGTCGTCTGCATACGCTAGGGTATACACCTTCTCCCCCCCCCCCCCAATCTCACCCCACCCCATCCTCCTTTTTCCAACTCCTCGTCTATGTTCGCTAGCAACATGGTGAACATGCTCGGACTAAGCGGGCACCCCTGTCTCACCCCTCTAGCCGCCCAGAACACCTTCCCTTCCTCCTCCCCTACTCTCACCTTACATACTGTTTCCTTTAACACCTCCTCACACCTTTCGACTAACCCTTCCCTCACCCCTCTTTTCCTTATCGCCTTTACCAGTACCTCCCTGTCCACCGAGTCAAAGGCCGCATTCAGGTCTATAAATAAAATTATCATTCTTTTCCCCTTCCTGTTGACTTGCCTGTTTATCAGGTAGTTCAACGCGTAAATGTTATCAATTGTTCCCCTTCCCTTTCCTGAAGCCGGCCTAATTCGGTGCTAGTAGCCCTTTTCCCTCCATCTCCTCCCTCAATCTCTCCGCCAGCACCGACGCATAGACTTTATACGCCGTGTGCGTCAACGTAATGCTCCTATAGTCGTCCACTCTTTTCCCACTCCCCTTCTTCAGCACCGATACTACCAGTCCTTCCCTCCACTCTTCAACCCACCCTTCCCCCTCCACACCCTTTTGCATATATCCCACAGCCATCCCTCTACCTCTTCCCCCCTGTACTTCCAAACCTCGTTGGGTATGCCGTCCCCCCTCCCGCCTTACCCCCCTTCAAACCCCTTACCTTCCTCCTCACCTCCTCAATCCTTAAATCCTCCTCTTCATCCTCCCCTCCCCTTCTTTCACCCCCTTTTCTCACCCTCCACTCTACCCCTCCTAATAACCCCTTGAAATACTGTTCCCACCCTTCCATTTTTATTCCTTCTTCCACTCTCCTCCTCTTTCTCCTTTCTCACTTTCCAAACCTGCCACTCCGTCCTGATCCCCTCCACCTCTTTTTCCCACCTCTCCGCTTCCTTCCTCCTCTCCTCCTCACACATTCTTCCATACTCCCTTTTTTTCTCCGTATATTCTAACCACTCTCCTCCGTCCCTTCTCCATCTGCTCAGCTCTCTCCTTACCATACTTTTCTTCTCCCGACACTCCTCACCCCCCCCTTTCCTACCATCTCACCCCTTTCCCCCTTCTCCATCGCTCTCATTATCCTATCTCTCAGCTCTCTCCATTCCTCTTGTATTCTTCTATCACCTCCCTCCCTTTTTCCGAACGTCGTTACAAACTTCTCCCTCCCCTCCTCTGTCCAAATTCCCCTCCCCAACCTCCTACCCACACCTTTTTTCTCCCTCTCTTCCCCTCCCTCCCCTTCCCCCTCAGCTACACCACCACCGGATGATGGTTCGATTCAACCCTATCACCCACTTCCATCCTTTCCACCCCCTCCCTTGTGTCCTCATTCCCTATTATATCATATATGACTGTGTTCCCTCTCCCTCCCGTGTACGTCCACTCTCCATCCTCATCCCTCTCTACATTTCCGTTTAATATTCCCCCCTCTCCTCCAAGAATCTACATAGCCTCCTGCCCTCCCCATTTACCTCACTATCTTTTGATCTCCTGCTTTCCGCTCTACTTTCCTCCCCCTCCTCTCCCCCCAGATCCGCCCCCTTCCCTTCCTGTCCTCGCGTTAAAGTCCCCCCCCCCCTATTACTACCCTCACTCCCTCTTCTCTCCCCTCTACCCACTCTTCCAATTCCTCCAACTTCCTCTGCAAATCATTATTCACATATATTCCTACCACCCTCCATCATCCCCCCCCCCCCAACAACACCTTTTTTACCATTATCCCCTCCTTCTTCCCTCCTTCCTGTTCCCTAGCTTCCGCCTCCTTTCTTACCCCCATCACCATCCTTCCCATCGCCCTCCCTTTCTTATTTTCTCTCCTCGCTCACTGCTTCCACCGCACGTATCCCTTTGGTAATCTACTCCTTACATATTCCCAATCCCGTTCCTCCACCCACGTCTCACATAATATTACCACCTCCCATTCCTCCAGTCCTTTCCAGAAATCCCAATCCTTATTCCTTAGTCCCGCTACGATCCAGAAAGCCACCTTGCATTTTTTACCTCCCTCTCCCCCCTCTAATGTCCCACCTTTCCTCTCGCCCCCGTCTCGCCCCCTCCGTTTCCCTGCTCCTCTATCCATTTCTCCCCCACCTCATCCCATTTTCTTACCTTACCATTCACCCACATCTTCATATAACCTATTTGCACCACCTTCCCCTTCACCCTTTCACTCTGAGCCTCTGTTTCTATCATCTACTTTCCTCTCCTCTCCTCCTCCGTTAGATCAACCTCAATCCTTTCCCTTCCACACTTCATTTTCTTTCTCGCCTCCATCACCCTTCTCTTCTCCTCCCTTCCCGCGAGCTCCACCAAAACCATCCCGAATCCATCCCCTCTTGCCCTCCATATCCTAGCCACCTCTTTAATGCCTCCCTCCTCCAGACCCCTCCTGCCCCAGAGCTTCTTTACCTCCTCCTCCACATCCCTTCTCTCTACCTTTATTCCCCTTATCACCACATTGCTCCTTCTACCCTCTCTTTCCTTTTTGTCTTGTTTCACCTCCATTCATCTGCTCCTAAGCCTCTACTCCTCCACCTGCTCTTCATCCATCACTTCTTTACCTCCCCCTCCCATTCCCTGTTTTTCCCACTTCCCTGCCTTCTCTATCACCTCTCCCATCTTCATTCCCGTTTCTTCCAGCCTCTCCATTTTTTCCAACCCCTCTCTTTTTGTCCTTTCCTCCTTCATCCACTCCTCCCACTTCCTCCTTTCCCCTCTCCATTCCTCTTCCACTCTTCTTCTCTCCTCCCTCTCCTCTCTCAATTCTTCCTTCATTTCCCTCATTTCCCCGTTCATCTCACTCATCCCCTTCATCAACTCCCTTATCATCCCTTCCAACCCATCCACCCCCCTTCCCCAGCTTCCTACCCACAAACTTCCCCCCTTCTGGCGATCTCGCCGCTTTCCCACTCTTTTTAAAACCGCCTCACCCCCTCTCTCCCCCGCCCCTTCCTCCTCCTCCCTCTCTCTCTCTGTTTTTCCCCCAGTAGCTTTCCAGACTCCTTACACTACTCCCTACACTTTTTGTGCTGTCCTTCCTGACCCTTTCCTCGCTCTTTCCCTTTCCTTTCCCCTTCCCCCTTTCCCGCCCGCCCCTCTCATTCCCTCGATTTGCATCTCTGTACCACCCTCAGCCCCCCCTGCCCCGCCTTGGTTTCCCTTATTCATTTCACTATCTTCACTTTCTCCTTTAAAATTTCGCGCCTTCTATCCCTTCTCCTTCCTTTCCTATCCCCCAGACGTCTCCACTTTCCTTGTATCTCTCTTTCCCGCCACACTTCTCTCATCTTCCACCTAACCTCCAAACCTTCTCTCTCTCTCTCTCCCTCTCTCTCTCGCTCTCTCTCTTTCTCTCGCTCTCTCTCTCTCTCTCTCTCTCTCTCTCTCTCTCTCTCTCTCTCTCTCACACTGTATTACCAAAATATTCCAGTTCTCTTACTCTTTCTATTTCTTCTTCATTTCAACGGAATCTTTCCTCTTTTCTTCTTCCTCCTGCTTTCCTGTATATCATTATCTTAGACTATTGCACATTTACTCCAATCATTTCTTATTTATATATCTCTCGAATCTCTTTATCATATTCTTCAGCCCCTGTGCATTATTTACCATTAACACAACATCACCCGCATATGAAATTGTCAAAATTTTCCTTCTACCTATTAGGACTCGTCCTTCCTATTCTTTGCTCATTTATTTTTTTCTAGGTCTGCAAATGTGACATTGAAAATTGTCGCGCTTAACCCGCCGGCATGCAGGCGCGCCTAAAAGTTTTACACGAGCAGGCGCGTTGTGTACTCCGTACACGGGGGTTTCTTTTAGCTGAAAAACTGTTTTACCGCGAGGTATTGTACTCAGCACCCCCATATATTCTTTCAGCGGACATTTCTGCATAATACTACGTACTTTAAAGGTTCAAATTCGGTTTGAAAGTATCTCTTATTGAATGAAAACGAAAATATGCCGCGTATCCTGCCGGCGAGCGCGCCGTGTACTCAGAAGTTTCTCAGGTGTACGCCTTCAATTGCTTTGGTTTTTGGATATGTTTTAGAGAACAGAAAAATAAGATATACGTGTTTTTAATTTTGGCCTGTTTGCATCTATAGGGGGTGAAACCACCCCTTAAAGGTTTCCAGGAGTTCGTCTCCGATTGTTCCGGTTTTTAGATATGTTTTGGAGGTTAAAGAAATAAGATATGCAGGTTTTTTATTTAGGCCTGTTTGCATCTATAGGGGGTGAAACCACCCCTTAAAGGTTTCCAGGAGTTGGTCTCCGATTGTTCCGGTTTTTAGATATGTTTTGGAGGTTAGAGAAATAAGATATGCAGGTTTTTTATTTAGGCCTGTTTCCATGTTTAGGGGGTGAAACCACCCCTCAATATTAAAAGAATTTCAATCGTGTCGTGTACTCCGTAAACGGCGTAGTACAAATATTTGGATATTTCAACTTTTATGTCAAAATATTATAAAATATTTATTCACAAGGATATGCGATATATTATACAATATTACAGTTTTACGAATACATATATTTGGTGTAAATTAATCTATTTACATTAATTTCTCGATGGACGCAGACGTGTATACAATAGACGCAATTCAATTTATAGTTTAAACTAAGAATTTACTGTTCATATTATTGTTATTGGCAGTCCAATATATTCTTTGGTTTATAATGGCCGTGACATTTTCTCTATCTTGATAAACTGTAGCTTAAATCTATAAATTTATAAATAATGAAATTAATTTTTTTAGCAGGAACTTCTTTTCGCCTTTGAATAATCTGATACAAAGTACAAACTGAACAATTATTTCGCAACAAAAGTGACCACTGATACTATACAGGGTGTAAACAGTATACGTAGCAATATTTTAGGGGGTGGTAGGGGAGGTCCAATGGAACATAAAAGTCCTATGACATAATGTCCGATCTGTCTCCATTTTACAGTAATAATGCCCTAAAGTTTGCACCATGCGTTTGAAACGGGTAGTAGCTGGCGCATATTGGTGAGACCAACACATTGAAACAGGGTGTTGACTTCTGATCTTTCATGTAATTCCCAAAGTGGTGTGTTTTTCGGAAGGAAAGACTCTTAAGAGTGATCCTCCAGCGACTCGACTCAAGGAGATGCCGCATCATATCCCGTGGCGAAGACAACACACCATGATGCTTCACCGCAAGTTTATGGCTTCCGACCCTTGAAGGGGTTTGAATACTTATTAAGAACCAAACTCTTTCAGCTCCGCATTTCTCATCAGATCTCTGCGAAAACGACGGCAATCGATACCTTTCGTCATCGTTTAGTTGTCATTTAAAGTGAATTACGAGTAAAAGATAAATCGAGGCAAATCATGTCAAACGTAAAAAAGTGAATACACATTTTTTTTTAAAACAGAATCGAAAATAATAATTATTTGAAGTGAGAGGACAAGAAATATGTAGATTTCGTTTTCAAATATCGCTTAAATGAAAAAGTAATGTAACAGGAAATAAACAAAACGTGATCGTAGTTCGTTATTGTGATAAGAATCCGTAGTTTAATAACGGCCAACACTGTTGCTGATGATGAATAAGTCTGTTTAAAACCCCCGAAGACAAAATGTAGGTACGGAAATTTAGATAAATATCGCCGGAAATAAGCCATAGCCTGCGTTAAATTTAATAACTAATAATCACCAATAAAGTAACTAAAACTCACTCTTTCGGAAATTCACCTGCAGCTTGAAAACCTGCGGCACTAGGTCACTGAACTGATGCTGGTCAGCGACGGATGCGTCCAGTGCACAGCTGGTCCCAGGTACGCGACACTAACCAAAGTAAAAGGGTCGCAACGTCAAGTGCGATTGGGTTAATGTAGATAACGAATATTCACTTCACTGCACTCTTACTAACACTGATCACTTAATTTATTTTTCATGGAACGCGTTTGTACCTTATAAAAATTGGTGAAAATGAATTTTCACTTGGCGTCCGGCGCCGCGGATATAGCTGCCCAAATGCTCGTACAGCAGTAATTGCGTCTCCGTTGTTCTAGGTTTATGCTTGGAACAACGCGTAATACACTTGTGTAGAAAACACTTCTCTGACGCGATTGCAAACTGACAGGATTTTTCCAAGCAAGTTCCTCTACTCCAAGTAGTTTTTCTCGTTCCATTATGAGTTAACACCAGGACAAGATGCTTTAGGTAAAAAGAAGCAAGCACATTTTCGAGGCACATGTGCGTTGCAGAAGTGCAACGAACGAACCATCCTACACTTTCACAAAAGCCCGCGCTCCCTTCTTTTACTGCCAATGTACCCATTGCTTAGAGATAGACAGCAGACACCACGTGTTTCGGTTCGAAAGGGTCCGAAGAGACGAGAAACAGAAAAGTCCTCGAATTGTTACAAAAGGAGAAAAGGCATACCAATCCTGTTTCCGTTTCCCGAGGCCCTGAGTTCACGTTTGCTACGAGGCGGAACCAGTTAAGCCATAAATTACCCAAAACTGTAGTAAATCGTTCTCTACCAGCCTGATTAATTTTGGAGAACTAGAAATTAAAGAGTATTATCCAACATCAATACGCCTCGCGAAGAGACACAGGAAAAGAAGGGGTAGTCCGCTGACTGCGCGTAGTCCCGCCTGCTCACCCTACCGTCAAATGCAAGACAGATCCCTTATCTCTCGAGTATAAACACGCGTTCGATTTTCAAAAGAAAAGCACGCTTTGCCGTATTCCGGACCGCATATTTTGCCGGCGCGTCTAGATAGCGCAAAATATGCTAGATTTCTTCGACGGGATTTGCCACTTCTGTTAGAAGATATTTGCCTGGCCACTCGAAGAAATATGTGGCTTCTTCACGACGGCGCCCCAGCCCATATGGGAAGAGCTATACCAGCTATGGAACGAATATGGGGGAACCGAATAATTGCACGGAATGGTACGGTTGCGTGGCCACCAAGAAGCCCAGATTTAAATCCAATGGATTTTTACGTATGGGGCCACATGAAGTCATTAGTATACACGGACATCGAATTTGAAACCTTAGAGGAATTGCAAGGTAGAGTATTTCATGCTGGTAACGTTATACGCGAGCAGCCTGGAATATTCGCCCGCGTTCGCGACAATTGGTTACGTCGGTGTCAGGCGTGTCTGGATGAAAACGGCAACTATTTCGAGCATCTTTTGTAAATAAATGTAGGTAGCGAAATTTGTATTTCTTTACTACACATTCAGGTCAGAGTAGCCACGCATTGACAGCAGCTTGTTGCGTGACAGTTTAGTCACACTAAAAGAAAAGAAACAGTTTTATCACTTTCTGAAAAAAAACAACACGTTTTGCAGTCACTTCGTCAAAGGAATTTACTTCCATGTAAATCAATGAATTCTTCGTGAGCATCAAAACTGTCATGCAACAAATTGCCACCACTGCACGCCTGGCCTAAGAACACGTGTAGAGTTTTCGTTCACTTGTTTCTTATTTTCTAGCTGACGACCCTAAGTGCCTCCGCTACTCCAAACAGATCCTCAATGGGACCGCTACTGTAAGGGGCCCGTAGTTACTTGCTTACTGGGTCATCTTGAACAGCTCACAACGGGCGGTCTTTGTGCTACGGCTCATCTGTGTGCGTGTAGCGACGATCTTTTCCACAAACATCTCCGATGTTTAAACCTTTATAACAGCGAAACTATACGACATACAACAAAATGTATTCAGACCATTTTACTCTACTGGTGGTCTCTAATGTATGTGCAAAATTATGGAATCTTGCGACTATTAGTTTAGCATATAGACATGTTAACTTTGAGGCATTATTACTGTAAAATGGAGACAGATCGGACATTATGTCATAGGACTTTTATGTTCCATTGGACCTCCCCTACCACCCCCTAAAATATTGCTACGTATACTGTTTACACCCTGTATATGAAGTGTGTGTCAAAAGTTTAGTATATTGAGTCTGGAGGAGGTATGGCCACTTGTGTGCATTTTTATTTTCTACAATACAGTTGATATTAAAATTTCAAATTTATATTTTGATAAGGGTCGTAACAATCTGTGTCCACAAAACATATTTTGATTAGTCCTAACATAACTTATGAAAAATCATTTTGTTGCAAGAGCAAATGAAAGTATTTTATATACATGTATCATTGTGTATTCGAAATTGTACTAATATATATGAAGTGTTTTAAAATAGCCGAAAAAATTGATTGTCCTTTATAACAAATAAATGTACCTAAACATAATTTGTTCATAAAACTATATGGAACTATCACACCTGACATAATGTATAAACTATATGTATTATTTTTTTTTGATTTATCAATATAAAATCATTTACTATATAAATTATAAACTATATATTTTTTAAGGTGAAGAATAATCTCCTTCTTCAGTGTCTTGTAAGCAAGATGAACATATTGTTCTTGTAGTAGAATGCTTTTTGCATATACAATTTTTGCATGTCTCACATTTTATAGTTGTGGTACTATTAGGACAGATCACACATCGCCCGTGTTTTGACATTGATGGAGGTAAATTTGTTTCTACTTCTGTACGATGCTGTTTCAAATATGCTGTTACATCTGCTGGTAATGTATACATGTTTGCTCTTGCAACCAAATGTTCTTTTGTAAGTCTTAGAGCCAAATTTTTTAAAAATATTCTTCTTCTAAGATGACTTTCGTCATTATTTAAACAATATAATATTTGAGCATTTATACCGGCTATATTCAATAAAATAAAAAATAATGCAAGTGGCCATCTTTTCGAAATTCGTGACACTGAATACTGCGAACACATGCGGTCGACAGTATCAACCGCTCCTTTTGTAGCATTATAATCTAATATAATCTGCGGTTTTTGTGTTTCAGCATCAATGTCTAATGATTGATGCATTGTGGACAACAAAAGGACGGCTTTATTTCTGCGAGAACAATATGACACCAGTGTCATATCTTTCTGGAATCCAAAAATTGTTGTTCCTTCTGTTCTGTCTTTATGTGGTAAAAATTGAGGTGGAATTTCTTTTTTGTTTTTTCGTATCGTCCCTATCAATGTTAATTTATTTTTTAATAAATCAGAAGCTAATAGATAACTAGTATATCAGTTATCGACTTTTTTTTTAATAGGGGGAAAATGCCTTACGCATACCCCGACATTTATTGTCGGGGTTATGTGGGACTCCCCGCCTGTAAAGTAGGCGGGATACCCACTAAAAACCCCCTCTGGTGGTCTCCACCAGGGGCCTCATGGCAGCGCCCGGAACTTCTGGTATAGTCCGTCGGGCGTCGCTATCATGACTGATGAGGCCCCACCATTACCCCCCCTCCCAAAAGGACTTTCGGGAGGGGGGAAACCACCGGTCATGTGGCCAACCCTGGCATTGCCGGGGTGGCCTACCACCGCCACCACAGCGGCGCCCACAAACGGCGGTGCCGCGTTCCCGAATAAAACTTATTAACTAAACCTTAGGTATTAAATTAAGATATTACAATACTAAAATAAAATACTAAATCTAAGGTTAAAACGCACCAACGAGCTCCCCCACAAGGGCATTGTGGGTAGGGGGATCTCCTCCCCTCACCATCAGCGGGGGCCGACCCTCTTTCTTTTTTTGGCGAGCCTTAGGCGCGTGCGGGCCCTATCGGCCGCGGCCACTTGGACCAGACGCGCACCCTCCTCTCGCAAAAGACGGTCGGCCTCCGCCTCTGCCACTTGGCGTGCCCCTATGACGGAGGCCGCGAAGTCTTTCAAGTGGGCCCACTTCTCCACGGAGGAGGTGGCAAGGCCCACCAGGGTGGACACGTCGATCGGTGCCCCTAGACCGGCGGCCAGCACCTCGCGCTGGGGGGCATGCGGTAAGCACGTGCTCCGCATCATCCCGGGCCGCCCCGCAGTCCAGACACGCCTCGGAGGGTGCCTTCCCGATTCGATGTTTGAACCGCTGGAAGAACCCATGCCCACTCAGCAATTGCATGGACCAATAGTCCGCAATCACTGAGGGGCCCGAGGCGCCGGCGAAGGTGCCGACCGCGGGGACCAGACGTCTAACCCATCCCGTGGGTGGGGTTTTCTCCCACTCTGCCTGCCACTCCCCCATTGCCGCTGTAAAAGCAGCGGCTTTATGGAGCTGGGCCCGCGCCTTTAAAATAGACGGATCGCCGCCAAGGGTGGGGTCATCCCTATCCCGCGCTTTAGCGCAAAAAAATGCGCGCCCCATTTTGGCCTTTATGTACAGCGGCATTCGCCCTGCTAAAACGCAGAGCGAGGCAAAGGACACAGTCCTGTATGCCGCCGTACACCGAATCAGGGCCGTTCGCTGAGCACGCCGGAGGATGGAACGTCCACCCTTCTTGGTCAACGAAACGGCCCAGAAACGGCGAACCGTACAGGATGACGGACTCCCACACTGAGTAATAAAGTTTCCGGGCATGGACGGATCGGCCCCTGGTGTTCGGGAGGAGCGCAGAGAGCGCTCCCGAGACCCTATCCGCCCTGGCAGAAACCTCCTCCAAATGGGTCCGATAATTGCGGAGGCAGTCAAAGACTACCCCCAAATACCGGACCCTGACCGCCGTGATGATATCGGCATCCAGGATCCTAAGACTTACAGTCTTTTGGATCCTGTGGCCGGTCAGGAGGATGGCCTCCGTTTTTTCCGCTGCCAAGGACAGGCCGGTTCTACGAAACCAGGCTCCTATGCTCGGCAGCACGGAAACCATCTGCATCCAGACCTGGGAGAGGTCCGCGCCCGAAAACAATAGGGCGAGGTCGTCGGCGTACGCGATCGCACGCCCCGCCTCGCCCCTATCCAACTCAGTGAGGAGTCCGTCATATACGGCGTTCCACAAGAAGGTCCCTAAAACGGACCCCTGTGGAACGCCGGCATAAATATCCCGGACCACGGTGCCCTCATAAGAGTGCACCGCAATCCCGCGATTCTTAAAATAATCCCCGAGTAAAGCCCGAACATACCGATCCACTCCCCTCCTACTCAATTCGTCCAGAACAACATCCCATCGCAGGGTGTTAAATGCGTTCTGGACGTCAAATGAGAGGAGGAGGCAGATCTTATTACGGGCCCTGGAGGCATCGGCAAACCGAGCAACCTCGATTGCCGCCTCCATGGTGCCGACACCGCGGCGGAAACCACATTGGTTCCGGTGGAATGGATCCCTGCCGAGCTGGGATTCCAGAATCTCCTTGATAACATACTCCCAGACCTTGGATAGGGCCGGGAGTATGGAGATCGGCCTATAGGCCCTCGGCCTTAAGGGGTCCTTCCCCGGCTTCGGAATGAGGATGACTCTTGCCATCTTCCACGAAGCCGGAATTCCACCTCGCGCCAATGTGTCGACCACCATCTCGCGTATCAACTCCGTGTGAACCCTGGCCACACAGGCCACGACCCCGACGGGACTCTGTCGAGTCCGGGGGCCTTATTGGGCTTGACACGCGAGAGGGCCCTTTCGATATGCTCGGGACTTACCTCAGGGAACTCCCTCCAATAGCTCGAGAGAGGTCGCATGGATGGGGGGGGGGGGGCGTGCGTACGCCGTGACCCAACCATTGGGGTGGGGGAAGGAGGTGGAAGAGAGGAGGGCGGGCGGTGGCAAACAGGGTATCAACTACCCCGCCCACCTGCTCCCGCGTCAAAACGGTATTCGGTTTTCGCCCCCCCCCCCCCCAACCTTGCCATAACGATTTTGTATGGCTTCCCCCACGGATCGCTTTCCACCGTGCCATAGAGTTCCCCCCAGAGCTTCTCCTTGGAGCGCCAGATCAGAACCTGAACAGTACGCCTAGCCAAGGAGAAGTCCCGCCTGAGTTATTCAAGGCGGGGGGAGGAAGGATCTAGCTTCCTCCGACTTCTCTGGAGAGTCCTCCGGGCACGGTGCATCGCCTTCCTGGCCTCAGCGATGTCCGCGTTCCACCACCGGTTGGGTTTCCGGGCCCCCCTCGGGAGACGCCTCTTCCTGAGCACCCGGGCGCTAACCCTCTCTAGAAGGTGCTGAAGTCCCTCCGCCCGCGGAACCTCGTCCGTAACACCGGGCGACTCGGGTGCAGGAGGAGGGGCCTGCGCACCCGCAGACGAGGCGAGCGAGGTGGGCGGAGTAGGGAGGGCGTCCCGCAATGCACGGAAGCCCTCCGAAATCGATTCCGGGGAAACATCCTTCATCGTGTACGGAGTCCAGCCGTCGCCTGGTGGTCGGCGAGCCACTTCCGGATTATCCAGGATGTGGTGGACATAGAGGTGGTCGGAGGCAGTGTAGTTCCGGAGCACCTCACTCCTCCGAACCCTCCCGGCTAGTCCTCTGTCAACAGACAGCACGTCGATGAAGGACGAACCCCTACCCCTCCGGAACGTGTAACGGTCCCGGAGTCTCACGGGCACAAGACCCAGTCTCGCCATAAGCGCCATGCAGGCATGGCCCCTCCTATCAGACACCTCCCCCCCCCCCGGCGGGGGATTTGGCATTCAAATCCCCCGCCAGGACGACCCCTCTCCCCGGGGTTAAAAGGGCTAAAACCGCGTCCTCAAGCTCCTCGAGGTACCGCAGGAATGCAGGTCCCTTCTTGCTCGGCCGGCAGTAGCAACTTACCACGACCGTGTTGTCCACGATCGCGGTGGCAATGCCTTCGGCTGCAATTGGGGGGGGGGGGGGGGGTAAGGGACGCGAACCTACCCCTAAACCTGGTCACCCAGATCGCTGCATCCCCCGTGGCATCTCCCACCCATTCAGGTAACATCTTGTATGGTTCGGAGATGACCACGAGGTCAACCCCCAGGAGGCAGGCATTATGGACCATTAGGTCCTGCGCAAGCCTGCACCTGTTCAGGTTGATTTGCAGGATCTGCATCATTGACCGGGCCTGCTAGTTCTTGCCCCCCCCCCCCCCCCAGCCGAATTTCCCCTTATCAAGTTGGGCAAGTTACCCCTGCCGCCGAACAAATAATGCAACGAGCCACGCCTTTGCAAACTGCAATGGCGTGGTCGGAGGCCCCGCATTTCCTGCAGAGCTCTTTCCCCTTGGGGGCCGTAGAGCATGCGGAAGCCAGGGGCCCCAGCTGATATATCAGGTATCGACTGTTAAGTTTCCATTTTCGTTTTTTATATAATCTGTCAATCTTTTTACCACGTCTAGAGCTGAATTTGACAACTTATAAGGACCGTCCATTTGTTGCCCACAATACACTTGTATATTCCCCGTATAATAAGTTTTTGCGTCGCAGCATGCCATAACTTTTAGACCATATTTCGTGGGCTTCATAGGCATGTACTGAATAAAACCACAACGGCCTCTAAATGAATGCAACATTTCGCCTATCGTTACATATTCCCCCATGATATAATTATTTTTACAATTAACAGTGAACTTATATAAAATAAACCGTATAGCCGCCAGTTTGTCTGTTTCCTTTCGCTCCGATCTCGTGAGCGTGTCATCAAAACGTAAGGATCGCAATAAAAATAAAAAACTTTTATAACTCATTATACCTCGCAATGCTAACAGTCCTGTGCCATCTTTGTTCCACAATTCTAATACATTTGTATGATTGGCATGTTTAACTCCGATAAGTAATAACGCTCCAATTAGGGCAAGAAGTTCCGTAATTGACGTTAATTTACAATCTCTATCTCGCATGTAGTGTAAAGTGTTTCGGCTAATATGCATATTTGTATATTTTACGATTTCCTTGATCATACTGCTATCAAACATTTTTTCAAAGGCGTTACATTCATCCGTGATATTTATAGCGCAGGGAGCTAATCCAGTCTTAAATTTAATTATATTTCGAGCTCTTATTTTGCTGGTATCAGTGTATGGACTTTTTTTTCCACTTACATTTCTCCTCAATATCCGAAAAATTGGGCGTTGGTTGCACGGTCTTACCTCCACGCTGCTTCTTCCGTTTACCACGTGCTAATGACTTTTCTCCCTCTTTGGCAATATAAAAGTCTCCATTTTCGGTTACTGGCTCCGCAATACTAGATGTTGCTTCCTCTTCTGATGCTTCTTGCTCAGCATTGCTGTCTATGTTGCATTCCACCACAACCTTCTCTTTGGTATCAGATGCATCAGCATTTAACTCCTCATGCTCATCTTCATCCAAGTCCAAGAGTGCTCTCACATCTATTCCTGATCTATAAAAAGTAGAACACTTAAATGAGAGATACAAAATGTATTTGCAAGACTACGCAAACTAAGTATATAATTGTAACAAATGCTATAGTTATACTTTTTGCGCTGTACCAGCTTTCTTTCAAAATAGTGATATAAAGGACAAGATAATGACTTCCTATGAAAAAGAAAAAAGAAATATACTTACTCTGATGTGGATGCCATTTTAGTAGTTGCATCTTATTTTGCTGGGGAGTTGTATATAAATCAAACTATATCACTATATACTATGTGCACATATATGTAAGTATTAATACTGGCAGTAGTAAGGCTATGGGAGTTCCAACCCAAATTTGAGTTTCAAGGCCACGATAAGGATTTTCCCCCTGACCTTGAAATCCAAATTTGAGTTCGACGGGCGGCTCTGAAGGCGGGCGGCGCATGACCGGGCGGCGGCGGATGACGTCATCGAGATCAGGCGGCAGCGGATGACATCATCCAGATGGTGGGGAGTGGTGAGGGGTTATAGCGCGAGGACCGATATCAAATCAATCGATACCGAAACCGCATCGAGGAGGAGCCTCTGACTGTCGGTAAGGATGGAAATATTAATTTAAGATATTAATATAAATGAAAAAACAGAATCATAGGCGACGGGGATCGAACCCAAGACCTCCGCGATACGTGTCAGCCGTCTAACCAACTCCCCCAACGCCGGCTCTCCGACATCAGTCTTTAATGAATGGTACATATACTAAGCAACGTCAAGCATTTGTTTCTTATCGGGTGACATCGGGAAAGATCGGTGTTTTTACACACCACGTCTTCAGAGGATGGGAAAGAGACAGAGCATTATTTTAAACCTAATTTCTAGGGGAGGGAAAGAGACAACGCTACATAGGAGTACAATTGCATTTTATTCTAAAGCCAACAGTATTAAGCGTTCCGATTTAACGTCGCAGCGTTTCGCGCGATTACGCGAAATTCGACTCCTCCGTGGCTCGTGCGCGCGTGACGTCATTTGGCAGCGCGAAGAACGCTCGAATCATAGAAAGAATTATGTGGTGTCAGCAGAAATTTTTTTTCCATACCAATATGTGATGGAAATTTTTCCCCAACACAGAGAAATAATAATTTTTTAATCACCGATATATGGCGAACTATTGTGTATCAAATAGACATATTTTTTTCCGAACCATTATGTAGCAAGCATTCTAAAGCTAACAAGTTTTTCAGACGTTCTGATTTAACGTTGCAGCGTTTCGCACGATCGTGTGTAATTTGACTCCTCTAGAACAGCCGCGCGAGATAATATCATTTGGCAGCGAGATGAAGGCACAAACAAAATATAATACTTTTTTCGGAAACGTCGAATCTCAGAATTAGGTGGCAAAGAAAGAAGGAGGATGATGGGTGAATAAAATTGAGAAATAATATACGGTTAAGACATATATATGATTACAAAAAAATAATATAGAAGAATACAAGCATAAATATAAAAATATAAAAATATAAAATAAAATAAAGTACAATACAATACAATATGAAAAACAATATAAGTATAAAAGAAAATAAAATAATAAAAAAAAACACAATTAAATAAGAAACTAAAATACAATACAATATAAAAAAACAGCATAAATATAAAAGAAAATAAAATAATAAAAGAAAAAAGAAAAATATAAAAACATAATATATAAATAGAATATAAAAATACAAAAAATAAAAATATAAAAATTCAATATAAAAATACATTATAAAAAGAAAAAATATTAGAATGAAAATAATAATTTAATTTATTGCCCACTTTTGTGTTACAATTAACGATGTTTCCATTTCATTCCCGTAATCGTGTCAGTGTAAGTCCTACCGTTCTAATGTATCCTGCTGTGTGCTAACAATTTTTTTCTATTTTAGAAGTGTTTCCTAATCTATTTTATGTTGCATAATCTTCTTTTATCACTTTCCAGTTCTTCCCATATTTTCCTTCTCCCTATTATCTCTCGTAGAATAGCCAGGTTTTTCCCTTCTCCTCTAATTACCTGTTTCCAATTCCTCCCACTCTCTCCACTTACTTCACATGCTTCAATCACATGTTTCAGTGTTTCTTCCTCGTTCTTACAAAGCCTACATATCCTTTCTTCTTTCGATAACCAATGTTTGCATGCCCTTGTTTCACTACCCTGTATGAATCTACCTATTCTTTCTAATTCTCCTCTCCTTTTTTCTTTTTCCCCCATCGGTATTTCGGCTTATCTGATGGTTTCCTTGCCACCTCTCTTAATTCTCTTAGGAGCTTTGACTATTTTATTTTCAACTCTCTTTCTTGTTCTTGGACGTCTTTACTTATCTGCCCTATTTTGGTTCACACTGCTCCCCAATAAAAATATAAAAATACAATAAAAATATCAAATAAATAATAATACAATATAAAAATCTGTATAAATATGAAAGAAAATAAAATAGAAGTAAGTAATAAATATAATATAATATAAGAAGAATATAATATAAAATAAGAAAAAAATATAAAAAATTCAGTATAAAAATACAATATAATAAAAATAAAATGTAATAATAATAATAATAATAATAATAATAATAATTTAATTTATTATCCACTTTTGTATTACAAATTAACAATCATATACTCTTTCCATTTAATTCCCATGATTGTGTCAATATAAAATCGGCTGGACCATATCAATCGAATCGTGTATCAAACAACTTTCGCACCACTCGGAACGTGTAGCTAACGCCTTTCGTACCACATTGCTCGTGTATCGCACGTCTTTCGTACCATTTTGATCGTGCACCGAATGTGAATCGAATGGCTTGGAACTCGCATCGAACGTGAATCGAACGTGAATTGAACGACTTGCGTTCAATACCCGTACGATTCGCGTTCGATGCACGTTCGATTCACGTTTGATGCACGTCCCAAGCTTTTCGATTCACGTTCGATGCACGTTCCAAGCCATTCGATTCACGTTCGGTGCACGATCAAAGTGGTACGAAAGACGTGCGATACACGATCAATGTGGTACGAAAGACGTTGGATACACGATCCGAGTGTTGCGAAAGTTGTTTGATACACGATTCGATTGATATGGTCCAGTCGATTTTATATTGACACAATCATGGGAATGAAATGGAAAGAGTAGGTATATGATTGTTAATTTGTAATACAAAAGTGGATAATAAATTATTATTATTATTATTATTTATTATTTGTTATTGTTTTTATATCAGCAGACTATTTTTACATTAGAGTTTTTATGTGAGACTTGTAGAAATGAAGAAGATGCATGGGTTTGGATCAACAGACGCGGTCGCGTCTGGAAGCTAATTCCCCTTCCCCCTTTACCCATAGGCACACTGAGCGACCATGTCTCTATACACGAAAGATAGCGAAATTGACAGGTCGTCGGAGCTATTTTAGTCTTATTATCTTATTTTATGACATAGTCCCGGTGTTTTTACACGATTAAACGAATAATTTTTTTTTTCGAACCCATTTGTCGTTTTACATAATGTATCAAGCTGTTTTTCTAAAAGATACAAGATTTATTCTGAATTAATAGTTATCAAAATGATACTTTTTTCAGTCAGACATTTCGTGACGTCACTTAATGCCAGTAGATGTCGCCATTCTCGTTTTACTTCTCCAATTCTCGCGGGTAGGTGTCGCCTTTCGTAAGCTGAAGTTATCCGGAATGGTTACGGCACATTTGGGGTGCGTTCCGATTTACCGCAGTGAGTGCATGAAATTGGTGGAATCTTATTGGTGGCATCGTGTGATTCCCTAGAATTTCTCTCACTTTCCACCAATACAATGCCAGCGAGCGTGCAGCAAACGTAGAAATTTCAGTGCATGAAATTGGTGGAATCTTATTGGCGGCATCGTGTGATTCCCTAGAATTTCTCTCACTTTCCACCAATACAATGCCAGCGAGCGTGCAGCAAACGCAGAAATTTCAGAGGTGAAGCAGTTACTGCGCAGCACGCATGCGTGTTTGTTTACAATCTTTGATTATTTGAATTTCTCTATTTCCAATCATCATCATTTTCGCTTTCATCAGTATTATTTAATAATATCGAGGTTATTGTAAACGACGTTTCTTTCTCCATAGTAGTATTTTCAAATTTCAAGAACGCATGAACCGCAGTAATTCCACGGAACGATATGAATACGCGCAGCGACTACGCTGCGATCTCTGCACTCACTGCGTGAATCGGAATGCACCCTTGCTTGATACGAGGAGGGGTCGCTCTGTCGCGCGAAACACAAAACGAAGCGGGCGACCAGGGCTCGCTTCATTTTCGTATTGGCAGATTGACAGAGACATTCCTGGCATTCGAAAATTCTTCGTTATTTTCTTACATGTAAGTGTGCTTCATTATTATCTTAATTATAATGAAACGAACATATTTTCAATGAATAGAACAGATTTATGTGCAGTCAAATAATAGTCTGCGCAGATTTTTATTAACCTGTATCTTTATTGAAATGTGTATCCTTTTAGTATCAAGTCCCTTGGAAGGATATTCCATTATTTTCACTGAATTAGCACAAATATTATATTTGGTAAGTGACCTTTACATTTATTTATAATAATACGTACGGTAGTAGTGTTCATTACAAATCTGTTGTTTTTTTCCAGGTTGGAATATTCCCAAAGTAAGTAAAATACACTCGGTCGGCTGCTGTGCGCTCCGAGTAAGTTTTACAGGCTGCAGAGCGCCTTATCTTATCTTATAACATCACTCGATAGGCTGCAGAGCGCCTTCTCTTTCGAACATATAAACTTTTAATTAAATTTAAAGTTAAATAATATATACACTCGGCTCAAACGATTGTGGCCGATCGAGATTCGATTGCATTCGAGCTTACTAGGGCTGACTTTTTTGCATCGCTATCATTCTACAGTATTTCATGAATATGGTGAGAGCACTGCCAAGCTACAGGTTCCCGTCTCACCATATTCATGAAATACTGTAGAAGGTTAGCGATACAAAAAAGTCAGCCCTAGTAAGCTCAAATGCAATCGAAACTCGATCGGCCACAATCGTTTGAGCCGAGTGTACAACAAACAAAATGTCTGTACATGATCAAATTAAAGAATTAAGATCTAAAATACAAGATCTACATTTTAATATTGATGAGGATAAAAAAAACTATACGATGTGAGTCCAACGATGGCTGGCTTGAGGATTCTCATATGTCGGCTTTTTCTCACTTATTGAACGAAGCCGCTAATTACGAAATTCGACCTATGTATCTAAGATATAACCTTTTAGAAATCAAACCCGTTAGGAAAGATAGGGACCACATACAAATTTTGCATCGTCCAGAACATTGGACTTGTAGTTACTATGACGGGACAAATATTTACATATACGATACGCTGCAGAATTTCGCGGTTCCGTTACACAAAGAGCAAAATTTTTTTGGAAAAATTGTATCCTCATATTACAATTACAGACAAAACCGTTCGTTTTCCGAATGTTCAACAACAAAAAAATACAAGAGATTGTGGAGTCATGGCTATAGCAATTGGCGTTTCATTAGCATTTAGTATTAAACCACAAAACGTTTACTATAATACAACACTTATGCGAAATCACCTGTTGAAATTGTTGACCGAAGAAATACAGTTCGCTCGTGCACAACCAAACTTATGGTCGTGGCCGTGGCCGTGGTCGTGGTCGTGGTCGTGGCAGCCGTGGCAGCCGTGGCGGCCGTACTTTGTAAATAGTTACATATGTTGTATGTTTAAATTGTTTAATTTTCTGTTTCATGTTATTTAATAAATTATTTAATAAATAAAATAAATAGTTAAATAATATACAGGGTGTAAACAGTATACGTAGCAATATTTTAGGGGGTGGTAGGGGAGGTCCAATGGAACATAAAAGTCCTATGACATAATGTCCGATCTGTCTCCATTTTACAGTAATAATGCCCTAAAGTTTGCACCATGCGTTTGAAACGGGTAGTAGCTCGCGCATATTGGTGAGACCAACACATTGAAACAGGGTGTTGACTTCTGATCTTTCATGTAATTCCCAAAGTGGTGTGTTTTTCGGAAGGAAAGACTCTTAAGAGTGATCCTCCAGCGACTCGACTCAAGGAGATGCCGCATCATATCCCGTGGCGAAGACAACACACCATGATGCTTCACCGCAAGTTTATGGCTTCCGACCCTTGAAGGGGTTTGAATACTTATTAAGAACCAAACTCTTTCAGCTCCGCATTTCTCATCAGATCTCTGCGAAAACGACGGCAATCGATACCTTTCGTCATCGTTTAGTTGTCATTTAAAGTGAATTACGAGTAAAAGATAAATCGAGGCAAATCATGTCAAACGTAAAAAAGTGAATACACATTTTTTTTTAAAACAGAATCGAAAATAATAATTATTTGAAGTGAGAGGACAAGAAATATGTAGATTTCGTTTTCAAATATCGCTTAAATGAAAAAGTAATGTAACAGGAAATAAACAAAACGTGATCGTAGTTCGTTATTGTGATAAGAATCCGTAGTTTAATAACGGCCAACACTGTTGCTGATGATGAATAAGTCTGTTTAAAACCCCCGAAGACAAAATGTAGGTACGGAAATTTAGATAAATATCGCCGGAAATAAGCCATAGCCTGCGTTAAATTTAATAACTAATAATCACCAATAAAGTAACTAAAACTCACTCTTTCGGAAATTCACCTGCAGCTTGAAAACCTGCGGCACTAGGTCACTGAACTGATGCTGGTCAGCGACGGATGCGTCCAGTGCACAGCTGGTCCCAGGTACGCGACACTAACCAAAGTAAAAGGGTCGCAACGTCAAGTGCGATTGGGTTAATGTAGATAACGAATATTCACTTCACTGCACTCTTACTAACACTAATCACTTAATTTATTTTTCATGGAACGCGTTTGTACCTTATAAAAATTGGTGAAAATGAATTTTCACTTGGCGTCCGGTGCCGCGGATATAGCTGCCCAAATGCTCGTACAGCAGTAATTGCGTCTCCGTTGTTCTAGGTTTATGCTTGGAACAAAGCGTAATACACTTGTGTAGAAAACACTTCTCTGACGCGATTGCAAACTGACAGGATTTTTCCAAGCAAGTTCCTCTACTCCAAGTAGTTTTTCTCGTTCCATTATGAGTTAACTCCAGGACAAGATGCTTTAGGTAAAAAGAAGCAAGCACATTTTCGAGGTACATGTGCGTTGCAGAAGTGCAACGAACGAACCATCCTACACTTTCACAAAAGCCCGCGCTCCCTTCTTTTACTGCCAATGTACCCATTGCTTAGAGATAGACAGCAGACACCACGTGTTTCGGTTCGAAAGGGTCCGAAGAGACGAGAAACAGAAAATTCCTCGAATTGTTACAAAAGGAGAAAAGGCATACCAATCCTGTTTCCGTTTCCCGAGGCCCTGAGTTCACGTTTGCTACGAGGCGGAACCAGTTAAGCCATAAATTACCCAAAACTGTAGTAAATCGTTCTCTACCAGCCTGATTAATTTTGGAGAACTAGAAATTAAAGAGTATTATCCAACATCAATACGCCTCGCGAAGAGACACAGGAAAAGAAGGGGTAGTCCGCTGACTGCGCGTAGTCCCGCCTGCTCACCCTACCGTCAAATGCAAGACAGATCCCTTATCTCTCGAGTATAAACACGCGTTCGATTTTCAAAAGAAAAGCACGCTTTGCCGTATTCCGGACCGCATATTTTGCCGGCGCGTCTAGATAGCGCAAAATATGCTAGATTTCTTCGACGGGATTTGCCACTTCTGTTAGAAGATATTTGCCTGGCCACTCGAAGAAATATGTGGCTTCTTCACGACGGCGCCCCAGCCCATATGGGAAGAGCTATACCAGCTATGGAACGAATATGGGGGAACCGAATAATTGCACGGAATGGTACGGTTGCGTGGCCACCAAGAAGCCCAGATTTAAATCCAATGGATTTTTACGTATGGGGCCACATGAAGTCATTAGTATACACGGACATCGAATTTGAAACCTTAGAGGAATTGCAAGGTAGAGTATTTCATGCTGGTAACGTTATACGCGAGCAGCCTGGAATATTCGCCCGCGTTCGCGACAATTGGTTACGTCGGTGTCAGGCGTGTGTTACGTCCTGAAGGGACTTTCCTATAAATCACCCCGAGCGGCTGGAATGATCTATCGAGTTCTTGCTCTATTTAAATGCTGAAGCACACCTTGACTATACTTACCAGGGAAGGATGGGGAGGAAAGGGTCGAATGAACTAATATACGAAATTATAAGAGAAAAACAATAGGATGAGATATATTCTGGGAGAAAATATAATTAATGTACTAAACAAAACATACCACAGAAACGGCGTTCACGTCCCCGTTATCGCTAGGCGCTCGCGTGTCGCTGGACCTTGAGTCGAACGTATGATGTTTCGCTCTCTCTCTCTAATCTCTCGAACACTCGATTACGCGCTTGCTGTACTTCACGTTTCGCGATCGCAGTGGCTCGGATCGGCGCGTATGTGCTCTCCCGGCTAGGCCGTTCTCGGTGCGTCGGATGGAGATACACTTTTGCAATACCTGTTCGGCCGCTCGCGTTTACGCGGGTGAGTTTAAGCGCGGAGATAAGGTCGCGATACTAAGACGGCCCGCTGGCTCGTCGCAACTTGCTAACTTGATGTCTAAAAAACGAATCCTCGCTAAAATTTCCGCTGTCCCTGTTCGTGCCTCGCGTTTCGACGTCGGTAGGGGAAAACCGCCCCGTCGGCACCTGTCGATCGCTCCTTATAAGGAAAATCATGGCCCGGGCCATCGGCGGTCACGTTGTGCTTACGATGATGTGTCCTTGGTTCGGCGAGCGAGGACAACAAGCACGAAAATGAACCGATAGGGGCATATAACACGTGTCTGGATGCAAACGGCAACTATTTCGAGCATCTTTTGTAAATAAACGTAGGTAGCGAAATTTGTATTTCATTACTACACATTCAGGTCAGAGTAGCCACGCATTGACAGCAGCTTGTTGCGTGACAGTTTAGTCACACTAAAAGAAAAGAAACAGTTTTATCACTTTCTGAAAAAAAAACAACACGTTTTGCAGTCACGTCGTCAATGGAATTTACTTCCATGTAAATCAATGCATTTTTCGTGAGCATCAAAACTGTCATGCAACAAATTGCCACCACTGCACGCCTGGCCTAAGAACACGTGTAGAGTTTTCGTTCACTTGTTTCTTATTTTTTAGCTGACGACCCTAAGTGCCTCCGCTACTCCAAACAGATCCTCAATGGGACCGCTACTGTAAGGGGCCCGTAGTTACTTGCTTACTGGGTCATCTTGAACAGCTCACAACGGGCGGTCTTTGTGCTACGGCTCATCTGTGTGCGTGTAGCGACGATCTTTTCCACAAACATCTCCGATGTTTAAACCTTTATAACAGCGAAACTATACGAGGAGATACAACAAAATGTATTCAGACCATTTTACTCTACTGGTGGTCTCCAATGTATGTGCAAAATTATGGAATCTTGCGACTATTAGTTTAGCATATAGACATGTTAACTTTGAGGCATTATTACTGTAAAATGGAGACAGATCGGACATTATGTCATAGGACTTTTATGTTCCATTGGACCTCCCCTACCACCCCCTAAAATATTGCTACGTATACTGTTTACACCCTGTATATATATATATCCTCTTCCTCTTTCGAATGAGACCTCGCCCAGCCTAAAATCTGCTCATATAAGGACGACAAACGAAAAATCCCAAATCCATGTTTCAGGTTAGATTGTCGGTATTGCAGCGCGGTGCATCGCCCGTGTCACGTGACGTATCTACTTCATAATAATATAAACGTACAAGAAGCAAACACAGGAATCGAAGCTGAATAAATTCGTTTAAAAAATACAATTTACTTTCAGTTTTGACGTTACAAAAAAGAATAATAAATTATGAAAAAAGTGATGAAATCCCCCCTCCCCCCCCCCCCAAAAAAAACATGACTCATGTATGAAAGATGCTAATTCCCTTTAAGTCACGAAAAAAGTTCACATGCAAAAATTGTGAAATCATCTTTGCTAATTCTAATTGTACCCTTTATTCATGAAAAACATTAAAAAAAGTACTCACGCAATGATCGTGAAATCAACTTTGCTAATTCCAATTGTATTCTCGTTCTCCGTTCGAACACAGATTCTTCTGTCACTTTTTATACTTGACATTCCTTTATTGGCCACAAATCAATTCAGTGCTCAGATTTTCAGCTTCGGTTTTAAGGAATTAGCGGGCGTTGTATAAGAAAAAAAACTATGAAGTCGACTTAAAACAAAATGTTTCATATTTGGCGAATTTTCGCCAATTGGAAGCGAGAAATTTCGCATTCAGTTCGAACTAGTGCAGGTTGTCGAATGTGCTATCAATGTATTACCGACTTTGATTCGTTTAAACTAGTTTCTACCAAGTTTTTATTATTTTCCATCAGAAAACGATTTTTATACGACATTTTTAACAGAAGATGTCCCTTTTATACAACGCCCGCTAATTCCTTAAAACCGAAGCTGAAAATCTGAGCACTGAATTGATTTGTGGCCAATAAAGGAATGTCAAGTATAAAAAGTGACAGAAGAATCAGTGTTCGAACGGAGAACGAGAATACAATTGGAATTAGCAAAGTTGATTTCACAATCTTTGCGTGAGAACTTTTTTTAATGTTTTTCATGAATGAAGGGTACAATTAGAATTAGCAAAGATGATTTCACAATCTTTGCATGTGAACATTTTTTCGCGACTTAAAGGGAATTAGCTTCTTTCATACATGAGTCATGTTTTTTAGAAATAAAGGAGACGCACAGGCTCGTATAAAAATGAAAGAGACGCACGGGCTTGGACAGAAATGAAGGGGATACACAGGCTTGGAGGTTGTCCAGAGAAGGCTATTACATAGACAGAGAATCATCTTGTTTCGCACAAGTTTTTCGAAATTTGTCAAATAAGGTAAATCGACAAAATTTTTCAAATCAGCGTAGCATTGATATTTAACCCTTAACTGGTATCCTGGGGTCACTCAGTACCCCAGGCACGCAGAGTTCGCTGTGAAACTTTTGGTTGTCTAAGTTGGTAAACTGAATTTATAATTAACTTTGTAATAATACTTTAAATTTCTACGTTTCTATTATTTTATACATTACCTAAGACCAAAATATTCATAGAGGTTCTTCTAGTGTCGACTTTACAAGTTTTTGTGCCCTTTTTTATTTGGGGCCTGCCACGACCCCAGTATACCAGTTGCGTTTGAAAAAAACAGTATACCAGTTAAGGGGTAAGATAATTATGGCGTACTGCTTGCAATGTCGAGTAAGACACATTAGTGACGAAAGTACGCTGAATATGCATCTCCCTCGATACTTTCCAAACTTTTGTGAAACATATTTTCACATAAGATTTGAAATCTCTGAAGTATTATGAATATAAAATTTTATTAAAATCCACAGTAGTTCCTACGCTATTCATTAATTTGATTGGTTTCCCATGAACAATATTTCAATTCACCAATAAACACACTAAATTAATTTTATTCCAGCACCAATAAATTGTGTGTTAAAAATATTGGATCACTTTGTTCATTTTCGATAAATTACCATTAGTATTTAAATTTCCTCCAACAAGACATTCTGCGCTCTCACTTCATTCGGGCACATTTTGTAGTCTCTACATTTACTATAACAAAGGGCCACTCTATTTCTATATGTTCTACGTTAAGTTGTAACTAAAATGTGGATTTTATATATTTACAGATAACACTAGTTTACAAAATTAAATAAATTTCATGTACATTTGATGAGAGGTGCCTTTTCTTATGGATTTTCTCCCGCTGAATTCGAAAATCAAGGTTAAAATTTTTTTTTAACAGTTTTTAAGATATTGTGATTTTTTCAATTTTTATATATCTTTTCACATTAAAAACCATTTCTGGAGCTAGATGTGCCCGATTTGGTCGTTCTTGGTACCAAATGAAAGACATTGAAATGATGAACAAATATGTATAATGGGATCTTTAATTGGTTAAGCGGTTCAAAAGATATTGATAAAAATAATCCACATTTTAAGAAAAATTAAATTTTTGAGCTTATTCTGTGGCCACGGAAAAATAGAAACCGATAAAAAACGTCCGGTTTCTCTTCATATGCGTAAACCTGATACTTTTACGCAAAAAATAACACCAACCAGAAGTAAATCGACCTAAAATGACAAAGTTATTAGCGATTGAGTGAATTAATGCAAATCCCACATTTTGACAAGTGGCGATGCCGGTGTTGCGACTCCCGTCTAGCGGCGTGCAGTATAAGCTTCTGAAGCGCGGAGTTCAGATTGAATCACCTAAATGTAATAGGAAAGGGAGACAAGGTGAAGCTCATACAAGCCCGAGGTGTTCGAAAATAGTTACAGATTCTTTTAATAAGGGAACCTCAAGATTATAAACTAATCGATACTAATCGATACTAGTCGATACTAATCGATACCCTCTTGGATACGGGTGTTTGAATAAATGAACTTCTCCTTCCTCCCTTCTCCTAGGTGTGCGATTCCAGCGCAACGTTGTTAGACGCTTGATTTCGTAAAAGTTGATAACCGAAAGGAATCGGATCAACGAATAAGAATTTAGCTAGCTAAATAGTAAATTTGCGATTGGCTCTCGGTAACCAAGCCATTTTGAAATTAACAAGAGGAAAAGCGAAGGGTTTTTCGGAGGCGTCACTCGAGCCCCAAAAGCTGTAACGAGCAGTCGCATAAAAAGTTCTTTAGAGTCGATATTGCGTTACAAACGTTTATTTCATTCATTAAAGTTACAAGTTTTGAGTTCCTTTTGTTCTTTTATTGTATTATCCTTTTATTTATTATCCGTTCTAATTACATTTATTTCTCGAACAATCCTCGTCCTAGGAGCAGAGTGCCTTAGCACTCCACGGGCATCGACACCTCGCCGAATTCCCTACTAAGAATCCGGGAGAACCAGCCGGCCACGCAACACCGGCAACGTTTTTTTTTCGTTCTCACGTTGACGCCACTGCTACAGCGAAAACTGACATTTCGTTTTGAATAAAACAACACAATTTTGATTGTATTACTATGTTCTCACCTTAGAGCATATATACATAGAGATCTCATTGGTATGGAATGCCATTATTTAATTTCATTCTTGTTCATTTTCTCTTGTATTCTTGTTACCATTTTATTCAATTCTAACAGGTGTAAATATGTCTCTGAAAATCCATTTTTTACACTCTCATTTGAATTTCTTTCCGGACAATCTTGGTCAGGTAAGTGACGAACACGGCGAGAGATTTCACCAACAAATTAAGACCATCGAGCGACGTTATCAAGGGTTTTGGGATGAAGCAATGTTGGCAGACTACATATGGTTCCTCGTGAGAGAAACAGATCCCAAAACCAAACGAAGACAGAGCAAGAGCCAAAACTATATTTATAAAATATTCTAAAGAATAAAGTTGGGTTCTTTCGTATGTTTTTTTACAATCAAAATTGGGTTGTTTTATTCAAAACGAAATGTCAGTTTTCGCTGTAGCAATGGCGTCAACGTGAGAACGAAAAAAACCGTTGCCGGCATGGCCACTTGTCAAAATGTGGGATTTGCATTAATTCACTCAATCGCTAATAACTTTGTCATTTTAGGTCGATTTACTTCTGGTTGGTGTTATTTTTTGCGTAAAAGTATCAGGTTTACGCATATGAAGAGAAACCGGACGTTTTTTATCGGTTTCTATTTTTCCGTGGCCACAGAATAAGCTCAAAAATTTAATTTTTCTTAAAATGTGGATTATTTTTATCAATATCTTTTGAACCGCTTAACCAATTAAAGATCCCATTATACATATTTGTTCATCATTTCAATGTCTTCCATTTGGTACCAAGAACGACCAAATCGGGCACATCTAGCTCCAGAAATGGTTTTTAATGTGAAAAGATATATAAAAATTGAAAAAATCACAATATCTTAAAAACTGTTAAAAAAAAATTTTAACCTTGATTTTCGAATTCAGCGGGAGAAAATCCATAAGAAAAGACACCTCTCATCAAATGTACATTTTCAGTGTAAACTAGTGTAATCTACGTTAGAGAAAAAAAATTTATTGTGACATAGCATTATATTAATTAAACGATTTTATTCAGCTTCGATCCTCTGTTTGCTTCCTGTATGTTTGCTTCATGTCTGAAAACTCAAATTTAAACCAATTCCACGAATCCAATTGTCTTGTAGCTTTGCAGGCGTGCGTAGTTTGGAAGGCAATATAATATTTCACTTAATATTAATAATTCACCGGAGGAGGTGAAAAAATTATCCAGTCATAATAAACACTATAATGTGTGTGAAATCCCCACAAAATTACCTTTTTTAAAAAAAAGGTACAAAAAAGAGCGCCAAGTATATAATCCCATAAAAAAGAATCCCATTTAAAAACATTGTCGTAAATTAATATAAATTTATTAATATGCTGTATTTAACTTTACAAAAGTAATGATATACAACAATTGCGCCAATTATCACACTGGCTATTTACACAAAGAACAAAATGTATTCAATAATATTAAGCAGATATATTTTTATACAAATCAATATTTTAATACGAATAAATATTTTATTCAAAATACTTGGCGCTACTCTCCGAAAAAATGTTAATTGTCTTGGGTAATAAATAAAACAAGAAAAGACACCACAGAGACAAGAAATAAGGAAAAAGATTTTATTGCAATTTATGCATATTTATTCAGTTTAGCAACACCAATTTGGAGAGCAGCGCCAAGTATTTTGAATAAAATATTCAGTATTTCCCGGCGCGGGTTGAAAAATATGGGGCCTTTTTCGTATAACTTTTGAACTATAAGATATATCGGAATGCAATTTGCGCCGAAAAATAAGGAAAAATTATTCCCTCTTAATGATTGATAATTTAACATATTTTACGTTTACTTAATTTTTTTTTTCATCAATTTTTCAAGCGTAATTGTTTAAAAAGCTTTTGCAAACTGTTTATTTGATAATGTATTTAACGCTGTTTTTAAAATTCGTGATGTTGATAAACAATAGGCTAGGACTTCCATTTCCGGTCTGTAAGGAGAGTGACGTGTGAGTGAGCCGAGCGTGAGATAGAAGTGAGATAAGGTGCTAGTAGGGCGGGTAGGGAGTGAAAAGTGGGTGTAGAGGAAGAAGAGGGAGCGGGGAGTGAAGGGAGAGATAGGGCGAGGAAAAGGGAAGTGAGAGAGAAGAGGAAAACAGAGTGGAAGCACGCGAGTGTTGAGGTTAGGGTAAGGAGGGAAGGATAGAGCGGGATAGGAAAAGGCGGGAGAGTGGAGAAAGAGGGTAGAGAGAGACACCGGGCGGTGAAGAAAGGAAATAAGGATATAGCGGAGACAGTAGATAAAGTAGAGAGTGAGAGAAGAGATAATAGGCGGAAGGTAAAGAAGATAGGATGGAAGGGAAAGAGGGAGAAAAGAGAGAGGTAAAAGGGAAAGAAAGGGTAGAAACAGAGAGGAAGGTTGATGAAAAGGAAGAAGAGGCGAAAAAGAGAGGTAGGAAAACGAATGCAGAGAGACTGGCAAGGGAAAGGAGCATGAGTGGAGGAAGCGTAGGGGAAATTACGGAACTGTGGAAGAGAAAGAGAGAGAAAGAGGAACAGAGTCATGGGGAAGAGAGAGAAACAGAAGTGTTCCAAAAGAGTAGGAAGGTAGGAACATCGCCAGAGGGAAATGGAGAGCGGGGAGGTATAGAGAGGCTAATAATGGAAATGAGGGCAGAGATGAGAAATGGTCTGAAGGAGGTGAAGGAACAAGGGAGAGAGGCGAGGGAAGATATGGCGATACTGAGAGAGAAAATGAAAGATTGGGATGAGAAGTGGAGAAGAGAGAAGAAAGAGTTGGGAAATAGAATAGAAAAGGTGGAAAAAAGACTAGAGGAGGTAGAGAGAGAGGAGGAAAAGATTAAGGAAATGGAGAAGAGGCTGGAGAATCTAGAATTGAGGAGAAAAAAAGAGGAGGGAGTAGGAGAAGGAAGGGGAGGAGAAGGGACGGGGAAAGACGCAGGTCGGGAAGATTGGGAAACAAGGGTAAAGGGGGTGGAAAGAAAACTTGAAAGGAAAGAGAGAGAAGAGAGAAGGAAGAACATTATAATCAAAGGGGTAAGCAGGGAGGGAACGGCGATGAGGAAGGCAAAGGAAGTGCTAGACGTGCTAGGGATACAAGGGAGAATAGAGGGAGTGAGGGAGCTCAGAGGAAGAGGGCAAGGGAGGGAGGAAGCGATGCTGGAGGTGAGATTGGAGAGCATGGAAGTGAAGAGGGAAATAATGAAGAACAAAGGAAAACTAAAAGGGAGAAAGGAAAGGATAGGAGACGACCTGACATGGAAAGAAAGAAAGATGCAGTGGCTGCTAAGGGAGATAGGAGAGGAGGAGGAAAGTAAAGGGAATAGAGTGAGAGTAAAGTACGGGAAGATAGAGATAGAGGGGAAAACGTGGTACTGGGATGAGCAGGGGGAGGTACTAAGAGATTGGAGAGGGAAGGAGAGGGGAAGGGCAGAAAGGGGAACAAAAGAGGGGCGAGAAGGAGAAAGGGGCAGGGAAGAGGGGGGAAAGACAGAAGGGAGGCAGGGAGCTGAAGGGTAAAAAAACTAAGGGGGGAGGGAGAGAAAAGGGGAGCGTCAGAACGACCGGAAGAAACGAAAAGCTGGAGGATAGCATTCTGGAATGTCGCAGGGGTAACAAACAAGGAGCAGGAATTTTGGAAGGGGATAGGGGAATGGGAAGTAATAGTGCTTTTGGAGACATGGATAGAAGAGAAGGGATGGAGCAGGATTAAACACAGGCTGCCGACGGGATACAGGTGGAAGACGCAGTGGGCCAAGAGAAGGAATAAGAAGGGGAGAGCGATGGGGGGCATAGTGATAGGGGTGAGGGAAGAGATGGAAGTAGGTCAGGGACGAGATCAGGGAGAAGAAGAGGGAATTTTGGTGGAAAGAATAAAGGCGGGGGAGGAGGAATGGACGGTGGTGGCGGTATACGTGAACGGGGACATGGAGAGGAAGCTAGAAAGGATCAGAGGATGGATGGAGGGACAGAAAGAGGGAGAGAGGACGATAATAGGAGGGGACTTTAACGCGAGGACAGGAATGTTGGGCGGAAGGATAGATGGAGGTGAGGAAGAGGAGGAGGGAGGGGGAAGAAGGTCGAAAGATAGGAAGATAAATAGGGACGGAAGAAGCTTAGTAAAACTAATGGAAGAGACGGGGTGGGAAATCTTGAACGGGAACATAGAAGGGGACGAAGAGGGGGAATATACTTACACGGGGGGAAGAGGGACAACGGTGATCGACTACGTGTTAGGGGATGAGGGGACGAGAAGGGGGGTGGAAAGGATGGAGATAGGGGACAGAGTGGAGTCAGATCACCACCCGATGGTGGTGACGATGAGGGAGGGAGGAGTGGGGGAGAGGAGAGGAAACAGGAGGGAGAAAAAGGTAGGAGGAGGGCGGTGGTCGGCAAGGATGAAAGAGGAGTATAGGAGGGGGATGGAAGGAGTGAGCATAGAAGGGGAAGCGATAGAGGAGGCGGTGAGTAAGATGGTAGAAAAGATTAAGGAGGTGATGAGGAAAGGGGAGGAGACGGGGGAAAAGGAGACGAGGCGGAAAGAGGGGTGGTGGGACGGAGAAACCACGGAAACGAAGAGGCAGGTGAGAAGAGAGCTAAGGAGATGGAGAAGGGGGGAGGGAACGAGGGAAGAGTACAAAAGGAAAAGGAGAGAGTACAAAGAACTGTGCGAGAGGAAAAAAGGGGAAGAGAGGGAGAGGCTGATAAGGGAGGTGGCGGAAGCGAAAACAGAGACCAAAGTATGGGAGATAGTGAACAGGGGGAGGAAAAGAAGGAAGCGGGTGGAAGAAAAGATAAAGAAAGAGGAATGGAAGGAATATTTTATGGGGTTGCTAGGGGGAGTGGAAAACAGAGTAAGGATGGGAGGGGAGGGAAATAGGAGAAAGGGAGAGGAAGAAGGAATAAGCAAAGAGGAAATAAGAAAGGTGTTGGGGAGACTGAAGGAGGGAAAGGCGATGGGAGGGGACGAGATACCAAACGAGGCCTGGAAATTTGGCGGAGAGAAGGGGGTAGAGGCAGCATGGGAGATCTGCAGGAGGGTATGGGAGGGAGAAGGATGGCCGCAGGAGTGGAAGGAGGGGTTAATAGCACCACTGGTGAAGAAGGGAAGGGGGACAGGGGTACAGGACTACAGGGGAGTAACACTCATGCCGAAACTGTACAAGGTGTATACAGCGGTCCTGAGAGAGAGACTGGAGCAGGAGGTGGAAGGCAAGGGGATGATCCCGGAAAACCAGGCAGGGTTCAGGAGAGGGAGGGGGACAGTGGACCAAATCTGTGTGCTAAACCACATGATAGGGAAGCAGTCCAGAAGGGGAAAGGGAAAACTTGTAGCGCTGTTTGTGGACCTGAAGGCTGCTTTCGACACGGTAGACAGGAGGAAATTATGGGAGGCAATGGAGAAGAGAGGGGTAAGGGAGGGGCTGAGGGAGAGGGTTAAGGAAATATATAGGGAGACAACCAGCAAAGTAAAGGTGGGAGGGGAGATAGGGGAAGAATTCTGGACATCGAAAGGTCTAAGGCAAGGGTGCCCGCTAAGCCCCATACTATTTAACCTGCTGATAGCGGATGTGGAGGAGGAGCTAGGGAAAGGAAATTGGGGAGGGGTGAGAATAGGAGGCAGGAGGATATGCTCCCTGGCATATGCGGACGACCTGGTGTTGCTGGCGGGAAAAGAAGAAGAGATGGAGAGCATGATTAGGCGGTTAGAAAGGTACTTGGAGGGAAAAAACTTAGAGGTTAACGTGGGGAAGACAAAGGTGGTAAGATTTAGAAAAGGGGGAGGGAGGGACAGAAAGGTGGATTGGAAGTGGAAAGGAAAGGAGATTGAGGAGGTAAAGGAGTTTAAGTACTTGGGGTATGTGTTTAAGAAAAACGGGGGACAGGAGGCGCACATACAGGACAGGGTAAAAAAGGCAGGGGTAGTAATGAGACAGGTCTGGGGAATCGGGAAAAGGAAGTTTGGAAAGGATTGGGGAAAGAGGATGTGGCTGTTTGATGCGCTGGTGTGGACAGTATTGGGGTATGGGGCGGAGGTATGGGGATGGAAGGAAAGGGAGGAGGTAGAGAGGGTACAGGAAAGGTACATAAGGTGGTCGCTGGGGATAGACTGGAGGACGCCAGGATATATGGTGAGGTAAGAGACGAAGAGGGAAAAACTGAGGATGTGGGCGGGGGGAAGGGCGTGGAGGTACGAGTAGAGGCTGAGCAGGGGAGAGGGAGGGGAGTTGGCCAGACTATGCCTGAAAGAGGTAAAGGAGAGGGAGAGGGAGGAGGGGAGGGAGCTGTCAAGGTGGGAAATAGAGAGAAAGGAGTTTAGGTTGGAGAGAGGAGGAAGTGAAGGAAATGAAAGGGAAAGGGAAAGAGGGGGGTACGAAGAGATGGAGAAGGAAGACAGTAGGAGACAGGCAGAGGAGAGAAGGGAAAAAATAAGGGAGTCCAAGTATAATAGGTGGTATAGGGAGATAGTGGCAAGGGGGATACCGAAGTACCTGGCAGCCGGATGGAGTGAAGAGAGGTACAGGAGGGTAGCGAGGTTTAGGCTGGGGAACGAAATGAGGGGGGGGGGGAGATACTGGGAGAAGGAAGAGGAGAGGAGATGCAGGATATGTAGGGGGGAAGAGGAGACGTGGGAACACGTGTTGGAGAGATGTGCAAGGGAAGAGGAAGGAGGGGAGAGAGGAATAGGGGAAAGGATAAAGGAAATTTTGGACGAAGGAGGTAAGGGAGAGGAATGGATGAAGAGGATAGAGGAAATGAGAGGGGAGGGGGAGGGAGGATCCGGGGAGAAAGGGGAGGGAAGGATGGAGGGAGAAAGGAACTGGTGAATGAAAGGAGGAATGGAGTGAAAGAGAGGAAATGGAAGTCGAAGGCGGAGGAAAAGGGAGGAGGCGAGAAATGAAAAGGCGTAGAGCTAAGAGGCGAATGAGACTGGCGTGGGATAGATGGGAAAGGAGTAGGCGCGGGGAGGGAGGGGGGAAAGCGACAGGCGAGAGTGCGGAGAGGGAGAGCGAGGAGAATGCGAGCGAGGCGAGCGTGGGCGAGGCGAGCGAGAGGAAAGTAGAGGATTAAGATAGAGGATAAGATAAAAATAGGATAAGTTTAGGGTAAGGAAAATGTAAAGGAGATTTGTAACCCTAAGGGGAATCAATAAAGCACACATACATACATACATAAACAATAGGCTAGTTGTTTCTGTATCATTACTATCATTACTTTCATAAATTGAAAAATTAAATTTTTATTCAATTATGTGTTAGTTCTGCAGACCTCAGAATCTATTGTTCTGGTTTTCTTTTTTATGCTTTTATCCTTAATGCGGTGCATACCTAGATCAGACGTAAGGGGTAACTAATGGGACGTGTCTTTTATTGTAGCGGTGATTGAATTTTTTTTCTATAATTTTTGTGTCTGAATGTTGTAGCTACTCAACGCCACGCCTATACCGGCTTCCGTTAATGTCATTTTTTGGAACGATGCGCCATTATTATGGCTTTTACAAGCAGGTGGCGAAAAATCTTTCTGTACAAGGGTATAGCGCCGCGGTCAACCCTGTCGTAGCTAAAATTTTTTAAATTGAGACGAGTACGATATCAGTTGACATTATTTTCAAACCTCATTATAATAACCTGGGGTGCGAGTGGTAAACCGATCATAAAAGCGGAGCGCGCGGCTCGACTACCTGGGCCGGGAAATTCCCAATACCTAGCTCTTTGCGATGCTAAAATTTTCGAAGCTCGGGCATCACTGCCGTCTAGCGATCGCTAGCAGCTCTCCGAACGCCCGGACGGTGCATGGTTGTAGTGGAATGCGTCCGTGAGGCGGTGTTGCCATTTTACAAGTTCGCGCGCACGCAGGTTGCAGGATTAAACGATGACCCTGTACTTGTATATACTATTTTGAATTTTATAACCTACCAAGCGCTAAGTGTCAAATAAAGTAAGTTGTCCGAATTTGGAATGTCACGAGTTTTTACACTACATAGGAGACTGAATTATTGTCTCAATTAATAAGGTAAGTCGCAAAAAATTTTTTAATAGATTTCTTAAGTAAAGTCGCAGACTTGGAAGTTGTCCGGAGATGGTTCGACTGAGATGCATCTCCTTTCACACAAGTTTCTGGAAATTTGTACCATGCATGTACAGAATAATATTGAATATATACAGAATATATATTGTAACAAATTGCATTGCTTTTAAATTGCTAGATATTTTTATACCAGCAATTTAGAGTTTTTATGTAACGTTTATATTATATATTATAGAAAAGAAGGGGACGCACAGGACTCCGATAAAAATGACGCACAGGCTTGGATGGATAGAAATAAAGGAATGCACAGGCGTGGAGGTTGTCCGGAGAAGAATAGATAAATAGACAGAGCATCTTGCTTCGCACAAGTTTATGGAAAGTGAAATAAGGTAAATCGACAAAATTATAAGTATACTAAACTAATTTTATTCCAAAACTAATAAATTGTGTGTTGAAAATATTGGATCTCTTCGTTCATCTTCGCTCAATTATTACCATAGCATTTAAATTTCCGGCAACAAGACATTCTGTCATACGCTCTCATTTCCTTCGGACACATTTGTAATCTACACTTATTATAGCAAAATGCCACTCTATTTCTATATAGTTGCTACGCTATTCATTAATTTTACTAGTTTTCCATTAACAGTATTTCAATTCACCAATAAATATTTTTATTATACTATACTAAACCAACACCAGTAAAAATATTGAATCTCTTCGTTCATTTTCGCTAAATTACCATTAACATTTTTTAAATTTCTGCCACAAGACTTTCTATCATATGCTCTCACCTCCTTTGGACACATTATGTAGTCTCTACACTTACTATAGCAAAAGGCCACTATTTCTATATAATTTCTATATAAATAAGTTCTACGTTAAGTTGTATATAACTAAAATTTGGCTTTTATATTATAATAATTAATATATTTACAGATAATCGAAGCATAAGATGATGCAGTGTTATCTACATCAGACTATGTACGCACAAATTTGCAGGTAGGGTTTTGCATACGCAATTATTCATTTATTGATCTTGACATATGAGCACGTGTGATAATTTATAAATAGTTATTAGTAAATGTGTCCTATTTTTCAGTTAACGAAGCAGGTGAAGAGAATTAATTCAAGAGCTGAAAGAGAATGTAACCCTACTGCACGAGCAAATGAAATAAGTACATTTTTATGTATATGTATATATAATCCCCATAAAAAACTTCAAAAAAGTAAAAAAATACGCCAAGTACATGAAATCATATAAATCACAAAAAATAGAAGATAATAATAAAACACAAAAAAATAAGAAAATATACAAATCACAAAAAATAGATGATAATAATAATCTTTGTAAAAAGAAGTGAGATCCCCTGTCACGTCCCGGGCGAAGGTCTTAGGGGACAATGACATAGGGGAATTAATGGGGGTCCAGGCGAGAATCTGAAATCCTGCACATTGTGTTTCGGGGGAGGTTAGGCGAGGACCTAGAATCCTACACACTGAGGATAGAAGAAATGTAGGCGAGGATCTTGAATCCTACACGCTGGGGTAGAGGGAACTTAGGCGAGGATCTTGAATCCTACACGCTGAGGGTAGAGGGAATTTAGGCGAGGATCTTGAATCCTGCACACTGAGGGTAGAGGGAATTTAGGTGAGAATCTTAAATCCTACACACTGAGGGTAGAGGGAATTTAGGCGAGGATCTTGAATCCTACACGCTGGGGTAGAGGGAATTTAGGCGAGGATCTTGAATCCTACACGCTGAGGGTAGAGGGAATTTAGGCGAGGATCTTGAATCCTACACACTGAGGGTAGAGGGAATTTACCATGGAAGGTTTAATGAACTGGGTTGTATCGGGGAGACACCCGTTAGAGCACTTGTTTTGGTTTGCCTTGGTAATCGGATTTACCTTTGCATTATTGTAAAAGACACATGCAAAATTCGACTAGTCATACGGTTAAGCGAAACCTATACGAAAGTAAGTTAGTAAACACCGTGATGCTTTCCGCGGTCGTTGCCCGTAATCAGCTTTTCCGGCAGCCTGTTTGGATTTAGGGATCTTCGTAGCCGAAGGATTGGCACAATAATTCGAAGCGTGATTTAAACTAAAACTGTTTATTCACTTTGTAGCTTTTTGGTAATATGCCATGCACTGTTATTGTGCTGGTTGTTAGGTTTTATAATAACGAGTTGGTGATGAACATAACATTTATATAGTGTTTATGAGTTATAGGATATGAGTATGAACATGAAATACAATATATGTTAATAAGTTAGAATGATTTAAGCAATAAGCGTCAATAAGACAATATAATATGATCGCAATGAGCGTTAATAAGCTTTAAGAATAGCAATACAATATAATATGAGCGCAATAAGCGTTGCGATACGAAATAATATGAAACAATAAGAATATGAATAATTGATATGGATGATGGTGATATACAGTGGTATTAATAGTAATTTTAATCTCTTACAATGCTTGATGATTGAAGATGGTTGATTTTAGTTTAAATGATACTTTGTCGAAGAGCGACCTTTCAACGAAGGTATTTCGTTGAAAGAGCGTGTGCTTTCGATCCTGGTATTTCGGCGAAAGAGAGTATCTTTTCGGTCCTGGTATTTCGGCGAAAGATAGACATAGTTCATTGTAATGAACAAGCTATGTTCATTGCCAACCCATTATTATAAACCGTAACAATCTGCACAATAATAGTGCATTACATATTATCAAAAGCTATAAAGTGAATAAACAGTTTTACTTTAAATCAGCTACGAATTATTGTGTCAATCCTTCGGCTACGAAGATCCCTAAATCCAAACAGGCTGCCGGAACAGCTGATTACGGGCAACGACCGCAGAAAGCGTCACGGTGTTTACTAACTTACTTTCGTATAGGTTTCGCTTAACCGTATGACTAGTTGAATTTCGCGAAGTTATTACATGTGTCTTTTACAATAATGCAACGGTAAATCCGATTACCAAGGTAAACCAAAACAAGTGCTCTAACGGGTCTCTCCCCAATACAAACCAGTTCATTAAACCTTCCCTGGTCGATTAGTGTGCAGAATTAAACATTACTCGCCTGACGTTCAAAAAACGGTTAGTGTGCAGAATTAAACATTGCTCGCCTGATTTTCCCTAAATCCTCAGTGTGCAGAATTAAACATTACTCGCCTGCCGTTCGAAACGATTAGTGTGCAGAATTAAACATTACTCGCCTGACGTTCAAAAAACGGTTAGTGTGCAGAATTAAACATTGCTCGCCTGATTTCCCCTAAATCCTCAGTGTGCAGAATTAAACATTACTCGCCTGCCGTTCGAAACGATTAGTGTGCAGAATTTCACATTTCTCGCCTGACGTTCGAAATGGTTAGTGTGCAGAATTAAACATTTCTCGCCTGACCTTCCCAAAATCTTCAATCTCCTGAATCTCACATTCTCCCGGCCGTTCGAAACGATTAGCGTGCAGAATTTCACATTTCTCGCCTGACGTTCGAAAAGGCTGGTGTGCAGAATTACATCGTTAAATACCTGATTTCCTCGCCTCCCGGTGCGCTGAACTATAGATTCGCGCCTGGATTTTATGTAAATAACCACTATGTCATTTGTCCCCTTAAATCATTAACCCGGGACGTGACAGTATACGGAGGATAATGCCGAGAATTCAAACGTTTAAGTAACAGAACCGCTATTTATTGAGAAGCGAATGACTGAGCAATGCACTTCTGGTGCTAAAGCAATTTACAATACTGCATATACATAAAGCATTGGCACAAACAATTTCGATAACGGTGATTAATATTATAATATAAACATAAGCTGAATTAGTAATAATAACAAACAATTTAATATAGGCAATAGAATCAAGCAATAGTAATTTTAGGCGGTAAGCATAAGTAATGGGGAAGATGACGCAAAGCTCGGCGCAGATGGCGCCACTAGCGCATGTACTGTGGATGTGCCTGAGTGCGTATGTGTGAATTGTTTGCGCGCGAAATTTTCATTTGTGTATTGTATAAAAATGACTGTGTGCTGGTGGCGTCACGGGTGGGAAAAAGTTGCAGTCATCTTCCTCATTGAAACGATATAAAACAAGAGAGTAAGCAAGAATAAATTGTATAAATGCTAGTAAACGATATAGATATAAAGCAATAAGCGTAATCAAGAGAAAATATTGTAAGCAACAAGTATAACAAAAGAAAGCAATATAAAGCGATAACGTAACCAACTAAATGATATAAATGCAAATAAGCAAAAGAAAAGCGGTGAAATAGAATGGTAGTCGCTTATAGTGATGTCGAAGGGCTGTGATCCTTTTGGGAACGTTGCACTGATGCGAAATGTAACACTGGATGGTATGTTTAACACTTATGATAAGGTTTAGAAGTATAGATATAGGAATTTTACGGTAAGAGATATAGTAATTTGCAGAACGAACTGACTCGCGTTGGGGATGTTGCCGAACTAGCTGTGCGTGGTCCATGCGACGCTGGTATTTATACAAAGCGATGGAATGTCAGGTATGTGGGGAATTTGCGGTATCCGTGATGATTCATCTTCAAAATATGTGTTATGTAATCGGCGCATATTGATGATTCATGCGTAAGATATGTGTCGTTATTGCGTGTTTCGGCGGTTCTTTCGGGGTTTTGAAAAGGGGGTACTCCACCCGTTGGATGGGTTTGGAGGGTTTTGATTGGGGTTCGAAGGTGGAGGGGGGGGGAGACATGGTCTCAAGATGAGCAAGCTTCAGTGAGGGACTTGTCTAAGGTTTAAATGTGGAAGAAGTTCGCGCCTCTAAGGCCGAAGAGGGGTGGGGGATCTGAAATATGATCATCTGGAGATGGGGACCGCTGAGGTACATCGTCCAAACAACCCGAAGGTTGAGGAAAGGGCTAAGCATTGAGGTTTCGTGATTAGTTGTGTAGTTGTAGAGGGGAATTTATATGGAGGGTGCTATCTAGGACTGGGCGAAAAATAGTGGGACGTCACAATAGCAATAAATAATTTATAAATTGAGTCATTTCGTAAAAAAATTTATTACATAAATATAGATAGAAAACCGATCTGGTTCACGTCGATCTGAACTCAAGTCATGTAAGATATTAAAAGTCGAGCAGACTTAAAATATAAACTCCTGCATTTAAATTATATCTTAATTCAACATCGAGGTCGCAATCATCTTCATATATATAGGTAATCTAACAAATGCGATAAACAGAATATGGAAGAAGGGGGAACTTTCTGGAAGAATGGAAAGAAGGAATAGTGAGTCCGATGTTCAAAAAAATGGAAAAAGGGATATGATTAAAAACTATAGGGGCATAACTTTGATGGATACGAGTTATAAGATATACGCGGAAATTCTAAGGAGAAGATTAGAAGAACAAATGGAAAAATGGAATATTATACGATACGCAGATGGGATTCAGGAGAAGGAGAGGAACAGTAGACGCAATAGTGGTAGTTAAAACGGCTATAGATATAGAAATCTAAAAAATGTGGGAAGCTATACTTGTTTTTCACGGATATGAAGGGAGCATTTGATAGACAGAAAAGGGAAGAAATTTTCAATGTCGCATTTGCAGAAAAAAAGAAATGAGCAAAGAACCGGAAGGACGAGTCCTAATACGTAGAAGGAAAATTTGGACAATTTCATACGCGGATGTAGTTGTGTTAGAGTAGTGAAGCTCATGCGTGTGCGATCGTATGTTTTTCGAATCGAATGAAATGAATGCCGTCGGTTAGACTCTCCCGCACGTACGGCCTGCTCACAATCAGTGGCCACTCGGAGGCACATTTATACTGCGCTATTTGTACATTAGAGTACTCCCTGAAGAAAAAATAAAAGTGCAATTTTTAAACATATTTTAGAAAGGACATGGTTCACCGAAACGTTAATTGAAATGAAAAAAAAAACAACGATGCGTCTTAAAGAGGAAAGTCTGATCTTTCTATTGCTTTATTGTTGAACGTTCTACAATGATTTCCTGGCTTTGTAGGTGCAATTAAAGCGAAAGGCTCGTTTTTTGCTTCAAACTTGAATAACTCAGGCAACGAAAGCTTACCTATAACCACCAATGAATACTGAATTTACACAGGAAAATCGTCGCTTAGTTTTTGTTAAGGAGTGTAGTAATAAAATAAATGATGTCATAAATAAACTTACTTGTTTGTGAGGCTGCGTATCAGTGTCGTCCATGTCATGTACGTCTGGATCGTGAATCTCAATTTGTTCGGGTTCGTCTTGTATCGCTTCCGCCGAGTCCAGAAGAGACATCTCCTCTTTGATGTTTGATACGCTGTCACTTGGAATGTCTTGATCTTTCGTAAATGACAATAAGTCGTAGTACCACAGTGTTGGCACATATATGTCATCAGCCTCCTTTCCAGACAGTGTGGATGCCACTACTTTCCGAAATTCTTTCCGGAATGACCCACGCAGACGTTGAATATTCTTACTCACAAAATCTCGGTTTGCATGCGAAAATATTGGTTTACAATATGCAATTAGTTTGTTGTAACACTCTGTACGTAAATTACGATTTTGATATTCGTTAGTTTCCACAGAGAAGGCATTGTTCTGTACAATGTAAGGAGTCCTGTAACTGCTTTAGTACTCCAACTTTACGCCGTCTGTCATAATTATGAGTAATTACCCAGCAAGTCACTAACGTAGCCGAACTATATGAATTACCACTTCGACTTTTCTTTTGATTCTGCCTTTTCTACGTGTTCTCACTTAAAACGTAAGCTTTGGTTCTTTCCTCCATAGGTCAAATTCCTAGTGGAGGTGGTTATGGCAAAATATAATTGGTTATGGCGTGACAAAAGGGGCTGATTCGAGCCCAGGATGAAATGCAAAACGCTTTCGTCCTTGTTCCCGAACCGCGCACAGTGGTCTGTCCAATAGCAATCTAGCGGGACAAAAGTCGCAGATCGTACATAAATCATCAATTAGGTGAAAATGTTTATTATTTGTATGAAAAACTCCATCCACGTTGAGGGCGTGGTAGTATGAGAGGAAGCTGGAGGAGGGGCAAGGGGGGAGGTGGCAAGGATGTGCTGGGAGGAGATTAAGGGGCGGCCGAGAAGAGGGGGGGTCCTGGGGGGATGGGAAGAGGAGAGGAAGGGGTTCTATGAGGAGAGGGGATGGGCAGTAGAGGAAGTGGAGAGGATGAGGGGTGGGGTGTATTGGGGGGGGGGAGGAGCTGGTAAGTATAGAGAAGAGATTGCAGGAGGGGGATAGGTGGGAAAGGATTAGGGAAGCAAAATATAATAGATGGTATTGGGCGGTAAAGGGGGTGGGGGTTCCTGGATACCTGAAGAAGGGGTGGGGGGAGAGCAGATGGAGGAGGGTGGCTAGGTTCAGGTTGGGGAGTGAGATGAGGGGGGGGGGGAGATATTGTGAGGATGAGGAAAAAAAGATATGTAGGGTGTGCGGGTGGAGGGAGGAAACATGGAAACATGTGTGGGAGGAATGTATGGGGTGGGGAGAGGGAAGGGGATGGCAGGGGATGGTGGCAGAAGTGTTGGGAGATGATGGAGAGGGGGAAAGGTGGATGAGGAGGGAGGAAGAGTGGAGGGGGAGGGGGGTACAAGATGGAGGAATGAATGGGTAAAGAATGGGAGTGAGAGGATGCGTGCGGAAGCGCAGGTCCGGAGGAGGGAAGGAGGAGCGGGCGCGGCGGTGGCGAACGAGCGAGCGAGCGAGCGATTAGGTGTAAGGAGTAGTTTTTTAAGGCGTAGATTTAAGGATGCGAGAAGTAGGTGTTAGCGAGAGAAGGGAGGAGGAGAAATTTGTATTGTAATCCCCAAGGGGCACAATAAAATATATATATAACACCATCCACGTAGTTTTACCACCCTGAAAACGTTCACCTCAGCCTTCAAGGGTTTTTAAAACCAAAATTCGTATTTTAGGGTTTCTTAAAATTTAGAAAGCGAATATGAACTGTATTTTGCAGAAAAAAATTGTTTACAACCACGTTATTTAGAATGAATTATACATTTTAGCTCCTGGCAGCGCCATTTTAGAAGATAGAATCATTTTAATTATGTATAAAAATTATGTAGAGTTGCAAATATTTGCAGCTATTACTTGTGAATATGTACTCTATAAAGCAAATAGAACAAAATGGCACAAAAAATTTCAGGTTCCATAAGGTTCCTGGATCTCTAGAGCTTTTCCAACGAAAGCTATTGAAAAATTCCATCATTTTTATGATTATATTTTAATTCTGTTCGTTAGAAATTAAAATACTCATGGCTGAAGATTGATTTACTACTTAATTGTACAACTGCAATCGATTATTGAAAATACTAGCTATTTAAATCGCGATACAATTAGGCACTTCTGATATGTAGCTGATTCTGACGCATTCTAACAATCGGTTACTAAGCGGCTACTAAACTTTATGAAATGCGTATAAAGTTGCATACCATATCATTCCGATATCTCTGACTCAGTAGCTTGTGGTATGACCAAGATTCAATAATTTTGGATGGTCATGATTTTGGACAGTAGTAATACAAGGCGGTTTCCAACTCTGGTGTGCTGAGGGGAGCGCGGGGCGGGGAGAGAAGTGAGGGCGCGCGGGGGAACGCGGCGGAGGGAAACCTGGGCGAGGGGCCTGCGAGGAGAGGAAGACAGGTTGCGCGCGCACGCGCCGCGGAGTGGAGGGAAGCCGTAATCGTGGAGGGGATCAGTCCGGGCCGAGCCGCCGCGGAGGCCTCTCCAGACCTGGCCCACCGTCGGAAATTTTTTAGAGGGAGGCATTGACCCGCGAAAAAAATCTCTTTCAGAACTTGGCCCACCCGAAAATTTATTCAGACCTAACCCAAGGTGGGGACTGTCCTAGAAATTTTTTTTCCAAACCAATAATTTATCAGAAATTGTTTCGGACGATGCCGGGAAAGATCGGCGTTTCTCGACACCGCGTCTTCGAGGGAATGAGACTGAGCATTACTTTAAAGTTAAAATTCTAGGAGGGAAAAAGACACTACTACCTAGGGCAGGGGTGCACAAGGGAGCTGTTTTAGCGCCTAGCTGCGAGCAACCCGTTTGTCCCATTGCTACGGTTAAAATCGGTGAGGAGAACTGCAGTAGTGTACGTGCATGCTCGTAGGCTCGTAACGTAAGTATATATGGCTGGGTTCAAGTCATACCAAATGCACGTACACTACTGCAGTTGTCCTCACCGATTCTAACCTTAGCAACGGGACAAACGGGTTGCTCGCAGCTAGGCGCCAAAACAGCTCCCTTGTGCACCCCTGACCTAGGGGATAGAATCGCATGCATTCTAAAGCTAACAGTATTTCAAAGCGTTCCGATTTAACGTCGCCGCGTATCGCGCGATAGCATGCGTAATATGAGTCGTCCGGAGCAGCCGTGTGGGATGATGTCATTTGATGGCGCGAAGAACGCTCGAACGAAACAGAATTATATGACATCTGGAGAATTCCGAAACGTCGAATCTTAAAATTATGTGGCGAGGAGGAGAACGGGTAAATAAAATTGAGAAATAATATACGTTTATGATATATATATTGTTACAAATTAAAAATTGATTATATTTATTTATGAATTTCTCTCTGGCGTTTAGTCCACCAGTTGAATATTTTAAATACATTTTGCAAGGCACAGTGCTTTGCGTGTCTGCCACATCGCAGAGTATCAACTACATTTAGCTTATTTAGAGATTGTATATCCTCGTAGTCAATGTCCAGCGTCTCGATGATCACGTCCGCTCTCGTACTTTCATCGAAGAAATCCGCAAGCCATTCGCGTTTCTGCAGCCCTTTAACGTACACGACATGGCACGTGTCATCTTCTTCGTCAATCGCATCAGCTACAGCTTTCGTAATTAGCTGTTTAGCCATACTGTATGGAACTTCTCCATCGTCCCAGCGTAGCCCATGATGTTTCGTCGTCAACCACCGGATGCTTGATTTGTCAGATTTCGTAAGAAGATATTGCGGCATCGAACTCCGAAAAATATAATGCGAGAGAATTGTTCCCTTTCGCAGGACAGCCACTTCCTTGACGACAAATCTTCCATCGACGATGAACCCTTGCAGGTCAACAAATGTTGGCGCGGACATTATCGATACAATTTAGAGGTCCGCTCGCTTCCAAGACAGATGGGGGAATGCAGTCTTTCTCGTAAAGCATCTCGATATTCACGATGAAATTTTCTTTTTGGTACGAATTTGACACAGGAGAGGGCAGGCAATTTAATTCATTTTGCGCACCACGTTTGTCAGCGGATTGTATTCAACCACCCGATCGTGCAGAAACAGACAATAGGCCGTAGTATTTGCCGGTACGTTCTCTTTACACTCGATTTCTATTCGCACATCCACGGTGCCGCTTTTAACCGACACATTTTGTCGCGAGCAATCAATCACCACGAAGGGACCAAATTCTAAAAATACAGCCACGGTGAATAATCCATCGTCACAGTTGTAATATGATTACCGAATTGCATGTACATGTGAAACAAGATGGCATGCTTATCCATGTCAAAGTCCACCTGCATATCATCATATGGGTGAAAATCCGAGTTGAGAAAAGCTTTTACATTGGTTAATTTGCATTTGTCGAACATAGTAGCATCTTTGGACATATCATTCTTTCGATCAGTCTGTACAGCAAGGATAATGACACGCGGCTTCTCCAACTGCGCAGATGCCTTCACGGCCCATGAGTATTTGGTAGTGCTTTGTAAGAGAGGATATTCGTACATATCCCACGATTGAAAACAAATGCTCAGGTTTCGTCCACTGTCCAAAGTATGTAGCAACGATAGCTTATTAACGTCGTTCAGCGTCACATGAGGCATCCGCCATTGTACTTTAACTAATTGAATTTCTGGTTCCAACATCGGCGATTCAATTAGAACATTGTTATCGTTGCGCGATCGTATTAAAATCAATTCGTGACGCGCATTAATAATAATACGTTTATAGTACTCGCAAAATCCCAGCCAATATTTCAGTGGGATACAAAAATTGAAATGATTTTTCACTTTTATCCCATCGCGTCGTTTCAAGCCCTATCCGGCATTCTCCATATTTTTTTCTTCGCCAGATGTCAGCGATACATAGGTTTTAAGCGTGCTAGTTATTCCGACGTTTCTGTTGCGATCAATTTCCACACCATTCAGCTCGTATCGAATCTCATCGAATAAGAACGCCATGCAATTATTTCCCAATGTCACCGTTAATGTATCGTTTGGCTTATTTATCTTCAATTTTCCCTCCACATAGAGGAAACTTTCACACGGCAATGTGTATAAATCCTGCTGTTGTATGGGTATTCTTATCTCATCGCTGTACCCAAACGTTGTGTTGACGTATGGGTTGTATGTGTGAGTCTCGAGCTTGACGATGCGATCATCAAACGTCGGCTTCCCCCCAATGCTTAGAATGTCAACCATTTTTCAACTTAATTGCGCACAATGAATCCCAAGGATTTAAAAAATGCAATGTTCACAGCAGTGAGTCTCCTCTTTTTAGCGTGATCAGAACTGTTGTTGTTGTTGTTGCAAACACTTTGGTTTAGAAGAAACGAGTTTCTGGAGTCGTTCAACACAAGCATCTCTTTCGTTCGCACCACACGTATTATCGTCGTCGCCGTCGTACATGCAATCTGATGGTAATCTCTTCACCTTGATACAACCCGTATCGTTAGATCCGTAACGACCCGTGCGGTGATTGGAAGGTAAATGATCTGCGCGGGCGTTTCCGATATCTTATATCCTAGTGGGACTCTCGGAGAAAATTCATGTATCGTATGTACGCGCTTTCCATTGTTGTACGCGCCAGCAGTCGCGCTGCATTCTACGCGAATAATGTTCACGTTCATGATATTAATCGGATCGTCTGATTCGTGCCACCGCCCTGGTTCCAACTCCCAATTCGTCGAGAATCCCAGTAACGATCCAATGTTATTGCGCTTCGTAAAGTCTACGGTGAACGAGCACTACAGCTCGGTTTTCATGGTATTGTTGTTGGGACGCAAAACTATAGGATACACATCGTCATCGTCATCATCGGTGCCGTCGAGATTTTGAGGATACCGCTCGAGTAATCGCTGCCTCAAATACTTGGCAATGGCGTCTAGTTCGTAGGAGCCGTGGGGAATCGTAATGTATTCAGGAGTGGTGTAGATGCTGTTGCTGATGTCATAATTTGCGGTGAAGTAGAATTTATCGTTGCTCGAGTCGATGTTCGGTATTGTATGATAAGTTTCAAAGGTTGTTAGACCAAGCTCGTAATCATCGTCGCTCAAATCTATGGGTGGAAAGTAGCTCACCGCGAGGGTGCTACTGTTGCCGGTTAGAGTGAATGTTAGCGACATATTCCAAGCTCTACGACTCGATTAGTACTGAATCAGAGTGGTGGGAAGTCAATCCTTAAATTTGGTGCCGATCGTTTGTAGAAAGCGTAGACATAGTTGCCCGCAATTGCTTTGATCGTACTTCTGATAAGCCGTTCGATTGTATTCGATTTTCACAGCATCTTTGTCCAGATATTGTACCAATTCCTTAGGCGGCCGAAGATTCCCAAAGCTGTCGAAATATATAGCTCGACACCCTCTCTTCGCATACGCTATCCAATGAGTTCCCGACCCCTCGACATTGTCCAAATTTACGATACCGCTCTCGGTTCGACGTACTCTTCCAGCTGGTAGCGCGTTGCGCATAAAAGCACCTCTAAAGAATGGAATATGCATACGTTTTGCCAACTCAGCCAATTGCACATCGGTAGTTATGCCCACAGGCATATTTATTTTCTTTTCCACGTTTTTTTTTTCGTATTCCCTGTCCGCGCTTGTACGGTGCGAGATGAAGTCCGCGACCTTCCATGGAGCGATTATGACGCTGCATTTCCTGCAGCTGATGTTGCGCCGCCTTATTATCGTTTACCCTGGCTATCCCCGCCGCTCCACCAGCTAATGATCCGAGAACACCTAGCAGCGGTAGAAGTGGTAATATACCACCCCGTTTTGCCACCGGAAGAATCCGCCTTTTTTTCAATGCTCTCTTCGTAGTAGTATTGCGGGATTTTGTTTTCACCCCCATTCCGATTTTCGTCTTGGCTTTCGTAGCTGCCCAAACAGCTGTCGCAGCACCTCTTTCACCCAGAGTCGAGTCTCGCGCAACGATGCGTTTTCGCGCTTTGTCAGCGAGTGCGTTATCTGCCACGTGCCTTTCGTCGAGGTCGTTGCTACGCGAATACGCAATATCGTGTTCGCGACACGCGGCGCCCAACGGATTGATACCTTGATCCCCTCTAGCCAATCGTTTTATCAGATGAGTTCCTGGACCATAAAACTGATATCCTGGAATATGTAATTCGATAGGTAGTGCGTTTATCGCCCGATTTAACAAACCACGACCTTTCTTCACTCTCGTCGGCGACATTCGTTGCAGTTTTTAATCAATGGTGCTGGACCTTCGATATGCGTTCGCTGGCAAGGGCGATTATAACGTTCCAAGCACCGACAATACTGCTGAACCTCAGAATCGGCTTTTATATGTTCGGGGAGCCTGTCCCACAACTGATTAATGTGTCTTTCAAACTCTCTGAGTAGAATAATCTTTGGAATATATTTCAACTGCTCAGAGGTTAGGTCTCGAATATCGCAATTATCCGGCAGGATCAGAAGTATTTTGAATACTGAGGTGTTTCCGCTTCGGCGCGGACCTATAAATAGGACGTAGTGTCGTCGCTTCGAAAATCAGTTTTCGCAGTTCACATCGAGGATGCGATTCGTGCGACAACCTGTAAGGATACGCGTGACAAATTTTGACGATAAATCGGAAATGATGTCACCGAATTCGAGGCGTAGACACGGTAGCATGCTACCAAACACTATCCGCTGTGTTATTTGCGGTCCATCGAATTGTGGAAAAACCAACGTGTTATTATTATTATTATTATTATTATTATTATTAATATACGGGAAAACCCATAGTATACGAATTAATATACAGTAAGAATTACAGAGTCTGAGCACAAATATTAAACAGTATTAAGTGTGTAATAAGATTAATAAAATGGTAAACACAATTAGAGGAACAACCTTGGTATCACATGCAACACAGCTAGCATGTTAAAACCAATTTTTGTTACTCTATTCGCATATGTAACGATGTCCTGAACGAGTTTAGGGACCCCAAAAAGGGTCAACGCCGCAAAAGATTTCGTTGGCCACTATCATCGCTCTATTAATTGGGTCAACTGCAAAGTGATAGTATTTTGGATGACTCGGAAAGAAGAGCGGCCTAGTACGCATATGCCTCACGGGGGCATTATAGGAAACTAAACCAAGAAGTTCAGGGCAATCAATATACCCATTGATGACCTTGAATAGGAACATCATGTCAGCGATATGCCTACGGACCTCCAGAGAGGCGATGTTAAACATATTCAATCCCGGTCGATAATCATGATCATCCCTACCCATTGGACTGCCAAGAATACGCGATGCGAACCTTAGAAATTTGTGCTGCACCCTTTCTATAGAGTTAATGTACTTTGCGTGCCTAGGATAAAACCCAAGGTCCGCATCGCCCTGCCAGTACAGTGTGCATAATGAGGTCTAAAGTCAAAGCACGGTGTTATACAGACGCCAAGATCCATAACTTCGGAGACTTCATTAAGGGTAACATCATTCAGTTTATATGGGTACTTCACGCAAGATCTGCTACGGGAGGCCCTAAGTACCACACATTTCGCAATATTAAGCCGCATGTTATTCGTTGAACACCATTGCTCCAATCTATCAAGGTCACCTTGCATATTTATTGAATCCTCGACATCACGGATAACCCTGTAGACTTTGAGATCATCTGCATATAACAGGAAATTTGTATATGAGAGTGTATCTACAAGGTCATTGATAAATAAATTAAACAGCAAAGGACCAAGATGCGAGCCCTGAGGAACGCCCGAGGTGACACTTATTGAGGAAGAGAGAGAATTTGATACCTTCACCATCTGCTCACGCCCCGTTAAATAGCTTTCAATCCAGTTTAAAAGGGGCCCACAAAACCCCAACATGATAATTTATGAAGCAGAACCGAATGGTCAACAGTATCAAAGGCCTTCTGGAAATCAGTGTAAACAGTGTCAACCTGCAGACCCTCATCAAGGGCCCTAGATACGTAACTATGGTACAGGGGTAGATTCGTAGCAGTTGACCGTTTCGGAGTGAAGCCATGCTGTTCAACACATAGAGAGCTTGTAATCTGCGGAGATAACAGATCGGTGACAATCTCCTCAAAAACTTTTGGCATCACGGAAAGTTTACTTATGGGCCGGTAATTGCGAACATCAGAACGATCCCCAACCTTAAATACTGGGGTTACGAGGCTAGCTTTCCAGACGGAGGGAAAAATACCGCTAGTTAAGGAGGCATTCAAAATGTTCCAAAGGGGCCTCGAAAGAACATAGCTGCACTGCTTGAGAAGTAAAGGAGGAATGCCATCAGCCCCCGGGCCCTTATTAATATCAAGGGCATTAAGTTTGGAAAAAATATCCCCAATATTAATAGAGAGTAAATCCAGATGCAAGCTATTAACAGAAGAGTGGGAAGTGCTCAAGGCTGGGGACTGTCCAATTGGAGATGTATATACGGACCCGAAGTAAGTAGAAAACAGGTTCGCAATCGCAGAGTGCGATGATGCCAAGGAACTCCCATAATGCATATTGCTAGGCAATCCATGATTACCACGCTTGTCATTTACAAAGTTCCAGAAACTTTTCACATTATTCCGTACATTACATTCAACGGTGTCAACATAAGCACTATAATCCTTTTTCGTGAGACACTTACACTGGGCTCGGAGATAGGAGAAATTCAGATAGTCGCAGCAAAAATTGGAGGTTTTATAGGCTTTATGAGCAATCTTCTTATCATTAATAAGTTTTTTAAGTCGCGGTGAAAACCAGCGTGGATAGGACGAGCGTTTATGCAATTTTACCGGAATAAAGGCATCAATTGCCGCATGAAGATGCGCATAAAGATGCTCAACGGCAGCCTCCGGGTGAATTCCTCCAGTCTCCAAATCCCAATCCACGACATTTAAATAATTAACCATTCCACGATAATCGCCATTTTTAAAATCCTTGTAGGTGATCGCCTTTTGGCTATGGGTCGTAGATGGGAGTAAATACCGTAGACAAAGTTTCACCGGTGGATGATACGGATCAGGAGTAATAAAATGATCGGTTACTTTGTCCACCGCTACATTGGTGTCATTAACAAAGATTAAATCTTACATAATACCGAATTCGTTAACAACAGTATTCACCTTGGCAAGATTACAAAAATTATAACCTTCCTGTAAGAGGTCGATGGAAGTTGACTCATGGGAAGAAGTCCCAGGTTTTTTGGAACACCGCGAGAAAGGAACATGGGACCAGTCAGCATGGGGGAGATTGTAATCCCCCAGAATGCAAAAACCGTCGTTACTATAAGATTGGAGAATCTCCGTAACATAAGCAACATGGTTATCATACAGCAGCGGCTGCAAGGCCGGCGGGAGGTATAACGCACCGACAATAACATGCCCAGTTTGAACACGCACACGTACAAAGACCTGTTCAAGATCAACCCGACTAGGAACGATTTGAGTGCAAGACAACGTATTCCTTATTGCTATCAAAACCCCTCCCCCTCTAGAGAAACTACTAGTGAGGGGAGATCGATCCACCCGGAAGATATTATAATCGACCAGGCCTAGCTCCGAAAACGAGATAGATGCGTTCAGCCAGGTTTCGACAAATACAATAATGTCATACGTACTAGCAGAACACAGAATGGCGGAATTTAAATCTAGTAGTTTTGTTCTCAGTCCACGGACATTTTGATAATATACTATGGGATAGGTTGTCAGTTTTTTGAGGCAGGACCCCTGGGTCTCCTTATCGGCACAATGTTCGGCACGCCATGGATGTAACGGATTGTCTTGCTTGTATCCCCTCCTTCCTGCAGCTCACGTAACTTGGCTCTGAGATCAGCTAATGTCTGACGTTGCATCAGGGTCTTGTCGTCGGTAATTTTACATGGTCCTGAGTATCGTGACTTCTTCTTAAGTATCTCCTTAACGGCATTAGGAGACTTGAATTCGACACACAGTGGTCAAGATGATGCTGCTGACGGTGAATCCTTCCGTTTACCAAGCCTCCGCACTCTTATGTCCGAATAATCCCTAGGCAAGATCTGATTTAATATTGTCGTGACATTCTCGGAGTCAGTGTTGACAGTGTCCGACGGGGTATTTGGGAGTTCCGGCAAACCGTGAACGATGATGTTCCCTGCTCTAAATTGTCTATCGTTCAACTCAGCAAAAGCCTTATCCATACTTTCTGAAGTTGATGTAGACTGCTCGCCCGTGGACAAAGAGTTCTGTTCAAGAATTCTAACTCGATTGGAGAGATCATTAACGGTAGACCGGATTTCACTTAGCTCGGATCTATTGCACGCAACCATCTCGGAATGAAATTCATTAAATTTCTTGTCCATTAGGGCACTCATAACTTCGCTTATTTCACCGTTCGTCGGATAGGAAGGAGTCGCCGTAGCCGACGGAGACTCAACGACGTCAACAATAACAGCTGGTGTAGACGCTACACGGCCACAGTTTAAAAGTCTACCGTTATCACTGGGATGACCTGTCCGGGCAATGCACGATGCCCCAGCATGGGATATAAGTCCACAATCGTCACAGGACACAGGTTTAGCCACACTTGAACCGCAGCCCTTGCATTTCTTTATTGGGGGAGCCATGATATCACCAAAGAGCCGTAAGAACAGGAATCCTTAAGACAGTTATAAAGGACTAATGGATTCGAAGAACAGCGATTTAGAATAAATCTTGGAATCAGCCACTGAATGATGACACTGGTACAGGTACAGGCGTAAATAATTAATACTCAGTGCTGCTTAGCCAATAATCAAGCTCGAAGAGAAGAAATCTAACAAAAATTGCACTTTAAAACTTCGAAGAGACTGTGGATGTTCCAACGGAATCAGAGAACACAACAAAACACGTGTTACTTCAACAAACGACAATGACAGACTGATGGTGAGCTTGTTGGAAAGTCCACACGGTGTCCGCTTCCAGAACGTGTACGTGTATTCCAAGTCGCTGCAACAGCCGAAATATCAATATTTGGAGAATTTATTGACTCCGATAGATGAAATTGGCTACTTTACGCTTTCGAATAACAGTGACGTCATCCCACCGAGCGAATCGCTTCCGAATTCTATTTTTATCCTTGATGACCTGGCATGTGACAAGCAAAATACGATACGAGAGTACTTTGCAATGGGGCGTCACTCCAACGTTGACTGCTTCTATCTCTGTCAGACGTATGCAAAGATTCCTAAACATCTTATACGCGACAATGCGAATCTGTTGATTCTGTTTAAGCAGGATGGTACCAACCTGAAACATGTGTACAACGATCACGTAAACACCGATATGTCATACGAGGATTTCTGCGCGTTGTGTCGTAATTGTTGGCAACGAGAGTATGGTTTCGTGGTAATAGACAAGGATAGCGCGATGTCCAATGGACGTTATAGAAAGGGATTTAACGAGTTTGCCATACCGTGAGATGGTCAATCGCTGTCAACACTTCGATGAGAAAGCAACGTCTGCGGTACAACGATGATGATTGATATCGATAGTCAGGAGGTTAAGGATCGCGAGCGGATAGCGAAGGAAATTGCAAAAACTAGTGCAGCCATTCGCAAGAAACACTTGACTTTGAAGAGTGGCAAGATGGAGGAAGATATCGCGTTGGAGAGATACTTTAAACCTATCGTCGAACCCTTGAAACATATAGTGAAAAACACCACAGATGTTAACACATCACAGACGAACGTTGACGTTGAAGAGAATGATACATTAACCCCTAAAACAAAAATTCACCCAAAAGGGAACACATCGACGTTGAACAGAAAGAGGAAATCGCGCGCGTCATCGGATTATTCACTCGTAACCTCCACACCAGTTCAATCGAAGCGGAAACGACAGAATACTACGTTAAACGAGCCTCCGGTACCTATCACGCCAATAAATACAATTCCTCCTGTACAATTGCTCTCAGCCAATGATGGTGATTATGATGATGACGTTTTCGAAACTTCTCCCAATGAGTCATTTGTGACATTTATTAGACAACAACTTCAAACATCCGAGGGACAAGAAACGCTTCGCAGTTATTTCGGTCCGCTGGGGCAAAAATACATGGATGTAATCCTAAGTAGGGATAAAGATAAGACCATAGACTATGTATACGGTGTATACTTTACCAATAATAAGATGATGCTGGGGAATAAGGCTCTCGATATGGACAAGGATGATAATATACTCATCGATGGTGTAAGATACAAGGGAACGCCCGGCCTTTACGAACTGAATTTCAAGAGCAATCCAGACGATGCTGTATACACCGAGGCCGATAAACAAAAATACAAAAGTATACTGCTTGCGACGAACGCTCACAGACACGAACATGGTGCTCGCAATCGCATATTGAGCAACAGGGGATACAAGTACAAATATGTAATTGCGCCCCTACTCCCCCGTTCATCAGCTAGAAGGGCAGGGAAAGGTCTAAGGACACCACGACTCATGACGGTAAACGATAACAATATCGATTACGTGCACTGGGACGATCCCAACGAGCTGGTCGATAGACTTAAATTGCTCATTGCATCGCGCGCGGCAAGTCACACGGGTCTCGATAACGAAATCGCATCCATCGAGGAGGAACTTCGCGAGGCGGGCCACATTGCATAAATTAAACCGCACGCCGTGTCGCTCGAGAAGAGTAGAACAGCTGGAATGGACTACTACAAATGGAACGGTTTGCTTCGAAATTACATGCGAGATAACGCTCTTTGCATGACCGATGTTGACTTTGATGCAAAATCACGCAAAATACGACGGGTAGCGCATCCCACGGCTGACACCGATGCTGTCAATAAACTGTATATGGAAAAGAGCATTAAACTTTTGAGAGAGCAACAGGAAGAATTATTGAGGAAGCTGGTCGTGTTTCAGAGAGATATTCTGACGTTGTAAAATAGCGTTAAAAAGATATCGCAGGCGTCGAATTCTATCCCGCAGCAACGCTGCGAAGGAGAATCGTGCGAGACGGTTGATCTTGTCCAGAATTTCCTCCGACCGATGGGGAGCACATAAGGCGCGTACACGATAATTATCGCATCATTCGTGTCGAAGACACCTCTGTGATCAAACATGCCACCATTATAGACATCCAAGAGTAAAGAAAACCATGGTCGCAAGAAGCGACAACTCGTTGAGGAATTGCACGCTCCAGCTCGATTACATTTCCCGCGGAGGCGCGTCATAGTGCACGGATACGACGATCTGTGGTAAGCTGACGTTGTAGAAATGCGTCCTTACTCGCGATTCAACCAAGGTCACCACTACATACTCACCGTCATCGATGTGCTGAGCAAGTATGCCTGGGCGATGCCGTTGAAGAGTAAAACTGGCGCTGAGGTGACTAAAGCGTTTGCAAAGGTATTTAGAGATCGATATCCGATAAATTTGCAAACCGATCAAGGAAAAGAATTTTACAACGCTGATGTGCAAAAACTATTGGCAATGCATGACGTTAATCATTATTCGACGTATTCGGTGATGAAGGCCTCCGTCGTGGAACGTTTGAATTGAACTTTGAAGAACAATATGTGAAAAATGTTTACACGCAATGGTACCTACAGATGGATCGATTTGCTATCAAGTCTTCTCGCAGAGTATAACGCGCGAAAACATAGAACCATCAAAATGCGTCCTTGCGATGTTATCCCTGCGATCGCTGACAAGCTGCTAACCACCGTGTACAACAACGTAAAGATCGCCGCTTCAGCGAGATTCAAGTTGGGCGAGTTTGTGCGCGTGAGCAAATTCAAAACCATCTTCGATAAAGGCTCTACGCCGAATTGGACAACGGAGGTGTTTAAGATAGCCAAAGTACAAGCAACTGATCCCGCGACGTATCTGCTCGTCGATTCCTGTCGAAAACCCGTTGCCGGAGCATTCTACGAACACGAGTTGCAACGCGTCACCGATCCTGTTGTGTATCTAGTGGAAAAAGTCTTACGTAGGAAGGGGGATAATGTGTACGTCAAGTGGTTGGGTTCGCACAATTCTTGGATATATAAAAATAATGTATTGTAAAAAATAATAATACATGATTCAATAAATACAATGATACATATACATGTGCAAATAATTTTTTTTTATTTCCATACATGTGCGAAGAATATTATACAATAAATACAATAGTTTCTATTTCACAAGGGTATATTATAATGTCCCCAGGGCAGAGTGTCGGTCGAATCGGGTACGATATATCGCTTGTCATCGTGCGGACTTAGAGCGATTTTGGATTCCGAAATGGTGTACATTTTGTGCAATTTAGACCGTATGCACATTGTCTGCGAACCATTTCGATCTCCCTTTTCAAGCACTGCGCGTAGTCGTCGAAAGTTATCGTTCTGGCTATGACGTTGGTCTTGACGCCTTTCGCTTTCTTCGTATGTTTTTTACCGTATACGCGAAGTGCATACATTTTCGCTCTAAGACCTACGAATTCGGTCATTATCGCACCGTTATTTTCGTCCTTCATCAGCCCTGGAACCTTCTTATTTAAGCGCGGCATATTATATACATTGTCGATGGGATAATCGCTGGTGTCGAATCTGTCGATATTGTGCTTCATAGATTCATAGATATCGTCGCATCGAATATGATAAATGAGGCTGTCTGTGTCTGTGTATAGAATTTTACAATTTGTTCCATGCTTGGGCGACATGTACTCGTGGTGAAATTCGTACAAACAAATTTTTGATATGTCCAGAATGCACATACCCACGTATATCGGTTTGTTGAATTTCACCTCGAGCTTTCGCAATTCAACAGCTATTAAATTTTTCGAAAAAACATTTCGGCTGTGAAAATTCGGTTTCGCGATCATTGCCTCCGCGCCATATCGCCCATCCCAATGCGTTAAAAGTTTTACATCCACATGATTTCGTACATTTTCCATGGTTTTACCGAATACCGCGTTGTTCATCAATTTGTACAATTTTTTTTCAAAGTCGTTTGTCGCGCTTGTTCTAAACCGTGTGTTGAGTTCGATGTAATCGCGGAGCCAGGGTGATTGAACGAATTGAAGCACGCGGTGTATCTTTGTAATACGAAGACCGTGACGCATGCACTGCTGCAGGTTGCGATAATGAATAACGTAACGCTGCTTATCGTATACCGTCGCGAGTAACTTGTCCTGTCTGCTGCCGGGTGGTTTGGCACGCGTCGGACAGAACGGTAGATCGGCATGAATGTTGTGCAGACGTTGCGGATATTCTAGATCTACCTCGAGAATGTATCCCGTGGACGAATCGACAGCGATTGAAGACACGTTAAAATTTGTGACATCTTCGACCCATTGAAATTTAGCGTACGGCAGAGGCTGACACATTGCCCATCCATACAAATTGTTCACGTCAACGTACATCAAGTACGATGACTCTTCCGATGCGTCGTAAGATGGCATGTACTTGTTATTGGCATGTGCGTATCTTCCGGAACATCGACTTAAACCACCTCGTATACCGCGTTCGACAAACATGACCATATCGACGTCTGTGAGCAATTCGAACGTAATTTTGGTATGTTTTAGCATAGCATCCCACGTGAAACCAGGTAAAGTGTAATAATGCGCTGAATCTAGTCCATAGCTCTTGATACAACTTTCGCGAAAATTTTCAAAAATATCTGCCAATAACAAGACATCTTTCTTCAAATACAAATCGCTGTATTCGCCCAAGGTTCTAATCTCGAAACGTTGCCAGACAGTCTCGGCGTGCGCGTAATCGCTCTCGGATACAGTCTCACCCGTTAACGAGCTGTAGAATGATTCGCGCGGTGGCAAGCATGGGTCCTGCAGCTTGTTCGCGCAATCAAGGTATTCGTACGGAAAGACACCCTTTCGCCTCAATAAATTAAAATCATCGGCGGATAATGTTTCAAATTGGGATCGTAAAATTTTTAATTGATCTGTGCTAAGAAAAGATGCTAATTTGTCGAGACTGGTGTTGAGAAATTTGTACCAATCGATGAATCGCAATTTAATACAATTTCGCGAGTCTGAATCAGCCGTATCTTCGACATTTTTTGTGAAAGAAATATACTTTTCTTTAGTTATGGGCAACACGTCAACGCTGCCTTCAAAAGCGGTCGCTATTTCCTCGATAATGAAATGCGAATCGTAGCCGGATAAATTATGGAAAACTATGGGGATGTACAACGCATTTTTATAATTTAAATTGCACTCCGAATGTGCTGGGCCTCTAAACCGTCCGGAGAGATGACAGTGATCGCGAACTCGTACATCGCTAGCCTCGAATGGTTCTTCGCAAATATGACAATGTGAAGCATCGCAAAATGTGGTCCACTGTTCGGTGGTTAAATCCAGCATGGGAACATTACTAGTCAAGATGGGTTTAGCGAAGTTTGCAAAATTTTCCAATTCGTTGACGAACCATGAAACACAATCTGCGCCGCGGCGACATCGATACGTCGATAGCGATGTATCGTACGAGCAATGCATACAGGGTGTCCCATCTAAGACTGGACAACGGGATATCTCCGAACGTATTGGAGATAAAAAAAATGAAAAAAATATGGCATCGCATGGTTCGAAGGGGCTGATCTATTAGCGCGAACGAATTTTTTTTTCGATTATTATTTTAAAAGATACGATGGTCAAGTTCGGTTTTTCAAATGGAACTATTTTTTCTGAACACCTGAGTTGATAGTGCGTTCCAAGACAAATTCAATGAGCATTAATGTATACACTTGATTTCCACTGGTTTTTGAGATATTGCGCTTGCAAATTCACTGATTTTCCCTGGAAAAAAGCCTGCTGAAATAGCAAGGACAGTGGACAGTCTAGCTGACGCCACGGGTTGCCTTGCCTGTTGAAACCTATACCTACCTGCTAAAGGTCTACGTCAGAAATGGCAGCCCCAAAGGCTGGACAATTCTTTTCCGCCAGAAATGCCACTTAGGTAGGTACATCTGCGGTATCGAGAAGCGCACCGTTACTTTTATTTCGCACTTGCTTCTACGCTCGGATGGCCGGTTCTTCTTGGAGGGATGCAAGCTCGATTGGTTAGGTTAGGAGGTGTGAAAGTTGCTAGACTAAATTTCAACTATAGGGAGCAGATTGTATTAGAACCAATCGGATTTGCATCCCTCACAAACGGCTGCTCTCTTCAAGAGGCCCTCTTCACAGCAATACCTCCTCCCCAATGCCCACCTTCTCTCGCATGGAATACGTCAACACATGCTTTTCTTTTAATATTGAAGCTCGTGTTTATACTCGAGAGGACCCCGCGTCGACAGCGGGCTACCCCTTTTCTTCCTGTGTCTCTCCACGAGGAGTATCAACGGTGGATTGTAGGAACGTAGATGTTGGGATGCTACTTATTGAATTCAGGAGACGATAGAAACACTTTATTACAAAACACACATGTGCTATAATAAATGATCGAACTTGCGCCCCACTTCGCGCAGACCGATTACAGGGTGATTGGCTCGGTACGCCTAATCCGCCTCGCAACCCTGACGAGGTTGCAACTCGTGATACTCGTAAGAGTATCGGCAACTGCAGGGTGTTGTCCCTGCTCCACGTGTTGACGGGCGTAAATGCAGAACTACCCTGTTTCTGTTTCAGAAATAAAATAATTCTTTATTCTTCATCGTATGGATATGGAAGTGTCGCCGATGGATTCCTTGTGGTTTTCCTATGAAAATCATGCCAAATGTCGTGCAAATCGGACTACTTTTACATAGGGAATACAAATAGCTTGTGTCAAAGTAGTCCGATTTGCATGATGTTTGGTATGATTTTAATCGACGGAACGCCAGAAAACCATCGGCGTCACTTCCCTTTCGATACGATAAAGAATAAAGAATGATTTTATTTCTGAAACAGAAACGGGGTAATTCTGCGTTTCATCCCGTGGCTGGGACGACAACACCCCGCAGTGCCCATCGAATTTTATGGCTTCCTTCGGAAAAAGGACCCAGAATTCATACCTTTTGGCTTGACCTCGTCACGGTTGCGAGGCGGATTAGGCGTACCGAGCCAATCACCCTGTAATCGGTCTGCGCGAAGTGGGGCGCAAGTTCGATCATTTATTATAGCACATGTGTGTTTTGTAATAAAGTGTTTCTATCGTCTCCTGCATTCAATAACTAGCATCCCAACATCTACGTTCCTACAATCCACCGTTGATACTCCTCGTGGAGAGACACAGGAAGAAAAGGGGTAGCCCGCTGTCGACGCGTGGTCCTCTCGAGTATAAACACGAGCTTCAATATTAAAAGAAAAGCATGCGTTGACGTATTCCATGCGAGAGAAGGTGGGCATTGGGGAGGAGGTATTGCTGTGAAGAGGGCCTCTTGAAGAGAGCAGCCGTTTGTGAGGGATGCAAATCCGATTGGTTCTAATACAATCTGCTCCCTCCAAGAAGAACCGGCCATCCGAGCGTAGAAGCAAGTGCGAAATAAAAGTAACGGTGCGCTTCTCGATACCGCAGATGTACCTACCTAAGTGGCATTTCTGGCGGAAAAGAATTGTCCAGCCTTTGGGGCTGCCATTTCTGACGTAGACCTTTAGCAGGTAGGTATAGGTTTCAACAGGCAAGGCAACCCGTGGCGTCAGCTAGACTGTCCACTGTCCTTGCTATTTCAGCAGGCTTTTTTCCAGGGAAAATCAGTGAATTTGCAAGCGCAATATCTCAAAAACCAGTGGAAATCAAGTGTATACATTAATGCTCATTGAATTTGTCTTGGAACGCACTATCAACTCAGGTGTTCAGAAAAAATAGTTCCATTTGAAAAACCGAACTTGACCATCGTATCTTTTAAAATAATAATCGAAAAAAAAATTCGTTCGCGCTAATAGATCAGCCCCTTCGAACCATGCGATACCATATTTTTTTCATTTTTTTATCTCCAATACGTTCGGAGATATCTCGCTGTCCAGTCTTAGATGGGACACCCTGTATAATATGCTATGCTGTGCACTTTATGATGCTGGCACATGTGTAATTTATTATCACCCATTCGGTGTTTGTCCTCCGTTTTCTCGATGATACACTCTAAATCTGCGTACACCACGAAGGGGAGCCGCTCCTTCATGCAGTGGTTACTGAAGCTGAGGAGATTGTCGTCTTTGCCGGGCAGCAGTATGGCACAGGCGTTCACCTGTCCATAGTCCACTGTATGAACTTCCAACTTCTCGGCACAGCTGAAGTAATGCATGCAGCTGTAAAAACAATTTTTTTTTTTTTATTTAACTTTTTTCGCGACGCATTTCATAAGTTTATATACGTACCGGTCGCAGATGAATTTTTTTCTTTGTGTCTACTCAGCTGCGTGCTCACCAGTCGGGACAATTTCTTGATCCACACAAAGTGCCCTACATCACCGTGCTCTTGATTTTGTGTGTAGAGCATATTGACTTGTTTATCCCTCTTTTGATTGGTGAGACGCAGTGGAAAGACCGTTGACCCCTTCTTCTTCTCCATCTCAAAGCTGTACACCTTGATGGAGATTTCGTTCAGCCGTTCAAACTTCGCAATCTGTGCCAGAGACATTGGGAACTCAATGCCCTTGAGATTTAGCGTGGAAGCATAGTCGGGGTACGAACTTGGACGATTGGCATTTCTTTCCGCAGGATGTAGAGCGGCGACCACTGCCCACGCGAAACAGGCCTTGTCTGAGGATTGCACACTGATCGTTGCGTTCTTCAGCATTAATTCCCGCGGCAACTTGTAGTGGCACCCGGCGCGCAGTGGATTATACTTGTTGACATTGACTGTCAGATTGAGAATTCTCGTCAATGCCCATCCGCTGTCGCGTTCCTGGAACTCTTCCAGCGATGCTAGGGTGGGTTCGACGACGCATCGTTGGTACCATTCCTGCAGATCGGATGTGCGGAAGAGTTCGCAGTTCCGGGTATTGATGCTTTTACAAGCACGCTTGTCACCTGCCACAAATTCACCGTTGAACACCATGTTCACTTTGAGGTTTCGATGTTTCCTCAAAGCGTCCTGCACATGCTCCAACACAATGGTCCCCGCATCCTGGAGGAAGTTGCGCGGCTCGATATTGTTCGAATTTAGCACGGCACCAGTTAATACGCGGGTATCGAACGCAGTGTCTATTTCGCGCCACAAAAGTCCTGTGCTAGAATGTCCGGCACCTTCACTCACGAAACGTCCGCGCAACGAATATTTCAATCCTTCGAGTCGCGTGATTCGAGCAACCAACGATTGTCGAACGCTGATCGATAATCGGGGACGTTTCACTCGGCTGTGTTCTTCCAACGATTCTATGCCCTCGTTGCACCGTTCTTCCCACGCGAGGTACTCTACCCGCGAAATCAGTCGTGCAGATTGATCCAATAATTGGCGTTCTACTTGCGCGAATTCTCCCATGATTGTAAATGGATATGTAATGTATATATACTTTAATATACTTTGTAATATACTTTGTAATGGATATATAATGTATGTATATATATAATATGTGATTTAATTTTGATTAATCTGGGGCAAGATTAATATAACCACAAACCGAAACGTTTCTCTGTAAAAATAAGTTTATTATATCATACAGCTATTTACAATATTCCCCCCTTACTTATAAAATAGTTTACAAACCTGTAAAAATAAGAAACAACATTCAATGTTTATTAGTTACAATCCTGTCCCTCACAGATTACAAATAAATTCCTTTTGTATTGCTCAAAGCGTGCTAACTCTCTCCAATCTGCTTAGTCATATTTTTCAGTGCTCTACTTTACCTACTCGACTAACGCGGTAGAATTCGAATGTTTAAGAAGTATACATACTTCTTATATCTCCCCCCCTCGGAAAAGAGAAACGCCTTCAGCCACTTGTCCTGAATCATCTTTCATCGGAGTTAGTTTTGAGTAGTGAAAGATGTTAGACTCTTCTTTTTTATATCCCGTGTTTACTTTGAACATTGTTTCGGAGATCTTTTCTAATATCTTGTATGGTCCTATTCTTAACTTATCTAATTTTTTCCTGTTAAGACGGTTTCCATTTTCTACATATACCATTTCACCAGTTTGGAAAACATGATCTTTTCTATTTCTATCATATACTTTTTTATTATACTCATGGTATGTTATGCTGTTTTGTAGTGCCTTGACTCTATCTTCTTTTAAATTTGTTAGTTGTTGATCTGTAGTTAGTTCTTTTGGTAAAAGGGTAGTTATAGTGCCCTCCATCAAATATTTCGGGCTAAATTTTGTCACTGTGTGTATCGTTTCATTGTACTTTTGTACACATTCCTGCGCTATGGTTGTCCAAGCTTTTTTGTCTTTGGTTTCATTCACTTTACATCTTATTTTATTTATTAAGGTTTGGTTTAACCGTTCATTCAAGCCGTTAGAAAAGGGTGCATTCACAGCTGTGAAAATTAATTGGATATTTTTGTTCTTTAAATATTCCTTAAATTCATAAGAATTTATTCCTGGGTATTGGTCGACTAAGATTTTCCCTATTTGTTCATTATCTGCTACTTTTTTTACCAATTTTATGAAATCACTAGCTGATTGAGTTTTTGAAGTTATAATTTGTGCAAATCTAGTAAAATGGTCTACTAGCAGATGCATATATTTCTTTGTCGTTCTTGAGCCTCCGAAACCTCCTATCGTATCAATTGACATTATTTCATAGGGTTCTTTTGCTGGACCCAATTGTGATAACAATCCATATTTATATTGGCCTCTTGATTTATTTTGTATACAAATCTCACATTTTCTACATGTATCTTTGATGTTTTCTAAAAGATTTTTAGCTGTGTAATATTTTTTTATCATGTTGGTCATTTGACTTACTCCAATGTGATTGAACTCTTTATGTACCTTTATTATTAGTGTCTTGCTTAAGTCTTCTGACAATATAATTTTACCTTTCTGTAAATATAAATTATATTCATTGCACATCGCTTTTTGAATTTTTAATTCCTTATTTTTGTCTTGGTCTTTCTTGATACTTTCTAGATTTATTATATTTACTGTTTTCAGAATATCATCTTCATTTTCATCCGCTTCCAGTACCGGGTTCCTGCTTAAACAATCCGCTTCTATATTGAATTTTCCAGGATTATATATCACCTTAAAGTCGAATTGAGACATATAATAAGTCAAGTCACCCAGTTCTTCATCTGGTCTAGCTTTTAAGTTTAAGTCTTTTAAAGGTTTGTGATCCGAATATACTTCAAAAGATCTACCGATCAACCAGTATTGCCAAAATTTTATAGCTTCTTTAATAGCTAATGCTTCTAAGTATATTGCCTTCTTTTTACTTTGTGCACTTGTTAATTTTTTCGAAAAATATGCTACTGGTTTTTCGTTACCGTCTGATTGAGGTTGTTTTAACACTGCTCCCAATCCTACAATACTTCCATCAGTATAAATTTTAATTGGTAATTTAGGATCATAAATAGTTAAAATTGGTTTTTTACATAAATAATCTTTTAAATAATTAAAGATTTTTTGGCATTCTTGTGACCATATAAATTTTTGGTTTTTTCTAAGTAATTTGTGTAGTGGTTCTAAAATAGTTGCAATTCTCGGCACATACTCATGATAGAAATTAATTTTACCTAAGAATTGGCGAATGTTTTTTTTTGTCGTTGGTGTCGGGAAGTCCCTTATTGATTTTAGATTATCTGTCATAGGTCTTACTATATTATGACCTATTATGTGACCTAAGTAATCTACTGTGTCTGTTGCAAAAAGACATTTTGATAATTTCAATTTGAAACCTTCTCTTGTTATAGCATCTAATAATCTTTCTAGATGATCTAAATGTTCTTCCAACGTTTTTGAAAATATCAATATATCATCAATGAAGTTTACTGTGAAATTTTCCAGTTTATATTTTCTGATTATATTATTTAGAATTCTTTGGAATATTGCTGGTGATGTTTTCATTCCAAAAGGTAAACATGTCCATTGATAATGACCCTCCTGTGCCACGAAAGCTGTTTTACTTCTGTCTTCTATTCTTAATGGAATTGACCAGAAGGCAGAATTAATATCTAATTTTGAAAAAAATTGGCAATTTCTAGTTTTTGTTATTAAATCCTCAATTCTTGGAAATGGTTGTGACTGTGGTATTATTATTTTGTTTAACTCTCTAAAATCTATACACAGTCTTGACCTTTTATTTTCATCCTTCTTAAATGCGAGTGTCACAGGCGCTGCAAAAGGGCTATAAGACTCTTCTATCAAGTTCCTCTTTAACAGTTCTGATATTTGTTGCTCTATTTCTTTCTTATCTTCCATTGTACACTTGTATGGTCGTTTGCTGCAATATTTGTCTATTGTCAGATCAATTCTAGCTTCATATTCTTGTACAGTCCCAATATCAAATTTATCTTTAGCAAATATGTGTTTATATTTATTTACTAGGTTATTAACTGATTTTCTGTTTTTCTCATTTAAGTGATCTGTAATTGCTTTAAAATTACTGGTATCAATGCATTCATTAAAATTTATTTCATGGGTACTTTCTTTATTTTCATTTTTTGTTTTTTCTTCTTCATCTGTTATATTTGCTTTTTTAGGGTTATCTTTTTTGCAATCATTATTGTCAATATTAGATTCTTTCCCTTTTTGTGCTATACACAGATTTTCATCTTGAGATAAATGAAATTGTTTTATTAGATCTAGTCCAATGAGAAAATCAAATTTGAAATTCTCGTCGTCTATTACAAAGACATCAACATCTTTTTCTATGTTGAAAATCCTAACTTTTAATTTTATTAAATGCTTAGTGTCATTCACACCATTGATTGTTCTTAATTTTGCTTTATTATAATCAGATTTGTTTACTTTTAATTGTAGTGTTTTTGCATTAATGAGTGATACATTTGATCCTGTATCATATACTCCATTTATAACAAATTCTTTATTTATTATAACTTTTAATTTAATCAATGGTGTGTATACTAGTTTTTTGGATCTTGTTCATCCGTTTCTATGTCTATTAAAGCATTGTTTACTTTTTTCTCATTTTTTTCTTTTTCTTGTATGTCTTTATACCAACAACTTTCTACTGGATGAAACCGAACTTTGTTCATCTTTTCTTTACATAATGTACAAGGTGTTTTCACTTTTTGTCCCTGTTCATTTAATTTTTTTGGGATATCTGTTTTTTTATAGGTTAGGTGTTCTAACTTACCCAATTCATTATATAGATCTTCTGTTTCAACTAAGGTATTTCTATCAATCTTATCACTCACATAGTTGGGTAGACCTACTGCAATTAAATCAATGAGTGTGCCAACATCAATATCTTTTCTTGTTTCTAACATTAACTTTTCTTTTTTTAATGCATATTCTATTAATGATCCTGTTTGATATTTAAAATTAATTGCATATCTGATGGGACTCCAACCTTTATTAGCAAAAGTGTCACAAAATTTTTTTTTCCAGTCCAACCATTGTGAGTTAATAGTCAGTTTTATTAAGACACATTCATACCAGTCTACACCTGTTTTGTCTAGGAGAGGCTTCAGTAGTTTTATTTTTTTTCTATCTTCTGTTACATCGAATCTGTTGCATTCCTCTTCAAATTCATTCAACCATTGACTAGCATTTTGTGTTCTATTGTTAAACTTGTTTATAGTAAATTCTTTTGCAATTTGTTCAATAGATTTTTCTGACTTTTTATTAGTTTCAATTAATGTTTCTATTAATCTTTCCAATGTTGTTGTTTGTGCAGACTCCTTTGCTGTTTCACTATTTATTGTTGATTCTTCTAAGTAATAATCTTTAAATTGTAAGTTTTCCTCTTCATCTAGGTATTCATTTCTAACCTGTTCAGTTAGTGTTATCCAGATTTTTCTAAATTGATTTCTTTTGGTTATACTTTTTTTCACCTTTGCAAACACTTCATGGTTTGATATCACTGTATGTAATGATGTTGGTTGTATTTCATCAGGGAGAATAAACCTCCTCCCATCTGGAGTTTCAATTGAGGTTATGCATAGTATATTTGACTTTCCATCTGTACTACCTCTCGCTTTAAATTCAAATTTCAATTTTTCCATTGTTTTTTTTTTCTTCTCTTAAACGGGAATGTTGTTTTATAATATGTGATTTAATTTTGATTAATCTGGGGCAAGATTAATATAACCACAAACCGAAACGTTTCTCTGTAAAAATAAGTTTATTATATCATACAGCTATTTACAATATTCCCCCCTTACTTATAAAATAGTTTACAAACCTGTAAAAATAAGAAACAACATTCAATGTTTATTAGTTACAATCCTGTCCCTCACAGATTACAAATAAATTCCTTTTGTATTGCTCAAAGCGTGCTAACTCTCTCCAATCTGCTTAGTCATATTTTTCAGTGCTCTACTTTACCTACTCGACTAACGCGGTAGAATTCGAATGTTTAAGAAGTATACATACTTCTTATATATATAATGTATATGTATATGTATATGAATGTATATGTAACGTCCCTTCCACGCAACACGTTGCAACGATTTGAGGCTTCGTGCAGTTTGGAGCATGCCTTTATGACTGATACCACGATTTGCTATCTCTGTCTAACTCTTTCGATGTTCCCTCTCTCTCGAATGCATTACATGCAAAAACGATGATTCGTTCCAACATGGTTCTATGCAGTTTTTGCTGATACAGCATAATACTATGAATCACACGTATGACGAATTTGCGCGCGAGATCGACGCTTCCACAGGTATTATATTACATTCAACACGTGTGGAGTCTTTTATCCTCGAGGGTGGGACTCAAGTTACATGCTACGTTCAGATTCAAAAACATTATGGAAAAATTGGTAGCTTTAGAATAATATGTTGTGGTGGGGGAGGCAATTGCACCTCTATTTAAGCCGAGCTCTCGGACGCTATTCCATCAAACGCTCAGTAACCTCAGTGACTTTGACGGAACAAATAGTGCTCTGAAAACATATAATGCATAGTACCAGTGCCGAAGGGAACGCTAAACGTATGAATTATTACGTTCCGATTGTGCAAGATGATGGCGTAGCTCAATGCGGGGACACTACAGTTGTTTGGTAAGGCTTAATTTTCACATCTTCTCAAATTTTTTTTAAGTTTATTCCTAATACGAGCTGACAATTTCATAGCTTTGATTGTTCTCATAGCTCGCAACGAACATCGCGTATCATGGTCAGAAGATACGCATTAACATCCATTGGCAGTAAATATCTGGAAATTGGAATCCGCGTACGGCCTAAGATCGATGTAGAATTTGTTCTCGGCGATGTCATATACGTAATAACCCCACTATGGGTATGTTCCCCCGCCAGGTGTACCTACCTGCGCTGCATGGCAACCGCATTGTATAAAAGGGCAGGAACGACACGAATAAAGAGTCAGTCAATTAATCAGTCTTCCTTATATAAAAAAGTTGCGATCCCGTGACAGTTTTGGCGATCCTGCCAGGATACCATTCATCGGCAATCGAAGAAAGGGGTGAACCGAAAGAAGCCCGGCACTACGTGAGGCAGAGTAGACTTCGGGGACTACGAGAACCACACCCTAATCACGCCGTTGAAGCCACTATTTTATGCTGCATCAAGAGAACGAGGAGCACTTCATCAACGAAGGGACTACGTGCGCCAGACTCCTGCCAAGCTCAACTATATCATCCAAAGACGAAACTCAAGTAAGAAATTCCAATTTTCTTAACTTGCCTGAACAATTCCGTGCATTTCGCGAACCCGTACGAGATATTATATCCGACACGGATTCTGAAAGCACAATGACGGAGTTATCAATTGATAAACTGACCCAATTGATGGAAAGTATAAAACAAGACATAGCAATGTTAGCTAAAGAAAACGAAAATAGATCACGCGAGATTCGTGAAGTATACCAAGTAATTAAAGATAGGAGCGATCGAATTACCACGGAAGACGACGCGATAAACGACGAGGCGCGACTACCCGTACCCCCGGCACCGCCCGCTGCTCCCGCGGAAAGAAGACCGGCAAAAGAAATAATCCGCACAATTGAAGTATTGAAAGGACGCGATGATATCGGCATCGAAGATTTTATTAAACAGACGAAGCGCGCTGCACTTCGTTGCTTAGAGCCAGAATTACTTCTCGATTTAATATTAGTAGAAAAAATCCAAGAACAAGCGAAACGTAGCATTCGGTTTCTCATTATAACATCGTATGACGAACTATATTCCGCACTACGTACACACGTCAATCCACCGACTACCATAGGTAATTGCAGACAACGCCTTTCAAATACCAAACAGGGCGCTACTGAATCGGTTCAGTCGTTCAATCTCAGATTTCGACAAAATCTGAACGAACTACAATACGCAGTACAGAACAAACACTCCAATGCCGTCGCAAGGTCTATCGCTTTGGAGAGTGAAAACGATAATGCCACACACGTCTATATCTTAAACTTGAGACACGAATTAGGAAAACTCGTGATTGCTAGGAGTCCTCCGACCATTTCTGAAGCACAGTCTATTGCATGTGAAATGGAAATGTGGCTTAGAGAAGGTTCTCGAATGTCAAACGCGAACGCATCGCTCGGCAACAGATATAAGTCAGGTAATCAACACCCGACACCGCGTTCGATAAAACATTCCAGCGTATCATCCACCTCGTCCCGATCGATGAACGACTCAGAAAAGGAACGGAATCAATCACGCTCAACACTGCAATGTGAAATATGTAAACGCTATGGACATACAAAGGAACGATGCTATTCTCGAAATTTTCGGGACGGGCAACCAGGGAAACTACCACCACGAGTAAACAACATAAAAGAAGAGAACCCACAGGAGAACGCGGAGGAGAACCACGAATATTTTGTACCACCGGAAGATTACGGCACATACGAGCAAAACTCAGAGGAATGGAAAGATCCGGAAGACTCTTACTTGACACCGGAGCAGGAATAAATTTAATAAAATCAAACATGATAGCTGCAGGAACAAAAAGAGTTTCCGTAAAGAAAACATTTTCAATGGGTAAAGACAAGCATATTTCTACAGAATATGTAACATTGACAGGTTTGGAGACAGAACATACGTTTTACGTGATCCCTGACAATTTTCCACTGAAAGAAGACGGTATAATTGGCATACAGTTTCTCGAAAAATACAAATTCGAAATTAATAACACTAGGTTAAAGTTGAACGGCACGGAGATAAAATTATTCTCCGAACCAAAAATCCCACCGCTTTCATATTTTACAACAAGCGCAGTAATAGACGGGAAATTAGAGCGCGTAACATTCATTAACACTGAAAACGAAGAATTAGAGCCACCCCAAATCCTTGATATCGATCCACCAGATGCCAATGATAGACTCCGGCTTTTGAAACAAAGCATTCGCACAAATCACATAGAACCGCAACTCCGTAAAACCATAGAGAAAATAATATTTGGCTATTCGGACATTTTCACGCTAGAATCAGACCCTTTACCTTGCACTCGGTTAACCGAACATGAGATTATTTTAAAAGACCCAAAACCAATAAACGTTAAAAGCTATAGACCACCGGAATGCCATAAAAATGAGATCAAACGTCAAATTGACGACATGTTAAAGAAATCAGTAATCGAACCAAGCGACTCACCTTTTAATTCACCTCTATGGGTAGTTCCCAAAAAACTTGACGCTTCAGGCAAACGTAAATGGAGAATTGTGATTGACTTTCGGAAATTAAACGAACAAACTGAGCAAGACGCGTACCCGTTACCAAATATTGATGATATTCTCGACCATCTAGGTAAATCAAAATTCTTTTCCGCTTTAGACTTGAGTTCTGGATTCCATCAAATTTCAATGGAACCAAATTCAAAGAAATATACAGGTTTTAGTACTCCCGACGGACACTTTCAGTACAGGCGCATGCCATTCGGGCTTAAAAACGCACCCGCTAGATTTCAACGTATGATGAATAACGCACTACAAGGATTAATAGGCAAACATTGCTTCGTTTACCTTGATGATATAATCATTTTCGGCACTACCATAGAAGAGCACAATCGAAATTTAGCCATAGTTTTCCAACGTTTACGGGAAACCGAGCTGAAATTGCAGCCAGATAAATGCGAATACTTGAAACCAGAGTTAGAATATTTAGGACACCTGATCACAGCTGAAGGTATACGACCGAACCCCTTGAAACTGGAAGCTGTAAAGAATTTCAAGATACCAGGAAACGTCACAGAAGTGAAAGCTTTTCTTGGCCTTACGGGCTATTACAGAAAATTCATTCGGAACTTTGCTAAAATTTCTAAACCGTTGACAGAATTGACCAAGAATGACGTACCATTTCATTGGACAGACAGACAGCAAATTGCTTTTGACATTCTTAAAGGTAAATTACTTGAAGAACCAATATTAAAGCGACCAGACTTCTTACAACCATTCACTCTGACAACCGATGCTTCCAATGAAGGAATAGGAGCAATACTTTCACAAAACGGACATCCGTGCTGTTATATTTCCCGAACACTCATACCCGCCGAAACAAATTATACAACTACGGAAAAGGAACTACTTGCAATTGTATGGGCAGTAAGGAGATTAAGGCAATACTTATTAGGAAGAAAGTTTACAATCCTCACTGATCACAAAGCGCTAGTCTGGTTGTTTAACGTAAAAGACCCATCGTCCCGTCTGGCGAGATGGAGACTGAAGCTCGAGGAATATGAATATGTAATAAAATATATAAAGGGAAAGGAAAACACCGCCGCTGATGCTCTATCGAGAGTGCTCCCGCTAGGAAACTACGAAAGAGAAGAATTGTTAGAAGAATTAGACGAACTCATCCGAGACCAGGAACATCTACCCCAACAGATTCCGAGTGAATCCTCGGCAGAACCAGGAACCAGTCAGAATACCCTTTATGACGATTTCAAGAATTGGGTTCTCACAGCCAACAGTAAAGGAATAACGATCAAAGAGATGACCCCACCTGACTGGATCCAGCTTAGCAGATCTAGACTAGGAGACTTCAACGAAGAGCAATGGGTTAATAATTTAAACACTTTCATTCATGAAATATTGGACAAATTGCGTCAAAATAATATGAGGATACAGTTGAATGATAACACCTTCAATTCTACAGAGAAATTATTCATTCAAAATTTCTTATCTTTCATTGTTAATCGAATACCGAATATCCAAATTTCATTTTGTCCAAATTCATATCGAGAACTCCAACCCAACGAAATTACAAAAATACTATACGAAAATCATAACGCATACTCCACACAGCACTTCGGAGAGAATAAAACCATAGAACGAATCAAGCAAAGATATTACTGGAAAAACATGGACGAAGACATCGCTAATTTCGTCAAGAGATGCAAAACTTGCCAAATACAGAAACTCACCCGCGTACGGCCAACAGAACTACCTGTTATTCCTGACACTCCTACGGAAGCGAATGAGAAAATAGCCATGGACATTTTCGGCCCACTTAGAAAAACACATAGCAAAAATGAGTATATTCTTTCCATTCAAGATATGTTAACAAAATATTTGATACTCATCCCGCTTCGCAACACACGCGCAGAAACAATCATCGAAAATCTACTAACTCATTACATTTACATCTTCTCGTCACCTAAACATATTTTAACCGACCAGGGAAGCAACTTTATTTGCGGACTAATGCAACAGTTCGAACGCGAGTTTCAAATCCGACACATCCGTACTACAGCGTTCCATCCACAATCGAATGGAGGATTGGAACGAGCTCACGCAGTAGTGAAAGATCTCATTAAGACTTGTATGAATGATAGACAGAATGAATGGGACGAAAATCTTTCTCTCATCTGCATGGGTTATAACACTTCAGTTCACGAAGCAACCGGTTATACACCGTTCGAACTAACCTTTGGAAGAAAGGCGAATTTACCATCAACCATCGCTACTACATCACCTCTCAGTCAAGATAAACTCATACAAATGTGGAAAGAACGATATCAAAGATACTTAACGAACGCACGAAGCAACATCCTTAAAAGCAAAGAAAAGAACAGAGCCACACAAGAACGTCGTATTATCAAAACACAAACTGTATTCCAAGTAAATGATAAAGTATTAGTTTCAAATGATCATAAAACGGACAAGCTTGCACCCAATTGGCTGGGCCCTGCTAAAATTTTGGAAGTTAACACCCCAAATTATTTGATACAGTATTTCGACACAAATCGCATAGTCACTGTGCATGGCAATAGATTAAAATTATTTCTGCACTAAAATTACAGGATGACTGCCGTACACCGTATGCTTTGGATCGTTCCCTTGGTGTTGGGTTTTCACGTACAAGATCTCGGACATAACAACATTTACATTGAGAAGCTTCACTCCGCATCCGTATATCACTCCTCATGGATCCTTCTTTTTGCCCTAGACACTTCCAACATTCACACACGACTCGAACAGATTACCAACATGCTCGAAGAAACACGCACGATATGCAACAGGGCGTGCGACCATATCCACGAAATCGCGGCACTCTCGCAACAACTGCAACGAATTCTCCAAGACGAAAATCAATTGGTAGCTCTCATCCACCTAGAGGACAATCAACGTCGACGGCGACGTAGAGGTGCATTCGACTTCATCGGTCACGTTAGCAAGTCCCTCTTTGGAACTCTCGACTCTGACGACCTCGAGATGATCAACAAAAATCTCGACAAGATTTTTGCGAACGAGAACAAATTGGCCAGTGCTATCCGCAATCAAAGCACCATACTACGTGGCATCGGGAGGAGGGAGCTGCAGACGGAACTCATGAAGATGTACAACACCAGTGCCAATCAACTAAGGAATATGCAGACTATCGTTAACACCGATCGGAAACGTATCCACCTTAACAGCCAATTGATTATGCTCTCCTCACTCTTGGATGAATTAGTCCGAGACATCAGGACACTCAAAACGGCCATCGCTATGGGACATAAAGGTATCGTACACCCAGACGTATTATCACCTAAAGATGTTATTCACAGTATGCAGGTTATGGAAGAAGAGACGAGAACACGGTACCCACTCGTCCTGAACGAATCAATTTACAACCTATTGATCCAGATCTCCCAAATCACCATTGGAAGCCTCAAGAAACAGCTCATCTACAAAATCGATGTACCTGTACTCGAGAAGGATGACTGGGCAATCAAACGGATTCATCCCATACCGCAGAAGACTGGAGATTTCTTCACGTCCATTACTGTGACCCATGACCTGGTGATGATGCACAGAGACAAATACATACTACTCGACAGGGACTATCTTTTACGACATTGCATACACGCACATTCACGATACTACTGTAGACAGACACAACCTGCAACCCTTTCCTACCAAATCCACAATTGTGAGAGTGAAATCCTCAAAATAACGCCATCCCAGGATATTTCCAAGTCTTGCAACGCACGGTCCTTTCGCATAAAAGAACTTTTATATAAACAATTAACCACGCCTGATCTTTATCTAGTAGTTCCGGAAAAGCCGATCGTATTACAAACGCTCTGCAGAAACTACTCTACGCTAGAGCTGACCAACGCAGCGATCCTCTCCAGTTCTGAGGACTGTACACTAATCGGAGATGCTACACTTATGAAAATTGGAGGCAGTAACATCACCTACACTGTCGAGACCAGATACAAACCTGTCAACATCAGCTACACGATCAGCGAACGCGAGTCCATCTACCACCAGCTTCACGATCTGCCGTTCCAGTACGCGGAGGAGGCCATTCAAGTCTACGGAACAACCCTTGACAAACTGGATGATGTGTTAGCATCAATACAAACCGAACATCGCATCCGATCATGGACATCAGTCGGATGGACCACCCTACAGTGGATCTCGTATATCTGTTCAGCCCTTGTCCTAATTTATCTATTGAAACGAATTGGCCTCTTTTCTTGTATTTCTAAACTTATTCCAAAAACTATTTGTTTTCGCATATTCAGTCCCACTTTCAATAATCAAACTCGATCTATACATAATCAGACGCAAATACCGGATAATAACCCTATTGTATTATTTACACGTGAACCAAATGAAACACTTGTAAGACCAATCACACCATTAGACATTAGACGTAAGAAACGAGCTGTAAAATTTGAGGAACAAATTTAATCTAACAAGGGGGGTGTCATATACGTAATAACCCCACTATGGGTATGTTCCCCCGCCAGGTGTACCTACCTGCGCTGCATGGCAACCGCATTGTATAAAAGGGCAGGAACGACACGAATAAAGAGTCAGTCAATTAATCAGTCTTCCTTATATAAAAAAGTTGCGATCCCGTGACAGCGACAATCGTGGGATGTATCTCACGTTACCATCATATACATGGCATGCGCTATGCAACAATCGTACAACCATCGAAGAACGTTCACGATTACCAGGATCACCTTCGATGCAGATGGATCAATTAACGATGGATTTTTGTAAGATCTATAATTCTTCGATTGTACAGATGACGTTACATGATAAGCCGCTGTATTTCAAACCGGAGACAATAACATTTTTATTAAATCTTGATCCATGTATAGACTATATATATCTGCGGCTGTGTCAAATTGTAGGAGATGTGCAGACGAAATTTGAAACTTTTGTTAACGTGCTACAGCAGAGCGATGTTGCCTGCGAAAAATTAGATACATGTCATGCTGCTAAAATCATACGCGATAGCGAACATTACTGTGAGAATTATTATATAGATTGCGAACTGGTAGCATGTGCCATCAATGATATTTTAGCTGATGCTCGTAGGAAAAATGTGAAATTGTATTCATTTAATTTTAAATAAATTATCATTTTAAACATATTTTATTTCTCCATTTATTCACCCGTCATCCTCCTCGCCGCCTAATTTTAAAATTTGCTGACGCTGCATAATTCTTTCTATGATTCGCGCCATCAAATGATATCATCCCGCGCGGCTGCTCCAGAGGAGTCGAATTACGCATGCTATCGCGCGATACGCTGCGATGTTAAATCGGAACGCTTTGAAATACTGTTAGCTTTAGAATGCATGCGATTCTATCCCCTATGTATTACTCTCTCTTTCCCTCCTAGACTTTTAACTTTAAAGTAATGCTCCATCTCTTTCCCTCGAAGACGCGGTGTCGAAAAACGTCGATCTTTCCCGGCATCGTCTGAAACAATTTCTCATAAATTATTGGTTTGGAAAAAAAAATTCTATGACAGTCCCCACCCTGGGTTAGGTCTGTTCAACACTCGTTCGATACACGATCATAGCCGTTAAAAGCCGTTCGATGCATATGGTTCGAAGAAGGGAAAGAAGATACGTGTGAATAAGCAGAGGATGGTCAGTGAAGAAGAAGATAAGGACACGGGTGGCCTGTGACGAAGATAATGAAGAACAAAGGCATCGTACTTTTGCAAAGCTAGGCACTTCTCGATTTCATGATAGGATGGTGTTTTAACATCCGAGAGCCATGAGATGCAGCGATACCAGTTGTATTCAAATCGTGGTCAACGTGCAACCACTTTGACAGTTTTTTGAAACACCGTTCATTTTTTGAGTTAAGTGAAATTGCTTTTGAAGGATATTATCAATCGTTCAACACATGGAAATACAATCGATTAATTCCGAAAGTTTCCATTATCATATTTTTAGTGAATCGTAGTGTTAGTAACGGTGAGAATTATAAGAAAAATCGGTTTCAGATTATGTCATTACCCATTAATTTGAAATGTCCGGCTACTGCTACGATCACCGCTGCTGCTGCGTCAATTATCCATCCATCCAGCCCGAAAGTGTATGTGGCCTGTCAAAATGGTTCAAACCGAAGAAATTCGAGGTGCAAAACTTTATGAGGCGGAAGTTGTTCAGGATGGCGACATTTTTTTAAAAGTTTTTAAAAAACAAAAAATCAAAAATCCAATACTCGACTACTTAGAGGATGATGATGATGATGATGATGGTGATTATGATGAAGAATATTGGATGCATCGATATGAACAACAAACGTTTTTAGGCTATTTCGGCGATGATGATAATGTGCAAATAACTATATCTCAGAAGAATCTTCCGCGTCCTCCAAAGAGTGTGGCTTGGCGAAACGTCAAAGCTAAAAATATTGATTTTGATACTTATAGGAATAAAGTATCAGGGCTTTAGGCTGGCGTTATTGGAGTTCAAACTGACCCTGCGCAAGTTCCTATAGATTTATTATTAAGTGAACTATTTACTAAAGATGTTATCGAGTGGGATAATTAAACCAAATCAATTTTAACCATGTTCTTATATTCTATTTATAATTATATTCTTTTGTAACAATATATATTCTTAAAGGTATTTTATTTCTCCATTTATTTGCCCATCTTCCGTTTTCCTGCTCGTCACATAATTTCCATTATTTCTATTATTTCTATTTTGTATATTTCTTATTATTATATTTATATCCTTTCTTATATTTATATCTTTTTTTATATTTTTTTATATTTATATATATTCTGCACTCTCGCGGTTAGGTCCTGAAAGAGATTTTCGGGTGGGTCCGGTCTGGAGAGGTCTCCGCGGCGGCATGGCCCGGACTGATCCCCTTCATCATCGCGGCTTCCCCCACTCCGCGGCGCGTGCGCGGGAAACCGGTCTTCCTCACCCCGCAGGCCCCGCGCCCAGGTTTCCCTCCGCCGCGCTCCCCCCCTTGTATTACTACTCACGTGACTTACAAGATTGTTAGATGTTTCTAGAACATTCGAAATTTAAGTCCCAAGAACGTCCGTAGGATTTAAGAAACGGACGTAAGTAGATAGGCTATGCCGATTCTGGACCAAATTTGGGGCGAGGGGTGAGGTGGGGCGGGGGGTACCACCGCGGTCTTCCGTGAGATGGGCGAGGGGGAGGCGGGGAGGGGGATACGGAGTTCGTCGGCGAGGGGGATGACGTCACAGGGGAGAGGATTTCAAAATGGTGTCGACCGAGTTCGTGGGTGAGGGGGATGACGTCACAGGGGAGGGGCATTTTCAACATTTTCAAAATGACGTCGCGCGCGCAGGTCAAGTTCGTTGGCTAGGGGGCTGATATCACAGGGGAGGGGGTGGATTTTTCAAAATTTTCAAAATGACGTCGCGCGCGCAGGTCGATTTCGTGGGCTAGGGGGCTGACGTCACAGGACAGGGGGTGGATTTTTCAAAATTTTCAAAATGGCGTCGCGCTCCCAGGTCGAGTTCGTGGGCTAGGGGGCTGACGTCACAGGGCAGGAGGTGCATTTTTCAAAATTTCAAAATGGTGTGATACGCATTTCGTATTGGCGCCACCTACTGGATGTTTAAGGTACTTTGAGTCCGCGTCGGTACTTGGGCCCGCCTTGATAAATTTTCCAGGTTTTCCAGACATTTCGTATTGACGTCACCTGTTGGATGTTTATGGTACTTTGGGCGCGCGTCGCTGCCGCGCAATCTCGGTAGGCGTGCGGGGATCGGTGCGCAGGCGCGGCCGCGACCGATTTGTGGAAATTCAAATCGCGTCTTCGATGATGATTTCTGAGAAAGAGGGTGTACCAATGATTTCTCAGAAAAGATAAGGGATCGACACGATTGAACACGTTTTGTGCATCTACGTGCACGTGCTTCCTGCATTGTGTATATATTTGAATCGTGGGACCGTTACAGCCCAAGTACAATGATCTATATATATAGCGATAATTATTGTAAATCAATCGTCGCGATAGCCCATGGAATTAATACGACGTTGCATTCGATGGGGATTTCTGAGAAAGGGGTGGTACATGATTTCTGAAAAATCATACAGCGAACCGCGCCGTGCCGTGTGCTTATATCTGAGCAGGATTGAACGCGTTTTGGTGCCTACGTGCACGCTCTTCGTGCCGTGTGTATATATTTAAATCGTGGGACCGATAGGGCCGCGCAAGCAACCATCGTAAACATACAGCGATAATTATTCGGGGTAGAGTTCCGAGCATTTTCACGATCGAGGAGGCTGTAAGTCAATTGTATTTGTTTTGAATTTACAGCATACTCTCTCTCTCTTTCTCTCTCTCTCTCTCTCCCGCGCTCTATCTCTTTAGTTCTTCTACGGCACACACGTATTTGTGTCTCACAACACAACTATGATCATCGCCATCCCTGTGCAATACACATTCACACATTACTGTGTACGTGTGCGTGAATCAGTATAAAATAACGTGGGTCATTCCTGCGGATTTCATTACACCACGTACGCTCGAGTCCTAACAAGTATCGTTCGCGTCATTCTTTAGCCGTCGATGAAAATCATTCGTAGTGTATATCAAAATGTACAAACGCAGCTTAAACGATTTATCATGCGCATCCGACAACGATGGGGGCTTTCCAAATAAAGACCAACAACATCACCAACAATCCAACATGAGATATGTATACGTTACTATACACTTTACACATACTTCATTCACTTACTTCATTCACTGTAAACACAAACGAACGAAGCATTAATTCCGTGTACATATTTCTTACAGTTCTGTATCCGCAACGCCAAAAATGTTGAAAACACTAAAACCATTAGTCGTACGGATCCTGGGACGTGATTATCCACTGACCGCAACAGCTTATAAACGTCTAACTATTGGAATTCGTATTGGCATTGGTTCGTGTCACGTCGAGATCACCATAGTTGACAACAAAGGCAACGAGTTGAGCTTTTCAATGTCTACGTGAAAGCTCATGCTACAAAACGAGGTGGACATCCTCCAACGATTACGCAGCAACGCAACAGCACCCCAAACTCAAATCGTAATTGATAATTTACGACTAGACTTCACGCGTATACAGGATAATCAACTTATTAAAATTACTGATAATCGCGTTGTCATATATATGACTGAAGTCACGATGCGTAAACTATTCGCGTACAACCAGTGCATCGAACATATGTACATCTGACTAACTGAAAACATGTACTCTCTAAGCAGTAAATATGCAACCTTCGTGGAAGTTTTACGTAGCGCTTCCGTACCAACGAATTTTGTGAAATTAATTTCCGAAAGCGAGCACTTTGAAAAGCATTCATTGATTGATTGTGAATTGTTAGCGTTAGGAGTGCAATCCATGCTGCGTGATGTGAACCGCGTACCACTATAGTACGTGCATATATATGTTTAATAATAATAAACATACAACAATTTTAAATAAATATTTTTTATTCAAGAGTGTTTTATTAATGTACATCCACGCATGCATACTTAAATTATAAAATCAGTATTTGCGAAGATAAAAAAATAACGTTCGTATGGGAGGGATATTCATACTCGTGGCTAGAGGAAACAGGCGCCGTTGTCATCGAGTGTTTTATTAATGTACATCCACGCATGCATACTTAAATTATAAAATCAGTATTTGCGAAGAAAAAAAAAATAACGTTCGTATGGGAGGGATATTCATACTCGTGGCTAGAGTAAACAGGCGCCGTTGTCATCGATGTTATCACCGCCGCCGCCGTCGTGTTCACTATAGAAACAAAAATAATTCTTACATAGATATTCGTTTCTCTGCATATGACGCGTAAAGTAGATGCAACGTGTGTGTAGTACTTACATTAGGCGACGCTACGTATATAATTCCACATTTTATAGATATTTTCCAGCGCGCAAACACCGCAGTTGTTATGAAATGCACATCGAATGACATCCGTTGAAGACATAGACTTTAGGTTAGGAATGTCAGAGTCCGCGGTGACATGCATGATTCCGCAATAATCATCGTCAACGTCGTAGCCCCCGTCATCTTCGACAGTTCGCGCGTTGATGTTGTTGCTGTTGTTTCTGTTGCTGTTGTTAGTGTCCTTTTTTTTTATTTGATCCCCTAGGGGTTACAAATTCCCGAAACTCCTTCTCCATACAATCTTTCCTTACACTATCTTTCTTTTCAAAAACTTAGTCTAACTTAACCTAATCTTAAACTAATCATATAAATATATATATACAATATCCTACTCTCTACTCCCGCTCGCTCGCTCTCTCTCCTCCGTCCCCCGGACCTCCGCTTCCGCTCGCTTCCCTTTTCACTCCCATTCTTCCACTCTCACCTCCGCCCCCCCCCCCCTCACACAACACTCTTCTTTCCTCCAGCCTCTTCATCCATTCCTCCCCCTCCCCCTCATCACCCAACACCTCCCTCGCTACCTCTTGCCATCCCTTCTCAGTCCCCCAGCCTGTGCATACCTCCCACACATGCTCCCATGTCTCTTCTTCCTGCCCACACATCCTACACAATCTTCTATCCTCCTCCTCCCAATATCTCCCTCCTTTCATCTCGTTCCCCAGCCTAAACCTAGTGAGGTTTAGGCTGGGGAACGAGATGAAAGGAGGGAGATATTGGGAGGAGGAGGATAGAAGATGTGACCCTCCTCCACCTATCCTCCCCCCACCCTTTCTTTAGATACCCCGGTAACCCCGTCCCTTTCACCCTCCCGTACCACTCATTATATTTCGCCTCTCTAATCCGCCTCCATCTCTCCTCCTCCTGCAACTTTCTCTCCCTCTCCACCAAATCCTCCCCCCTAATCCCCCCGTTGTCTCTCTCCCTTTCTACCTCCTCCACGGTCCATCCTCTGTCCTTAAAGTATTGTTCCCTTTCCTCCTCCCATCCCTGCAGCACAGGAACCAGGTGACCATTTGTCACGTCCATATCGATACGATAAGAGAGTGCGTTTAAGAAATGCCTACTCCTTTTATCATTTGTATTGTTTGTGTAAAAGTAGTCCGATTTGCATGATATTTGTGATAATTTTAATTGGGAGAACGCCAGGAATCCATTAGTGTTACTTTCATATCGATACGATGAAGAATAAAGAATTTCTTAATACGCTGTAATGAATATTTTTCACCCTCGACTGTGGGTCGCCGACCTCGATTCGCTGCGGTCGGCCAAGGATTCATACCTGTTTCAGAAAAACTGTATACTTTATTCTTTATCGTAGCGATATGGAAGTGATACCGATGGATTTCTCATGTTTTCCAAATGAAAATTATACCTAATTTCATGTAAATCGGACTATTTTTAACGAAGTTATGGAAATCAATTTATTATGAAGATTCCTTAAATACAATCCGATTTGTGTCGTTTTTTGGACCATTTTCATCGGGAAAACATGAGGAAACGATACACGTCACTTTCGCCAAGATCCGGCGAGAAATGTATAATTTTCGAATCATCACGTCGTAGGGGGTAAGATTGTACGCCCCCCTGGGCTCGAGAGTCGAAGTCCTCGAAACCCATCATCGTTGCCTCTTGAGTCTTGGCTGCCAGAATCGGCACGCGCTCCAGGATTTCTGCACTGTCGGAAATCCTGAAGCGCGCGCCGAGCCTTGGTTTCAAGTGCCGTTTTCCTTTTCTAACTACCTTTTCTGTCTCTTACGTAAACTCTTCTGGAGTCTAGGTTGGAGCGCGGGCAGGAGCGTGGTTCTTTCTGGCGCGCGGGCAGGAGTGTGGTGCTTTCTGGCGCGCCACGCAAGAGCCTGGGTGAAAAATTTGACCTGCATCACGCGCCATCAGAAGACTACCCCTATCTTCAAAACATCTTGCACACTACACCTCTTCATCATTTATCTTACATATAACATCACTTGCATACCTATGTGTATTTATTGTCTATCAATATTAGTTTTTATATTCAAACACGCAATTACATGGTAATTATTGCCGTCAATAGTAATAATTATGATCGTCACAACAGCCGGGGAAACATTTGGCCTTTTTTTAATGAACCCTTGTAAAATTTTACAGTTGTTATAACTGAACCATAAAAAACCATTTTCATAATTTATAGCACCTCCAGGTCAACCAAATGTAGCTCCGTAAAAAAAGATATTTCAGTGTACCCTACAGTAATAGCATTTATGATATCCTCTATAAGCCAGGTATATCGAGGTATATCATCGATCGTTTCGCAGATCGATGATATACATCGAACAGGTAGTACGCAATACACCATTGCGGTGGATCGTGGAAAAAACATGTGGATGGAGTCGACGTAGAAATATGAGGCCGAACTCGCTGTCTCCAAGTAGTGGCGGGTATAACCTTCCGGCGTGCACGAAGGAGCGTCGCTCCGGCGTCTACGTATTTTTGCGTGCCGCGCGCCGGGAACGCACGCCGGGAACGCGCGCAGGAACATCCGTGTAAAGGGCCCTAATCGCTTTAGCAATCGCGTTCCCGGTCCGCAGAACTGATAGCCCGGAATGTGTAGTTCGAACGGCAGACGGTTTATGATACCATTAACTAAACCAGAAACAGTCTTGCTATTCTTTTTCAGATTCTTCTTCTTACTCTTTTGATTGATGCCTAGCCCGTGAGACGTCACAACCGCTGATACATCCATATACGTTAGAATAGTAGCGATAGCTACTGCAATAATAAATGCATACGCACGCTCCACCAATCACTGTGGTAGTGACCTGCGCGACGCGTGCCACGAATATAAATAGTAGTCCATTGTCATAGACGTGCGCGCGAATATGCGATTCGTGAAACAGTCGGGCGTCATTCGCGTGACCGCGAACAGGATGCTCGAGGATGATAGGGATTCGAGTCGATCGAACAGACACGGCCTGTTGCTGCCGAACAGCGTGCGAGGTGTGATTTGCGGACCGTCCGGATGTGGAAAAACCAACGTGCTTCTAAGTATGCTAGAGAGTCCGAACGGTTTGCGTTTCGAGAACGCGTACGTGTACTCGAAATCGTTGCATCAGCCAAAGTATCGATATCTCGAACAGGTGTTGTCGCTCGTCAACGGAATCGAATACTTTCCATACTCGGACAACGCTGAAATCGTTCCACCTAGAGACGCTCGGCCCGATTCAATCTTCGTATTCGATGACGTGGCTTGCGACGAACAGAACGCAATACGCGAATACTTCTCCATGGGTCGTCACTCGAACGTGGATTGCTTTTATTTGTGTCAGTCGTACGCTAGAATACCTAAACAGTTGATCAGGGACAACGCGAATTTTCTCATGCTGTTCAAACAAGACGGCATGAACTTGCGACACGTGTATAACGATCACGTGAACACAGACATGAAGTTCGAGTCATTCAACGACTTGTGTGCGAGATGTTGGCGTCGGCGATACGCTTTCGTGGTGATTGATAAGGATAGTTCCATGTACGAAGGTCGATATCGAAGAGGATTTAACGAGTTCGTCGTAGCTCGCTGACATTAGTAAACCGCGAATCGTTCATCGAGCAACTCGAAATATCTATCGAATCGCCAGAGACTTCGACAGCCTCGAGCAACGTCGACGCGAAACATTCGCAAAAACATCGCCGACGTCATTGACAACAAGGAACGAAACATCAAAAAGGATCGAAACATCGAAAAGGGGCGAAACGTCAAGACGTGGACGCAAAGGTGGAAATCGCCAAAGTCAGCGACGTTATACGTAAAAAAAAGCATGGCCTTGAAAATTGGTAAAATGGCTGCGGAAGCGGCTGTGGAAGCGAGCACGCGTCCCATCGTCGAGCCGTTGAAACGATTGATCGAGAACTCTGCCGCGTTTAAAATGCGCCCAACACCTCGATCGCGATAAGTGAAAAGGAAACACGAATACGATCAGCAGCAATCATCCAAGAGACTTCGACCCGTTACTCCGTTGATAATCAAGGAACATCCGAATAATCTTCCAGATTCTAGCGACTATAACGACGGCGACGATGACAACGACAACGACACCGACAACATCAATGGCAACGACCGCAACACCGATAACGATGTTAACGATGAAGATAATAATGTTGATGATGCTGTTGATGATGCCAATGACGAAGACAATGAAAAAATTCAGGATGATGAGTCGTCAACAAAGGTTCATGATTTGGATTCCCTGCACAACCACGTCAACGATATCGAAGTGTATGTACGGAACGCGAAAGGTCCCTTGTCGCGAGAATACCTGAGACTGTTATTCACCGATACCAAGAGACTAATCGACGACGTGTACGGCGTATACTTGGGGCCCCACGAGGAACTAATGATCGGCGATTCCGCGCTCACCATCGACGCGGACGGTGATGGCATTCGCGTGAACGGAACGCGATGCCCGGGGACTCGGAGTTTGTACGAATTGGTGTTTATGCGAGAACCCGACGAGCAGACGTGCACGGAGGCTGATTTTCGCTCGTACCGACGTATCTTATTGTCGACGAGCGCGCATAAGCAATGCTATTCCCCAAGCAAGCGCACGCTGGGTAACAGAGGGTACAAGTATAAGAAAATCATATCCTTGATGATCGGTGGGGTGCGGACATCGGGCGTCATACGTGTTAGGGATAGCGCGGGCGGCGCGGGCACGCGACGAGGTCGAGGATTACCCATCGACGAATCGATGACGGTAACCGATAACGCGATCGATTACGTGTACTGGGACGATCGGAACGAATTAATCGATAGACTTAGATTACTCATTGCATCGCACGCGGCAGATCATACGGGTCACGATAACGAAATCGCATCCCTCGAGGAGGAACTTCGCGAGGATAGATATATATCTTAAATTGAACGAACCGGTGATCGTCGCGTACTGAACACTACTGAGTGTTCGCGCATACGCATCGTTATGTCGGTAAACCAGATTGGTACCTCGTTACACAATAACAATAACAACAACAACAGCGACGAAGCGAGAATGACAATGACGAGATTATTATCCTCGGTGGATGAACGCGTTACCCAAAAAATTGAAACGGCTATCGCGAGCGCGCGACTGGACTCCGCGTATCAAAGATCTGAACTCGAGACGCGAGTACAACGAACGATGTCGGATATCATTAACGCGCAATTGTCCCAGCTGATTGAGGATGATTTAAATACCGCGATGGAACGACGCTTCGATCACTTGAAAAACATATTCGAAGCATTCACAACGACGTCACCGACTGCGATAACAACCGCGGATCTATACAAACGAAAGGAACCGCGAAAAGCAAACGAGGGTCTACGACGTCTTTGGAACATCGCGACAATCGCCGACCCACCCGCGAAACATGAGCAAGGAGCGAATACAACTAGTGAATGAATTACACGCTCCCGCGAGACGAAATTTCCCATGGCGTAGCGTCGTGATTCGCTGCTACGATGATTTATGGCAGGCTGATTTGGAGAAGATGCGTCCGTACGCGAAGCAAAATCGGGGATATCACTACATACTAAGGATCATCGACGCGTTCAGCAAGTATGCATGGGCCGTACCCGTGAAAACGAAAAGCGGACGCGACGTGACCGCGGCGTTCACGAATGTATTGCGGCAAAGCGATAGATGTCCGCGAAATTTACAAACCGACATGGGAAAGGAATTCTACAACGCGGAGTTTCAACGATACGCGAAGATACGCAGGATCAACCACTCTTCCACGTACAGTGCGATTGTACATCGATCGTTGAACGTTTCAATCGCACGCTGAGAAACCTTATGTGGAAACAATTCTCCTTGAACGCGTCATATCGTTGAGTCAACCTGCTACCCGCGCTAGTACACACCTACGATCATCGCAAGCACCGAATGATCAACGCCCGACCCGTTGACGTGACCCCCACGACGCGATTGTCGTTCGCCGCGAATGAACCACTCCCACCAGCCGCATCGGAAGGTATTCGGCGACGCGCGAAATTCAAACTCGGGGACAAGGTACGCGTGAGCAAGTTCAAGACACTTTTCGAGAAGGGGTACACTCCGAACTGGTCGACCGAAGTGTTCGAAATCGTAACCGTACAACGAACGTTCCCGGTGACGTATATTCTGCGTGATTCCGCGGGAGAGCCGATCTCTGGCGGTTTCTACGAGTACGAACTGCAGTCGGTCGCGAATCCAGACGTCTATCTGGTCAAGAAGATTATTTGACGCAAGGGAAACCAGGTGTAGGTGTACATCAAGTGGCTCGGATTCGATTCATCGCGGAACTCGTGGATACGCGACGTGGATATTCTATGATTCGCGATCATATACGTACTCTATGTTACTGAAATAAATAAAAAATAAATATATACATTGTCCATTTATTCAATTATTATCATTCAATTATTACCATTCAAGTAAGAAAAAAAATATATACATATATACTAATATGTATAAAAATAATTTAGGTTATTCTACGCGATACATATATATGATATTCATAAATAAATAACACGAACAAAAGAATGTCTTACAACGTAAGGTATATACATATGTACATGCAAACATACAAACATGCAGACATACAATCACGCAAACGTACTAAGCAATGGGGTTTTCGAGGGACTCGTCGGGTTCAAGCTCGAGACGTTCGTGAGTCTGGAGCTCAGGGATTCGACAATGTCCCCACGGGATGGTACTGATCCGATCGGCTAAAATACACCGCTTATCGTCGAACGGACTGAGAGCGTTATTTTCCTCGCTCACGGAATACACCTCGATCACTTTCGACCGTATATTGTTCTGTCGAACCGATTTCTCGATGAGATCGCGGAGACAAGGAATGTAATCACCGAATTGTACAGGGTGTTAAAAAAGTAATGTTCACCGCTTGGAGGGGTGAATCTACACCCCCGGATCGGTGGAGATTTGCGAAAAAAATTTGCTGCAAAATTGTTTATAACATTGAAAATCAATGTTAAATTTTTTTTTACATCAGCATATTCTGCTCGGCGTAAGGAGAAAAAGTTTTAAAGGAGCCATATGTCGCAAATGAACCGTTTCGTGGGGAAAAATTGTTAAAGATTTCGCAACGATTTGAATGTATAGAGTTGCACGTAGATGCTTGGGCCCACCACCACCACTTTGCCGTTTGCCAGTATTTACTACCTGAAGGGTAGTGGCCCGGGGTAGGTAGCTCCTGGGCTCTACGCAGACACAACAGGGCGTTTAAAGGGACAGAAGACCGTGCAAGGTGCATTGACCCGGATGGGCCTGAATTAAGTGGTGTTTTCCCAACAGAAATTCGGAGTTGGCAGTAACCAGTTAGAATTTTTACTTATCTTTTGATTTTTTTTTTTATTATAGAGGGGGGAAAATGCATTACGCATACCCAGGCAGGGTTGCCTGGATTATGTGGGACTCGCCGCTGCCAATGGAATACCCACTAAAAACCCCCTCTTTCTTGGCCTACTTCGTATGACTCCCTATGCTACGGTCGGGACTTCACCTATCTTTTGCCTACGGACATTTGAACGGATAGGGCACAACAATAGATTCTGCTGATTGACAGGAGGGAAAGTTTAAATGATAACATATGTGGCAAACGCACCATTTTGTAGGAAAAAATTGACAAAGGTTAGACGATATTAACTTAGTAACTTACCAACGTTCTCGATGGTTTATCTCCTGCGTCTTCTTCTCACCCACAGGACACTCCCATCGTTGTTGATGGCGCGTAGCATCCGCGCCTGTCCGGTGGCTTCGATATGACCACCGTCATTATCGAGACATTGTTGCAATCTTGTCTGCATGTTCCTGCGAACTTTTTCAAACGTGTCCGGCGAATTTTGGATTGTTCGGAACGCTTCTTCTATTCGCTGTTTTAATTGTTCCCGCGTTTCAATTTGGCTCCCCGATCTATAAACAATGTCTTTCACTGCTCCCCACATAAAAAAAATCCAGGGGATTGAGATCGGGCGAACGTGGTGGCCACACATGAGGTGCGAGCGAGCGTGCTATCCACCGTGTGCCAAACATTCGCGGTAATTAGTCTCTGACTGTCAGGGTGAAATGTGCTGGTGCACCATCGTGCATAAAATACAGCGACCGGCGTCTGTTTGGTGGTACTACTTGGCGAAGTTGGCCTAGCAAATTACGTCGTAAAAAGCGCAAATATGTGGCACCGGTTAGTGTGGGCAAATAAACAGGGCCAACGATTTGATCTCCCACAATACCTGCCCACACATTTACTGAAAAACGTCCCTGGTTAAATCGTTAGACGGTTGCGTGGGGATTTGCATAGGCCCACACTCATGTGTTTTGCCTGTTTTGTAGAGTGGCGCTGGAAAAACTGCTTTCATCCGTGAACAGCACATTTTCTAGGAAGCGGGGATTCTGTTCTAATTTCCGCAGCATCCAACGACAGAAGGTACGCCGAGCAGCGTAATCGCCTGGACGGAGTGCTTGGACCCTTTGAATTTTAAACGGTCGTAGACCTTCTTCCCGGATGATGCGTCGCACCGTCACGTGCGAAATATCTACGCGACGAGCAATACCCCGGAGGCCCATTAGTGGAAATGCACGCGCTAACGCGATCACGCGTTCTTCCGTTCTCCATGGTACGCGGGGTCTACCTGGTCTCGGGTGATTATTGACTCCCGCATTGAACTCGGCTACATTTAGCTCCGAAAAACGGTGGTCGAGACGTTGAAATTCCCGTCGGTACGGGACTCGTGTTTCCCGGCCACTGTCCACCAACCATTGTCTATAAATTTCCCGGGCTAAAGAATAGTCCCTGTTTGCTTCGTCAATGGCACGAAGCATTTGGCGAACGTTTCCCCCATCATTGCGACCTCTGCCTCTTAAACGTCGCTCCATGACACTCGGGGACCACTTATAATCACTAACTATTAACTAATAACTAATAAAGGATAACTATACTAATCACTAAACTACACTACTACACTATGCAATAGCTGTTCCGTGTGGGTCCAATACACGCAACCACAACACGCGATGCGACGCGAAACCCGGTGTCTCAGCAATGAAGACTCTGTTTGACTGATGTTCGCTCCTTAGGAGGCGACGAAAATCCAACTGGTGGCATTTCCTTGGTGTAGGAAGGACCTTGAGCTTTGGAAATTCCTCGGTGGAGAGGGGAGCCCCCTCCTTCTTGAAGAACTAAACGAAGAAAATGCAAACATCTGGTTCCCAAAAACTAACAGGCAATTTGTTTTGCCTGAGTGTCTCGTCCGGGATGGCGGTTTATGGACCGTATTGTTCTGCGAGTATGCGCGGGACCCAGGTCATCTTATACAGCCCACGGGGCAATATAAGGATTAACTCAGGCCGAGGAATGTCTAATAATGGTCAATTCAGATAAGCGATGCGGCGTCGTTGCGATTTCGAATCGGTACATATATATGTATGCGGAGACATATGTATATATATTACATGGGACTCAGTTTTTCGCGGCAGTATTGTTATATCGCTTCGTCTGAATTGATCCTTAGCCCTGTTTCACACATTCACGGCACGGCGCCGTTTATACGACAAAAGGAACGAAGATCGTATGGAGACCTTTCACACTTGTCGTCGCCGCAATGACGGGAAATTTCTATAAGATCGTCACATTTTTTGCCATGAACACGGTGCCGTGCCGTGAGTGTGTGAAACGGGGCTAAAAGTAGGATCTCCTAGCAGTGTGCCGGTGTAATGGATAAGCATGCATCTGTTTCTCCTACGCGTCTGACGCGCGGCTGCCTCAGCAGCAGCTTAGGCTACTCTAGACGCAATTGCACTGCGACGAGTGGGTGTTAAGGGGTTATACCTAGTCAGGAGGCCGAAAATAAGCGAATGTTTGCGAATATTTATTTGAAAAAGTGGAAGCATATATTTTCACAGAACTTTATGCACTTTAAAGAGTAACATTTAAAGAACATTTGGTAATTTTTTTGTAGAAAAATATTTAACGTTTATAATAAAAATACAACGATATCCAAGAAGCCCTTTTAAAAACGGTGAGCAAGATATCACAAAAACTACTGCACCAATGATTCTCACAGTTTATGGGATTATTTTTTATATAAAAATCTATCGACTATCGTTTGCATTTTTTTTAAATGTATTTTTTTCAATTTTATCAACGAAAAATGGCCGTTTTTCGCGCGAAAATCAGGCCCTTCAAACTTTAAATAGCCGCCATTTTATTTTAAATTAATATTTCGAAAATCCCCCGGCGTCAGTCGAAAGATACATTAATATACTAACGAAATCTTTTTTGTTTTTTTATTTTAGATAATCTGATTCCGAATGGCAGTGCTTACCGCAAAACAACTTTTTATAAAAGGGTTCTTGGATATCGATTGTAATTTTATTATAAACGTAAATATTTTTTTACGAAAAAATTACCAAATCTTCTATAGATGTTGCTCTTTTAAGCGCAAAAAGTTCTGTAAAAATAGATGCTTCAGTTTTTCCAAAAAAAAATCACAAACATTCGTCTCTTTTTGGCCTCCTGACTAGGTATAACGGTTATACCAGGGGTTATACTATAACCCCTTAAGGGGAGGTTCTGGTCTAGAGCCCCAAAACATAGGTGATATTTAGGAATTAATTAAAGGAAAACTACTATATATAATTTAATGGGACTTTTTGCATTGTATTAAGAATGTCTTAAGTTTTAGAAATATATTTTTCGTTTTATAATTAATCATTGTAGACAGCCCTGTGGAGTCGTTAAAGTCAAGGCGTCAAAAAATTGATCCAAATCGGTGGGACCTGTGTCTGCAAAAGTTATTATCCGATTCGACCGAAACCTTATTTATTTTGAAGATTATTCTTTTGACTACGGGGGGGGGGGGGGGGGCTAAAAAAATTACAAAAATGACATTTTTCTTAGAAAATAACGACACTTCAAGTTTGAAATCACTTTTCCCTGTATTTTTCGTCCTTTCATCGCCTTTGAAAATGATGCATTTTTAAGTTTTTGTATTTTTTTTAGTCCCCCCCACCCCTAGCCAGAAGTATATTCTTCAAAATAAAAAAAGTTTCAGTCGAATCGGATAACTTTTGGAGATACAGGTCCCACCGATTTGAGAACGCTGTTTCGAGGAAAACGCGTTTGAAGTTTTACGTATGTGCCGAGTCGCCGGGTGTTATCCATGCATTTGCCGCTACTCTAATGCCTATAACTTCGGGAATTTTACGAATTTCAACAAATCCTTTTAAACACGTTTTCCTAAAAGGTTTAACATTCGAAAAATGAAATAAAAAAAATCGACATTTAGACCAGAACCTCCCTTTAAAGGCGGAATCTCCTAGCTTACGTCTGCGTATATGGAATAGGTGGAAATGGAAAGTTACCGCCGTTTCAATGGAATAATCTCTTTCCTATGAGCCACCTTCTCTCGCAACGAAAACGTCAGCGCGTGCTCTTATTTTGATATTCGGAAATGTGTTTATATTCCAGAGATAAGGGATTGGCCTTTAATTTGATGTGAGGGCGCAGCAGGTAGGGACCACGCGCAGTCAGCGGACTACCCCTTGGGTCATTCCACGCCAAATCGATCACTTTTGTCCCTCGATGTCTCGGATTTTTTTTAAACTTCAATATGTTATAGTCCTCGTGGAATTAGGGAGGGTTTAAGTCATCATTTTGTCGATATCGAGTTTGTTTAAAAAATACAGTGCCTTGAATTTTGCGATTTTTGCCTATTTTCGTGAAAATGGGTTGTGCTTTTGAATTTTTATCTCGGAAACTATTCCTCAGATTTAGTTGTTTCTTACGGCATTTTAAAGTGGAAAGATCGGCCTTTCTGAATAAATTTTTTCCAGATCGAAAAATTAATTTTGCAACATTGAAAATTATAAACAAATTTTTATTTTTCAAATTCGGGCTCGAGGTCGCGATTTTAAAAATCCGGAAAAAATACTACTGTATTCCTTGAAGTTTTTTCTTCAAATTAAGCCCACGTCCAGGGTGGTGCGGCTCCTATTAACGTCGCAGTGGAGTCGTAAATACGGCGGTGCGCGCCGAATCGGGTAAGCGAACCGGGCGTCGCACAGTGGGACAAAACGACCCGCCGGCGATCAAAAATCTATAACTTTGGTTCTAGTCAAGATATTTTAATGTAACTGGGTGCATTTTAACCGCAAATTTACGGCCTTTAAGCTGTATTAATATAATTGATATTAACCCTCGGAGGCCCATGTTGGGCCCGTGAATTTAGACCCATGTTTGCGAAAAATGGGGCCACAGGCCAATTAGAATACACATTTTATTAACATTACTATATTTTATTGTAGTAAACCCAGTTTCTTAATATATGCTATTGTTTTTATGCGATCGGTGCTCAAAATTTGCCAAAACTGCAAAAGTATCGCTTATCAAAAACTTTTATGTTTCCCACAGTTTTTATTCACGATTCTGAAAAATTTTTCTTCAAGAAGTACAATTTGAGTTAGTTACAAAGTTAATTACATAGCTATATATTCTATTAAGGCCATTCATTAGGGTAAAATGTTAATAACAAACTTTTTTCAAATTTTAAAAAGTTGCAACCATATGCAATAGGGTTCCGTGAGGACGAAGGGTTGTCCGCACACGTGACACGCGATCGCCTCGTTAAAACTTTGCCACTGTTGTCTCGTCAACGAGTTCATAGGTTTCGCATTCCGCAACCACGAATACGCAGTGTCAGCAAAGTCACGAAGTTCTTTCGCGAACCACTTCACACACTCGGTTTCGTGACGATACGCGCGATAACGACACAGAGATGCGTCGGGGGAGCAATGGATGTAGTATCCCACGCTGTACACTCTATGCTGCTGGTACGTGTACGTCCGTCGCCGCTCCGCAGGCTCAATGTCCCCCAGCATGCATTCCAAGTCCGCGTAAATGATGAATGGTGCTCGTTCCTTATTTTTGAAATTCTTGAACTGCAACCATTTATCCTCCACGGACGGCAATTCCACTGCACACTCGTTCAGACGTTGGCAGTCCACGGCATGTTTCGTCAATTGTTCGGACGAATAGAAGTAATTCAGACATCTGCAACGATAATAGGATTAATAATAATAATAAAACATAATAATAAATAATATGAATACTTGATGATTACTTGATGTCCGTGATTGCTGAGCTGATTCGAAATCAGTCTCGACATGCTTCGAATGCACGCGAAATGATATCGTTGCGGCTCGTTGGGTGCCTGCACCAGCAGCAGGTTTGCGTGTCTCTCTCGCTTGTCCTCGGTCAAACGCAGAGGAGAGCAGCTTCCGTCGGACCACACGTACACGTTCACCGACACGTCGTTCATCCTCTCGAACTTCGTCAGCTGGTCCAACGTCACGAGAAGAGTTATATCGCCCGTCCGAAGCAACTCCGGGTAGTGTTGATACGACGCGATCCTATCCGCATGCGTAGCAACAGGGCATAAATTGGCAATGACTGCCCACAAGTAGCATGCATTGTCTCTGTTCTTTATGTTCACCACCACTTTCTTCAGGGCAACGACGTGCGTTAGCGGTACACCGCAACCGGCTCGAAGTGGATTATGCTTATTAATATTCACTACAATATTTAGCACAGCCCTTAGGGTCCATCCACTGTCGCCATCTTGAAACTCCTCAATCGCCACTAATGTGGGAGCGACTACGTGTTTCGAATACCACTCGCGCACGTTCGAAGTCATCAACAGTACATGATTTCGCGTACCGAAACTTTTCATGTCTGTATTCTCACCCAACATAAACTCCGCGTTTAAGTTTGTATTAACGGCCACGCTCTTATGCGTCGTGATAGCGTCCGTGACGCGTGAGATCACAATGCATCGAACATCCTCTAAAAATCGACGCGGATCACCGTGCCCCACGTTGATGACCGCACCGGTTGAAATACGGCCTATAAACGCGGATTCCACGTCTTCCTATAGGACTTTGGGTGCCATCGATCGGCCCGAAACCCCGCAACCGACTCGTCTTCCCGCACGATCGCACGCAATGTCTTTATTCGCGGGATCAGCCGACACTAGGCGTCGCGGCCACTGCCACCCTTCCGCTGCTCTGGTACTCGCGTATGAGTTGCAGGTACGTGTCGCAATGATCCACCCAGTCTCGGAATTCCGCAATACTGCGTAAAAGCTTAGACATCCGAGACAAAACTTTGTACATGTCCATGAACCCCTCTATATTAGCTTAATCACAATGGATTTTGTTTCCCAGACACGCACGAATAGCGCCGAATGGGTGACACGACTTTTCCAGGTGATACGGTCCGTGTTCGGAAATCGGTAACCTAACGGCAAAATGATGCGCTTCGAGTGTAGTCGCACAATCGGTGTCGGGTGCTCATCCAAAATCTCACTAATTCACGACACAAAAACGAGTCCACGGTAATAGTAAATGTTCGAGGGTATAACACTTTGTACACTTCGACCGTGCTGTTCTCAATATCATGCAGAAGCGTTAACGGCGTACACACGATCGCGGTAAAGTACTTCACTTGCTTGCGATGCACATCCTTATCACCAACGATGCAATACAATGTACATTTACTCGCAGTACTATATCGCGCAATATGGCGTAGCAATTGACGATGGTGATGTGACAGTTGCATAAATCCGTTTTGAACGATACTACTCCACGAAGTCTCGAATAATGACGATGGGCTTAACATGTCGCGGATCTTATACTTCTCGATCGTAAGCGTTTGGAGGACCAACTGTGGCATCGCAGGGTACTGACATTGGTATACTGTAAATCAGATACCCATGGGTCTATATCGAACTCTTTTAACTCTTACACGGTCGCTACTACTCACACGACTCAGATATATACATACGGTATCGCGCGGTGCTACGTCATGTTTACTCTATGGGCTACCGCGACCATTGACTTACAGCCTCCTCGATCGTGAAAATGTTCGGAACTCTACCCCGAATAATTATCGCTGTATGTTTACGATGCTTGCTTGCGCGGCCCTATCGGTCCCACGATTTAAATATATACACACGACACGAAGAGCGTGCACGTAGATGCACAAAACGCGTTCAATCCTGTTGATCCCTTATCTTTTCTCAGAAATCATTGATACACCCTCTTTCTCAGAAATCATCATCGAAGACGCGATTTGAATTTCCACGAATCGGTCGCGGTCGCACCTGCGCACCGATCCCCGTACGCGTAAGAGATTGCGCGGCGGCGACTCGTGCCCAAAGCACCTTAAACATCCAACAAGTGGCGTCAGTACGAAATGTCTGGAAAACCTGGAAAATTTACCAAGGCGGGCCCACATACCGACGCGAACCCAAAGTACCTTGTTACGTCCTGAAGGGACTATTCTATAAATCACCCCGAGCGGCTGGAATGATCTATCGGGGTCTTGTTCTATTTAAATGCTAAAGCACACCTTGACTATACTTACCAGGGAAGGATGGGGAGGAAAGGGTTGAATGAACTAATATACGAAATTAGAAGAGAAAACAATAGGATGAAATATATTCTGGGAGAAAATATAATTATTGTACTAAACCAAACATACCACAGAAACGGCGTTCACGTCTCCGTTATCGCTAGGCGCTCGCGTGTCGGTGGACCTTGAGTTGGTCTCGGCCGTCCGGAGTTTCCCTTAGATAACGTACAGCACGCTTGCCGCCCTCTCTCTCTCTCTCTCTCTCTCTCTCTCTCTCTCTCTCAAGTCTCTCGAACACTCGATTACTCGCTTGCTGTACTTCACGTTTCGCGATCGCGGTGGCTCGGATCGGCGCGTATGTGTTCTCCCGGCTATACCGTTCTCGGTGCGTCGGATGGAGATACACTTTTGCAATACCTGTTCGGCTGTTCGCGTTTCGCGGGTGAGTCTAAGCACGGAAAATGAGGTCGCGATACTAAAAACGGCCCGCTGGCTCGTCACAACTGCCTAACTCGAAGTCTCAAAAACGAATCTCCGCTAAAACTTCCGCTGTCCCTGTTCGTGCCTCGCGTTTCGACGTCGGTGGGGGAAAACCGCCCCGTCGGCACCTGTCGATCGCTCCTTATTAGGAAATTCATGGCTCGGGCCGTCAACGGTCACATTATGCTTACGACGATACGTCCTTGCTTCGGCAAGCGGACTCTCGTCCGCGGTATGATTCCGCTGAATCGGCGCTATCGGAACGGAAGACGGCGCGTGGACAACAAGCACGGAAATGAACCGATAGGGGCATGTAACAACCTTAAACATCCAGTAGGTGGCGCCAATACGAAATGCGTAGGACACCATTTTGAAATTTTGAAAATCCACCGCCTCCCCTGTGCCGTCAGCCCTCTCGCCAACGAACTCCACATATGCGCGTGACGCCATTTTGAAAATCCCCCTCCCCTGTGACGTCATCCCCCTCGCCAACGAACTCGACATGCGCGCGCGACGCCATTTTGAAAATTTTGAAAATCGCCCTCCCCTGTGACGTCATCCCCCTTGCCCACGAACTCCGTACCCCCCCCCCCCTCCACGCCTCCCCCTCGCCAATCTCACGGAAGACCGCGGCGGTGTCCCCCCGCCCCGCCTCACCCGTCGCCCCCATTTGGTCCAGAATCGGCATAGCCTATCTACTGACGTACCTAGAACATCCGAAATTTAAGTCCTAAGAACGTCCGTAAGAGTTAAGAAATGGACGTACCTAGAACACCCGAAATTTAAGTCCTAAGAACGTCCGTAGGACTTAAGAAATGGACGTACCTAGAACATCCGAAAGTTAAGTCCTAAGAACATCCTAGGTATGTTCAAAATGGACGTAGGGCGTTCGGATATAATCTGGACATGAAACGGACGTCCTTGGGATGTGCGGAGCTATCTGGGTATACACTTTATTTCCACTGGTGTTTGAGAATCGTTGTAAGTGAAAGCCAAGGTGATATCTAATCGGGCCTAAGAGATATTAAGGAATCCGTGAAAATTAATTTTACCGGTTTTCACCCCCTTGGGGATGAAATTACCAAGAATCCTTACTTAGTAGGTACCTGCGTCATTAAAACAATGTACCTTCCAAATTGCACTTATTCTTGTTGAATATTACTGAAATCTATTATGTTAACAAATTGTTTAATAACAATTAATTGGTTATAGTAATGTTACAACAAAATATGATCAATTTGAGTGTATGAAATGGATTTCACTGTCACTTTGTTAAAAAATTGTTTAAACAAATTATTAATAAACAATTCTACTAACATTTATTTATGTCAATAATCTTTATTTTCCCCTCCTATAGATATTCAATGGTTAGATTAATCACGTATTTGCAATATGTACCGCGGAAATAATAAAATTATTAAATAATGTTGGTTTTTATATTGTTATATACCATTTCTTAACAACTATTCTTTAGTATAGCATTCTATACAGTATAATGCAACTTTCTAGACTCATAAAATATAAAGTTATAGCTTCAGGATTTCAATAAACAACGTGTTTCGTTCGTATGATCCCTATTTTACTAGTTTTTGTCGAGTTTAGGCGGCCATATTGGATCCGCCATTTTCTTTTTCAAAAAACCTACAACGAATTCGTAAGCAGCGATACCTAATACCCCAGTATACCAAGTTTCGTTGATTTTCATTTCGATTTGGCGTGGGAATCGATTTTTGACGCCGACTATGTCATTTTCGACCACTGTGCGCCGGACTCACATCGGTTCGCTGTCGTGCTTTGCGCGCTCCCCACACTGGTATAGCCTCCACCGGTGGTCGATAAAATGAAACTTGGTGGGTATTACGAGGGCGTGGACAGACCCCAAATTTTAGCTTCGGCAATTAATGTGTTCAAAAGATACAGAGGTAACCGTGCATAAAAGGGTACAGCTTACTGATTTTTTTTAATCACTTTACCACGCCCCCCCCCCCTCTTAACAATATATCTGTTGATCTATACCGATACAACGCATTCCACGTTCCAACCAGACCCGGCTTAAGAATTTTGGGGCCCGAGGCTATGAAACCTTCGAGGGGTCCCCGTGGTTGAACAGCGCGGGAGTAGGGGGGTAGTCAGCTAATCGCTTTGAACGCCCCCCCTCCCCGGAAAGCGGGGCCCGGGGCTATAGCCCTCCCAGCCCCCCCTTTAATCTGGGCCTGTTTCCAACTTGTCCCGGGATTAGTATTGGTTGGGGCTAGGTGGGTACGAGGGGCGGGCGCTAGCTTAGGGGCGCGTAAAGCATAGTAGCGAACCGATGTGAGTTTGGCGATGCTAAAAATGAGACTGTGGTTAGAAAATTTCTAAAGTGGAAAATGGAGAGACGGAAGGGCTCCCAGGTAGGAAGGCCTGCACCAACGTCCAAAAAAATTTCCATAAAAAATTAACGATTAGTTGAGTGCTAAATTTTACATGTATTAGTACGGAATATTATGTTGCTTACCTTTTATCGTCGATCAATATGAGCCGCCAGGGAATGGGTGTTTCTGAAATCCCGTCTTCTTCTGGCGCTGCGATTAAATGGGGCACTGTCCAGGGTCCTATTTCTACTCTTCTCCTGAAGGGTTGATATTGTCGATTATATAAAACCGCCGGTTGCGCAGGGACTCCAGTAGTAAAGATAGACGGGTTCTAACGCAAATTTGAGTTTCAAGGCCATTTCCATTTCCCCCTCCCCGACTCACAACCGGCGCGGGGTGGGGGAAGTGAGGGCGCGCGGGGGAGCGGGGCGGAGGGAAACCTGGGCGCGGGGCCTGCGGGGTGAGGAAGACAGGTTGCGCGCGCACGCGCCGCGGAGTGGGGGAAGCCGCGACGATAGAGGGGGGATCAGTCCGGGCCGAACCGCCGCGGAGGCCTCTCCAGACCGGACCCACCGTCGGAAATTTTTCAAAGGGAGGCATTGACCCCCGAAAAAAAATCTTTTTCAAAACTTGGCCCACCCGAAAAATTTTTCAGACCTAACCCAGGGTGGAGACTGTCCTGGAACTTTTTTTTCCAAACCAATAATTTTTCAGAAATTGTTTCGGACAATGTCGGGAAAGATCGGCGTTTTTTTTCGACACCGCATCTTCGAGGGAAAGAGACGGAGCATTACTTTAAAGTTAAAATTTTAGGAGGGAAAGAGACGCCACTACATAAGAGACGGAGCATTACTTTAAAGTTAAAATTCTAGGAGGGAAAGAGAGAGTAATACATAGGGGATAGAATCGCATGCATTCTAAAGCTAACAGTATTTCAAAGGGTTCCGATTTAACGTCGCCGCGTATCGCGCGATAGCATGCGTAATTCGACTCCTCTGGAGCAGTCGCGCGGGATGATATCATTTGATGGCGCGAAGAACGCTCGAACGAAACAGAATTAGCGCGAATCATAGAAAGAATTATGCAGCGTCAGCAAATCTTAAAGTTAGGTGGCAAGGAGGATGACGGGTAAATAAAATTGAGAAATTATATATATATATATATTGTTACAAATCATAAAATTAAAAGAATATAATTTACCATTTTTTACTACGAGCATCATCCACAATATGATTGAGAGTACAATCACATTTTATTCTAGAGCTAACAGTATTCTAAAGCGTTCCGATTTAACGTCGCAGCGTCTCACGTGATCGTATGTAACTTGAGTCCCCTGGAGCAGCCGTGCAGGGTGACGACATTTGACAGCGCGAAGAACGCTCGAATCATAGAAAGAATTATGTGGTGTCAGCAGAAATTTTTTTCCATTCCAATATGTGATGGAAATTTTTTCCCCAACACAGAGAAATAATAATTTTTTAATCACCGATATATAACGAACTATTATGTAGCAAACAGATATATTTTTTCCGAACCATTATGTAGCCAGCATTCTAAAGTTAACAAGTTTTTAAAACGTTCTGATTTAACGTTGCAGCGTATCGCACGATCGTGTGTAATTTGACTCCTCTGGAGCAGCCGCGCGGGATGATATCATTTGGCAGCGAGATGAAGACACGAACAAAATATAATACTTTTTTCGGAAACGTCGAATCTCAGAATTAGGTGGCAAAGAGAGAAGGAGAATGATGGGTGAATAAAATTGAGAAATAATATAGAATAATACAAGCACAAATATAAAAATATAAAATACAATACAATAAATTAATAAAATAAAAATATAAAAACATAATATAAAAATAGAATATAAATAGAATATAAAAATAAAAAATAAAAATATAAAAAACATTATAAAAAGAAAAAATATAGGAATAACAATAATAATAATTTAATTTATTATCCACTTTTGTGTTACAATTTAACGATCCTATACTCTTTCCATTTCATTCCCGTGATTGTGTCAATGTAAGTCCTACCGTTCTAATGTATCCTGCTGAGTCACAACAATTTTTTCTATTTCACAAGTGTTTCCTAATCTATTTTATGTTGCATAATCTTCTTTTATCATTTTCCTGTTCTTCCCATATTTTCCTTCTCCCTATTATCTCCCGTAGAATAGCCAAGTTTCATTCCATTTCATTCCCGTGATTGTGTCAATGTAAGTCCTACCGTTCTAATGTATCCTGCTGAGTCACAACAATTTTTTCTATTTTACAAGTGTTTCCTAATCTATTTTATGTTGCATAATCTTCTTTTATCATTTTCCTGTTCTTCCCATCTTTTCCTTCTCCCTATTATCTCCCGTAGAATAGCCAAGTTTGTCCCTGCTCCACTAATTACCTCTTTCCAATTCGTGCCACTCTCTCCACTTACTTCACATGCTTTAATCATGTATTTCACTGTTTCTTCCTCTTTCTTACAAAGCCTACATGTTCTTTCTTCTTTCGATAGCCAATATTTGTATGCTCTTGTTTCACTACCCTGTATGAATTTTCCTATCCTTTCTAATTCTCCTCTCCTTTTTTCTTTTTTCCCATAAGTATTTCGGCTTATTTCCTGGTTTCCTTGCCACCTCCCTTAATTCTCTTAGGAACTTTGACTCTTCTATTTTCATCTCTCTTTCTTGTTCTTGAATGTATTTACTTATCTGCTCTATTTTGGTTCACACGTCTTCACCAATAAAAATATAAAAATATATAAATATAATTGAATATAAAAATATAAAAGTACAATTAAAATAAAAAATAAAACACAATACAATATAAAAACATATAAATATAAAAGAACATAAAATAAAATAATAAAAGAAAATACTATTAAATAATAAATATAATATGAAAAGAAAAAAGAAAATAGAATATAAATGAATAAAATATAAAAATATAAAATAAAAAAAAAAATAAAAAATATAAAAAACATTATGAAATAAAAGGAATAGAATAAAATAATAAATATAATATGAAAAGAAAAAAAAATATAAAAATTCGTTATAAAAGAATATAATATAAAAAGAAAAAATATAAAAAAACAATATAAAATTAAACGAATAGAATAAAAAAATTCAGTATAAAAATAAAAATATAAAAATACAATATAAAAAGAAAAATATAATAATAATAATAATAATTTAATTTATTGCCCACTTTTGTGTTACAATTTAACGATCATATACTCTTTCCAGTTAAATCCTATGATCGTGTCAGTGTAAGTCCTACCCTTCTAATGTATCCGACTGTGTGCTAACAATTTTTTTTTCTATTTTACAAGTGTTTCCTAATCTATTTTATGTTGCATAATCTTCTTTTATCACTTTCCTGTTCTTCCCATCTTTTTCTTCTCCCTATTATCTCCCGTAGAATAGCCAAGTTTTTTCCCTTCTCCTCTAATTACCTCTTTCCAATTCCTCCCACTCTCTCCACTTACTTCACATGCTTCAATCACATGTTTCACTGTTTCTTCCTCTTTCTTACAAAGCCTACATATCCTTTCTTCGTTCATTAGCCAATATTTGCATACACTTGTTTCACTATCCTTTATGAATCTTCCTATCTTTTCTAATTCTCCTCTCCCTTTTTTCTTTTTTTCACCCATAAGTATTTCAGCTTATTTCCTGGTTTCCTTGCCACCTCCCTTAATTCGCTTAGGAACTTTGACTCTTTTATTTTCATCTCTCTCTTTCTTGTTCTTGATTGTATTTACTTATCTGCTCTATTTTGGTCCACACATCTTCCCCATTTAATCTTCTTCTTCTTTTCCATTCTTCATTTGACCATCCTCTCCATTCCAAGAATTTGATTCTTATTCTTTCCCTTTTCGTTACTTCATTTCCTCTCATTAATATTCTCCCACGTTCTTCCTATCCTTCTTCCGAGTTTATTAACCTCTCTTCACAGCTCATTTCCCTTACTCACATTTTTAATTTCTTTCTCTTCATGTTTCTTTTAACAGCCAGTATGTTGGTGTTGATCTCTCCAATTTCATTATCCACCGTATGTATTCCGCCTGCAATTTTTCTATTTCGTCATACCTTCTCCATCCCCATATCTCTGTTCCATACGCCACGGTGCTTCTAACTAGCGCATGATACAGTTTCGTTCTTCTTTCAAAGTCATCTCTGAATAATCTTTCTCCAATCCCCCACATACTTTTCCTAGTGTCATATCCGCTTTCCTAACTACCTTCTTAATATGGTCTGTATCCTTGTTGTTCTCTCTCTCTCTCTCTCTCGCTCTCTCTCTCCCACTGTATAACCTAAATATTCCAGTTCTCTTACTCTTTCTATTTCTTCTTCATTTCAACGAAATCTTTCCTCATTTCTTCTTCCTCTGGCTTTCCTGCATATCATTTTCTTAGACTTTTGCACATTTAACTCCAAGCATTTCTTATTTATGTATCTCTCGAATCTCTTTATCATATTCTTCAGCCCCTGTGCATTATTTACCATTAACACAACATCATCCGCGTATGAAATTGTCCAAATTTTCCTTCTACCTATTAGGACTCCTCCTTCCTGTTCTTTGCTCATTTCTTTTTTCCAGGTCTGCAAATGCGACATTGAAAAGTGTCGCGCTTAACGGGCACCCATGTCGAACACACTTTCCTGTTAAAAACTTTCCTATCAGTTCCCTCTTCACTCTTAAATTGCGTATAGTTCTGTCGTACATTTCCTATATCCTTATTCTTAGATGTTCGCCTACTCCTTCTTCTTAAAGCTTTTTCCAAATTTCTTCCCTTTCTATCTATCAAATGCTCCCTTCATATCCGTGAAAAACAGGTATAGCTTCCCTGATTTTTTTTTTTTTGAGGTTTCTATATTTATAGCCGTTTTAACTGCCACTATTGCGTCTACTGTTCCTCTCCTTGTCCTGAATCCCATCTGCGTATCGTTTAATATCCCATTTTTCCATTTGTTCTTCTAATCTTCTCCTTAGAATTTCTGCATATATCTTATAACTTGTATCCATCAAAGTTATGCCCCTATAGTTTTAAATCATAACCCTTTCTCCTCTTTTTGAACATCGGACTTATTATTCCTTCTTTCCATTCTTCCAGAAAGTTCCCCTTTCTTCCATGTTCTGTTTATCACATTTGTTAGATTACCTATAGTTATGAAGATGATTGCGTCCTCGATGTTAATTTTAAGATATAATTTAAATGCAGGAGTTTAAATTTTAAGTCAGTCAGACTTATAATATCTTATATGATTTGAGTTCAGATCGACGTGAACCAGATCGGTTTTCAATCTATATTTATCTAATAAGTTTTTGGTACGAAAGGACCTAATTTATAAATAATTTTTTCATATATTCAATAAAAATTGGGTTTTCGTATTTATTAAGAACAGGTGTTTACCCTATGATAATTGTTGGTTGGACTTAAAATTCTAATTATTCAATATTAGAAGCGATTGGGTCAATTTCACTGTCAGATTCTTATGAAGTAATTTTATTTTTAACAATATTTTTGTAATATACGTTTAAGATATATATATATATATATATATATATATATATATATATATATATATATATATATATATATATAGTAGTAGTTTATTAATGTTCCCCTCAGGGTTACATTCTCCCTTATCCTCTCCTCGATCCTTACATTTTCCTTACCCTATCTTATCCTAACTTAAACTTAACTTATCCTACTTATCCTACTCTCAACCTACCTATCTATTTACATATTTATAAAATCTTATTATACTCTTATACTATTTACAAACTAATTATACTATTTACAATATTTACACAAGCCCCACTCCTTTACATAGACTCTCCCCTCTCACTCGCTCGCTCGCTCTCCCTCGCCCGCTCGCACGCTCCCTCCCCGGACCTCCGCTTCCGCTCGGCTCTCCGTCCACTCCAATCCCTCATTCATTCCCCCGTTCCCCCACACACTCGCCTCCTCTCTTCCAACTTCCTCATCCACTTCTCTCCCTCTCCTTCATCTCCTAGAACTTCCCCTGCCATCTCCTGCCACCCCTTTTCTTCCCCCCACCCCATGCACTCCACCCACACATGCTCCCATGTCTCCTCCCCCCTCCCACATACCCTGCACCTCCTCTTCTCTCCCTCCTCCCAGTATCTGCCCCCCCTCATTTCACTGCCCAGCCTGAACCTCGCCACTCTTCTCCATCTACTTTCCCCCCACCCCTTCTTTAAATACCCCGGTATCCCTTCTCCCTTCACTCTTCCATACCATTTGTTATATCTGGCGCTCCCTATCCTTTCCCACCTCTCCTCCTTCTGTACTTTCCATTCCCTGCTCACCAATTCTTCTCCTCTTAGTCCCCCATCCTCCCTCATCCTCTCTATCTCCTCCAGCGTCCATCCCCTCCCCTCAAAAAACTCTTTCCTTTCCGTTTCCCACCCCTCTAGCACCTTTCCCCTTCTTATCCTCCCCTTCACCTCCTCCCAGCACCTCCTTGCTAGTTCTCCCCCCTGTCCTTCCTCCAGCTTCCTCTCGAAAGCCCACGCCCTCATCCCCGCCCTGCCCTTCATCATTCCCCTCTGCGTCTCCTCCCTCACTATATACCCCGGTGTACTCCTTTCTACCCCCAACACCCACTTCAGGAACCTTTCCTGTATCCTCTCTATTTTTTCCCTTTCCCTCCATCCCCACACCTCCGCCCCGTACCCCACCACCGGCCATACTAGTCTGTCGAACAGCCAAAGTCTTCTTTCCCAATCTTTTTCGAACAGTCTCTTTCCAATCCCCCATACCTTTCCCATCACCGCGGCCCCCTTCTTCACTCTTTCCCCCACGTGTCCCTCTTGTCCCCCATTCCCCATCAGCGTGTACCCCAGGTACCTAAAACTCTTCACCTCTTCCAGCTCCTCACCCTTCCACCTCCAATTCACCTTCTTCCACCTCCCTCCCCCCCTCCTGCACCTCATGACCTTTGTTTTTCCCACATTCACTTGTAACCCCTTCCTATCCACATATTTTTCCAACTTCCCCATCAATCCCTTCATTCCTTCCTCGTCCTCAGCTATCACCGCCACGTCATCCGCGTACGCTAATGCGTACACTTTTCCCTCCCCCAGTTTTACCCCTCCCCATCTTCCCTTTTCCAATTCCTCGTCTAGGTCCGCGATTAAAAGAGTGAACAGGCTCGGGCTCAGCGGGCACCCTTGCCTCACCCCTCTCGCAGTCCAAAACCTCTCTCCTTCTTGTCCCCCCACCCGCACCCTACTTATTGTTTCCCTTAATACCTCCTCACACCTCACCACTATCTGCTCTCTCACTCCCCTCCCCCTCATTGCCCCCACTAATACCTCCCTGTCCACCGAGTCAAACGCGGCCTTCATATCTATAAACAACACTACCATATTTTTCCCCTTTCTCCCCACCTGCCTGTTAATCAGGTAATTTAAAACATTATATATATATATATATATATATATACATATACAAAAAATAATATAGAATAATACAAATAAAAACATAATAATACAATTGAAATATAAAATACAATACAATATAAAAAAATAATATGGAATAATACAAATAAAAATATAAAAATACAATACAATATAAATACAAATAAAATATAAAATACAATACAACATAAACAACAATATAAATACAAAAGAAAATAATACATATAAAAATATAAAAATACAATTAAAATATAAAATACAATACAATATAAAAAAATATAACATAAATGAATATAAAAATATAAAAATACAATTAAAATAGAAAAGAAAATACAATACAATATAAACAACAATATAAATGTAAAAGAAAATAAAATAATAAAATAAAAGAAAATACAATTAAATAATAAATATAATATAAAAACAGAAAAAATATAAAATTGAATACAAATAGAATACAAAAATATAAAATAAATATTAAGAATATAAAAATTCAATATAAAAATACAATATAATAAAAATAAAATGTAATAATAATAATAATAATTTCATTTATTATCCACTATTGGCTTACAAATTAACAATCATATACTCTTTCCATTTCATTCCCGTGATTGTGTCAATACAAAATTGGCTCGACGATATCAATCGGATCATGTATCAAACATCTTTCGCACCACTCGGAACGTGAATCGAACGTGTATCCAACGTGAATCGCACCACTCGGAACGACATCGAACGTGCACCGAACGTGAATCGAACGGCTTGGAACGTGAATTGAACGACTTGCGTTCAATACCCGTTCGGTGCACGTTCGATGCACGTTCGATGCACGTTCGATTCACGTTCGATTCACGTTCGATGCACGTTCCGAGTGGTGCGATTCACGTTGGATACACGTTCCGATAGTGTATCCAACGTCTTTCATACCACATTGATCGTGCATCGAACGTGAATCGAACGTGAATCGAACGTGAATCGAACGTGCATCGAACGTGCATCGAACGTGCACCGAACGCGAATCGAACGTGCATCGAACGCAAGTCGTTCAATTCACGTTCCAAGCCGTTCGATTCACGTTCGGTGCACGTTCGATGTCGTTCGATTCACGTTCGATGCACGTTCAATTCACGTTCGGTGCACGATCAATGTGGTATGAAAGACGTTGGATACACGTTCCGATAGTGTATCCAACGTGAATCGCACCACTCGGAACATGCATCGAACATGCATCGAACGTGAATCGAACGTCTTTCATACCACATTGATCGTGCACCGAACGTGAATTGAACGTGCATCGAACGTGAATCGAACGACATCGAACGTGCACCGAACGTGAATCGAACGGCTTGGAACGTGAATTGAACGACTTGCGTTCGATGCACGTTCGATTCGCGTTCGGTGCACGTTCGATGCACGTTCGATGCACGTTCGATTCACGTTCGATTCACGTTCGATGCACGATCAATGTGGTATGAAAGACGTTGGAATCGCACCACTCGGAACGTGCATCGAACGTGAATCGAACGTGAATCGAACGTGCATCGAACGTGCATCGAACGTGCACCGAACGGGTATTGAACGCAAGTCGTTCAATTCACGTTCCAAGCCGTTCGATTCACGTTCGGTGCACGTTCGATGTCGTTCCGAGTGGTGCGATTCACGTTGGATACACGTTCGATTCACGTTCCGAGTGGTGCGAAAGATGTTTGATACATGATCCGATTGATATCGTCGAGCCAATTTTGTATTGACACAATCACGGGAATGAAATGGAAAGAGTATATGATTGTTAATTTGTAAGCCAATAGTGGATAATAAATGAAATTATTATTATTATTATTACATTTTATTTTTATTATATTGTATTTTTATATTGATTTTTTTATATTTTTTCTTATTTTATATTATATTCTTTTTATATTATATTATATTTATTACTTACTTCTATTTTATTTTCTTTCATATTTATATTGATTTTTATATTGTATTGTGTTTTATTTTATATTTTTATTGTATTTTTATATTTTTATTGGGGAGAAGTGAGAACCAAAATAGAGCAGATAAGTAAAGACGTCCAAGAACAAGAAAGAGAGATGAAAATAAAAGAGTCAATGCTCCTAAGAGAATTAAGAGAGGTGGCAAGGAAACCAGGAGATAAGCCGAAATACTTATGGGAGAAAAGAAAAAAGGAGAGGAGAATTAGAAAGGATATGAAAATTCATACAGGGTAGTGAAACAAGAGCATACAAATATTGGCTATCGAAAGAAGAAAGAACATGTAGGCTTTGTAAGAAAGAGGAAGAAACAGTGAAATACATGATTAAAGCATGTGAAGTAAGTGGAGAGAGTGGCAGGAATTGGAAAGAGGTAATTAGAGGAGCAGGGACAAACTTGGCCTTTCTACAGGATATAATAGGGAGAAGGAAATGATGGGATGAACAGGAAAGTGATAAACGAAGACTATGCAATATGAAACAGATTGGGAAACACTTGTAAAAATAGAAAAAAATTGTTAAGACACAGCAGGATACATTAGAAGGGTAGGACTTACATTGGCAAAATCATAGAAATGAAATGGGATCGTTAAATTGTAATACAAAAGTGGGCAATAAATTAAATTATCATTATTATTATTATTATTATTATTATATTTTTCTTTTTATAATGTATTTTTATATTGAATTTTTATATTCTTAATATTTATTTTATATTTTTGTATTCTATTTGTATTCAATTTTATATTTTTTCTGTTTTTATATTATATTTATTATATAATTGTATTTTCTTTTATTTTATTATTTTATTTTCTTTTACATTTATATTGTTGTTTATATTGTATTGTATTTTCTTTTCTATTTTAATTGTATTTTTATATTTTTATATTCATTTATGTTATATTTTTTTATATTGTATTGTATTTTATATTTTAATTGTATTTTTATATTTTTATATGTATTATTTTCTTTTGTATTTATATTGTTGTTTATGTTGTATTGTATTTTATATTTTATTTGTATTTATATTGTATTGTATTTTTATATTTTTATTTGTATTATTCCATATTATTTTTTTATATTGTATTGTATTTTATATTTCAATTGTATTATTATGTTTTTATTTGTATTATTCTATATTATTTTTTGTATATATATCTTAAACGTATATTACAAAAATATTGTTAAAAATAAAATTACTTCATAAGAATCTGACAGTGAAATTGACCCAATCGCTTCTAATATTGAATAATTAGAATTTTAAGTCCAACCAACAATTATCATAGGGTAAACACCTGTTCTTAATAAATACGAAAACCCAATTTTTATTGAATATATGAAAAAATTATTTATAAATTAGGTCCTTTCGTACCAAAAACTTATTAGATAAATATAGATTGAAAACCGATCTGGTTCACGTCGATCTGAACTCAAATCATATAAGATATTATAAGTCTGACTGACTTAAAATTTAAACTCCTGCATTTAAATTATATCTTAAAATTAACATCGAGGACGCAATCATCTTCATAACTATAGGTAATCTAACAAATGTGATAAACAGAACATGGAAGAAAGGGGAACTTTCTGGAAGAATGGAAAGAAGGAATAATAAGTCCGATGTTCAAAAAGAGGAGAAAGGGTTATGATTTAAAACTATAGGGGCATAACTTTGATGGATACAAGTTATAAGATATATGCAGAAATTCTAAGGAGAAGATTAGAAGAACAAATGGAAAAATGGGATATTAAACGATACGCAGATGGGATTCAGGACAAGGAGAGGAACAGTAGACGCAATAGTGGCAGTTAAAACGGCTATAAATATAGAAACCTCAAAAAAAAAAAAATCAGGGAAGCTATACCTGTTTTTCACGGATATGAAGGGAGCATTTGATAGATAGAAAGGGAAGAAATTTGGAAAAAGCTTTAAGAAGAAGGAGTAGGCGAACATCTAAGAATAAGGATATAGGAAATGTACGACAGAACTATACGCAATTTAAGAGTGAAGAGGGAACTGATAGGAAAGTTTTTAACAGGAAAGTGTGTTCGACATGGGTGCCCGTTAAGCGCGACACTTTTCAATGTCGCATTTGCAGACCTGGAAAAAAGAAATGAGCAAAGAACAGGAAGGAGGAGTCCTAATAGGTAGAAGGAAAATTTGGACAATTTCATACGCGGATGATGTTGTGTTAATGGTAAATAATGCACAGGGGCTGAAGAATATGATAAAGAGATTCGAGAGATACATAAATAAGAAATGCTTGGAGTTAAATGTGCAAAAGTCTAAGAAAATGATATGCAGGAAAGCCAGAGGAAGAAGAAATGAGGAAAGATTTCGTTGAAATGAAGAAGAAATAGAAAGAGTAAGAGAACTGGAATATTTAGGTTATACAGTGGGAGAGAGAGAGCGAGAGAGAGAGAGAGAGAGAGAACAACAAGGATACAGACCATATTAAGAAGGTAGTTAGGAAAGCGGATATGACACTAGGAAAAGTATGTGGGGGATTGGAGAAAGATTATTCAGAGATGACTTTGAAAGAAGAACGAAACTGTATCATGCGCTAGTTAGAAGCACCGTGGCGTATGGAACAGAGATATGGGGATGGAGAAGGTATGACGAAATAGAAAAATTGCAGGCGGAATACATACGGTGGATAATGAAATTGGAGAGATCAACACCAACATACTGGCTGTTAAAAGAAACATGAAGAGAAAGAAATTAAAAATGTGAGTAAGGGAAATGAGCTGTGAAGAGAGGTTAATAAACTCGGAAGAAGGATAGGAAGAACGTGGGAGAATATTAATGAGAGGAAATGAAGTAACGAAAAGGGAAAGAATAAGAATCAAATTCTTGGAATGGAGAGGATGGTCAAATGAAGAATGGAAAAGAAGAAGAAGATTAAATGGGGAAGATGTGTGGACCAAAATAGAGCAGATAAGTAAATACAATCAAGAACAAGAAAGAGAGAGATGAAAATAAAAGAGTCAAAGTTCCTAAGCGAATTAAGGGAGGTGGCAAGGAAACCAGGAAATAAGCTGAAATACTTATGGGTGAAAAAAAGAAAAAAGGGAGAGGAGAATTAGAAAAGATAGGAAGATTCATAAAGGATAGTGAAACAAGTGTATGCAAATATTGGCTAATGAACGAAGAAAGGATATGTAGGCTTTGTAAGAAAGAGGAAGAAACAGTGAAACATGTGATTGAAGCATGTGAAGTAAGTGGAGAGAGTGGGAGGAATTGGAAAGAGGTAATTAGAGGAGAAGGGAAAAAACTTGGCTATTCTACGGGAGATAATAGGGAGAAGAAAAAGATGGGAAGAACAGGAAAGTGATAAAAGAAGATTATGCAACATAAAATAGATTAGGAAACACTTGTAAAATAGAAAAAAAAATTGTTAGCACACAGTCGGATACATTAGAAGGGTAGGACTTACACTGACACGATCATAGGATTTAACTGGAAAGAGTATATGATCGTTAAATTGTAACACAAAAGTGGGCAATAAATTAAATTATTATTATTATTATTATATTTTTCTTTTTATATTGTATTTTTATATTTTTATTTTTATACTGAATTTTTTTATTCTATTCGTTTAATTTTATATTGTTTTTTTATATTTTTTCTTTTTATATTATATTCTTTTATAACGAATTTTTATATTTTTTTTTCTTTTCATATTATATTTATTATTTTATTCTATTCCTTTTATTTCATAATGTTTTTTATATTTTTTATTTTTTTTTTTATTTTATATTTTTATATTTTATTCATTTATATTCTATTTTCTTTTTTCTTTTCATATTATATTTATTATTTAATAGTATTTTCTTTTATTATTTTATTTTATGTTCTTTTATATTTATATGTTTTTATATTGTATTGTGTTTTATTTTTTATTTTAATTGTACTTTTATATTTTTATATTCAATTATATTTATATATTTTTATATTTTTATTGGTGAAGACGTGTGAACCAAAATAGAGCAGATAAGTAAATACATTCAAGAACAAGAAAGAGAGATGAAAATAGAAGAGTCAAAGTTCCTAAGAGAATTAAGGGAGGTGGCAAGGAAACCAGGAAATAAGCCGAAATACTTATGGGAAAAAAGAAAAAAGGAGAGGAGAATTAGAAAGGATAGGAAAATTCATACAGGGTAGTGAAACAAGAGCATACAAATATTGGCTATCGAAAGAAGAAAGAACATGTAGGCTTTGTAAGAAAGAGGAAGAAACAGTGAAATACATGATTAAAGCATGTGAAGTAAGTGGAGAGAGTGGCACGAATTGGAAAGAGGTAATTAGTGGAGCAGGGACAAACTTGGCTATTCTACGGGAGATAATAGGGAGAAGGAAAAGATGGGAAGAACAGGAAAATGATAAAAGAAGATTATGCAACATAAAATAGATTAGGAAACACTTGTAAAATAGAAAAAATTGTTGTGACTCAGCAGGATACATTAGAACGGTAGGACTTACATTGACACAATCACGGGAATGAAATGGAATGAAACTTGGCTATTCTACGGGAGATAATAGGGAGAAGGAAAATATGGGAAGAACAGGAAAATGATAAAAGAAGATTATGCAACATAAAATAGATTAGGAAACACTTGTGAAATAGAAAAAATTGTTGTGACTCAGCAGGATACATTAGAACGGTAGGACTTACATTGACACAATCACGGGAATGAAATGGAAAGAGTATAGGATCGTTAAATTGTAACACAAAAGTGGATAATAAATTAAATTATTATTATTGTTATTCCTATATTTTTTCTTTTTATAATGTTTTTTATATTTTTATTTTTTATTTTTATATTCTATTTATATTCTATTTTTATATTATGTTTTTATATTTTTATTTTATTAATTTATTGTATTGTATTTTATATTTTTATATTTGTGCTTGTATTATTCTATATTATTTCTCAATTTTATTCACCCATCATTCTCCTTCTCTCTTTGCCACCTAATTCTGAGATTCGACGTTTCCGAAAAAAGTATTATATTTTGTTCGTGTCTTCATCTCGCTGCCAAATGATATCATCCCGCGCGGCTGCTCCAGAGGAGTCAAATTACACACGATCGTGCGATACGCTGCAACGTTAAATCAGAACGTTTTAAAAACTTGTTAACTTTAGAATGCTGGCTACATAATGGCTCGGAAAAAATATATCTGTTTGCTACATAATAGTTCGTTATATATCGGTGATTAAAAAATTATTATTTCTCTGTGTTGGGGAAAAAATTTCCATCACATATTGGAATGGAAAAAAATTTCTGCTGACACCACATAATTCTTTCTATGATTCGAGCGTTCTTCGCGCTGTCAAATGTCGTCACCCTGCACGGCTGCTCCAGGGGACTCAAGTTACATACGATCACGTGAGACGCTGCGACGTTAAATCGGAACGCTTTAGAATACTGTTAGCTCTAGAATAAAATGTGATTGTACTCTCAATCATATTGTGGATGATGCTCGTAGTAAAAAATGGTAAATTATATTCTTTTAATTTTATGATTTGTAACAATATATATATATATATAATTTCTCAATTTTATTTACCCGTCATCCTCCTTGCCACCTAACTTTAAGATTTGCTGACGCTGCATAATTCTTTCTATGATTCGCGCTAATTCTGTTTCGTTCGAGCGTTCTTCGCGCCATCAAATGATATCATCCCGCGCGACTGCTCCAGAGGAGTCGAATTACGCATGCTATCGCGCGATACGCGGCGACGTTAAATCGGAACCCTTTGAAATACTGTTAGCTTTAGAATGCATGCGATTCTATCCCCTATGTATTACTCTCTCTTTCCCTCCTAGAATTTTAACTTTAAAGTAATGCTCCGTCTCTTATGTAGTGGCGTCTCTTTCCCTCCTAAAATTTTAACTTTAAAGTAATGCTCCGTCTCTTTCCCTCGAAGATGCGGTGTCGAAAAAAAACGCCGATCTTTCCCGACATTGTCCGAAACAATTTCTGAAAAATTATTGGTTTGGAAAAAAAAGTTCCAGGACAGTCTCCACCCTGGGTTAGGTCTGAAAAATTTTTCGGGTGGGCCAAGTTTTGAAAAAGATTTTTTTTCGGGGGTCAATGCCTCCCTTTGAAAAATTTCCGACGGTGGGTCCGGTCTGGAGAGGCCTCCGCGGCGGTTCGGCCCGGACTGATCCCCCCTCTATCGTCGCGGCTTCCCCCACTCCGCGGCGCGTGCGCGCGCAACCTGTCTTCCTCACCCCGCAGGCCCCGCGCCCAGGTTTCCCTCCGCCCCGCTCCCCCGCGCGCCCTCACTTCCCCCACCCCGCGCCGGTTGTGAGTCGGGGAGGGGGAAATGGAAATGGCCTTGAAACTCAAATTTGCGTTAGAACCCGTCTATCTTTACTACTGACTCCTAATAAGTGCATGGATTCCGCTGGAGCGTTTCTGAGGGCGAAGGCCAGTTTCCTTAATTGGTACTTTCTTTCGCCTCTAGGTATCGCCACCTTTTAGGTAGGGAATTTGTTTGATTAATATTTCTTTCATTCCCGGGATCATAGTTTACATCTTATTCCCAGTGACACCGTGGGCGGCTGTCCTGCTTATTAGAGTCACTTTCGACAGACGCAAAACATGATCACTCATAAACCATTTCGATTGGTTAATAACCGTTTTTAGGGCTGATTAAACACGCGAATCACTCTTTGCAAACACTGTTTGGTGACACCGTGGGCGACTGTCCAGCTTATTAGTGTCACCGATAGTGGAAACAAATTGCGAACATTTAAGAAAGATTCATCGATAAAGTTATTAATCGCGGAAATCGCATTTTACACCCAATACCCGATAACACCGTGGGCGGCTGTCTTGCTTATTAGTGTCATCTTCGACGAGCGCAAATTACGATTAACTTTGTTCATATTTGCACGATTTGTAAAATTGATTATGGAAAAAGGTGGCAATGCCTAAAATAAGGAATAGGATCACTAAGGTAAAACTTCACTCACTGATTTATCAAAACAACAATCACCTTTATTTTAACTTGATTGTGATTTTAACACTTTATATTTTATAAGATACTGTTTGTAATGTAATAATTATTAGTATGTGGGTAATAATGCACATAAATTAATGAATGCCGCGGGTGGTCAGTCCCTTTTTATAGGACTACTGATCACTCCTTCTCCAGGTTTGTCACATGACAATTAAGACGGTGGGAGATGAAATCTCCCAATCATTTGCCGTGGGATCCACCTGAAGAATTCTTTCCAGCGGTTATCCGAGAGTTTTATTTAGTGCAGAATTTGAGCTATTGCGCACCTATTGTGGTGTCTTCTTCTCAACTTAAGACGTATTTCTGCAGTTATACGAAACCCTCAGTAGCGTCGATAGTTAAATTCTTATTTGAATTCATTTTTTAGGGTTCTACGCTTTTGAGTTTTTGATGTGCTCTGTGCGATTGGTTTCGTACAGGCCACATACTGTAATACTAGGAATTGAAGTTAATATACATCGGTTCCGTATTGGAGCTCGATTTACGGGATATTAAGGGAGGGCAAATTTGTGGCCTTGATCAGGAGCGCAGCTTCGTGAAGGCGTCGACTCTGCTGACGGAAGGGGCCTCTAACCCATCAGCTGGCGGCCACTGGTCCCCTTGGTGTGCGCGCGATTGGCTAGCTGGTGTGCAGCTAGTAGGTGTGCGGCTACCTCCTTCGTGCTGGTCCTCCTGCTCACTGTTGCCGTTCGTTGCTTCTTGACTTGATTTCTTCTTGTAGATTACGAATTACAGTAAACTTGTCGAAGAGCTACCTGTCACCGATCTCAATGAGGTTTGAATATGTTGTAGAAGTTAACATTCTGAACAACTTTTTCCTTTGCCGAAAATGGCGGTCAGCTCTAGTTTCCGAGATATTCGCAAAAAAATATAGTAGTGTAGGTAAATATTTTTTTATTTTCATTATGAAAATAATAAATTTACTAATACAAAATTGTACGTATTAACCGTCGTCTTCCTTATTTTGTAAATCGGATATTTGAAACTCGGCGACTTCATTGAAGAAAACCTCAATTCTACTAGGTCGGGAATAACTTCTTTTAAAAAGATATTCGCTGAGGTATGATGTCAAGTCCTCTTCTTTGTTTCCATATTTGGAAATATTATCGCGAATATCCTTCCACGTTCTTTCAATTGATTGTGTATTGGCTTCTAAACGAGAGTAATTATGGAATATATCAGTATTTTGTAAACAAAATTTCAAAAAATGTAATGAAAATCAATTACGTGTATCGGGATCGACAAAATTGTAAGAATGATTTACTGTTAAGTGTTTATAGCCTTCGTTGTGAAGGCAATTGTATGCCTTCCAACAATCAGACATAATAGTTGTCCCTGGATGTATCCATTTTTTTATAACATCTAACAATGTTTCTGCTTTTCTATCTTCCACGGCTACAATGAATATTTTTTTTCGAATCTCGCTCATAACCACCGAAAACCCATTTTCCCTGTATAAGACGTCCACGGTGGTATTTACGTTTTCCAAATTTCGCTTCATCGATTTCTACGATTTTATTGGGTCCTCCTACTTGAGTAGAATTTTTCTCACACCATTTTACGCACACCTATTGCGCAAAATAAATAATTGTGTAAACTTGTCGATTAACATCTCTCTCATGGATTCCAATGACCTTCAAATATGTTTTCAAGGTCAACATTCTGAATAAATGTTCCCTATACATTGTAGCATTTCGACGAAGACAGTAAAGAAACAATTCTTGCACGCCCTCGCGGGACGCTTGTAACCGCACTCTCATTTTAGCATCACTAAATTCACATCGGCTCGCTACCGTGTTTACGCGCCCGAAAACATATTTCACGGTTATTGGAATCCATAAGAGGGATGCTAATCAACATGTTTATCAATAGGCGCATTAAAATTTTCGCAAAATAGCACTGAAAGTTTCAATCTTTAAGTAAAAATCTGTGATGCAGCTATTACCTATATAATACATATAAAATAATACATAAAATCTGACCTCTCTACAAAAACTACTCCAGTCAACGAAGGTGTGCGATGAAATATGTAAGTCATCCGAAGTAAATCCGAATCGTGGTGGTGAAAGCCACAACCATTCCACGATAAATGTTATGGCTGTCAATAACGGGAGACGAACATTCTCAAACCATGTCCCTGTTTTATAAGATTGTACAAAAGTACATTGCACGTTCTTCTTCCTCTTCTTATTTCTACCACTAGCAGAATTTCGGCAACGAAAGAATTTACTTTCGCGATTAAGCGTCAGTTGCTTTTCGCATAACGGACACTTCATAGAAGTTTTAAAAATATTTTTCTCGATAAGGAAATCTATACATTTTTCTTCCGAGTTTATTTCCCGCACAAACTCTGTAAAAGATGTCATTTTGAGGTCGCGTGGACAAACGTTGCGAACGAACTGATCTTTTCTAGCAGAAACAATGGATAGAAACAAATGAGCGTGCTGGCTACACTTGGTGCTGCGTCGCATATATTACCCGCTTGCGGGCGCGTAAAGCAAGGAGTCAATTCAATTTCCCGTCACCCACAGTTAACACTAAAATTACAGAGTATAACACATACTCACATCGGTTCGCCACCAGGGCTTATATTATGCCGAAAGTTTTTATTAATATCTCTGAAACTAAGACGAACCGCCAAAAAGTCTAATGTAAATAGTATATTTTTTTGCGAATATCTCGGAAACTAGAGCTGACCGCCATTTTCGGCAAAGGAAAAAGTTCTTCAGAATGTTAACTTCTACAACATATTCAAACCTCATTGAGATCGGTGACATGTAGCTCTTCGACAACTTTACCCGAATTACAATGCCTTATCGGCAACACTTATTTATTAGGTGATTGCAATACACCAAAGTACGAAATAGTAAATGTATTCGATTTAAAGGTTAGATAATAGAAGACTCCACGTCGCGGGACGTGACACAGCAATAAGCATTAGGGTAAAACTATACAATACGCCTCATTTGACAAAACGCCCTATCATTATTTTACGCACACAAACCAGGATGCATCGACGCGATCATCAGATTCGAACTTGCCTCAGTCGGCCACAACTGCCACAATAAAAATACGAGCAAATGTTACGGCTTTTAAAAAAATATACAAGAATTTATATTTTCAGCCTTCAGATAATTTGCGGTGAATATGTGAGAAATTCAATTTTCTAAGTCACTATTGTTTTTGCGATAAATTCACACATATACTTCGAAAGTAGACAAACTAACCTCTTTAAATCGTTATTGCCCAAACATTTTTTCACTACGTTGTTGCTAAATTGAAGCCGGAGCGTTTTGTACTCCGGAATTGACAATATGCCCCAGCAAAGAATTTACAATACGCCCCACCTCAAAATCATATTTTTCACGAGTAACGTATTTCTTTTCTTTTCCCTGGATAACAGAAACATCACGTAAATATACATATAAGGATTACATTACGGTCGAAACTAATACATGTTTCATTCGTCAATCGCTACCTTCACTATACAATCTACTCCAAATTTTGACAGCGTACAGTCAGGTTATAACCTGACAAGTATTAACCCCTTCGCGACCGTGGACGAGATATCTCGCTCCACAGTATCTATCGTATGATGCCACGGACGAGTTACCCCGCAACATTATGTCGTTCGTACGGTAAAATGGGGGAACATTGGCAGTACGAGGTAACATTGGCATACGCCGGGGTTACATTGGCAGCTATACGCATGAACATATAGATTCGTATTCGAGATCGAGATTTTATTATAGGTAACATTGTTACGTATTAATATTTTATCTTACTGACTTCAGATTAGTAAAGCTTAACCTGTTAAAGCTATTTATACGATGTGCCAATGTTACAATTAGATTTTAGTTGAGATGTAAAAAATAAAATAAAATAAAAAAATTTAATTGTCAATATATCTTATTGATTTCAGATTAGTAAAACTTAGCCTGTTTATGGTATTTATACAGGGTGTCCCAAAAATGCTGCGTTTCCTTAAAGGGGGTGATTCTGGGGGTGATTGCAAACAACTTTTTCCTTTGCGAAAATGCTCTCCGATGTTTCGTTAACGAGATATTAATAAAAAGCACCGACCAATCACAGCGCGAATCTGACGGCCGAGTTCCCGCGCTAGCGTGGCTACGAGCCGCGCTGCGACTGCGAGCAAGCAACTCGGCATGCATCGAAGAAACTTGCGTAGAATGGCAAATGAAAAAGACGTAACAAATAAAATCGAACATGTTGTCATGGTTTGTTCGTCATTTAAAGTGAATAATGAATAAAGGATAACTGGATGAAAATCACGTGTAACGTAAAAAGACGAATACGCAGTTTTTTTTTTAGAAGATTCGAAAATAATAATTATTTGAAGTGGGAGGATAAGGAATACGTAAATTTCCTTGTGTTAATAACGTAGCCACGAAAAGGTAATGTAGGATCACGGAAAAAAAGGGAAGTCGCCTAAGCGGGACTCGAACCCGCGATCTCTGGATTTGCGCGCTGGCCAGCCGCCTTAGTCACCTCGGCTACCGCCGACTCCCCCTTGATCGTCGCCACTCCGTGTCCTCTTATGGTATGGGGGTTCCTGATCCCACATTCGGCCATCCTGCGACGACATTCGCCCTCGAATGTCATTCGTCGCACTTACTTGTGTCACATTATTTTTCGCGTCGCGGACAACGACCGTGTGTCTATTATTTTTCGCGTCGCAGACAACGACCGTATGTCTATTATTTTTCGCGTCGCAGACAACGACCGTGGTGGACGGCTTCGTGTGGCGATCGGTGCTCCCCCCATCCCGGACGAGCCCCCACTTGTAAGATCACGGAAAAAAGGGAAGTCGCCTAAGCGGGACTCGAACCCGCGATCTCTGGATTTGCGCGCTGGCCAGCCGCCTTAGTCACCTCGGCTACCGCCGACTCCCCCTTGATCGTCGCCACTCCGTGTCCCAGTGATGCCAGAACCGTGGGTTTTCGCCCACGGACCCTTCCACCACTCCACGACCAAGCGTACCCCCACCTAGCGCCTGTACCACACCACACAAGCATACCCGTCCCTCCATCCGTGTGCCGTACGCGCTGCCAGCCTGGCGCTCTCCGGCGAGAATTCGTTTTCCCGACATCGAAGCGCTTGTGTCGCAAGCAAAAAGTCACGAGTTCAAATCCCGGTGCGGATATTCTACTTTTTTTCTTTATTAATTCTCTAATTTCTCCTTCTATATTATCAGAAGACTAAGGACTTGAAAACTGTTAATTTATAAAACATTTTCGAAGCTTGATTTGTTGCTAAAGATGCGATCCCATTCTGGCTTGTACCGCACCACTACAAGCGTACCCTACCTTCTGTCCGTGTGCCGCGCTGCCTGGCCGGCGCTCTCCGCCAAGAATTCATTTCACCGAAATCCTAGAGCATGGGTCGCAAACAGTAAGTCCGAGGTTCAAATTCCGGTGCGAATATTCTACTTTTTTCATTAATTATTCTCTAACTTCTCTTTCTATATTTTTAGTAGAATAAAAACTTGAAAACTGTTAATTTACAAAGCATTTTCGCAGCTGCCTAATGTACGATGCTGGTCTTCTGCCTTTTTTGCATAAATAAACAGAAATAATTCCTTGAAATGCTACTTACAGAATAAGCTCCTTTCTAGGATGGACTCTTTAAAATTCACGTAACAATGAACAGTTACAGAATCGGTCATTTCCGTTTCAGGTAAGCGAGCCGCCCGCTCCGCTATTACGGTTCGCTTATATTCGTACCCTGAATCATTGCACCTAATGAGGTTTGAAAACAATATCGACTGGTCTCGTACTCGTCGCAATAATGTCATTTATACCTACAGAAGAGTTCTACTAACCCACTCTTGGCCAACGCCACTCTTTTCGTGTTAATCAGGTTTATACGTATCTGCTTATTTGCTTGCTGATTATTTACGAAAATTGTGCCGTTGCTCGATGGAAACCACGAGAAGGTGGTGGGCTTCTTCCATCAGGAGAGAATAAGGATAGGTCGAGATGGATAGAATGGATGGGATCAGATAGAAAGGTTCGGGAAAGCGAGATACGCGTAGAAGCTGTGATACCACCACTACAATACTATTGTAACTGTATTGTAAACTATATGTGTACACGCCAAGGTGGGTGATACTGTTCAAGAAAGGGGACGGTCATATGTGATGCTGAAACTGTCGGAGCTATATGTTCCAACATGCGTGGAGGGTCAGTTGCTTGAATTGTTGGGGACTAGATAAAGAGTCATATAAATGATCTCCCGACATGAGAGAACGATGCCTATCGTCGATAGTCATAGTACGACTCGTCTCATTCCTGGCTTTTAAGGATGTTCGCACAACACAGATGGCATTTACAAGTGCGCTACCCATTTTATTTCACTTCTTAGTTTTGGTATCTGGTAAAATTGAGAAAAGCCTTTCGGCCTCGGCGTTAGAATGGGGCAAACACCTAATTATGCCCAGCAAATGTCTGAGGGACGGAAAAACTAGGGCATTATGGGGATTTTGAACTGTGCAGATATTCATCCACATGTCGTCGAAAGTCATTCTGCTCCAGGTATCCCTTTGGGTTCGGGAAATACCAAAATATAAAAATTCCCATTCTTTTCGCAAGGCTTCGGGATTGAAATTCCCGAGCCTACGAACGACAGCTAACACGTCTTGAAACGTCTCCTGTCTGTCGGAATGGAATAGGGCAGTGTCTGATGTGAAAATCGTCAACTGCTTCAGTAAAATATCGTCATGGGGAAGACGATTCTTAATTTCATTGCTTACGGTAATATAAAACCGTAAGCAATTTTCGCGGAAGGAGGAAACATCAACTTCAGTCATTCCCTTACTCGTCGCATCTTCTAGGAATTCCTCACACTGAGGGCCTAGATCAACTTGAGCCAGGGGAAGTTGATTTTGTTTAGCCGACAAATCTATCAGCTTGATGTAATGAGAATTCTTTAACAAAAGCGGTTTTAAAAATTTTTGGGCGAAAAACCGAAGCAGGTTACTGGAACGAGGTTGTAACTCCTGAATCATCGTTTTCCGTCCTTGAAATTGAGCATTAAACTTGTTTAATGCATTGAGAACAAACTCAAGGAAATGGAAATAACCTTTAATGTCATGCCTGTTAAGCAATGACAAAAAATTTTGAGAAGCTTGTGACTTCTTAGTCAATGCATCCTCGGTAAAATATCTCTGCAAATCCTCCCAGATATGAAGAAATCTACTAACACACTGGTGCCTCGCGAGCCAGCGAGTATCGGATAATTTTAAAACTTTTAAAGGAGAATTATAATAACTCTCCTGAAATTGTTTGAAAATTGTTGATCGTTTGGGACTATTGTTTACGAACTTTGATACACCCCGAAGCAGTTCGTTACATTCTTTTGGAATTGTAGCACAGGCAGCACTTGCTGCCAACGCTACAGAATGACAAACGCACGGTAACGTAAGTAAGATAGGACTTTTTTTAATTAGCATTGTCTTGAAAGAAGAATTCCTACCTGTCATTACTGCAGCATTATCACAACTAAGTCCAGCGATGTTACTTAGCGGAATTTGCATTTTCAGCAATTGATTTTCAAAAGATTTGAAAATCTTTTCCGCTGAACAATCGCTGGCATCCAAATGGATGAGTTGCAACAGTTCTGCTCTAATAGTCAAATTAGATGGCTCAACATATCGAACCATCAATGAAAGCCACTTGTCGTTCGTTGAATCTGAGGTTTCATCCTCGTAAACTGAAAATTTACAATGGCAAACATTGTCGATGATGCGTTGTGTTTCATGCTTGCATAAAACATTCGTAATGATTTGACTACATTTAGTGCGACCAACTTTCATACCTTGCAAAACCTCAGGTTCCTTGCCTATATGCTGCATAAGTGCAAGGAGATCAGGTGCCATTGAAATAGGGATATTCTTTTCGGCGAAGAAAGCCGCGAATTTAATCTCCGCCGTTTTGATTTTATCATCAAGGGAAGGTGCAGAACTTTCGCCTGAGACATTATCCCCAACATTTTCGTTCTGAAGCATTTTTCGAATGTTTCTAAAATGCGTTTGTGTGGCCGAGTGTCTGCTTATTTCTGAAAGCCCACAATCGAAGATTTTGTTGCAGGCTTTGCAGAAGCATTTGGACTCGTCCGAAGCAACGTCTTGCAACCACACCCTATATGAAGAGTCAACATCATACCAATGATGTTGGAACCTTTTCTTGGATCTCTTGGCGGGTACACAATCCATCACGAAAACAGTTACAATTCCGTATCACAGCAATACTAACACAGGACACTTCTCCACTTATCTCAATGCGCAATGAATTCGAATTTCACACAAAAGCTCGCGAGTTGACAAAACAACTGTCTACTTCACTGAAAAATGCTGATCTCTGTTCGCTTCGAATGTTCTATTGCAACTAATCAGGTCGGAAACTTTTCCCTCCTTAAATACAATCTGGTTCACCAATAGCCAAGCTACACTTTAGAGTGAGAAAGGGTATCACGGTTTATTTCCGTAAAGCTAATAAAACAATATTGAGCATGGCATCCTAATCCTCAGCGCGCGGCCACATCGCGCTCGTTCCGCAAAGCCTCGTTTATGACCGAACGACTTTGGGAAAAACCCCATAATGCTCTAGTTTTTCCATCCCTCAGACGCTGGTTGGATATAATCAGAGACCGAAAGGCTTTTCTCAATTTTACCAGATACCAAAACTAAGAAGTGAAATAAAATGGGTAGCGCACTTGTAAATGCCATCTGTGTTGTGCGAACATCCTTAAAAGCCAGGAATGAGACGAGTCGTACTATGACTATCGACGATAGGCATCGTTCTCTCATGTCGGGAGATCATTTATATGACTCTTTATCTAGTCCCCAACAATTCAAGCAACTGACCCTCCACGCATGTTGGAACATATAGCTCCGACAGTTTCAGCATCACATATGACCGTCCCCTTTCTTGAACAGTATCACCCACCTTGGCGTGTACACATATAGTTTACAATACAGTTACAATAGTATTGTAGTGGTGGTATCACAGCTTCTACGCGTATCTCGCTTTCCCGAACCTTTCTATCTGATCCCATCCATTCTATCCATCTCGACCTATCCTTATTCTCTCCTGATGGAAGAAGCCCACCACCTTCTCGTGGTTTCCATCGAGCAACGGCACAATTTTCGTAAATAATCAGCAAGCAAATAAGCAGATACGTATAAACCTGATTAACACGAAAAGAGTGGCGTTGGCCAAGAGTGGGTTAGTAGAACTCTTCTGTAGGTATAAATGACATTATTGCGACGAGTACGAGACCAGTCGATATTGTTTTCAAACCTCATTAGGTGCAATGATTCAGGGTACGAATATAAGCGAACCGTAATAGCGGAGCGGGCGGCTCGCTTACCTGAAACGGAAATGACCGATTCTGTAACTGTTCATTGTTACGTGAATTTTAAAGAGTCCATCCTAGAAAGGAGCTTATTCTGTAAGTAGCATTTCAAGGAATTATTTCTGTTTATTTATGCAAAAAAGGCAGAAGACCAGCATCGTACATTAGGCAGCTGCGAAAATGCTTTGTAAATTAACAGTTTTCAAGTTTTTATTCTACTAAAAATATAGAAAGAGAAGTTAGAGAATAATTAATGAAAAAAGTAGAATATTCGCACCGGAATTTGAACCTCGGACTTACTGTTTGCGACCCATGCTCTAGGATTTCGGTGAAATGAATTCTTGGCGGAGAGCGCCGGCCAGGCAGCGCGGCACACGGACAGAAGGTAGGGTACGCTTGTAGTGGTGCGGTACAAGCCAGAATGGGATCGCATCTTTAGCAACAAATCAAGCTTCGAAAATGTTTTATAAATTAACAGTTTTCAAGTCCTTAGTCTTCTGATAATATAGAAGGAGAAATTAGAGAATTAATAAAGAAAAAAAGTAGAATATCCGCACCGGGATTTGAACTCGTGACTTTTTGCTTGCGACACAAGCGCTTCGATGTCGGGAAAACGAATTCTCGCCGGAGAGCGCCAGGCTGGCAGCGCGTACGGCACACGGATGGAGGGACGGGTATGCTTGTGTGGTGTGGTACAGGCGCTAGGTGGGGGTACGCTTGGTCGTGGAGTGGTGGAAGGGTCCGTGGGCGAAAACCCACGGTTCTGGCATCACTGCCGTGTCCTCTTATGGTATGGGGGTTCCTGATCCCACAGTAATGTAACAGGAAATTAACGAAAGGTGATAGTCGTTCGTTATTGTGATAAAAATCCGTAATTCAATAACGGTCAGCACTGTTGGTGGTAACGAATAAGTCTGTTTAAAAAGCTCAAATAAATGTTATCGTACGGGAATTTAGAGAATTATCGCCAGAAATAAGCCATCGCTTGCGTTAAATTTAAAAATGAATTATCACTAATAAATTAACTAAAACTCACCCTTGTTGGGAATTCACCTGGAGCTTGAAAATCTGTGACACAGGGTCACCGAACCGATCCTGGTCATCGATGGACGTCCTCCGTGCACAGCTGGTCCCAGGTATCCTTACATTCGCACTACCCAAAGTTAAGGGTCGCAATGTCAGGTGCGTCTAGGTCAACGTACCGAATATTCACTTCACTGCACGGCTACTAACACTGATCACTTTATTTGCTTTTCAAGAGCGTGTTGTTCCTACGTTTTAAAAATTGGTGGCCCCGAAAGGGGCCGGTTGTTTTCAATTTAAAAAGTGCTCCACGTGGCCACCGTCATTCTCGATGCACGTTTCAGCGTAAATTCTAGCGCAAATGCTCGCGCAGCAGCACTTGCGTCCCCGTTGTTCCGGGCGTACACCCAGATCATCCTGAAGTATTCTTGGGCCGTGTACATTTCTGTGACGCGATTGCTAGCTGACTGACAAGATTTTTTCCAAGCAACTTCCGCTACCCCCAAGTAGCTTCTCTGGTTCCATTATGAGTTAACTCCCACCAGGGCAAGAGGCTTTAGGTAAAAAGAAGCCAGCACATTTTCGGAACACGTGTTTTGCACAAGTGCAACGGACACTTTCACAAAAGCCCGCGCTCGGTCCTTCTACTGCCAATGTACCCATTGCTTCGAGATAGAAAACAGACACCACGTGTATCGGTTCGAAAGCGTCCGAAGGGAAGAGACAGTCTTCGAGTTGCTATAAAGAAGAAAATGCATACCATTCCTGTTTCCCCTTTCCGATACCCTGAGTACACGACTGCTACGAGGTGGAACCAATTAAGTCATAAATTATCCGAAACTGTAGGAAACCGTTCTCTACCGCCGACTCGCCGGACAATAAACCGCGACCCTGGCGAAATGCTCTGGCTGATCAGCCTGATTAATTTTGAAGAACTAGAAATTACAGAATATTATCCAACATCAATACGCCTCGCGGAAAGACACAGGAAGAGAAGGGGTGGTCCGCTGACTGCGCGTAGTCCCGCCTGCTTCGTCCTACCTTCAAATTAAAGACGGATCCCTTATCTCTCGAGTATAAACACGCGCTCGAATTTCAAAACAAAAGCACGCGTCGACGTATTCGGTGCGAGGGAAGGTGGGCTTGAAATTCGATTGGTCCCAAACTAACCAATCGGGCCTGCTTATCTCTCGTGTCTAAACACGCGCTCGAATTTCAAAACAAAAGCACGCGTCGACGTATTCGGTGCGAGGGAAGGTAGGCTTGAAATTCGATTGGCCCTAATCTAACCAATCTGCCCTGCATCCCTCCCAAACGGCCACTGTTCTGAAGAGGCCCTCTTCACAGCAGTATCTCCTCCGCAAGGCCCACCTTCTCTCGCACGGAATACGTCGACGCGTGCTTTTGTTTTGAAATTCGAGCGCGTGTTTAGACACGAGAGATAAGCAGGTCCGATTGGTTAGTTTGGGGCCAATCGAATTTCAAGCCTACCTTCCCTCGCACCGAATACGTCGACGCGTGCTTTTGTTTTGAAATTCGAGCGCGTGTTTAGACACGAGAGATAAGCAGGCCCGATTGGTTAGTTTGGGACCAATCGAATTTCAAGCCTACCTTCCCTCGCACCGGATACGTCGACGCGTGCTTTTGTTTTTTTTGTTTTGAAATTCGAGCGCGTGTTTATTCTCGAGAGATAAGGGATCCGTCTTTAATTTGAAGGTAGGACGAAGCAGGCGGGACTACGCGCAGTCAGCGGACCACCCCTTCTCTTCTGCGTATTCGTCTTTTTACGTTACACGTGATTTTCATCCATTTATCTTTTATTCATTATTCACTTTAAATGACGAACAAACCATGACAACATGTTCGATTTTATTTGTTACGTCTTTTTCATTTGCCATTCTACGCAAGTTTCTTCGATGCATGCCGAGTTGCTTGCTCGCAGTCGCAGCGCGGCTCGTAGCCACGCTAGCGCGGGAACTCGGCCGTCAGACTCGTGCTGTGATTGGTCGGTGCTTTTTATTAATATCTCGTTAACGAAACATCGGAGAGCATTTTCGCAAAGGAAAAAGTTGTTTGCAATCACCCCCAGAATCACCCCCTTTAAGGAAACGCAGCATTTTTGGGACACCCGGTATACCCCGTACCGGCTGGTTTTTAAGAGGTATTAAAGAAGGAAAGAACAAAAATTATATGCATTTTGACACTTGTAGTGCATTCACAACAGATGCAATGTTATGATGAGATACTTAAAGCAAATGTAAACATGTTAATTCTTACATTATATAACAAAATGTTTCAAAAACCTGCCAATGTCCTCCCATTTTACGGTACGATGCCACGGACGAGTTATCCCGCGACATTATGCTGTTCGTACCATGCCACGCACGAGTTATCCCGCAACACAATATTGGGATTCGCTACACTGCGATACGCTACCTGGTGACGAAAATCAGAACCTGAAAGTGTAGGTCGCTGGCTGCGGTTGCTTATAGAAAGTATGTAAATAATTAATTTAAAATATACATTTTATCTTGTGTATGGTAAAGTGTTTACTTATCAATTTTTCTACTAGAATCAATTTACTTAGTATTTCCTTTTAGTGACTGTAAAATTCTTCACGTCGTATTGCAGATTACAACCGACCTACTCTGTTCGGCCATCTTTGTTTGGTGACGTCACGACCACCAATCTTAGGGTGCGTTCCGTTATTCACTGCAAGTACTGGCAGTGCTGACAATAGCGTTCCAATATGGATAGCAGTTCACTGCGAAAGCACTGCTACAGATGTATGACGTCACGAACTTCGACATCACTTCCTGTTGTAACTGCTGCAGCCGGCCAGGTACAGCAGTCGCAGTGATCACGTGACCACACAACGATTTCAAAATGAATCCTGCAATTGATGTGGACATGGAAATTATTACTATTATTGACGAAGAAAGTAGCGAGCATTTTTTGTGTCAAATGACTGCAGAAGAAGCGTAGCGAGCACGGAATGGTACAGTGTTCTTTATTTATGTACACGACGCTGGAACTACTTGAGTCCTCTATATTTTCTTTAATTATATCCGTAAATAATAATGCAACTATTGTATTTTTGTTATTTCTTCCACTCATTTTGTAGGTTATTAAAACAATATTGGACACCAGATGACAGACGCTATGAGATGCTGAATGCAACCAACTGCAGCTGCGTTCCGTTTTACAATTTGGCAGCAGCTTCGAAATGCACGAAATTAAAACGGAACGCTGTTAGCAGCACACTCGCGTTACGTCATATTAGAAGTACTTGCAGTGAATAACGGAACGCACCCTTAATAGTACGCACGACGTCAAAGCTTAGAGTTATATTGTGTCGCGGAATAACTCCTCCGTGGGATCGTACAGACGACATACTGTCGCGGGATAATTCGTCCGTGGCATCGTACGGACGACATAATTGTTGTGCTAAGGCGCCTGAGACCGAGATTCTGGTAGCGAATCTCAGAGGTGCTTCGGGCGTCCTTCGCTGTTGCTGTCCACGGGTTCCGAAGGTTCAGATAGAGGTACCGTGGCAGAAGGATTCAGAGGGAATCCGAAGGGTAGGGGATCGTAGCAGGTTAAAGAGTAGGAACTCACCGCGAGGTTTTAAACAAGGTTTATTCTGTCCCGATCTGGGTGACAGGTAACGCGTACTGTAACGTAAGTGTTCTGATTACAAAGAGAGCCACGAGTGGCTTGTACATTATTCTTATACTCTAATCGGGGTGAAGTGGGGACCATCGGGGTCTCCATCTTTGACCCGCTTTGGGTATTTCGCCATGTGCTGACGGTTCTCGATGCGCTTCCGAAAGTACGCGGCTGTGTCGGTTTTCGGCTGTTCGGTTGCGGCAATCGGAATGCACGCGGTGTCGTTGCCCTTAAGGTGGCCGTTCCAATAAGCGGCTACAGCCGCCAGCGACTGCGACCGGCGGCTACAGCCGCTGTCGCGATGACTGGTACAATGGAAAAGCATTCATCCCAACTCCTATGGGCGGCTGCGACTGCTGCGGCCGCGCCAGGATTGCTATAGCCTATGCGCGTTTGGTTCATGAGCAGCCTAGGCTACTCGAGACACTACACAATACCACGAGTGTCTGTGTTCCGCCGTAACAGCAGAATCGCCAAGTCGCGCAGCGGCTGCCGCTCTACTGCTCCAGAAGCAGTCTAGCGACTCTAGCCGCTCTGCGATCAATCTCACATTCGGACAGATTATCCAGAAATAAGGAAAGAAGTCAGAATTCATAACTTATGGAATTGTTTTTTTTTTATATATATATTTCTTGTAAACTAATAATATGAGCTCTTGTAAAAAAACGTAAAAATATCATGACGGCTACATCTGATCTGCGTGTAAACACATGTCAAATTTGTTGTTTTATGCAAAATTTTAAGTGATTTCTTTCAAAGTTTGTTAAAGTAAAGTTAAAGGGGTCAGAAATAGTATCGATTCTGCAAAATAATAGCAAATAATTCGTTATATACATTTATTTTTCTATAAGAAACCCATTGAAAAAATATCAGTATTTTTTGACTTTTTAGTTACCTTCCACGAACTTGTATAAACAATATATATTTGTCCTTGCAACTGCGAAAACAAGATTTGACAATAGTTGCTAATAATGGAGTAATCACTTGTATTCTATATCGTACAGTGGGCCTGAATCCAAAGAAATAGGGGAAAATGTAACATTCCATTTTTCGCGTTGAAAATGCTGAATATTGTTAAGTAAGTTCATAAAATTTTGAGTTAATATACAACTCATAACAAAGTCTGAGGTTATTTAAAAAAATAACGTCAACAATTTCAATAAAACTAAAAAAATTGATAAATACATACTATGGAAAGTGCAGAAATAATAACTTGAAAACCGAACGTTTCACCAGCGTGTGACTTAAACCACTAATAAAGTACCAAAAAACAGTTTCCAATTTTTTATCACGATTGAGTTAAAAAATAGAAAAAACAAATTAATAGATGTAAAAAATATTTTTAACTTATACATCACTAGAAAGGAATAGGTTTATCCTATTTTTTGCCACAATTTGAATTCCGATATTTTAAAAGAAGCACCCAAATGTCATTGACTTCTTCAATCCGATAGATAAACAGAATACGATGTACATATAAGAAAAATGGTTAGTCTTTCACTATCTTCGACGGTCCTCGAGACCTCATACAACAATAGACCCTCTTTTCAAGTGCTCGAAAAGAGCCTGTGCGGCGCGTCGTTGCACTGGTGGGGGCCATGGCGTCGACGCTTAGATATAGGAAATACCATTTGCGACGACGCCAGTTGGAGTTGCTGGCGGCTGTAGCCGCCGGTCGCAGTCGCTGGCGGCTGTAGCCGCTTATTGGAACGGCCACCTTTAGGCGTTGGTTGGGTTACAACATAATGTCGCGGGACAACTCGTCCGTGGCATCGTACGAACGACATAATGTTGCGGGATAACTCGTCCGTGGCATCGTACGACAGATACCGTGTAGCGAGATATCTCATCCACGGTCGCGAAGGGGTTAAATAAGATAATTTGGCAAATTTTGGCTTATTTATGTCGGGGCATTTCGTCGCATAGATGGGGCGTTTTATCTGACGACAGCGTTACAAAACGCCCCACTTAAGGTTCAGGAAAATGATTATTTACAGTTATTTCCAGTTATGTTTTTTTTCACAATTTCGGGGTAGTTGTGTAGAGTAATGAACACTTAATGTGTTTACACAAAAAATTTAAAGAATTATTAAAAAATATTGGTTTTATAGATGTTTCTTTAAAAGTGGGGCGTATTGTATAGTTTTACCCTAGCAAAAATAATATCTAATATAAATCAATAAATGTAAGCAAAAGTATTAATACAAGCGATAAACATTAACAATACAAAATGATTTATAATGGGAATGATATGCCGTATAACACTAGATAATAATAATTACTTACAGTAGTTACCGTAGAACACTGAATTTGATTATTGAGAATATAACACAGTAAAGTATGAACATAAACGTTGTTACTTCGCGGGATTGTTTCCGTAGAAGAGGGATGCGGTTTCTCGGGCACTCGTATTTATATGATTTACAGGATTGTCAGGTATGAAGAGTGTGCGCGGCAGAGTTGAGCATTATTCGACTAAATTGTTATTCGACTAACCTTCGAATAAAAATTTCGAATAAAATGGAGTTATTCGCGACAAACGAATTAATTTTTAGTCGACTAAATTTTTATAAGATGAACTCGAATAGAAATTTCGAATAAAGTGAAATTATTCGAAAATAACGACTAAGTTCTTAGTCGAATCAATTTTTAGTCGTTATTCGTTATTCGAAGGACCTCCGTGGCGACTGTTGTCACGAATAAGCCGCTTCGGCTCGAGTTCCGTGGCCCTTGGCCCGACCGGAGGGCTTCCGGCGGAGGCCGAGGGCCTTCGGCAGTTGCCGAGGGCCTCGAGTTCTGACCCATGCTTATTCGTGTCGCTTAGTCGCCACGGGGGTCCTTCGAATAACGAATAACGACTAAAAATGTATTCGTTATTCTCGAATAACTACACTTTATTCGAAATTTTTATTCGAGTTCGTTCGAATAAAAATTTAGTCGAATAAAAATGTATTCGACTAATGCCCAATTCTGTTGCGCGGTATGCACCATGACTCATGCTCAAAAGATGCATCTATAATTAGTACGTGTGAATAAGTCATGTTCGAAATATGCGTCGCAATTGGACTTGCGGAGTTTTTATTTGGGTTTTTGAAAAGGGAATACTCAACCCATTTGATGGATTTTGGGTGGTTTCATTGGAAAGGGGTGAGTGTGGTTTTGACTTGGAGGGTCGTAGAAAGGGGATGAGACGTGATCTCGAATTAAGAGGAGGTTTGGGATGAGGGACTTATTTAAAATTAGATATGTGGGAAGAGATCATGCCACATAGGGCGAAGAGGGGAAGTGGAGGTCGTAGATGACCATCTTGAGATGGGGACCGCTAAGGTACATCGTCAAAATTATCAGTGATTAGGGAAAAGGGGTAAGAGTTTGGGGGATTTCAGTGGAGTTGTTGTGTGATTTATGAGGGAGACTTGAAATAATAACGCGCCAAAAATAGTGGGACGGCACAAAACATTACTTTGATGTGATTGAATGCAAAGAATTCAAGTAACAACAAAAACAGTGTTTAAAAGTAATTTTATCACGTTTATAGCGCATTTTTACAATTTCTTGAAAAGGTCGATTTTCGGGGTCCGGTTCTCGAAAAGCCAAATATCTTTCGATCTGTACGTTTGACAAACAAATTGTACCAATGGAAATTGAAGCAAGGATCATTCTCTACAAAACTAAAAAAAGTTCCTAGGATAACCCGTTCTAATTTTGTAGCGTAAAACCCCCGATTTTTTTTAGAAAAATGGCTGTTTTTTAATACTTTAGGGCTGATGAATCAGGTCTTAACGTTATCTGATCGAGCTGTAACTTTGATAATTTTATTTTTTTCACCCATTGGCAACTTTTTAGGGGTTCTCGTCAAAGAAATTCAGATATCGATTCCTTGCGACCACCGTACTCCACAGTCACCAACCCACGTCCACATTCTCAGAATCCCCGCTAAAATACGTAACAAATGCAACATTCTTTCTATACATAGCCTTGTAGAACAGCTACGAACATGACCGAATATGCTGTGCGATCTAGCACAGCGCAGCACTTTAGACTTTATAGTCTAAATATATTTCTTTTGCCCAGCGTCATAGTAAGAGAACGTACTGAATGCGCATATCCAAATAGGATATACGTCCCTATTACCGAGCCTGTCACAATTACGGAACCCTTCGAATAAAATTACACAGGACCACAAATTTTTTTTGTAATATACACAAACTCGACCACCTATCCTGTGCGTATTTTTGGTCGCTGAATTCGAATCCGTTGCCCGTTTTGGCCCATCACGTCCAGTATTTCGGTAAACAGCAAACAACTGTCGTAAACCCGCGAAATGCCATATAAACACAACATACCCTATTTCTACAAACTTATAACGTCAAACTCTCTAATGTCCTAACCCCAAGACCACAAAACATCTAATTCTATATTTCGTTAACCCTCTAATCCCAAAAACCGTATTTACACATCTCCCCACAACCCACTACGGGGCGTTTGTATCTCAAACGCGAAAAAAAATATTTTCAAATTTGCTGAATCTTCAAACTCGCATAACTTCGCTAAAATTTATCCAACATTGAAGAAACATAGACCATTTTAAAGTTTGAACTTTCTACTTTTCGATGGTTAAACCACTTTTATCGAAATGGGTATCCCGTGTGCAAAATCCGCCCTTAAAGAGAAGTGTGGCAAACTGCAAAAAATTCTTCATGTTTGCCAAGTGCTACGGAGTGCAGACAATGTTTTTTGCAGTTTCTATGTATTCTGTCAGAAAGTGTGATTCTTTGTGTTTATGATAAGCTAAACTTCATCGAAAAAGGGTGGGTATTAAGAAAGATACAACCATTTAAAGAAAACCTGCTAAAATCATACGACCTAAAATCGTAGAACGTCTTTAGGGCGGACCGTCCAGTCAACCAAAAAGTTACAAGAAGCTATGTTCTTTTTCTTATGTGAAAATACTTCAATGCCTTGAATTCTACTTGCAAAGAAGTTGTTTTCCCAAAAAAAGTTTGTTCGTTTTGTTCTTACAGGTACCGCATGAATTTTTCCTTTCCAGTAGTGGACCAAAAGTGGTCTATGTAAAAGCTTAGGCCTTATGCTTCAAAATGCGACTAGAAAGATCACTAAGAAATACTGAAAACTTTTTGTAACAACGAATCAAAATGGAACATTTTCAAAAAGCCATAAGTCCGAAATGGTCAGTAGTATCGAAGTGCAATTTAGCAAAATTAAAATACGTACCAGGTTCACTTAATTCCATCACATATGATTTAATGTAAAAGAAAACAACGAAATCACAAATGATATTTTCAATTTTCGTTGATCACATTTGGCCCACTTCTGGAAACGAAAAATTCATGCGAACAAACTTCTTTCTGGGAAAACAACTTTTTTGCAAGTAAAATTCAAGGTATTGAAGTATTTTTACACAGGAAAAAGAAGATAACTTCTTGTAACTTTTTGGTTGACCGGATGACCCGCCCTAAAGACGTTCTAAGATTTTAGGTCGTATGATTTTAGCAGATTTTCTTTAAATGGCTGTGTACGCGGAAAGTGTCCAACTAAGGACATCTCTCGACAATTAGGCATACTTAAGCAGGTGGCACAAGCCTGTGCTCACTCGCGTGGAGCGCGAATCGCGTCCCCTTCCACTGACTCGCGGTCCATGGAAGGGGAAGGCTTGCTTTCCTAGAAATCACGGTCGATTTCTGGGAATCGGCCACTTGCTCCTGACATCACCTTGCGTAAATACGCTTTTCTTACGCACATTGCTTGCGCTTTATAAGAATTATTGGATTACGCACATTGCTTGCGCTTTCTTAAAACTCTTTGCTTACGCACCTTGCTTGCGCCTTTATTCGACTTGCTTCGAATTCTTTGCTTAAATACAATTGCTACATGTAAATTAATGTTACTTGTTTATTGTTCAAATTGAATGTTAATGACTGTTTAATTGTGTGACTCTTGTACATATATAAATTATACGCTAAATTATAGAAACGCTTACTAAATCATCAGACTAATCGCTTGACTAACTTGTGTATAATTACCAAATTTAAACGTTCGTGGAGTTCGCTCGTAAACGAATAAAGATAGCTGTTAAGCTCTTTAGATCTTAAACACTTACACACCGATCCTATGCTAGTACTGATTATCCAAAATACTTTATATAAACAGCTGTATCTTTCTTAAAAATCACACTTTTTCGATGAGGTTTAGCTTATCCTAAAGAAAAAGGATCACACTTTCCGACAGAATACATAGAAACTGCAAAATGTATTGTTTGTACTCCGTAGCACTTGATAACAATGAATAAGTTTTTGCAGTTTGGCACACTTCTCTTTAAGGGCAGATTTTACCCCGTGAATACCCATTTCGACAAAAGCCGTTCGAACCATCGAAAAGTAGAAAGTTCTAACTTTAAAATGATCTTTATTTCATCAATGTTGGATGAATTTTAGCGAAGTTATTCGAGTTTGAAGAATGAGCAAATTTGAAAATATTTATTTTAGCGTTTGAGATATAAACGCCCCGTAGTGGGTTGTGGGGATATGTGTAAATACGGTTTTTGGGTTTAAAGGATTAACGAAATCTAGGATTAGATGTTTTGTGGTGTTGGGATTAGTAGATTAGAGAGTTTGACGTTATAAGTTTGTGAATATATGATATGTTGTGTTTATATGGCATTTTACTGGATTACAAGAGTTTTTGCAATTTACTCAAAAACTTGACGTGGTGTGCCAAAACGGGCAACGGATTCCAATTCAGCGACCCAAAATACGTATAGGACAGGTGGTCGAGTTTGTGTATTTTAGAAAAAAAATTTTGTGGTTCTGTGTAATTATTTAACAGCTCGCTAAGTCGATTTTATATAATATCTTCCAAGTTATTGATTAAATAAAAAAATATGTCAAACAAAAGTTGTAGATCCGGACAAGGAGCATATTTTTTGTTGTATTACTTGTCTCGTGCGACAAATGATTCACGAATAAAATCCGAAAAACTGAAAAAAAAACTTTTTTTTCAAATTTTGAAAGTTTACATGCTTCTAGAACACTTTTTATTTATGAAGGTGAACAAAAAAAATGGAAATTTTATTTCCGAGGACTATTTTTTAAATATTTAGGGGGCGGAGGCATATATCGAAATATGCAAAATAGATCAAAAATTTTTTTTTCTTATTTTCAGTGTTTGATATGTCATGAATGTTTCTTAAATTTGTGGGACCGAAATTCGCAAAAATATTGAAAATAAAGAGTCTATATCTTTAACAGCTTGCGAAGTCGATTTTATATAATATCCTCCAAGTTATTGATTAAATAAAAAAAATATAATAAATAAATAAGCCAATAAAAGTTACCACGCTATGAAATAGCTGAAAGAAGAATGCTGTCATTTGGGCGGCATATCAATCATCAATCAAATCTACACAGTACGATATTGTCGTAAATTAATATCAGTAAACACTACAAAATGTGTGAAATCCCCACAAAATTACATTTTCACAAAAAGGTACAAAAAGAGCGCCAAGTATATAATTCCATAAAAAAGAATCCCATTTAAAAACATTGTCGTAAATTAATATAAATATAAATTTCTTAATGTGCTTTATTTAACTTTACGAAAGCAATGATATACAACAATTGCGCCAATTATCATAATGGCTATTTATACAAAGAAAAAATGTATTAAATAATATTAAACAGATATATTTTTATATAAATAAATACTTTAATACGAATAAATATTTTATTCAAAATACTTGGCGCTGCGATCTTAGTATTAATTATTAATTTACAATAACTCCCATACAATCAAAAATACAGAAACATATACATATACATATTAAAAACGCAGTCAGATTTATTCTACATATATGTAATTCTATTATCATGCGTAGCATATGCACACGCACGCAGAAGAAAGAAAGAAAAAGATTTTAGTGCAATTTGTACATATTTATTCAGTTTAGCAACACCAATTCTGAGAGCAGCGTCAAGTATTTTGAATAAAATATTTATTCGTATTAAAATATTTATTCGTATTAAAGTATTTATTTATATAAAAATATATCTGCTTAATATTATTTAATACATTTATTCTTTGTATAAATAGCCATTATGATAATTGGCGCAATTGTTGTATATCATTACATTCGTAAAGTTAAATATAGCACATTAAGAGGGCCGTCTCAAGTTTGTTATTGTTCGAAACGATCGAAGCGTCCTCAGTAAACAGACGGACCCTAATGAAACTAGTGCGGTCGATAAAAAGAACTTATACAGAGCTGACATCTGCAGGTACTCTACGTAGACGAATTTTTTACGCAAAGTTGCCACATTTTCTGTTCTTTCCGTCTCTGGCGCGCTGTTGCCACACTTCTTTCTATCGAGAAGCTTGAAGGAATCTTACGGCACGAGAGCTGCATCTAGCGTCAGAGCCTCGCTGAACGTAAAGGAGGATAGCAATAATGAAAGATAGAGAGATTGGGTAGTGAAGTTAGGATAGGAAACATGTCAATGAAACAATTCTCATTTGCGTATCAATAGTTTTTATTTATACGTAAAAGGATGTAATATTTTGTATAATCAATGTGCATTTTCAAAGCATACAATTTGAATAAGGTACATCACCGAAATATAACACGCCGATCGCAATAAAATCTATAAATGCTATATGTTTGCGAATGCATTACTTCCCAAAGCCACCACCCTCGCTCTCGGCGCAGCACCTACCGGGCAGCGGAACGAGCGGCTGACCTCCGATCGACAATCAATCGCTCAATCGATATTCACATCGAATACTCAGCCAATCACCGCTCACCACGCAGCTCAGCACAGCCAATCATCGCTCACCACGTAGTTCAGCTCAGCCAATCAGATTGCTTCCCGCGTAGATCTTCTCTCGAGCATGTTCGAGAAGACGCGGTCCGGAAATCAACCATCTTGCAATCACTCTTGTTCACATAGTGTATAGATACGGACGCGTCCTTATAACTCTCCGACTTTTCTTAACTTGTGCGCAAACCATTGTGTAAAACTTCTCACCTTGCTCACAGTGCATAAGTAGTAATACCAGGCGGTTTCTAACCCGGGTGTGCTGAGGGGAGCGCGGGGCAGGGGGAAAGTGAGGGCGCGCGGGGGAGCGCGGCGGAGGGAAACATGGGCGCGGGGCCTGCGGGGTGAGGAAGACAGGTTGCGCGCGCACGCGCCGCGGAGTGGGGGAAGCCGCGATGATGGAGGGGATCAGTCCGGGCCGAGCCGCCGCGAAGATCTCTCCAGACCGGACCCATTTTTCAGAGGCAGGCATTGACCCCCGAAAAAAATCTCTCTCAGAACTTGGCCCACCCGAACCTAACCTAGGGTGGGAGCTGTCCTTAATATGAATATAATAATAATAAATATACAAAATAGAAATAATAGAAATAATGGAAATTATGTGACGAGCAGGAAAACGGCAGATGGGCAAATAAATGGAGAAATAAAATACCTTTTAAGAATATATATTGTTACAAAAAGAATATAATTATAAATAGAATATAAAAACATGATTAAAATTGATTCGGTTTAATTATCCCACTCGGTAACATCTTTAGTAAATAGTTCAGTTAATAATAAATCTATAGGAACTTGCGCAGGGTCAGTTTGAATTCCAACAACGCTAGCCCAAAGCCCTGATACTTTATTCCTATAAGTATCCAAATCAATATTTTTAGCTGTGACGTTTCGCCAAGCCACACTCTTTGGAGGACGCGCAAGATTGTGACGTAGCGTCCCAGCGCGAGGAAATAGGCACGCAGCGGCGCGCCCAGGAGTGAGCGAGAAGGCGAGCATCCGGGGGACCGCGACCAAACTCAGCCAAATCATACCGGATATCACCGGTCTCGCGACGTGATAATTATCTATCGCTCACTCCCCACTGCGCCGCTAGATCGCGTGTTTGTTTTCTCGCAGCTGGAAATCACTAAGGATCGGAATATAAGCCCCGATACGATTGAGGTAGACAAGCTCGAGGTGGAATCAAATCTCCCACTACCGAACCCGCCTATAGAGACGCCTGGAAGTTGCCCGGTCTCTTTCCTCCTACCGTTCCGAAATAGAGACGCCTGGATGTTGCCCGGTCTCTTTCCTCCTACCGTTCCGAAATAGAGACGCCTGGATGTTGCCCGGTCTCTTTCCTCCAACCGTTCCGAAATAGAGACGCCTGGAAGTTGCCCGGTCTCTTTCCCCCTACCGTTCCGAAATAGAGACGCCTGGAAGTTGCCCGGTCTCTTTCCTCCTACCGTTCCGAAACGGAGACGCCTGGAAGCTGCCCGGTCTCTTTCCTCCAACCGTTCCGAAACGAGACGCCTGGAAGTTGCCCGGTCTCTTTCCTCCAACCATTCCGAAACGAGACGCCTGGATGTTGCCCGGTCTCTTTCCTCCTACCGTTCCGAAACTAAGTCGCCCAGACACTGTCCGGCCTCCACCGTTTCGCGAAGCGCAACCGAAGTGAACCGAACCACGACGACCCCCCCTTCTCTCACCTCGACGTAGAGCATCATGTATATAGTATTCTTGTGGAGTTGGAAATAAAGGAAGTAATTCGTATTCAAGGGGATTTCATCAAACCCTGGCATACCGACTGAGTGCATCCTCCTAAATTCCTTCCCCGGAGTAACAACCGTTACAAGATTCTTCTGAGATATAGTTATTTGCACATTATCATCATCGTCGAAATCGGCTAAAAACGTTTGTTGTTCATATCGATGCATCCAATATTCCTCATCATAATAATCATCATCATCATCCTCTAAGTAGTCGAGTATTGGATTTTGGATTTTCTGTTTTTAAAAACTTTTAAAAAAATGTCGCCATCGTGAACAGCTTCCGCCTCATAAAGTTTTGCACCTAGAATTTCTTCGGTTTGAACCGCAACATTTTGACAGGCCACATACACTTTCGGGCTGGAAGGATGGATAATTGACGCAGCAGCGGTGATCGTAGCAGTAGCCGGACGTTTCAAATTAATGGGCAATGACATAATCTGAAACCGATTTTTCTTATAGTTCTCACCGTTACTAACACTACGATTCACTAAAAATATGATAATGGAAACTTACGGTACAGTGGACGCTCGATAATATGCCGCTGTTTAAAGTGCCGTTAGGAACGCCCCAGCTCACACGCATTACTCGCACGCGTGTGTGCACCTCCCTTTCTCTCACGCTCAGCGAGCCAATGAATGCTAACCCTTAATGGTGCCTCCACACTGGAGTTCGCAAGCAATTCGCAAGCAATACATATACGTCAATGTGTTTTTTCTTTTTCTCACATCAGTGTGACGCACCTTAAGAGTATTCTGGTAGGGGGCAGCCATCACGGAAAAGAAAACAGGAGAGTTATGGGGAGAGCGCGCGTTACATTGGCTCTCGTTAATATGCCGCTTCTGAGAAAACACCGCCTCTAGAGCCCCGACTGCGGCACATTATCGAGCGTCCACTGTATTAATCGATTGTATTTCCATGTGTTGAACGATTGATAATATCCTTCAAAGCAATTTCACAACTATTAGCTGTCACTTTGACTATGATTTGAATGCAACTGGTCTCGCTGCATCTCCTGGCTCTCACATGCTAAAACCCCATCCTATCATGAAATCGAGAAGTGCCTAGCTTTGCAAAAGTACGATGTCATTGTTCTTCATTATGTTCGTCACAGGCCACCCGTGTCCTTATCATCATCTTCACTGACCATCCTCTTCTTATTCACATGTATCTTCTTTCCCTTCTTCGAACCATATGCATCGAACGGCTTTTAACGGCTTTGATCGTGAGGCTTGAACGAATTTATCAGAAATTGTTTCGGACAATGTCGGGAAAGATCGGCGTTTTTTTTTCTACACCGCGTCTTCGAGGGAAAGAGACGGAGCATTACTTTAAAGTTAAAATTTTAGGAGGGAAAGAGACGCCACTACATAAGAGACGGAGCATCACTTTAAAGTTAAAATTCTAGGAGGGAAAGAGAGAGTAATACATAGGGGATAGAATCGCAAGCATTCTAAAGCTAACAGTATTTCAAAGCGTTCCGATTTAACGTCGCCGCGTATCGCGCGATAGCATGCGTAATTCGACTCCTCTGGAGCAGCCGCGCGGGATGATATCATTTGATGGCGCGAAGACCGCTCGAACGAAACAGAATTAGCGCGAATCATAGAAAGAATTATGCAGCGTCAGCAAATCTTAAAGTTAGGTGGTAAGGAGGAGGACGGGTAAATAAAATTGAGAAATAAAATATGTTTAAAATGATAATTTATTTAAAATTAATTGAATACAATTTAACATTTTTTCCTATGAGCATCAGCTAAAATATCATTGATGGCACATGCTACCAGTTCGCAATCTATATAATAATCCTCACAGTAATGTTCGGTATCGCGTATGATTTAAGCAGCATGACGTGTATCTAATTTTTCGCAGGCAACATCGCTCTGCTGTAGCACGTTAACAAAAGTTTCAAATTTCATCTGCACATCTCCTACAATATGACACAGCCGCAGATATACATAGTCTATACATGGCTCAAGATTTAATAAAAATGTTACTGTCTCCGGTTTGAAATACAGCGACTTATCATGTAACGTCATCTTTACAATCGAAGAATTATAGATCTCACAAAACTCCATCGTTAATTGATCCATCTGCATCGAAGGCGATCCTGGTAATCGTGAACGTTCTTCGATGGTTGTACGATTGTTGCATAGCGCATGCCATGTATATGATGGTAACGTGAGATACATCCCACGATTGTTGCCGAGAACAAATTCTACATCGATCTTAGGCCGTACGCGGAGTCCAATTTCCAGATATTTACTGCCCATGGATGTTAATGCGTATCTTCTGACCATGATACGCGATGTTCGTTGCGAGCTATGAGAACAATCAAAGCTATGAAATTGTCAGCTCGTATTAGGAATAAACATAAAAAAAAATTTGAGAAGATGTGAAAATTAAGCCTTACCAAACAGCTGTAGTGTCCCCGCATTGAGCTACGCCATCATCTTGCACAATCGGAACGTAATAATTCATACGTTTAGCGTTCCCTTCGGCACTGGTACTATGCATTATATGTTTTCAGAGCACTATTTGTTCCGTCAAAGTCACTGAGGTTACTGAGCGTTTGATGGAATAGCGTCCGAGAGCTCGGCTTAAATAGAGGTGCAATTGCCTCCCCCGCCACAGCATATTATTCTAATGCTACCAATTTTTCCATAATGTTTTTGAATCTGAACGTAGCATGTAACTTGAGTCCCACCCTCGAGGATAAAAGACTCCACACGTGTTGATTGTAATATAATACCTGTAGAAGCGTCGATCTCGCGCGCTAATTCGTCATACGTGTGATGCATAGTATTATGCTGTATCAGCAGAAACTGCATAGAACCATGTTGGAACGAATCATCGTTTTTGCATGCAATGTATTCGAGAGAGAGGGAACATCGAAAGAGTTAGAGATAGCAAATCGTGGTATCAGTCATAAAGGCATGCTCCAACCTGCACAAAGCCTCAAATCGTTGCAACGTGTTGCGTGGAAGGGACGTTACATATACATTCCATTTACAATCATGGGAGAATTCGTGCAAGTAGAACGCCAATTATTGGATCAATCTGCACGAATGATTTCGCGGGAAGAGTATCTCGCGTGGGAAGAACGGTGCAACGAGTGCATAGAATCGTTGGAAGAACGCAGCCGAGTGAAACGTCCCCGATTATCGATCGGCGTTCGACAATCGTTGGTTGCTCAAATCGCGCGACTCGAAGGATTGAAATATTCGTTGCGCGGACGTTTCGTGCGCGAAGGTGCCGGACATTCTAGCACAGGACTTTTGTGGCGCGAAATAGACACTGCGTTCAATACCCGCGTATTAACTGGTGCCGTGATAAATTCGAATTACATCGAACCGTGCAACTTCCTCCAAGATGCGGGAACCATTCTGTTGGAGCATGTGCGGGGCGCTTTGAGGAAACATCGAAACCTCAAAGTGAACACGGTGTTGAACGGTGAATTTGTGGCGGGTGACAAGCGTGCTTGTAAAAGCATCAATACCCGGAACTGCGAACTCTTCCGCACATCCGACCTGCAGGAGTGGTACCAACGATGCGTCGTCGAACCCACCCTAGCATCGCTGGAAGAGTTCCAGGAACGCGACAGCGGATGGGCATTGACGAGAATTCTCAACCTGACAGTCAATGTCAACTAGTATAATCCGCTGCGCGCGGGGTGCCACCACAAGTTGCCGCGGGAATTGTTGTCGAAGAAGGCAACCATTAGTGTGCAATCCTCGGACAACGCCTGTTTCGCGTGGGCAGTGATTGCTGCTCTACATCCGGCGAAAAGACATCCCGATCGTCCAAGTTCATACCCCGATTATGCTTCCACGCTAAATCTCCAGGGCATTGAGTTCCCAATGTCTCTGGCACAGATTGCAAAGTTTGAACGGCTGAACGAAATCTCCATCAACGTGCACAGCTTTGAGATGGAGAAGAAGAAGGGGCCAACGGTCTTTCCACTGCGTCTCACCAATCAAAAGAGGGATCGACACGTTAATCTGCTCTACACACCAAATCAAGAGCACGGTGATGTAGGGCACTTTGTGCTGATCAAGAACTTGTCCCGGCTGGTGAGCGCACAGCTGAGCAAGAATAAGGCAAAGAAATTCATCTGCGACCGGTACGTATAGAAACTTATGAAATGCGTCGTGAAAAATAAAAAAAAATTGTTTTTACAGCTGCATGCATTACTTCAGCTGTGTCGAGAAGTTGGAGGTCCATACAGTGGATTGTGGGCAAATGAACGACTGTGCCATCCTGCTGCCCAGCGAAGGTGAAAATTTCCTCAGTTTCAACAACCACTGCAATAAGGAGCGGCTCCCCTTCGTGGTGTACGCTGATTTAGAGTGTATCATCGAGAAAACGCAGAACAATCGAAAGGGTGATAATAAATTACACACGTACCAGCATCATAAAGTGCACAGTATAGCATATTATATGCTTTGCTCGTACGATACATCGCTATCGACGTAGCGATGTCGCCGCCACGCGGATTGTGTTTCATGGTTCGTCAACGAATTGGAAAATTTTGCAAACTTCGCTAAACCCATCTTGACTAGTAATGTTCCCATGCTGGATTTAACCACCGAACAGTGGACTACATTTCGCGATGCTTCACATTGTCATATTTGCGAAGAACCATTCGAGGCTAGCGATGTACGAGTTCGCGATCACTGTCATCTCTCCGGACGGTTTAGAGGCCCAGCACATTCGGAGTGCAATTTAAATTATAAAAATGCGTTTTACATCCCCATAGTTTTCCATAATTTATCCGGCTACGATTCGCATTTCATTATCGAGGAAATAGCGACCGCTTTTGAAGGCAGCGTTGACGTGTTGCCCATAACTAAAGAAAAGTATATTTCTTTCACAAAAAATGTCGAAGATACGGCTGATTCAGACTCGCGAAATTGTATTAAATTGCGATTCATCGATTGGTACAAATTTCTCAACACCAGTCTCGACAAATTAGCATCTTTTCTTAGCACAGATCAATTAAAAATTTTACGATCCCAATTTGAAACATTATCCGCCGATGATTTTAATTTATTGAGGCGAAAGGGTGTCTTTCCGTACGAATACCTTGATTGCGCGAACAAGCTGCAGGACCCATGCTTGCCACCGCGCGAATCATTCTACAGCTCGTTAACGGGTGAGACTGTATCCGAGAGCGATTACGCGCACGCCGAGACTGTCTGGCAACGTTTCGAGATTAGAACCTTGGGCGAATACAGCGATTTGTATTTGAAGAAAGATGTCTTGTTATTGGCAGATATTTTTGAAAATTTTCGCGAAAGTTGTATCAAGAGCTATGGACTAGATTCAGCGCATTATTACACTTTACCTGGTTTCACGTGGGATGCTATGCTAAAACATACCAAAATTACGTTCGAATTGCTCACAGACGTCGATATGGTCATGTTTGTCGAACGCGGTATACGAGGTGGTTTAAGTCGATGTTCCGGAAGATACGCACATGCCAATAACAAGTACATGCCATCTTACGACGCATCGGAAGAGTCATCGTACTTGATGTACGTTGACGTGAACAATTTGTATGGATGGGCAATGTGTCAGCCTCTGCCGTACGCTAAATTTCAATGGGTCGAAGATGTCACAAATTTTAACGTGTCTTCAATCGCTGTCGATTCGTCCACGGGATACATTCTCGAGGTAGATCTAGAATATCCGCAACGTCTGCACAACATTCATGCCGATCTACCGTTCTGTCCGACGCGTGCCAAACCACCCGGCAGCAGACAGGACAAGTTACTCGCGACGGTATACGATAAGCAGCGTTACGTTATTCATTATCGCAATCTGCAGCAGTGCATGCGTCACGGTCTTCGTATTACAAAGATACACCGCGTGCTTCAATTCGTTCAATCACCCTGGCTCCGCGATTACATCGAACTCAACACACGGTTTAGAACAAGCGCGACAAACGACTTTGAAAAAAATTTGTACAAATTGATGAACAACGCGGTATTCGGTAAAACAATGGAAAATGTGCGAAATCATGTGGATGTAAAACTCTTAACGCATTGGGATGGGCGATATGGCGCGGAGGCAATGATCGCGAAACCGAATTTCCACAGCCGAAGTGTTTTTTCGAAAAATTTAATAGCTGTTGAATTGCGAAAGCTCGAGGTGAAATTCAACAAACCGATATACGTGGGTATGTGCATTCTGGACATATCAAAAATTTGTTTGTACGAATTTCACCACGACTACATGTCGCCCAAGCATGGAACAAATTGTAAAATTCTATACACAGACACAGACAGCCTCATTTATCGATGCGACGATATCTATGAATCTATGAAGCACAATATCGACAGATTCGACACCAGCGATTATCCCATCGACAATGTATATAATATGCCGCGCTTAAATAAGAAGGTTCCAGGGCTGATGAAGGAGGAAAGTAACGGTGCGATAATGACCGAATTCGTAGGTCTTAGTGCGAAAATGTATGCACTTCGCGTAGACGGTAAAAAAGATACAAAGAAAGCGAAAGGCGTCAAGACCAATGTCATAGCCAGAACGATAACTTTCGACGACTACGCGCAGTGCTTGGAAAGGGAGATCGAAATGGTTCGCAGACAATCGTGCATACGGTCTAAATTGCACAATGTGTATACCATTTCGGAATCCAAAATCGCTCTAAGTCCGCACGATGACAAGCGATATATCGTACCCGATTCGACCGACACTCTGCCCTGGGGACATTATAATATACCCTTGTGAAATAGAAACTATTGTATTTATTGTATAATATTCTTCGCACATGTATGGAAAAAAATTATTTGCACATGTATATGTATCATTGTATTTATTGAATCATGTATTATTATTTTTTACAATACATTATTTTTATATATCCAAGAATTGTGCGAACCCAACCACTTGACGTACACATTATCCCCCTTCCTACGTAAGACTTTTTCCACTAGATACACATCAGGATCGGTGACGCGTTGCAGCTCATGTTCGTAGAATCCTCCAGCAACAGGTTTTCCACAGGAATCGACGAGCAGATACGTCGCGGGATCAGTTGCTTGTACTTTGGCTATCTTAAACACCTCCGTTGTCCAATTCGGCGTATAGCCTTTATCGAAAATGGTTTTAAATTTGCTCACGCGAACAAACTCGCCCAACTTGAATCTCGCTGGAGCGGCGATCTTTACGTTGTTGTACACGGTGGCTAGCAGCTTGTCGGCGATCGCAGGGGTAACATCGCAAGGACGCATCTTGATGGTTCTATGTTTTCGCGCGTTATACTCTGCGAGAAGACTTGGTAGCGCATCGGTCCATCTGTAGGTTCCATTGAGCGTAAACATTTTCCACATATTGTTCTTCAAAGTTCGATTGAAACGTTCCACGACGGAGGCCTTCATCACCGAATACGTCGAATGATGATTAATGTCATGCTTTGCCAATAGTTTCTGCACACCAGCATTGAAAAATTCTTTTCCTTGATCGGTTTGCAAATTTTTCGGATATCGATCTCTAAATATCTTTGCAAACGCTTTAGTCACCTCAGCACCACTTTTAGTCTTCAACGGCATCGCCCAGGCATACTTGCTCAGCACATCGATGACGGTGAGTATGTAGTGGTGACCTTGGTTGAATCGCGAGTAAGGACGCATTTCTACAACGTCAGCTTGCCATAGATCGTCGTATCCGTGCACTATGACGCGCCTGCGCGGGAAATGTCTTCGAGCTGGAGCGTGCAATTCCTCAACGAGTTGTCGCTTCTTGCGACCATGGTTTTCTTTACTCTTGGATATTGATAATGGTGGCATGTTTGATCGCAGAGGTGTCTTCGACACGAATGATGCGATAATTATCGTGTACGCGCATTACGTGCTCCCGATCGGTGCGGGGGCAAGATCAACCGTCTCGCACGATTCTCCTTCGCAGCGTTGCTGTGGGATAGAATTCGACGCCTGCGATATCTTTTGAACGCTGTTTTGCAACGTGAGCATATCTCTCTGAAACACGACCAGCTTCCTCTCTAATTCTTCCTGTTGCTCTATCAAAAGTTTAATGCTCTTTTCCATATACAGTGGACGCTCGATAATGTGCCGCAGTCGGGGCTCTAGAGGCGGTGTTTTCTCAGAAGCGGCATATTAACGAGAGCCAATGCAACGCGCGCTCTCCCCATAACTCTCCTGTTTTCTTTTCCGTGATGGCTGCCCCCTACCAGAATACTCTTAAGGTGCGTCACACTGATGTTCGCGCAATTCACAAGCAGTATAGGTACAAATCGTACTTCTTTCACTAAAGCTTTTGCGAACATATTTAAATTTTATACAGATCCCTATTCACGAAGTGTTTACCGATGAAGACACACATTTTTACTATAAGCACGTTATACATGTACGATGAATAAAGAAAGCTTATATAGCAATGTAACTTTTATTTATAATCGTAATATTTTAGCATCTTTCTGTGTTTCAGTTTTTAGAACTAACGTTAAATATATTTTTTAACATTGTAATACATAAATCTGTAATTTCGGTACACCTTCTACCTGTCGTATATTTTTACAGTTTATCTTTCCCTTACCCATTTACATAACTATTTATGCCCAATATGAAATAAATGTGCCTAATACAAAATGTAACTGATCATAATTCAAAATATTTAAAAAAACATTTGAATAAAACGATATTATACGTACTTATACTTCTGTCATTAAAAAATGTATGAGTTAAGATGTGTCTTCATCGGCAAACAGTTCGCGAGAAAGTGTCTATGTGTATAAGACAAAAATATGTTCGCAAGAGTTTTATTATTAGTGAGAAAGAGAAAAAACACATTCACGTATATGTATTGCTTGCGAATTGCTTGCGAACTCCAGTGTGGAGGTACCATTAAGGGTTAGCATTCATTGGCTCGCTGAGCGTGAGAGAAAGGGAGGTGCACACACGCGTGCGAGAAATGCGTGTGAGCTGGGGCGTTCCTAACGGCACTTTAAACAGCGGCATATTATCCAGCGTCCACTGTACACTTTATTGACAGCATCGGTGTCAGCCGTGGGTTGCGCTACCCGTCGTATCTTGCGTGATTTTGCATCAAAGTCGACACCGGTCATGCAAAGAGCGTTATCTCGCATGTAATTTCGAAGCAAACCGTTCCATTTGTAGTCCATTCCAGCTGTTCCACTCTTCTCGAGCGACACCCCAAATTTGTTGATCGGCATCTCGATGCATACAGTGCGCGTCATCGGTGTGCGGTTTAATTTATGCAATGTGGCCCGCCTCGCGAAGTTTCTCCTCGATGGATGCGATTTCGTTATCGAGACCCGTGAGACCTGCCGCGCGCGATGCAATGAGCAATTTAAGTCTATCGACCAGCTCGTTGGGATCGTCCCAGTGCACGTAATCGATCTTGTTATCGTTTACCGTCATGAGTCGTGGTGTCCTTAGACCTTTCCCTGCCCTTTTAGCCGATGAACTGGGGACTAGCGGTGCAATTACATGTTTGTACTTGTATCCCTTGTTGCTCATTATGCGATTGTGATCACCATGTTTGTGTCTGTGAGCGTTCGTCGCAAGCAGTATACTTTTGTATTTTTGTTTATCGGCCTCGGTGTATATAGCATCATTTGGAAGTTTCTTGAAAATCAGTTCGTAAAGGCCGGGCGTTCCCTTGTATTATACACCATCGATGAGTATATTATCATGCTTGTCGATATCGAAAACCTTATTCCCAAGCATCATCTTATTATCATCGGTAAAGTATACACCGTATACATAGTCTATGGTCTTATTTTTATCCTCACTTAGGATTATATCTACGTATTTTTGCCCCAGCGGACCGAAATAACTGCGATGCGCTTCTTGTCCCTCGGATGTTCGAAGTTGTTGTCTAATAGATGTCACAAATGACTCATTGGGAGAAGTTTCGAAAACGTCATCATCATAATCATCATCGTCAATGGCTGAGGGCGATTGTACAGGAGGAATTGTATTTATTGGCGTGATAGGGACCGTAGGCTCGTTTAACGTAGTATTCCGTCGTTTCCGCTTCGATTGAACTGGTGTGGAGGTTACGAGTGATTTCCTCTTTCTCTTCAACGTCGACGTGTTCCCTTTCGGGCGAATTTTTGTTTCAGGCGTTAATGTTTCATTCTTTTCAACGTCAATGCTCACTGGTGATAATGTGTCTGCCTCTGTGATATTTTTCACTATATGTTTCAAGGGTTCGACGATAGGTTTAAAGTGTCTCTCCAACGCGATATCTTCCTCCATCTTGCCAGTCTTCAAAGCCAAGTGTTTCTTGCGAATAGCTGCTCTAGTTTTTGCAATTTCCTTCGCTATCCTCTCGCGATCCTTAACCTCCAGACTATCGATATCAATCATCATCGTTGTACCGCAGACGTTGCTTTCTCATCGAAGTGTTGACAGCGATTGACCATCTCACGGTATGGCAAACTCGTTAAATCCCTTCCTATAACGTCCATTGGACATCGCGCTATCCTTGTCTATTACCACGAAACCATACTCTCGTTGCCAACAATTACGACACAACGCGCAGAAATCCTCGTATGACATATCGGTGTTTACGTGATCGTTGTACACATGTTTCAAGTTGGTACCATCCTGCTTAAACAGAATCAACAGATTCGCATTGTCGCGTATAAGATGTTTGGGAATCTTTGCATACACTAGGCGGCGAAATCGGCTTCCCTCCGGAAATTTGGCAACGTTGCATGTCGGGTCCCCCTGTGTCGAAGAACCACTGAGTTATGCCTAGTGACAATGGTGACAGTTCTACAAATTATTATTTAGTTTACTGAAATGAATTTTGCTTGATATAACATTACACGTAAGAGGATGATGGGTTCGATTCCTCATCGATTTGGCAAAGAAGTAGCATGTATCGTAGGTAGAAAGTTTTTAGACTGCCAGGCCGAAGTCTAGGTAGACGCACGAAATCCCTATATCGATGTTCTAGCACGGGAAGGCGAGGGAAGGCGTTTTGTCCGCCGCTACCCCAAGGTAGCCGCCGCCCGCATAAGACCCTCTCACTTGCACATAAAGCCCTGTCCTTGTTTAGCACCATCCCTGTCTACCGCATGCTCTCCGTCACTCCTTCGTAAGAAATAACTAGCCTCTTAGCAGCAATTCGCTGCACGGGAGTGACAGAGAGCATGCGGTAGACAGGGATGGTGCTAAACAAGGACAGGGCTTTATGTGCAAGTGAGAGGGTCTTATGCGGGCGGCGGCTACCTTGGGGTAGCGGCGGACAAAACGCCTTCCCTCGCCTTCCCGTGCTAGAACACCGATATAGGGATTTCGTGCGTCTACCTAGACTTCGGCCTGGCAGTCTAAAAACTTTCTACCTACGATACATGCTACTTCTTTGCCAAATCGATGAGGAATCGAGCCCATCATCCTCTTTCGTGTAATGTTATATCAAGCAAAATTCATTTCAGCAAACTAAATAATAATTTGTAGAATTGTCACCATTGTCACTAGGCATAACTCAGTGGTTCTTCGACACAGGGGGACCCGACATGCAACGTTGCCAAATTTCCGGAGGGAAGCCGATTTCGCCGCCTAGTGTACGTCTGACAGAGATAGAAGCAGTCAACGTTCGAGTGACGCCCCATTGCAAAGTACTCTCGTATCGTATTTTGCTTGTCACATGCCACGTCATCAAAGATAAAAATAGAATTCGGAAGCGATTCGCTCGGTGGGATGACGTCACTGTTATTCGAAAACGTAAAGTAGCCAATTTCATCTATCGGAGTCAATAAATTCTCCAAATATTGATATTTCGGCTGTTGCAGCGACTTAGAATACACGTACACGTTCTCGAAGCGGACACCGTGTGGACTTTCCAAGCTCACCAACACGTTGGTTTTTCCACAATTCGATGGACCGCAAATAACACAGCGGATAGTGTTTGGTAGCATGCTACCGTGTCTACGCTTCGAATTCGGTGACATCATTTCCGATTTATCGTCAAAATTTGTCACGCGTATCCTTACAGGTTGTCGCACGAATCGCATCCTCGATGTAAACTGTGAAAACTGATTTTCGAAGCGACGACACGTCCTATTTATAGGTCCGCGCCGAAGCGAAAACACCTCAGTATTCAAAATGCTTCTGATCCTGTCGGATAATTGCGATATTCGAGACCTAACCTCTGAGCAGTTGAAATATATACCAAAGATTATTCTACTCAGAGAGTTTGAAAGACACATTGATCAGTTGTGGGACAGGCTCCCCGAGCATATAAAAGCCGATTCTGAGGTGCAGCAGTATCGTCGGTGCTTGGAACATTATAATCGCCCTTGGCAGCGAACGCATATCGACGGTCCAGCACCATTGATTAAAAACTGCAACGAATGTCGCCGACGAGAGTGAAGAAAGGTCGTGGTTTGTTAAATCGGGCGATAAACGCGCTACCTTTCGAATTGCATATTCCGGGATATCAGTTTTGTGGTCCAGGAACTCATCTGACAAAACGATTGGCTAGAGGGGATCAAGGTATCAATCCGTTGGACGCCGCGTGTCGCGAACACGATATTGCGTATACGCGTAGCAACGACCTCGACGAAAGGCACGTGGCAGATAACGTACTCGCTGACAAAGCGCGAAAACGCATCGTTGCGCGAGACTCGACTCTGGGTGAAAGAGGTGCTGCGACAGCTGTTTGGGCAGCTATGAAAGCCAAGACAAAAATCGGAATGGGGGTGAAAACATAATCCCGCAAAACTACTACTACTACTACTACTACGAAGAGAGCATCGAAAAAAAAGCGGATTCTTCCGGTGGCAAAACGGGGTGGTATATTACCACTTCTCCCGCTGCTAGGTGTTCTCGGATCATTAGCTGGTGGAGCGGCGGGGATAGCCAAGGTGGTAAACGATAGTAAGGCTGCGCAACATCAGCTGCAGGAAATGCAGCGTCATAATCGGTCCATGGAAGGTCGCGGACTTTATCTCACACCATACAAGCGCGGACAGGGAATATCGAATCGAAAAAAAAAAACGTCGAAAAGAAAATAAAAATGCCTGTGGGCATAACTACCGATGTGCAATTGGCTGAGTTGGCAAAACGTATGCATATTCCATTCTTTAGAGGTGTTTTTATGCGCAACGCGCTACCAGCTGGAGGAGTACGTCGAAACGAGAGCGGTATCGTAAATTTGGACAATGTCGAGGGGTCGGGAACTCATTGGGTAGCGTATGCGAAGAGAGGATGTCGAGCTATATATTTCGATAGCTTTGGGAATCTTCGGCCGCCTAAGGAATTGGTACAATATCTGGACAAAGATGCTGTAAAAATCGAATACAATCGAACGGCTTATCAGAAGTACGATCAAAGCAATTGCGGGCAACTATGTCTACGCTTTCTACAAACGATCGGCACCAAATTTAAGGATTGACTTCCCACCACTCTGATTCAGTACTAATCGAGTCGTACCGCTTGGAATATGTCGCTAACATTCACTCTAACCGGCAACAGTAGCACCCTCGCGGTGAGCTACTTTCCACCCACAGATTTGAGCGACGATGATTACGAGCTTGGTCTAACAACCATTGAAACTTATCATACAATACCGAACATCGACTCGAGCAACGATAAATTCTACTTCACCGCAAATTATGACATCAGCAACAGCATCTACACCACTCCTGAATACATTACGATTCCCCACGGCTCCTACGAACTAGACGCCATTGCCAAGTATTTGAGGCAGCGATTACTCGAGCGGTATCCTCAAAATCTCGACGGTACCGATGCTGACGATGGCGATGTGTATCCTATAGTGTTGCGTCCCAACAACAATACCATGAAAAGCGAGCTGTACTGCTCGTTCAGCATAGAATTTACGAAGCGCAATAACATTGGATCGTTACTGGGATTCTCGACGAATCGGGAGTTGGAACCAGGGCGGTGGCACGAATCAGACGATCCGATTAATATGAACGTGAACATTATTCGCGTAGAATGCAGCGCGACCGCTGGCACGTACAACAATGGAAAGCGCGTACATACGATACATGAATTTTCTCCAAGAGTCCCACCAGGATATAAGATATCGGAAACGCCCGCGCAGATCATTTACCTTCCAATCACCGCACGGATCGTTACGGATCTAACGATACGGGTTGTGGATCAAGACGGACGGCTGCTCGATTTTCAAGGTGAAGAGATTACCATCAGATTGCACGTACGACGGCGACGACGATAATACGCATGGTGCGAACGAAAGAGATGCTTGTGTTGAACGACTCCAGACACTCGTTTCTTTCAAACCAAATTGTTTACAACAAGAACAACAACATCAACAGCTCTGATCACGCTAAAAAGAAGAGACTCACTGCTGCGAACATTGCATTTTTGAAATCCTTGGGATTCATTCTGCGCAGTTAAGTTGAAAAATGGTTGACATTCTAAGCATTGGGGGGAAGCCGACGTTTGATGATCGCATCGTCAAGCTCGAGACTCACACATACAACCCATACGTCAACACAACGTTTGGGTACAGCGATGAGATAAGAATACCCATACAACAGCAGGATTTATACACATTGCCCTGTGAAAGTTTCCTCTACGTGGAGGGAAAATTGAAGATAAATAAGCCAAACGATAGATTAACGGTGATATTGGGAAATAATTGCATGGCGTTCTTATTCGATGAGATTCGATACGAGCTGAATGGTGTGGAAATTGATCGCAACAGAAACGTTGGAATAACTAGCACGTTGAAAAACTATGTATCGCTGACATCTGGCGAAGACAAAAATATGGAGAATGCGGGATGGGGCTTGAAACGTCGCGATGGGCTAAAAGTGAAAAATCATTTCAATTTCTGTATCCCACTGAAATATTGGCTGGGATTTTGCGAGGACTACAAACGCATTATTATTAATGCGCGTCACGAATTGATTTTAATACGATCGCGCAACGATAAGAATGTTCTAATTGGATCGCCATTGTTGGAACCAGAAATTCAATTAGTTAAAGTACAATGGCGGATGCCTCATGTGACGCTGAACGACGTTAATAAGCTATCGTTGCTACGTACTTTGGACAGTGGACGAAACCTGAGCATTTGTTTTCAATCGTGGGATATGTACGAGTATCCTCTCTTACAGAGCACTACCAAGCACTCATGGGCCGTGAAGGCATCTGCACAGTTGGAGAAGCCGCGTGTCATTATCCTTGCTCTACAGACTGATCGAAAGAATGATATGTCCAAAGATGCTACTATGTTCGACAAATGCAAATTAACCAATGTAAAAGCTTTTCTCAACTCGGATTTTCACCCATATGATGACATGGAGGTGGACTTTGACATGGATAAGAATGCCATCTTATTTCACATGTACACGCAATTCCGTAAATCATATTACAACTGTAACGATGGATTATTCACCGTGGCCAAATTTTTAGAATTTGTTCCCTTCGTGGTGATTGATTGTTCGCGACAAAATGAGTCGGTTAAAAGCGGTACCGTGGATGTGCGCATAGAATTCGAATGTAAAGAGAATGTACCGGCAAATACTACGGCCTATTGTCTGATTCTGTCACGATCGGGTGGTTGAATACAATCCGCTGACAAACGTGGTGCGCAAAATGAATTAAATTGCCTGCCCTCTCCTGTGTTAAATTCGTACCAAAAGAAATGAAACAGAATGCTTTACAAGAAAGACTGCATTCCCTCATCTGTCTTGGAAGCGAGCGGGCCTCTAAATTGTATCGATAATGTCCGCGCCAACATTTGTTGACCTGCAAGGGTTCATCGTCGATGGAAGATTTGTCGTCAAGGAAGTGGCTGTCCTGCGAAAGGGAACAATTCTCTCGCATTATATTTTTCGGAGTTCGATGCCGCAATATCTTCTTACGAAATCTGACAAATCAAGCATCCGGTGGTTGACGACGAAACATCATGGGCTACGCTGGGACGATGGAGAAGTTCCATACAGTATGGCTAAACAGCTAATTACGAAAGCTGTAGCTGATGCGATCGACGAAGAAGATGACACGTGCCATGTCGTGTACGTTGAAGGGCTGCAGAAACGCGAATGGCTTGCGGATTTCCTCGATGAAATTACGAGAGCGGACGTGATCATCGAGACGCTGGACATTGACTACGAGGATATACAATCTCTAAATAAGCTAAATGTAGTTGATACTCTGCGATGTGGCAGACACACAAAGCACTGTGCCTTGCAAAATGTATTTAAAATATTCAACTGGTGGACTAAACGCCAGAGAGAAATTCATAAATAAATATAATCATTTTTTAATGCGTATAATTTTCTTCACCCTCCCTAAACCAACTTCCTAAATATGATGTATGCTAGATTAAGACGATGGTTGCAATTATTTAGAAAATGGTTCGAAGAAAGGAAAGAAGATACGTGTGAATAAGGAGAGGATGGTCAGTGAAGAAGAAGAAGAGAAGGACACGGAGGAGGAGGAGGATGGTCAGCAAAAATGCAGCTGGACCACAGGTGCCCTGTAACGAAGACAATGAAGAACAATGCCATCGTACTTTTGCAAAGCTAAGCACTTCTTGACTTCATGATAGGAGGGGGTTTTAGCATGCTAGAGCCCAGGAGATGCATCGAGACCAGTTGCATTCAAATCACAGTCGAAGTGACAGGCTGTAACACTGTGTTTTTTTTAAAAAAAAAAGTTTTGCCAAAAACAAAATGGGCCTGTTAAGGATTGCACCGGAGTGTGACCCTGAGGTATGTACTGAACAATATTCTTGACATTTATCGCGTTTAACCCTTTCGCTACGGCAGTGTGCTCCGCCGGAGTGACACCGCGCCGCCGGAGTAGCGGCACTGTACGGAGCACTGCGCCGCAAAAGTGTACATGTTGCGCGTAGGTAAACTGGTGTTTCTTGCCCCGATTGCTCCCAAACAATGTATGTTTATATTTCACTTGTTTAAAACAAATATAAACAAACCGGAGAATGAGACAAGTGTGATCGCTGTGCAGTATGCGTAAAAATAAAAACATCGCGGGTCTCATGGTCAAGTGGTATCACGATATCGTCTATAGGCGACGCTCGTACACACAGGTCGTCGCGCGTATGTCGGCTATAGGCGACGCTCGTACACACAGGTCGTCGCGCGGATGTCGCCTATAGGCGACGCTCGTAGCGAAAGGGTTAATAGTTTAAACCAAGTGCTCTTAATTCAAGTGGTCGTGTCATTATTAAATCGTGGATTTCTATATTCTAGCGATCGCCAACGCCATCACCTCCCCCGCCTCCATCCCCGACGTGGTCCAGCGACTGGGGGTCCCCCCAGCCGTCGCCATCGCCGCCGCCTACGCCGCCGCCTTCGCCGCCGCAGGTATGTAGTACTTTACATTTTGTGCGTTTAATATTTAGTAGGTTTGATGTGTCATTATTATTATTATTATATCAATGTGTGTGTTTGTGTGTGTGTGTTCTAGGACCTGCCCTATAGGATGCCCCAGCCACTGAGGCGACCGTGGCCACAGTCCCCGTCGCCCCCACCGTCCCCCTCACCGCCCTCGCCGTCGCCGCCTCTAGTGGTGTGTAATACTTTGCATTGTTTTTGTGTATATGTTTCATATTTAATATAATTATTCATGTACTTAATTATAATGATGTGTGTGTATATGTTCTAGGACCTGCAACTGATCATACATCCTGCAGTAATGGCTAGGCTGCCACGGCCTGGGGTGCCGCTGAGGCGAAGACCGTTAAGGCGACCGCGGTCCCCGTCGCCCCCCTGGATTGATGTCCGGGGACCACCACCGCCAAACCCAGGGTGGGTTGGAAGGGCGATGGAGGAGGAGGAGGAGGCGGAGGAGGAGGCGATGGAGGAGGAGGAGGCGGAGGAGTGATTACTTTAATTTCTTTTTTTAATTCTTTTTTTATTATTATTCTTTTTTCTATTTTTATAATTCTTTTCTAATATTATTATTATTATTAATCTTTTTCTATTTTTCAATTTTTATATTCTTTATTATATTCTTCATTATATTCTTCATTATATTCTTTATTCTTTATTATATTCATTATTTTAAACAATATATATCATAAACGTATATAATTTCTCAATTTTATTTACCCGTCCTCCTCCTTACAACCTAACTTTAAGATTTGCTGACGCTGCATAATTCTTTCTATGATTCGCGCTAATTCTGTTTCGTTCGAGCGGTCTTCGCGCCATCAAATGATATCATCCCGCGCGGCTGCTCCAGAGGAGTCGAATTACGCATGCTATCGCGCGATACGCGGCGACGTTAAATCGGAACGCTTTGAAATACTGTCAGCTTTAGAATGCATGGGATTCTATCCCCTATGTATTACTCTCTCTTTCCCTCCTAGAATTTTAACTTTAAAGTAATGCTCCGTCTCTTATGTAGTGGCGTCTCTTTCCCTCCTAAAATTTTAACTTTAAAGTAATGCTCCGTCTCTTTCCCTCGAAGACGCGGTGTCGAAAAAAAAAAACGCCGATCTTTCCCGACATTATCCGAAACAATTTCTGAATAATTATTGGTTTGGAAAAAAAGTTCCAGGACAGCTCCCACCCTAGGTTAGGTCCGGAAAAAAATTTCGGGTGGGCCAAGTTCTGAGAGAGATTTTGTTCGGGGGTCAATGCCTCCCTCTGAAAAATGGGTCCGGTCTGGAGAGGTCTCCGCGGCGGCTCGGCCCGGACTGATCCCCTCCATCATCCTGGCTTCCCCCACTCCGCGGCGCGTGCGCGCGCAACCTGTCTTCCTCACCCCGCAGGCCCCGCGCCCATGTTTCCCTCCGCCGCGCTCCCCCGCGCGCCCTCACTTTCCCCCTGCCCCCGCGCTCCCCTCAGCACACCCGGGTTAGAAACCGCCTTGTATTACTACTTGCATAGCAGTTATCATTGTTTGTTTATTTCTCATGATTTTACTCACCGCGATATTTTATTAACGTTTTATTATTATTATTATTTTTTTAACGTAGCCATTGTCTGCGTTACACTCTCTCAGAACGCTCACGCTCAAGCTCAAGTGATTTTAAATAAATCGACAAGCTCTTTTGTGTACAAAGTGCTGTTTGTTTCTTCTCCTTTCTCACTGTCGGTCCTAACCTATTCAGCTTGCTACGCTCAAGCTATCTAATTCTCAAACACTATAGTTCTTTTAAAAACATATGACGCTTTTTTTTATTCTAATTATACATCAAATTATCTTGTTTATCAACAAGAATTGTCTGAATTCTTTTTTTAAAACATCACTTTGGACACAAGTATATTTCAATTTAATACTTCCGTACATGCTTTTTTTCGTAATTGTTATTCCATGATTGCATAAATTTATCAATATAAACTAGAGATCAGTACTAACAATACGTATATTTTGGAATGTGTCACTAAACGATTTTATTAGGCTACGATCCCCTGTGCGTTCGTATGTTTGATTGAAATCTGGAAACTTAATTTTAATCCACTTTCAACCATCCAATAGTCTGAAACCTTTGCAGGGGTGCGTAGTTTGGATGACAATACAAAATTATGAAAAAAAAACTCCAAGGGGGTGAAAAAATTACCCAGTCACCGATAAATTACAACCCATAACATCAAATCCAATCAACTTAAAATCAACCACTCGCGTTCTTTACGAACTTTTAGCACTGTAGGATTCAAGCAAACTGTTAAACTGTATACAACAATAAAAGATATTTGTAAAGAAGTTTGAGCTGTGAAATGTAAATCCACGAAAACTAAAAACTAGAAGGGGGAACCACGTGACGTGCGCGAGAGAATAACGTGTGTACATAGGCAGGCGAAAGAAATAGATGAAAAGTGTGGCAAAAGTGCGCAGAAAATTACGAGGTCGGTTGGAAAACGAGGGGAATAGACAAGGTTCCGGTGGACAGTATAATCGACAGATAATAAAGAGTCGAAGGGAGAGATAAAAGGTGAAGAAGAGAAGGTGTAAAACGAGTGCACGAAGTATAAGATACGTGGCAAGGATAAGTGACATCTACGGGAGTGGAAGAAGCAAGAAGACAAAGCGGAGACAGCAGTAGGTAAAGAAGAGCGGCGACTCTAATGAATCGAGCAGACGAAGGCGGGGAAGTGCAAAAGGAAACGAGAAGGGGAAGACCATTGTTGGCAGAACAGCTGGGAAGAAGAAGAGCGGATAGCGAAAGCTCGATACTGCATTCATTCAAGAGGAAGCGGGGGGACGAGGAGGAGCAGGAGAGGTTAAGGGCCGAAAAGGAAATAGAGGAAGAATTCTTAAAAGCGAGGAAAGTAGGGAGGTCGCCTCCGACGAAGAAAACCGAGGTATTTATACGAACTGTAGAAACGCCAGACAGCCAGAAGACAGAGCAGGAAAAATAAATGGATGTAAAATTAGATAAATTGATGGAAGCTGTGCTGGCAGTTAAGAAAGACATGGAAGAGATGAGGAAAGATAATAGAGATCTGAGGCAGGGAATGCAGGATCTGAGGGACGAGTGGAAGAGTAGAGATGAGATATGGGAAAAAGAAAGGAAGGAAATGAGAGGAAGGATAGAAGTACTGGAAGCCAAGAAGGATCAGGCAGAGAAGCTCACAGGAAGACTGGAGGAGCTAGAAAGAAAGGAAGAGGCTAGAGAGAAAAGAGAGAGAAGAAGTAATATTTCCCTAAGGGGAGAGGATTTACCGCGTAAAGAGACGCCGAAGGATACGGTGGAATATGTGTTAAGGCACGAATTGCAGGTAGCAGCAGAAATCGAGGAAGCCTACTGGGTAGGAAAGGGAGAGAAAAGAGGGCTACTGATAGCGAAGTTAAAAAGCTGGCAACAGAAAAGAGCAGTAATGCTAAAGAAGAGTACATTGAAAGAGAAGAGGCTGTTTATTGACAATGACTTGACGAAAAAAGAAAGGGAGATACAAAAAAATATTTAAGATATTTACCAAGGCGGGAAGGGAGCAAGGGACAAAGGTGAAAGTTGGGTATAGGAAAATAAAAATCAACGATAAGACATTTATTTGGAAAGAGGAAGGTGGGCTGAAAGAAGTAAATTTTTGGAGTCGGCAAAGTTCTGTGAACCTCTAAATTATTGTAGGATCGCAGAGCTTACAAGGACAACGAAAGCACGACAAAAGGCAGTACCAACACCCGTTCCCCGTGTGCCTGCGGACGTAGATATGCGGGGAGAGGGGGTCCACAGAATTGGGAAAGGAATAAGAAATCAAAGAAATATAGATACATTTAAAATAGGATGCTGGAATGTAGCAGGATTGTTCAGCAAAGACAAACAGTTTTGGGATTTTTTAAAAGACCTCGATGTAATTGTGACGTCCTGGGTGGCGGGACTTGGATCGTAACATATATGGGTATAGGGAGGTTGCGTGCGGACCTTGCTTCGTAGGAAGACTTGCTTCACTATGAAGACTATGCTTCGCAGCTTGTGTCGACCAGGGAAGGCTGTATGGTGATCGTACACCCGAGTGAAGCACGTTAGAGTACTGGCTTTGATTTATGGCTCGATAATTGGCTTACTAACTGCATCGCATGAAAAGAGGCGTAAATAGTAGGTTTTTACCATAGGTTTGGGAATAGTCATACGGGACTCTATATGAAAGAACGTTAGTAAACACGGGCAAGAACTCCCGACGCTCGCGGAGACCGATCAGGTGTAGTTGTCGCTCGTAATGGTTCCAGGAATTCGAGGCCAAATAGCGAGAATTCACAGTTAAAGGTAAAAGCGAAAGCGTTATTTATTGGAACGCGTAAAAGATAGCAATAGCCACTTTATAATTATGCGTTAGACATTCAGCATAGGCACATAACATTTATATAAAGGTAAATGATAGATAATTAACATTAAGTAGATAATAACATAAAGAGCGAGGCAATGGAGTTAAATAGTAAAGTGATTAAATGATAAAGATAGCAATAGAACAATATGAGGCTAGAGCCTAAGCAAGAGTAACCGATATAAATACAATTAAACGATATATGTGTAAAGCGATAAGCGTAAGACTAAGCAAAGAAATTAATATAAAGAAATAGCGTGAGCAATTAAATGTTATAAACAAAAGCATAAACAATAATTAAATAAATCTTAAATTGGTTTCGGCGCACTGGTTCGGTCAGTTATAAAATTAAATAAAAGCTATTTTGCACTCTTAAATCAAATCCAACGTTTCGGTCATTGATTTTGACCTTTATCAAGGAAAAGAAAAGTTGCGTTTGCCTTTAGTGGTGATTTAAATAATACGTTATAGCCAGAAGACGTGCGTTCAGCTCGTCGGTTATAACGTGACTGAGGCAAACGGTGTAAACAGGTCAAAACTTCTGGAGGTTAAAACAAAAAATGGCATAAACCAAGTCGAAAGCGGAAACGTTAACTGTTATGAAATGAATGCACAATTTAAAAGAGACAATATTTAAAATCTCCCAACACACTGCCAAAGTACCAAAGATGTGGTAAATGTCTACTCACTCATGCTTGAAAAATAATTACATAATTCTACTATGTAATATGTGGCTAAACCATAGTTATAGAAATAAAGAAAACCTTAATAGAAACACAAATCATAACAAATCCTTACAGTTTCAATAAGGTTGCGTAATATTCTTGTATCCTAGGTGTTTCATACCTAAGATTCACGCTAGGTTGTTTAATCATATGTAATGTTTCTAATAAAATCCTCCTGCTTAGATTGCTTTCTCTATCAACAATTCTAACATTGTCAAAGTCAAAACTATGATTGAACTCCAACGAGTGTTTCGTTAAGGCAGTGTGTTGGAGAGGAGATAGAAAAACATTCCTTTTGTGTTCGTAAATCCGTCTTTCTAACAGCCTAGAGGTCTGTCCAATATACACCTGACTACAACCCATGCAAGGAATAGAGTAAACGACATTAGAATTCTTCAACAAAGGTATCTTGTCCTTGATAGGTGGAAATAATTGCTTCGTGTAATAAGGTAATTTAAAAATGGTATGCATACCAACTTTTTTGAACATTCTTCTAATGTCGTTCGAGATGTTTTCACAAAAAGGCAAAACCACAGTATTTCTCCAACTAACAGGTCCAATTTTTTCAAATTTTTCATCTTTACGCTTTTCCCTTAATAATGGGTGGTAAATTTCAAAAACTCGGTCTCGAATAATGGAAGAGACCATTTCAGTGGGATAACCGTTAAGTTTAAGCGTATCTTTGACGAGAATTAAGTTAGCCGGTCGAAATTCAGGGTCAGACAACAAGATGGCACGATCTATCAATCCTTTTATTAGTCCTACTTTGTGTTGCATGGGGTGACAAGAAAAAAAATTTATGTATCTACCAGACCAACTAGGTTTATGATACCAGTTCGTAATGAGTTTTTGACCAGATCTAATGATAACAGTGTCCAGAAAACTTAAACAAGAATCTTTTTCAATCTCATGAGTAAATTGAAGCCTGTTATGAAAAGCGTTAAATTTGTCTAATAATATTGGTAATTCATCCAGCTTAATGCAAGTAATTATATCATCCACGTATCTTTTATAAAAAATAGGTTGAAAAGGTATCTCAGAGAGAGAAACTCTCTCCAGTTCTTCCATAACTATATTAGCAATAACTGGGGAAATTGGAGAACCCATCGCAGTTCCAAAAATCTGCTTGTAAAAAGTACCATTAAAAGAAAACACGTTTGATTGAAGTACAAATTTTACCGCTTTGAGAAAGTCATTTTGATTGATCTTGGTATGCTCTTTAATTTCAGTCCAACGATTTGTTAGTACCTGTAGCGCTAGGTCGATTGGAACATTAGTAAATAAAGAAACTACATCTAGAGAAACTAATCTTATTGAATCATCTGGCAAATAGACCTTCCTAATTTCTTTACAGAATTGCCAACTATCAATAGTATGGTACCGAGAATTTCCAACAATTTTAGACAGAATGTTGGCCAAAAAACTAGATAACTTGTACGTAGGACCACCGATAGAAGAAACGATAATTCTCCAAGATAGAGTTTCTTTGTGTGTTTTAGGAAGTGCATATGCTCTAGGTATTATGGCATTATACGTTTTAAGCCCCTTTCCTGCTTGTTCGCTTATTTGCTTTCTCTTAATCATATTGGAAACAATGCAATTTGATTCTCTCTCGAAGGTACTAGTGTATTCAAATCTGCTAACTTTATATGTGGTTTCATCACTCAACATTTTCATAACTTCCGATATATAAAAAGCTCTCTCAACCACTACCGTAGTGTTCCCCTTGTCCGATTTTATTACCATTAAATTGTTATTTTCATTAAAAAAATTTTTTGTTTCTATAATCTTAGATTTAGACAATAACATATTATTAGGTTTTAATAACCTTGTGGTATAATTAATAATGTTATTCACCATTCTTATTCGAGTTTCAGTTTGGGTGCTTTCGTCTGTGATTTTAGTTAAACCAGACTCTATTGTAGCAATAAACTTAGGGGAAGTAATAAAATTTTTTGGAACCGGTAGAGCATGTTTAGGTCCCAACGTTAAAACCTTTTTTACATTGGTTGGAATATCTAGGTTAGAGAGATTCTTTAACCAGTTGTTATTCTCAGCGGTAATGTTGTTAAATGAAATGAAACCATTATGGTCATCACTAAAATTTCTATCTCTAACATCCATCAACTTACTGAATTTTTTATTGCATCTGTATTTATGAATTTTAAACAATCTATTGTATTTTTTATTCTCAAAAGCGCAAAAATTTTCAAAAATGTGTAAGGGGAGGGTGAAACGAATTTCATCGTTCAATTGTGCTATTCTGTTAGTTATTGAATTCTGTATGTTATGTGTATCCTTAATCGCAATGTTTAATAATTTTCTAGAGACTCTGTTATGTAAATTCAGCAATTTGCTAGAAGCAGAAACAGAAACTGTGGACATATTATAAACATTAATTACACTGTCAGAAATGAATTTAGGAATTAAATTGTGTGTTCTGCATTTTAATAAAAATAATTTTCTATTACTTATCTTGGCTAAACTGGATTTGTTATTTGACAGGTCCTTGAGATTTTTCAAAGTTTCTGGTCAAAGTTTAAAAATTTTTTAATGAAAATAACAATTTAATGGTAATAAAATCGGACAAGGGGAACACTACGGTAGTGGTTGAGAGAGATTTTTATATATCGGAAGTTATGAAAATGTTGAGTGATGAAACCACATATAAAGTTAGCAGATTTGAATACACTAGTACCTTCGAGAGAGAATCAAATTGCATTGTTTCCAATATGATTAAGAGAAAGCAAATAAGCGAACAAGCAGGAAAGGGGCTTAAAACGTATAATGCCATAATACCTAGAGCATATGCACTTCCTAAAACACACAAAGAAACTCTATCTTGGAGAATTATCGTTTCTTCTATCGGTGGTCCTACGTACAAGTTATCTAGTTTTTTGGCCAACATTCTGTCTAAAATTGTTGGAAATTCTCGGTACCATACTATTGATAGTTGGCAATTCTGTAAAGAAATTAGGAAGGTCTATTTGCCAGATGATTTAATAAGATTAGTTTCTCTAGATGTAGTTTCTTTATTTACTAATGTTCCAATCGACCTAGCGCTACAGGTACTAACAAATCGTTGGACTGAAATTAAAGAGCATACCAAGATCAATCAAAATGACTTTCTCAAAGCGGTAAAATTTGTACTTCAATCAAACGTGTTTTCTTTTAATGGTACTTTTTACAAGCAGATTTTTGGAACTGCGATGGGTTCTCCAATTTCCCCAGTTATTGCTAATATAGTTATGGAAGAACTGGAGAGAGTTTCTCTCTCTGAGATACCTTTTCAACCTATTTTTTATAAAAGATACGTGGATGATATAATTACTTGCATTAAGCTGGATGAATTACCAATATTATTAGACAAATTTAACGCTTTTCATAACAGGCTTCAATTTACTCATGAGATTGAAAAAGATTCTTGTTTAAGTTTTCTGGACACTGTTATCATTAGATCTGGTCAAAAACTCATTACGAACTGGTATCATAAACCTAGTTGGTCTGGTAGATACATAAATTTTTTTTCTTGTCACCCCATGCAACACAAAGTAGGACTAATAAAAGGATTGATAGATCGTGCCATCTTGTTGTCTGACCCTGAATTTCGACCGGCTAACTTAATTCTCGTCAAAGATACGCTTAAACTTAACGGTTATCCCACTGAAATGGTCTCTTCCATTATTCGAGACCGAGTTTCTGAAATTTACCACCCATTATTAAGGGAAAAGCGTAAAGATGAAAAATTTGAAAAAATTGGACCTGTTAGTTGGAGAAATACTGTGGTTTTGCCTTTTTGTGAAAACATCTCGAACGACATTAGAAGAATGTTCAAAAAAGTTGGTATGCATACCATTTTTAAATTACCTTATTACACGAAGCAATTATTTCCACCTATCAAGGACAAGATACCTTTGTTGAAGAATTCTAATGTCGTTTACTCTATTCCTTGCATGGGTTGTAGTCAGGTGTATATTGGACAGACCTCTAGGCTGTTAGAAAGACGGATTTACGAACACAAAAGGAATGTTTTTCTATCTCCCCTCCAACACACTGCCTTAACGAAACACTCGTTGGAGTTCAATCATAGTTTTGACTTTGACAATGTTAGAATTGTTGATAGAGAAAGCAATCTAAGCAGGAGGATTTTATTAGAAACATTACATATGATTAAACAACCTAGCGTGAATCTTAGGTATGAAACACCTAGGATACAAGAATATTACGCAACCTTATTGAAACTGTAAGGATTTGTTATGATTTGTGTTTCTATTAAGGTTTTCTTTATTTCTATAACTATGGTTTAGCCACATATTACATAGTAGAATTATGTAATTATTTTTCAAGCATGAGTGAGTAGACATTTACCACATCTTTGGTACTTTGGCAGTGTGTTGGGAGATTTTAAATATTGTCTCTTTTAAATTGTGCATTCATTTCATAACAGTTAACGTTTCCGCTTTCGACTTGGTTTATGCCATTTTTTGTTTTAACCTCCAGAAGTTTTGACCTGTTTACACCGTTTGCCTCAGTCACGTTATAACCGACGAGCTGAACGCACGTCTTCTGGCTATAACGTATTATTTAAATCACCACTAAAGGCAAACGCAACTTTTCTTTTCCTTGATAAAGGTCAAAATCAATGACCGAAACGTTGGATTTGATTTAAGAGTGCAAAATAGCTTTTATTTAATTTTATAACTGACCGAACCAGTGCGCCGAAACCAATTTAAGATTTATTTATTTATTCATATATACGGTCGAAAGTTTTAATCAATTTATTTTCATAAACAATAATGTAATACAAGAGAAATGGAAACGCTTACGGTGATGTAGACGCTGGTTGACGAACACTGAATTTAAAGATAATTAATTAACTGGTAAATATAGGTAATACCGAGGTAAAGCCGCGTAAGACTGAGGTGAGACTGATTGTGCGTGGGCCACAGGGCACCGGTATTTATACAAACTGATGGAATGTGAGGTATGCGGGGAATTTGCGGTATGCGTGATGACTCATGCCCAAAGTATGCGTCGCAATAACTCTGGGGTTTTTTGTAAGAGGCAAAGGTTGATCTATAATTAGACTAGAAGACAATGGGATTTCGAAAAAGGGGCACTCAATCCGTTGGGTGGATTTTTGGGGGTGGTGATTGGTGTTTTGAGGGTGGTTTGTTTGTGGTATTCATTGGTAGAGAGTGGGGGAAAGGAGGTTTCGATTTGGAGGGTTTGGGGCGAGGGACTTGCTGCAATTTGTGGTTGAGGAGGGAAATCATGCCTCTAAGGCGAAGAGGGTAAGGGGAAATTCGTATATGATCAGCTGGAGATGGGGACCGCTAAGGTACATCGTCCAAGATCTGGTGATTGGTGAAGGGTTAAGAGTTGTAGTTTTATGGATAGTAGTAGATTCGTGGGTAGGTCATATAAGGATGAAGCTAGTTAGGACCGCGCGAAAATAGTGGGACGCCACAGTAATAGGATTCGTAGAAACGTGGATTGAAGAGAAACAATGGGAAAGATTGAAAGAAAATTTGCCACAAGAATTCTCATGAAAATGTAAATATGCCACCAGAGAGAAAAAAAGGGAGAGCGATAGGCGGAATTATCACAGGTATAAGAAAGGGCATAGAAGAGGAGGAATCGAACGCAGGAACGGAACATATCCAAGAGAGGAGAATAAGGATACAGAATGAAAAATGGAGAGTAATAACAGTGTACAGCAGAGATATGAAGGATACGAAACAAGAGCTAGACCATTTAATAGAAGAGAGGGAAGTGAAGATACTGATAATCGGAGGAGATTTCAATGCGAGAATTGGACAGGAAGGGGGCGATTTTAGAATAGAAGAAAAGCATGGCGTAAGGAGATCGAAAGACAAAGTCAAAAACACAGAAAGAAAGTTGTTATTAGAGATGGTGGAGTAAAGAGGATGGAATATTCTGAACGGGAATATGGAGGGAGATGATAAAGGAGAGCATACATACACGGAGCCGAGAGGCAGCACGGTAATTGATTATATAATAACAAATGTCGATGCGAAAGAAGATATCAAGAAATTCACAGTGGAAGAAAGGGTTAAGTCAGACCATATGCCTCTGATAGCAGAACTATATGGGGAAATAAAAGAAAAGAGAGAGGGGGAAATCAGGAAGAGGGGTGGAGAGAGAGAAGAGTCTGGGCAGAGGATGGGAAAAGAGAGTTTCAAAAGGAATTAAACAAAATAAGCTTCAATACGACAGAGGTGAATAAAATGGTAGAAGAAATGGTAGGAAAAATAAATAATGCAGTACGGAAAGAAGAAGTAAAAATAAAGAAATGGAAATTGGGCAGCTTTAAGTGGTGGAATTCGAACTGTACAAAAAAGAAAAGAGAAGCCAGAAGATTACTGAGGAACTGGAGAAGGGCCAAAGAAGACAAAGAAGACTATCAGAAGAAAAGAAGGGAGTACAAAAAAGTGTGCGAAGAAAGGAGAAGGGAATTACAAGAAAATATAGAAAATGAGATAATGCAATTAAAGGGAGAAAATCAAATATGGGAATATATAAATAAACAAAGAAAGAAAAGGATAGGGATCTCCAATAACATAGACTTAAAAGAATGGAAGGATCATTTTAAAACATTACTAGAAGGCGTCGACTGTAAAAAAGAAGTAGGAGAGTTGGAAGAAATAGACAACACGGAAGGAGAAGTGGAGGAGGAAATAACAGAAGCAGAAGTGAAAGAACAAATCAGGAAATTAAAAAAGAAGAAAGCAGCAGGGGAAGACAAAATAGAAAATGAAGCCTGGATTTACGGCACCGTGAAAATAGTAAAAAGGATCACAGAAATTTTCAATAAAGTGTGGAAGGGAGAAGGATTCCCGCAGAGGTGGAAAGAAGGGGTGATTTCACCAATATTCAAAAAAGGAGATAGAGAAAAAGTAAGCAACTACAGAGGGATAACGATCTTAAACACAGCGTACAAAATATGTGCTATGGTCCTAGAACAAAGATTAAAAGAGGAATTGGAAAAGAACCACATAATACCAGAAACGCAAGCAGGATTCAGGAGCGGTAGGTCGACAACAGATGACATTTTTATTATGAACTATGTAGCTAACAGAGAAATACAGAAAAAAGGGGGGAAGCTGTATACGTTTTTCGCGGACCTAAGCGCGGCATTTGACAAGGTGGATAGAGTAAAACTTCAGAACATCATGAAGAGAAAGGACATAAGTAAACGCTTGAGGTCGAGAATCGGAGAAATTTACAAGGAAACAAGAAATACCATAAAAGCAAACAGAGAAATGTCATCCAAATTCTAGACAACAAAAGGGGTAAGACAGGGATGCCCACTGAGTCCAACGTTATTTACAATATATGTAGCGGACTTGGAGGAAACCATGAGGAAAAACCCAGCAGGAGGAGTCAGAGCAGGAAAAGAAAAAATCTGGACTCTAGCATATGCGGACGATATAGCGTTACTAGCAAATGAACCAAAGGATCTTAAGGACATGATACGAAGATTTGGAAAATACCTTGGAAGGAAAGGGTTGCAACTGAACGCAGAGAAATCTAAGGTGCTGATTTTCCATAAAGGAGGAGGAAAGAAGAAGAGAGAAGAATGGGGCTGGCAGGGGCACCGTCTGGAAGTAGTAAAGGAGTTCAAATACTTAGGGTATAATTTCCAGAAAAATGGGGGCAGAGAGATGCAAATAAGGGAAGTCACAAAGAAAGCTAGAATAGTAATGGCGCAGATATGGGGAATAGGACATAGAATGTTCAAGAACAATTTTGAGAGAAGAATGAGAATATTCAGAAGCATAGTGAAAAGTATCTTGCTGTACGCGTCAGAAGTTTGGGGATGGATGGAAGCAGAAAAAGTAGAGAAAATACAGGAGAAATACATAAGGTGGACTTTAGGCCTGGACTTTAATACACCTGTATATCTAATTTTGGAGGAAACAAAAACGGACAAAATATGGATAGAAGCTGGGAAAAGAGCAATAAAATATGAGGAGAAAGCGAAACGGCTGAATAAGAATAAAATAGTACAAGAATGCTGGCGTGAAATAGACGCGAAGCAAGCAGAAAAAAGTCGAAATGGGAGGAGATGAGAGACTCATACTACAGGCAAAAAATCATGGATATGCAAGAAATAGAAATAGAAAGAAGGAGGGGAAGAGAGTTTGCCGAGGAACTAGCACAAAGAGACAGGGCAGAGCAGGTCCAATGACAATACGACAGAATACAAGGAGACAGATACAACGCACATTACACAGAAATCAGGGATAACCAGAGAGCAAATTACCTAAACGGAAACTACAGAGGCAGAGACCAAAGCATGATTGCAAGGTTCAGATGTGGGATCGAAGAGCGGGGAAGCAAATACTGGAAGGAGGAAAAAGAGACAGTATGCAGACTATGTAATGGGGTTAGAGAGACGCTGGGTCACATGCTACAAGACTGTAAGGATCTGAAAAGAGAAAACGTAACGATCAGAGGGATACTAAAGGGAGAAGAAGAAGGAGCGGAGTGGATGCGAATGGTTCTATAAAAAAAGGAGAAGAAAAGAAGAACAAGATGATGGAAGAAGTCAAAACGAAAGCACAATCTTGAATTAATAGTCCCAGAAACACAAACACTTACACACATAACACATGTAACCCCATTTTGAGGCCGAAAGGCGAAAAATAAACCTATTTACTACACTAAAAACTAGAAAATAAAAAAATTTATAATAAACGATTTTATTAAAAATTCATTAAGAACTAAAAAAGAATTATTTTCTTATACTACAATTTCGATGGTGTATTTTCACTTTAAATAAAATCGTGGAGCGGGATATCTCGCAATAAATTCATTTCGACACTTGATGCTGTACTTAATTGATTCATATTCTATTACGAAGTATCCTGCTCCACGTTTTTATTTAAAGTTAAAAAACACCATTGAAATTGTAGTACAAGAATAGAATTTTTTAGTTGTCAGTGCCTTTTTGGCAAAATCGTTTAACAGAACATTTTTGTTATATATTTTTTGTCTCTAATCAAGTTACAGTTGTCACAATAAATCAATCCAACTTCATTGGAGAATTAAAATTCGACATTCAAGCTTTAGCCCCCTTGAAATGGACAATTACAGATAAAAAAAGTGTGTACAGTGACTCGCAGCCATAATCGTACACTCTTTAACATCGCATAACTTTTTTAGAATTGGTCCAAACGACTTGAATTTTTTTTAAAAGCTAGAAGGATTAGTTTGTCAACTGATGTGTTTCGTCGTTTTCAACAACAATGCAATTGGTCGGAATAGCGAAAAAAATAGAAAAGGTTATTTTTTAGAATTTTTTTTGTGAGCCTGTCATGAAAATTCAAAAATCTCGTTTGTAGATTGAAGTAAGTTGTATACATGCTGAAAACTTCATCAGAATCAGTTAACGATGCTCTGAGCTACAAACGTTTAAAGATCGCAGAATAAGGTCGAGAATTGCGGAAATCCCTGAAATCAGCGATTCTCGACCTTTGTTTGGGATAGGTCGCAGCGATGCGACCAATTTGCGCTTGCGCGCTGTTGCGAGGAAGCGCGGGAAATTTAACACGTTGCTGTTGTTGGTGTAGCGACTGAGTGGTCGCGGAGACGGCCTAGTCGGGCCATCTCTTGATTGACACCTGGACTAATTGCTCCCCTCTAATTTGCATAGTATCACGCCACTTACGTTGTCCGCACTGATTGGCCAGGTGTCCGCGTACTCGAACCGGTGGCTTAGCTCGTGCCGTCTCCGCGATCGCTCTCTTCTCTTCGAATCGTGCGACTGTAAACATCGTGACTCGCTGCGAAGCGAAACACAAAGAGCAATCGGCGCTCCGATAATCTGTTCCTAGCATTAGGAATCTTATAATTTCCACTCCGCGTACTTGCGTGGTAGTTAATTACCTTAAATAAATATAAGTGTGTGCTTTACTGTAACTGTGAACTTAAAATAATCGTGCTCGTTTATTGACGCTATTAAATGTACAATTTGAACAGCTACAGATAAATATATTGTTTGCTTAACCGCGCTAATAAAACTGCATTGCGCGGTAGCGGTAGGAACGTAGGTGCTCCACGTTCGTGCTTAAACAACCTTATTCCACGATTTTTAAGCGTTTGTAGCTCAGAGAATCGTTAACCGATCTTGATGAAATTTTCAGCATGTATACAACTTACTTCAATCTACAAACGGGTTTTTTGAATTTTCATTACAGGCCCGCAAAAAATTTTTAAAAAATTACCTTTACTATTTTTTTCACTATTCCGACCAATTGCATTTTTGTTGAAAACGACGAAACACATCAGTCAGCAAACTAATCCTTCTAGCTTTAAAAAAAAACTCAAGTCGTTTGGACCAATTCTAAAAAAGTTATGCGAAAAGAGTGTATGATTATGGCTGCGTGTCCCTGTATTTTTCGAAGAATACAGTATTGTCTCGTTAGCGGATCGGTTAGGTGTACACGATGTGGAGTTTTTGTTATCCCCACCACTTCTGTCTCACTCTTGTCCGGCGAAGGCGAGAGCGAGGGAGAGGCACTGAAAGCGAGCGAGAACGGTACGAGACAGATGACGGGATGATGTTTTGTCTCGCTCCGTCTTTCTGGCTCCTGATACTCCGTCCTTTGCGTTTGCGGCCGTCGCGCAGCCAAAGCATTCCATCTCGCTCCCCCCTTCGACCAGAAAGAAGCGAGAAACGAATACTGGGAATTAGGGAATCTTCTCCATTAACGGCCTTCCTATAATTTTCCCAGGTCGCTCATTACGAAATATGACGTAGGAAGTGTGGATCTGTAACACATTATGAAATACATTAGGAAATAGGGTTGTTTTACAAGCGTACAAAATTTTAATGTAGATTTACAAGCTGTTAAACTTTACCTGAAATATGGTACTTATTCCATTTGTCCTAGCATTACTGTCCCATACACCAGGTTTGCAGTAATTGGGTAAGAGGTCCGCCTGTAACAAATGATCGCAGACATTTCGCTAAGTTTGGTATAAAAGTAAAAATTTGTTTCCCTAATTCGTCGAACATTATGCATACCTGCGACGCCCGTACATATACATCAGCATTTTTTTTTTTGAGGGGGAAAATGCTTTATGCATACCCCGGCTACAGTATTGCCGGGGTTATGTGGGACTCCCGGTCTCCGGTATACCCACTAAAAACCCCCTCTAGGTGCTGCCTTTTCATTCCGGTCCCCTTGAATTCTGTCTATCTGCTCCTGTAAACTTAGAAATATGTCTGAAAAAATTAAAGGGTGAATTAAATTTATTATTTCCTTCATCACTTTCTCAGGAAAGTGACGGCGGCGTCGATCGACTCGCGTGATCGTATAATCAGCGAGTAAAAGTGCCATTGCTGGCACTTGTGACCACTGACAAGAGTCAGCGGTGCGACGCCGGATCGATCATTATATCTTTCGTCACTTTCTTGGCAAAGTGACGTCGGCGTCGATCGACTTGCGTGATCGTATGATCAGCGAGTAAAAGTGCCATTGCTGGCACTTGTGACCACTGACAAGAGTCAGTGGTACCGCGCTTTACAACGCGGTGCGACGCCGGACCGTTACAACAGTTTCACTATTGTGGGATCAGGAACCCCCACCATAAGAGAGGGCACGGAACAACGACATCAGGGGGAGTCGGCGGTAGCCGAGGTGGCTAAGGCGGCTGGCCAGCGCGCAAATCCAGAGATCGCGGGTTCGAGTCCCGGTTAGGCGACTCCCTTTTTTCCGTGATCCTACATTTGGGGGCTCAGCCGGGATGGGGGGAGCACCGATCGCCACACGAAGCCGTCCGTTTGAGGTCGTTGTCTGCGACGCGAAAAATAATAGACAAAACTGTGGTCGTGCGGTGTGTGTCTGCGACGCGAAAAATAAAAGACACTAAGTTGTTGAGTTGTGCGACGGATGACATTCGGGGGCGAATGTCGTCGCAGGATGGCCGAGTGTGGGATCAGGAACCCCCACCATAACAGAGGGCACGGAACAACGACATCAGGGGGAGTCGGCGGTAGCCGAGGTGGCTAAGGCGGCTGGCCAGCGCGCAAATCCAGAGATCGCGGGTTCGAGTCCCGGTTAGGCGACTTCCCTTTTTTCCGTGATCCTACACTATTTTCGGAGGGAGACCTTTTTCGCTTTTTCGAGCTTTTCGCTTTTTCTTTCGCTCTCTCTGCTAGTATAAATTGTGGCTCCCGAATAGGCATGCACCTATTGTGCCGACTATCTATTAATTCGGGTAGCATGCATTGTAAATAAAATTGAACCAGTTTTGGCTCCATTTTACTTTCCCAAAACGCATCATCTCTCTCCACTCTTATAGATTTCAGCCCCTTCGGGGTCCAAATGCAAAATATACAGTGCTTTCGGTCAATAATATGTAACTGGTCTCGTACTTGATAGAAATAGTGATGCGTTTTACTTATTGAAATACCTGTTTCAAAGTTGAAGATGCGTTGGACAGTGGGAACTTGGTCAATAGCTTCTTCCGGCGGAAAGTTCTCCGCTGATTTGGGGCATTTGAGTTCCAAAATACCCTCTTGACCGATGATTCCATCCGGTGAAGCTCCTAAGTAGGGGATGCAGCTATCGATGAAAAGTCCACATTCTGCAATATCTGTGTATTGCTTCTTCAATTCTTCGAGAGCAATTTTCTCTTTCCCGTATTCCACTGCGGGTGCACTAATTATCTTCGGATACAGAATTGATTTCACTGCATTTACGCAATGCGTGTCAGGTCGGCGACGGCACACTTGTTAAAAATTGGATGCTGTCAACAATTTGAACCTGTACTGCAACCATCTGCGGTTCTTTGCTTGTCCGATGGTTTCGTCTTCAATAGCGTGTCTTTTGGCTTGCCAGTCATTGAGCATTTGCATATGCTTTTCCTTCTCCAGTTCATACATTTCGGATGGCATGTCTGGCTTCTGTGCATTTTGTCCATAATTAGAATCTTTCTGCGAGGGTAAATGCTTGCGTACATATCGCGCAGTCTTTGTTTCCTTCTGTTTTGCAGTTCTCTTTTTCTTTTCTTTCTTCTTCTTTTCTTCCATTTGGCGCACAACTTCGGGCGTTTTCTTCTTCATTACCGCATTCAATCGCGAGTGCACTTCTTTACTGTTGTACTCCACGACAGCAGCAGCACATCCCGCTGTATACGATCCTCTTTCGGCGAAATTTAATCTTTTTCCGCCAGTGTACTTAGCAATTAGTCCGTTCAAACTTTCCACAGCGTTATTTGTAGTATTATACAGTAAGCTTTCCGCATGAGCTAACAGTGGACGAAGTATTTCTTTTACTTCCTGGTCAACTCTAATTTTCACCAATTCTGGAACGATGTTTCTTTCATTCTCTTTCTTCTTTCCATCGCAGAAATAGTCTTGCACACTCTGCGTGTTCACCAAACACGTGGCTCGGATCATTCTGTATATCGCCATGCAAATTCTTTGTTTTCTCTTCGATTGATACATTCTGATTGTATCTAAACTTTGCGGCTTGTATGATGTCCGTGCGCATCCGGCGAATGCTACTTTCCACAGTTTTCCTCAATGGTCCTGGTGTAGTCTATAGACGCGGTAGCGTCTCGACGCCAAGTACATAAAAAACACCCTGTATATGTCGACTGTCGCTGTCGCTACAGTGGTACCTTTACTCGTCGCGGAGACACTCTAACCTAATTCTGACATTTATACATTAATATCTCATCACGCCTGCAATATTTTGTAAATTTAAAGGCATTTTTCTTATATAAACCGCATATCGGCTTTCGAACAATACCAATTTCAATAAAATCGGTCCACGCATGACAGAGATATCGTAATATCGTCTCATGGATCTGTCGAAAATGGTACGATTTTTCTTCTTCTGATTCTCCTAGAAATTTTTCGTCAATACGTACGTATATATACGCGTTACGCGCTCACCTTCAGCCAACACATGTTCGTTCTTCTTTCGTCGACTCTCGAGATTATTCGGCAGGGATCGTCGTCCGTCATTGTATACTATTGTGAATTATTTTATAACCTACCAAGTGATAAGTGTCAAATCAAATAAAGTTGTCCGAATTTGAAATGCCACGAGTTTTTACACTAAATAGGAGACTGAATTATTGTCTCAATTAATAAGGTAAGTCGCCAAAATTTTTTAATAGGTTTCTTATGTAGAGTCGCAGACTTGGAAGTTGTCCGGAAATGGTTCGACTGATTGTGAGAAGCATCTCCTTTCACATAAGTGTCTGGAAATTTGTACAATGCATGTACAAAATAATAATGTTATTGTAACAAATTGCATTTAAATTCTTATGTGGAATTGCAGGCTTGCAAGTTATCCGGAGAAGGTTCGATTCGACCGAGAAGCATCTTCTTTTGCATAAGTTTCTGAAAATTTGAACCATATGTACAAAGTAATGTATTGTAACAAATTACATTTATTTAAATTGTCAGATATTTATTTTTATAGCATTTTAATTTATAGTTTTTATGTAAAGCCTATATAAACGAAGGGGACGGAGAGGCTTGGATAAAAATGAAAGGGACGCAGAGGCTTGGATAAAAGTGAAGGGGACGCAGAGCCTTCGATAGAAATGAAGGGGATGCACAGGCTTGAATAGAAATGAAGCATCTTCTTTCTCACAATTTTGAAAATTTCCCAAATAAGGTAAATCGACAAACTTTGTATAAAGACATAGCATTAAGAATTATTATCTCCCTTGATGCTTTTCAATCTTTTGTGATAGACATTCGTAATATTTTAATAATAAAATCCACAGTAGTTGCCACGCTATTCATTAATTCATTAATTTTTTAGATTGCCATTATTTCAATTCACCAAGAAACATACTAAATTTTATTCCAACACCAATAAATTCTGCGTTAAAAATATTGAATCTCGTTTATATTCGCTGAATTATTACAATTAGCATTTAAATTTCCTGCAACATTTTCTGATACATTATGTAGTCTCTACACTCACTATAGCAAAAGGCCACTCTATTTCTATAAATAATAAGTTCTACGTCAAGTTGTATATAACTAAAATGTGGCTTTTATATTTATTTACAGATAATCGAAGCAGAAGATGATGCAGTGCGATCTACGTCAGAGAAAAAAATTTATTGAAACATAGCATTATTATTATTATATTAATTAAATGAGTTTATTCATATGCTTGCTTTATATCTGAAAATTCAAATTTTTAAATAAACCAATTCCACCAATCCCAATTATCTGATTTTATTTTACATAAGTAGTTTGTACTGATATATAGGTACATAATACAAAAGAAAGATATATTTAATTCTGTCGCGTGATAATTTGTAATTTATAATATTAAAAATTATCTAAAGTCAGTCCCTATGCAAATTATCTATGTAAAAAGAAGTGAGATCCCCATAAAAAACTTCAAAAAAGTAAAAAAATACGCCAAGTACATGAAAAATCAAATAAATCACAAAAAATAGAAGACAATAATAACGTGGGGAACCACGTGACGTGCGCGAGAGAATAACGTGTGTACGTAGGCAGGCGAAAGAAATAGACGAAAAGTGTGGAAAAAGTGCGCAGAAAATTTACGAGGTGGGTTGGAAAACGAGGGGAGTAGACAAGGTTCCGGTGGACAGTATAATCGACAGATAATAAAGAGTCTAAGGCAGCGCTGCACAAGGAGCAGTTTTCGGCGCCTAGCGGCGAGCAACCCACCTTTCCTGTTGCTAAAGTTAGAATCGGTGAGGAGAACTGCAGTAGTGTATGTGCGTGTTCGTAGGCTCGTAGCATAGGGATATATGACTGGGTTCCTTGTAGGGGCACCAGTGCAGAACAGGTCCCGTAATAAAATTCGGGGGGGTCATGAAATTTCCAAAATATTTGCTACTGCCGGCATTTGGTATGACTTGAAGGTTCAATTTTACTGATAATGACACATTTATTGCTAATATTACTTATTTTTTCATCCGACACGTAATATATTTATAAAGTTAATACTATACAAATAAATAGCTCGGACTCGAAGAAAACCAAATTTTAATGAAGGATATATAATATATAACTCGAAGAAAACCAAATTTTAATGAAGGATATATAATATATATCCTTCATTAAAATTTGGTTTTCTTCGAGTTATAATTATATATGACCCCCCCGAATTTTAATAGCTCGGACTCGAAGAAAACCAAATTTTAATGAAGGATATATAATATATAACTCGAAGAAAACCAAATTTTAATGAAGGATATATAATATATATCCTTCATTAAAATTTGGTTTTCTTCGAGTTATATATTATATATCCTTCATTAAAATTTGGTTTTCTTCGAGTCCGAGCTATTTATTTGTATAGTATTAACTTTATAAATATATTACGTGTCGGATGAAAAAATAAGTAATATTAGCAATAAATGTGTCATTATCAGTAAAATTGAACCTTCAAGTCATACCAAATGCCGGCAGTAGCAAATATTTTGGAAATTTCATGACCCCCCCGAATTTTATTACGGGACCTGTTCTGCACTGGTGCCCCTACAAGGAACCCAGTCATATATCCCTATGCTACGAGCCTACGAACACGCACATACACTACTGCAGTTCTCCTCACCGATTCTAACTTTAGCAACAGGAAAGGTGGGTTGCTCGCCGCTAGGCGCCGAAAACTGCTCCTTGTGCAGCGCTGGTCTAAGGGATAGATAAACGGTGAAGAAGAGAAGGTGTGAAACGAGTGCACGAAGTATAAGATACGTGGCAAGGATAAGTGACATCTACGGGAGTGGAAGAAGCAAGAAGACAAAGCGGAGACAGCAGTAGGTAAAGAAGAGCGGTGACTCTAATGAACCGAGCAGACGAAGGCGGGGAAGTGCAAAAGGAAACGAGAAGAAGGGGAAGACCATCGTTGGCAGAACAGCTGGGAAGAAGAAGAGCGGATAGTGAAGGCTCGATACTGGACTCATTCAAGAGGAAACGGGAGGACGAGGAGGAGCAGGAGAGGTTAAGGGCCGAAAAGGAAATAGAGGAAGAATTCTTAAAAGCGAGGAAAGTAAGGAGGTCGCCTCCGACGAAGAAAACCGAGGTAGTAACACGAACTATAGAAACGCCAGACAGTCAGAAGACAAAGCAGGAAAAAGAAATGGATGTAAAATTAGACAAATTGATGGAAGCTGTGCTGGCAGTTAAGAAAGACATGGAAGAGATGAACAGAGAGCTGAGGCAGGGAATGCAGGAGCTGAGGGATGAGTGGAAGAGTAGGGATGAGATGTGGGAAAAGGAAAGGAAGGAAATGAGAGGAAGGATAGAAGTACTGGAAGCCAAGAAGGATCAGGCAGAGGGGCTCACAGAAAGACTGGAGGGGCTAGAAAGAAAGGAAGAGGCTAGAGAGAAAAGAGAGAGAAGAAATAATATTTCTCTAAGGGGAGAGGATTTACCGCGTAAAGAGACGCCGAAGGAAACGGTGGAATATGTGTTAAGGCACGAATTGCAGGTAGAAGCAGAAATCGAGGAAGCCTATTGGGTAGGAAAGGGAGAGAAAAGAGGGCTACTGATAGCGAAGTTAAAAAGCTGGCAACAGAAAAGAGCAGTAATGCTAAAGAAGAGTACATTGAAAGAGAAGAGGCTGTTTATTGACAATGACCTGACGAAAAAAGAAAGGGAGATACAAAAAAATATTAAAGATATTGCCAAGGCGGAAAGGGAGCAAGGGGCAAAGATGAAAGTTGGGTATAGGAAAATAAAAATCAACGATAACACATTTATTTGGAAAGAGGAAGGCGGGCTGAAAGAAGTAAATTTTTGGAGTCGGCAAAGTTCTGTGAACCTCTAAATTATTGGAGGATCGCAGAGCTTACAAGGACAACGAAAGCACGACAAAAGGCAGTACCAACACCCGTTCCCCGCGTGCCTGCGAACGTAGATATGCGGGGAGAGGGGGGTACACAGAATCGGGAAAGGAACAAGAATCAAAGAAATATAGATACATTTAAAATAGGATACTGGAATGTAGCAGGATTGTTCAGCAAAGACAAACAGTTTTGGGATTTTTTAAAAGAACTCGATATAATAGGATTAGTTGAAACGTGGATTGAAGAGAAACAATGGGAAAGATTGAAAGAAAATTTGCCACAAGAATTCTCATGGAAATGTAAATATGCCACCAGAGAGCAAAAAAAAAGGGAGAGCGATAGGCGGAATTATCACAGGCATAAGAAAGGGCATAGAAGAGGAGGAATCGAACGCTGGAACGGAACATATCCAAGAGAGGAGAATCAGGATACAGAATGAAAAATGGAGAGTAATAACAGTGTACAGCAGAGATATGAAGGATACGAAACAAGAGCTGGACCATTTAATAGAAGAGAGGGAAGTGAAGAAACTGATTATCGGAGGAGATTTCAATGCGAGAATTGGACAGAAAGGGGGCGATTTTAGAATAGAAGAAAAGCATGACGTAAGGAGATCAAAAGACAAAGTCAAAAACACAGAAGGAAAGTTGTTATTAGAGATGGTGGAGGAAAGAGGATGGAATATTCTGAACGGGAATATGGAGGGAGATGATAAAGGAGAGTATACATACACGGGGCCGAGAGGCAGCACAGTAATTGATTATATAATAACAAATGTCGAGACGAAAGAAGATATCAAGAAATTCACAGTGGAAGAAAGGGTTGAGTCAGACCATATGCCTCTGATAGCAGAACTATATGGGGGAAATAAGAGAAAAGAGCGAGGGGGAAATCAGGAAGAGGGGTGTAGAGAGAGAAGAGTCTGGACAGAGGAAGGGAAAAGAGAGTTTCAAAAGGAATTAAACAAAATAAGCTTCAATACGACCGAGGTGAATGAAATGGTAGAAGAAATGGTAGGAAAAATAAATAATGCAGTACGGAAAGAAGAAGTAAAAATAAAGAAATGGAAATTGGGCAGCTTTAAGTGGTGGAATTCGGACTGTACAAAAAAGAAAAGAGAAGCCAGAAGAGCGCTGAGGAACTGGAGAAGGGGCAAAGGAGACAAAGAAGACTATCAGAAGAAAAGAAGTGAGTACAAAAAAGTGTGCGAAGAAAGGAGAAGGGAATTCCAAGAAAATATAGAAAATGAGATAATGCAATTAAAGGGAGAAAATCAAATATGGGAATATATAAATAAACAAAGAAAGAAAAGGATAGGGATCTCCAATAACATAGACTTAAAAGAATGGAAGGATCATTTTAAAACATTACTAGAAGGCGTCGACTGTAAAAAAGAAGTAGGAGAGTTGGAAGAAATAGACAACACGGAAGGAGAAGTGGAGGAGGAAATAACAGAAGCAGAAGTAAAAGAACAAATCAGGAAATTAAAAAAGAAGAAAGCAGCAGGGGAAGACAAAATAGAAAATGAAGCCTGGATTTACGGCAACGTGAAAATAGTAAAAAGGATCACAGAAATTTTCAATAAAGTATGGAAGGGAGAAGGATTCCCGGAGAGGTGGAAAGAAGGGGTGATTTCACCAATATTCAAAAAAGGAGATAGAGAAAAGGTAAGCAACTACAGGGGGATAACGATCCTAAACACAGCGTACAAAATATATGCTATGGTCCTAGAAAAAAGATTAAAAGAGGAATTGGAAAAGAACCACATAATACCAGAAACGCAAGCAGGATTCAGGAGCGGTAGGTCGACAACAGATAACATTTTTATTCTGAACTATGTAGCTAACAGAGAAATACAGAAAAAAGGGGGGAAGCTGTATACGTTTTTCGCGGACCTAAGCGCGGCATTTGACAAGGTGGATAGAGTGAAACTTCAGAACATCATGAAGAAAAAGGACATAAGTAAACGCTTGAGGACGAGAATCGGAGAAATTTACAAGGAAACAAGAAATACCATAAAAGCAAACGGAGAAATGTCATCCAAATTCTGGACAACAAAAGGGGTAAGACAGGGATGCCCACTGAGTCAAACGTTATTTACAATATATGTAGCGGACTTGGAGGAAACCATGAGGAAAAACCAAGCAGGAGGAGTTAGAGTAGGAAAAGACAAAATCTGGACTCTAGCATATGCGGACGATATAGCGTTACTAGCAAATGAACCAAAGGATCTTAAGGACATGATACGAAGGTTTGGAAAATACCTTGAAAGGAAAGGATTGCAACTGAACGCAGAGAAATCTAAGGTGCTGATTTTCCATAAAGGAAGAGGAAAGAAGAAGAGAGAAGAATGGGGCTGGCAGGGGCACAGTCTGGAAGAAGTAAAGGAGTTTAAATACTTAGGGTATAATTTCCAGAAAAATGGGGGCAGAGAGATGCATATAAGGGAAGTCACAAAGAAAGCTAGAATAGCAATGGCGCAGATATGGGGAATAGGGCAAAGAATGTTCAAGAACAATTTTGAGAGAAGAATGAGAATATTCAGAAGCATAGTGAAAAGTATCTTGCTGTACGCGTCAGAAGTTTGGGGATGGATGGAAGCAGAAAAAGTAGAGAAAATACAGGAGAAATACATAAGGTGGACTTTAGGTCTGGACTTCAATACACCTGCATATCTAATTTTGGAGGAAACAAAAACGGACAAAATAAGGATAGAAGCTGGGAAAAGAGCAATAAAATATGAGGAGAAAGCGAAACGCCTGAATAAGAATAAAATAGTAGAAGAATGCTGGAGGGAAATAGACACGAAGCAAGCAGAGAAAAAATCGAAATGGGAGGAGATGAGAGACGCATACTACAGGCAAAAAATTATGGATATGCAAGAAATAGAAATAGAAAGAAGGAGGGGAAGAGAGTTTGCCGAGGAACTGGCGCAAAGAGACAGGGCAGAGCAGATCCAATGGCAATACGACAGAATACAAGGAGGCAGATACAACGCACATTACACAGAAATCAGGGATAACCAGAGAGCAAATTACCTAAACGGAAACTACAGAGGCAGAGACCAAAGCATGATTGCAAGGTTCAGATGTGGGAACGAAGAGCGGGGAAGCAAGTACTGGAAGGAGGAAAAAGAGATAGTATGCAGACTATGTAATGGGGCTAGAGAGACGCTGGGTCACATGCTACAAGACTGTAAGGATCTGAAAAGAGAAAACGCAACGATCAGAGGGATACTAAAGGGAGAAGAAGAAGGAGCGGAGTGGATGCGAATGGTTCTAGAAAAAAGGAGAAGAAAAGAAGAACAAGATGAAGGAAGAAGTCAAAACGAAAGCACAATTTTGAATTAACAGTCCCAGAAACACTTACACACATAACACATGTAACCCCATTTTGAGGCCGAAAGGCGAAAAATAAACCTATTTACTACTACTACTACTACTAGAAGACAATAATAATCACAAAAAATTGAATCTAGAATTAAACCGTAATTCTGTCGCGTGATAATTTGTAATTTATAAATAAATCACAAAAATAGAATACAATAATAATCACAAAAATTGAAGATAGTAATAATAAAATAAAAAAAAAAGTGAAATCGAAATGAGCTGCAAGTACATAAAGGTGCTTTCCAACTGCGCCTAAGATGATACAACTATATATAAAATTACAAAAAATAGAAGATAATAATAATTACAGAATTAAAAAAAGATGTGAAATCAAAATGAGCTGCCAGTACATAAAGATGCTTTCCAACTGCGCTTTAGATGACACAACTACATATGCACAGCTAAAATTCCATTACTCATAATGGCTATTTATACAAAGAAAAAATGTATTAAATAATAATATGCAGATATATTTTTATACAAATAAATATTTTAATACGAATAAATATTTGATTCAAAATACTTGGCGCTGCGCAACCGAAAAAATGTTAATTGCCTTAGTATTAATAATTTACAACTCCATTACAATATAAAAAACATATACTTACACATATTAGAAACGCAGCCAGATTTATTCTACATATATTTAATTCTAATGCCATACGTAGCATATGCACACGCACGCACGCACGCACGCACACGCGCGCACACACACACACGCATGCACGTACAAGAAAGAAAGAAAAGGATTAATGCAATTTATACATATTTATTGAGTTTAGCAACACCAATTCGGGGCGCAGCGCCAAGTATTTTGAATCAAATATTTATTCGTATTAAAATATTTATTTGTATAAAAATATATCTGCATATTATTATTTAATACATTTTTTCTTTGTATAAATAGCCATTATGAGTAATGGAATTTTAGCTGTGCATATGTAGTTGTGTCATCTAAAGCGCAGTTGGAAAGCATCTTTATGTACTGGCAGCTCATTTTGATTTCACATCTTTTTTTAATTTTGTAATTATTATTATCTTCTATTTTTTGTAATTTTATATATAGTTTTTGTCACGTCCTGGGTGACGGGTTTTAGGACAGTGACATTGTGGGAGGGTAACGGGAGTCGAACGCGAAATCCTGTTTCGCTGCTCCGAGAGGTAAGGAGGATTTTAAGCCCGAAATTTTGTTTCGCTGCTCTAAGCGATTGCAAGGTTCAGGCACGGAATCCTGTTTCGCTGCCCCAAACGGTTTGCAAAAGTTAGGCACGAAAATCTTTTCGTTGCTCTACGGAATAGGAAGGATCTAGGCACGAAACCCCGTTTCGCAGTCCTGGTAAATAGGAGGGAATTTAGGCACGAAACCCTGTTTCGCAGTCCTGGTGAATAGGAGGGAATTTAGGCACGAAACCCTGTTTCGCAGCCCTAATCGACCAGGGGAGGTTGGGTAATAAGCGCTCACCCGAGTGACACCCGTTAGGTTATTTGCGAAGGAAAACGGTGGTAGAAAGGCCGGTTATGATTTTAAACGTTTGAGTAATAGAACCACTATTTATTGGTAAGCGAGTGAAATAGCAGTGTGCTTCTGATGATATAGCAGTTTACAATAATGCATGAACATAGAGCATTGGGACAAACATTTATATAACGGTGATTAAGAATATAATAAACATGTGACAACTTAGTAACGCTAATAATGATTTAGTATAACTAATGAAATTAAGCAATGGTATAATTAGGCAGTAAGCAATTGAAAGTTAAAGAGAAAGGAATACAATTGAGCGATGTACATATAAAGCAATAAGCAAAATCGAAACGAATAATATAAAGAAATAAGCAAAATCAAAGCGAATAATATAAATATAAAGAGTTAAACAATAATGTTGCACGTGAGCAAAAGAAAATAGGATAATGAAAGTTATAATAGTTAAATGCTTACAGTGATATAGAAGAGGTGAAATCCTTATAGCACTTCACTAACAATACAGACACGTGGTGTCGCGAAAGATATAGTAATGGAATGGTCGATAGTAACTGACTGAACGATTGTAACAGACTGATGATGCGCGGTCCATGTGGCGCTTGTATTTATACGAAGTCAATGGAATGTCTGGTATGCGAGGAATTTACGTTATGCGTGGAATCTGTGGTATGCGTGATGAGTCATACGCGTTATGTAATCGACGCGTGCCAATGACTCATGCGTAAGGTATGCGTGCAATAGCGGATTTCGGCGGTTCTTTCGGGGTTTTTAGAGATGGGTATTCCACCCGTTGGATGGATTTAGAGGATTTTGATTGGGGTTTTAAGGTGGAGGCTTGAGTACGTTTGTAGAAAGAGGGGGGGGGGGGAAGGGGGTACATGGTCTCGAGATGAGCGAGCTTTGGCGAGGGGCTTGTATTAGATTTGAATGGGGAAGAGTTCGCGCCTCTAAGGCCGAAGAGGGGGAAGGGATTCGAAATTTGGGCGTCTGGAGATGGGGACCGCTAAGGTACATCGTCCAAACAACCCGGAGGTTGGAAAAGGGGTTTAGCATTTGTGGTTTCGAGAATAGTTGTGTGGATTTATTAGGAGGATGCCATTTAGGACCGGCGAAAATTTATCGGGACGTCACAGTTGTATCATCTTAGGCGCAGTTGGAGAACACCTTTATGTACTTGCAGCTCATTTCGACTTCACTTTTTTTTTATTTTATTATTACTATCTTCAATTTTTGTGATCATTATTGTCTTCTATTTTTTGTGATTTAGTTATAAATTACAAATTATCACGCGACTGAATTACGGATAAATTCTAGATTCAATTTTTTGTGATTATTATTGTCTTCTATTTTTTGTGATTTATTTGATTTTTCATGTACTTGGCGTATTTTTTTACTTTTTTGAAGTTTTTTATGGTCTTCTTTACAATCGCCTTCATTTTTGTGCAAAAGTTTCGCAACAAATGATTCGTGCATTCAATTTTTTTTACACGTATCTGTCTCTTATATGGGTCCGCATCAATAATCTTCTTATACACACTGCTATCCCCATCAGCAATCAGAGTAGAATAAACGAGCCCACGTTTTTCTACGCTAGTGTTGAATCCTTCTACTATAGCATCGCTTTCCATAGCAGTCGATGCTCGAGATGTGTTCCAGTTTTTGAAACTGGTGTGCTTTCGGGTTTCTTTCTCGTTTTTCGCAGCAATCCGACAAATTCTGCAAACTTTATTTCGATCGCCGTAAAATAAAACTTTTTTCGTGTGATAGCCAACTATCACACCGACTCCAGACGGGGAATCGTAACATTCACTGCGGTAGGATCTCTTCATCCAGCTTCCGTCGGCCACAACGGAGATGTGAGGGATCCCTGATTCGGAAAGAACGTCGCCTCTTTCAATCGCCAAACGTTTTTCTTCTTCAGCCGCTGCTAGCGTCTCTTCTTCTGCAGCGGCAATTGCGGACTTGACGAATTCATCTTGATCCTTCGCCAAGTCTCTCTTCGACATGCAACGTATGTTCACTCCTGCAAAAGTGTGTTCCAATTGGGCATAGCTGCCTCCACATAAAATTGTTGCATTAACGGCGCCCTGATTGCAATCCACTTCTTCGGCTTCATCCGATTGATTGCAGATTTCATCTTTATAATGGCATAAAGTGCACATTACACTGAAGATGCTCTTGAAGCCATGCCGTTTCACACCAGTTATTCTTAGATGTTCAATGCCATAGTCTTCCCTACCTTTTGCATGCTTACCTATTTTTTGCAATTGAGCAAGCACATTTGGGAAATTCATTATATCGTTGCTATTTAGGAGACTCGATTGCTCTTGTGGCTCGTTCTTCCCAACTTTTTCTATAACGAAGTATTCTTCTTCGTTACTTTGTATATCAAATTCTTCTAGCGCCTCTTCAGGTTCTCCCGAACTGGCCGTATCAGTATCTTCATCGGATGGCGAGTACATTATCTCTTGTCGCGTATGATGTCGTCCATCGGATGTTGATGGTTCCTCTACTATACGCTCCTCAGCCACTTCTTCTGGACGCTGCCCTACGGCAGTGTCGTCTGCCGTTTTTGCGTTTTCTTCTTTCTTCTGGAGGGCTGAAGATCTTCTCTTTTGGCGATGTATTTTCCGTCTCGAAAATCTCCTTGCGGACGGACGTAATTTTCGCGGACGACACGGAGAATTATTGTCCATATCTTCTTGCGCATCCTGCATATTCATATTTAGAGTGCCACTCATTTTGCACTAAACCAACAAACACAACACAAACACAACACAAACTCAAACACAATACACCACAACTCAATATCCTTCTACCCGTTACAAAAAGAAACGTAAACGCGAACCGTGAACGCGAAACGTGAATCCGAAGATTCGTCTGTGTTGCGTTCTAAAACAAATGACGCTTTTCAAATCAGGCAACGGCACACACAGTCAGTCAGGGACCAACGGGCTACCGCTGCTGAAGGGGGAAACACCTATAGGAGTGGTGGTTATGTGTGCGTGACTGTGCAGGCGCAGTTCACGGCAGCAGCGGTAGCCCGTTGGTTTCTGTTAGTGCTGTTGCAAAAAGGGCAAGCGTGCGCCGGTCGAAATGCAGAATTCGGAAAATGTAAGTATTATATTTTATACTATTATACAGAGTGACTCTCTGGCTAGAGTATTCAATGGCGATGCCGCCAATAAGCCCCGCCTTGCTGAGTTTTGTGAATTTCGACGCTCGTGACGAGATTCACTACGACGTATTAAAAAATTCTTTATTCTTCATCGCATCGATATGGCAGTGATACCAATGAATTCCTGGCGTTCTCCCGATTAAAATCATGTCATGTAAATCGGACTATTTTTAACGAAATTAACATTGGGCCATTTTCATCGGCACGACATTGATTGACGCCATTTTCGCAAAGATCTGTAGAGAAATGCAGAACGTGGAATTCGTCACTTCCACGAAACGCAGTATGGCGCGGTTTATTGGCGGCATTGTAACCGAGCGCTGGCTACATAGGGGTCCACATGACTCGATGCAGTCACAGTTCTTATTGTTGGATTAGTGTCGCCGAATACGAAATCGCCGGTCTGCCGCGTCCCACAGTGGTTCGAGTATACTACATGCTAGCTGGACAAAATTATTTTTTCGCGGGTTTGGGTTCATATGGGGTCCAAATTGTTAGAAAACATACCTGATTCGTATTACAATTTATTATTTCACTAAAAATATCAATAAAATAAAAATATGACTAATTCAATAAAGGAAAAAGGACAAAACGACGGTATTGTACATTAAATATAATTAACAGTTATAACATAATGTCTATTCCTGTAATTTCTGATTTTTTAAGTTATAAAACCTGGTTTTTGAAATCAGTTTTCTCTGCATCGCTATTAAAATAGTGTTTTACTATATGTTCCACGTTGATCCACGCGACAAGGGTTGAATCTACGGAAAGTGGAGGCTTTCTAGTTTATTTTAATTAATCGGTCGATCTGCAAAAATTTGCAAAACTATATATTTTTTATTGTTTTCGAGCGAGACGCTCGGCAGGAGAGATAGCACAGTTGTTATATTTTTTCGCGGTACAGTAAAGTCTCGTTAGTCGCTCGATTTGCTCAACACAATACTGACTTTTCACTATCCCCACCACTTCTCGCTCACTCTTGTCCGGTGAAGGCGAGAGCGAGATGGAACGCGAGCGAGCGAAGGCACTGAAAGCGAGCGTGGAAAGTACGAGACAGACGACGCGTTGATGTTTTGTCTCGCTCCGTCTTTCGGACGTCGCAACACTCCGTCCTTTGCGTGCGCGACGGGCGTGCGCAATGGTCGCAAGCGGTAAGGGCTGCTTCACACTAACCGTCTGGACGGCGGCAAAACGACGGCCGTTCCACTAGCGCAACAGAGACACAGATTCATACTTCTCCGTTGCACTAGTGGAACGGCCGTCGTTTTGCCGCCGTCCAGACGGTTAGTGTGAATCTTGCTTTACGGTGACTGCGAGAACCGTTTCGCAAAATCTTGACGCAGGCCCGGCTGAAATCCTTTTTGCGCCCTAGACGAACATGTCAAATTGCACCCATTATTATAATACATTTATTAGAGTTTATTGATGACCTTAATCTGAATTTTTATTCGTAGTTTAAAACAGTTGCAGAACAATTTGTAATATTGTATTTTCTAGTTTATTTTCAACAATATCAGCAATGAAAATTCCATTTTGCACCTCTATATATATATATATACTTTTGTAATGGTCTCCGGTTGCGAGACGATTATCGGTGGAACGGAGAAGGGATTGTGATGCCGACTCAGTCGGTATGTCCGGGTTCGGCGAATGAGTAAAAATGCGTTTGTTTAACAGTAACAGTGTTTATTTGTCAAAGTCGGTAGATTGTGCTGGGTTTGTAACATACGTCTCGTTGCCGTTCACGATTTTTAGCGGGCGGTTCGGTAACTACCGTGCTTTGGCGCGATGCTTGAGCGGTATCTCTTAGCAAACGCGTCGGTACACGGCGGCGGCGACGATATTTCGGCGAACGGTTAGGAAATAGGATGTGGATTTGTTGAACGATCTCCTCCTGATGGCCTTATGGGGCACGTCGGCGGAGGAGTCGTATAATATCGTATCAGAGTGCAATACGGCTCTGGCCTAATGGGCGCGGAGGCACCTCTCTGACGGAGGTAGGGCGCAAGATAAATATCGGCCTATTTCGGAAGAGGCTGGTTCTGGTACAGTAGTGACGATGGTCGACTACTGACACACCTCGTAGGAACTAAAAATGGGCTTCTTGTCGTACCGCAAGTAGCATAACGCTGCTAGCACAAGAGCTCCTGATTCCGCTCGCCTCGGCCGTTATATACGGCGGCCGTACATCTTCGCAAGCGAGCCAGAGCGCGGGCCCCGTGGCCACCTAGTGGCCGTGTCGGGTACTGGGCCTCGCGCTTTGTTATGATTTCGCTCGCTCGCGCGGATCGCGCGACGTGACTTCGTCACACTTTCTTTGGCTATATACATACTGATCGCTGCCTATAAGCTTGGCTTGTCTCCATAAGCAAAATTAGGCAACTGCCTAGGCTGGAAAGTCGACAAGAGGTGCAAAATGGAATTTTCATTGCTGATATTGTTGAAAATAAACTTGAAAATACAATATTACAAATTGTTCTGCAACTGTTTTAAACTACGAATAAAAATTCAGATTAAGGTCATCAATAAACTCTAATATATGTATTATTATAAAGAGCTGAATGGGACCAGTTCGCCTATGGCGCAAAAAAGACTGGAGCCGTCCTTGGCTATCTGACCGTCGCGCGCATGCGTCGAGTAGTTACGATTACATGGAGCGCTCGCGTCTGTCGCGCACGCAGGCCGCGCACGCAAAGTCTTCCATTTCGCTCCCCCCTTCGGGCAGAAAGAAGCGAGAAACTCAGACCCGAAATTAGCGATCTATCACGATACGTGCTCACCGCCAGTCCCCACCAGCGAACGACTAACGAGACTTTACTGTATTGAGTTTATACGGGGTTCAAATTTTTAGAAAACAAACCTGATTCGTATCACATTTTATTTTGTCACTAATAATAATAATAATATTATTCTTATTATTATTAACGGGTATAACACTTTAAATATATTATTCTAAACATAAGAAATAAGAAAAACTTCCTACTAGGTTACAAGTCGTAAATTATGTTTACAAATATGATATGAATCAGGTTTGTTTTATAAAAATTTGAACCCTATATAAACTCAATACCGTTAAAAAGTATAACAACTGTGCTATCTCTCCTGTCGAGCGTCGCGCTCGAAAACAATTACAAAATATAGTTTTGCAAATTTTTGCAGATCGACCGATTGATTAAAATAACCTAGAATGTCTCTACTTTCCGTAGATTCCACCCTTGTCGCGTGGATCGACGTGGAACATATAGTAAAACACTATTTGAATCCACCGACTGGTGCTACAGAGCATCGCGCTCGAAAACAATTAAAAAATATAGTTTTGCAAATTTTTGCAGATCGACCGATTGATTAAAATAACCTTGAATGTCTCTACTTTCCGTACATTCAACCCTTGTCGCGTGGATCGACATGGAACATATAGTAAAACACTATTTTAATAGCGATGCAGAGAATACTGATTTCAAAAACCGGGTTTTATAACTTAAAAACTCAGAAATTACAGGAATAGACATAATGTTATAACTGTTAATTATATTTAATGTACAATACTGTCGTTTTGTCCTTTTTCCTTTATTGAATTAGTCATATTTTTATTTTATTGATATTTTTAGTGAAATAATAAACTGTAATACAAATCAGGTATGTTTGCTAACAATTTGGACCCCATGTGAACACAAACCCGCGAAAAAAAATTTTGTCCGGCTAGCATGTAGTATACTCGCACCACTGTGCGTCCGTCCGGGGAACCAACGCGGGGGTGACCGGACTGACGCGGCAGACCGGCGATTTCGTATTCGGCAACACTAATCCAACAATAAGAACTGTGACTGCATCGAGTCACTTGACCCCTATGTAGCCAGCTCTTAAACTATTGCCTTTGAGAAATCTAGCGAGAGAATCACGCTGTACGATCTTACTATTTGCCATACAATAATACAATCATCATTTCATATCCAGATGAAAGATACGTTACCGACTGTATCGGCGGAGAGTGGTGAGGGGGATGAGTAGAAGGAGAAGGAGGAGAAGAAGAAGGACGAGAAGAAGAAGGACGAGAAGAAGAAGGAGGAGACGCAAGAGGAGAAGACGGAAAGATTAGAAAGAAAAATGGCAAAAATAAGTTGCGTTGAATGTCTGTGTACAGTATTGTCTCCGTATATGTGGTCGCTGATCAGGACCAGCGTGGAGTTTCTATCGTGAATAGATCCCTAATTCCGCGTGTTCGTTTCTCGCTTCTTTCTGGCCGAAGGGAGGAGCGAGATGGAACGCTTTACGTGCGCGCGGGTGTACGCGTTCCCGTGCTCATTGTTAGTAGTGTTTGCGCCCATTGCGCACGCTCGTCGCGCACGCAAAGGACGGAGTGTCACGAAGCACGGAACAAACGACTCGCTCGCTCTCGTTCCATCTCGCTCTCGCCTTCGCCGGACAAGAGTGAAACAGAAGTGGTGGGGATAGCGAAAAGTCCACATCGTGTAGGTACACCAAACCGTGCCGCTAACGAGACAATACTCTATTATTATTGAAAGTGGCATAACTCGATCTGTACCTAGAAAATCGTTTATTTTCTTTAACATTTTTATTGATTATTATTCCATAATAAAATTACACATGTTTATAGTTTCAAAAGCATTACCCGATTTGATTTACGGATGCGAATATTTTTAAGTTGGTTTAAAAGCATACTCTCCCAATGTATGAATAAATGGACTTATACCACATTAAGTAATAACGGCTCATATGTAGGCGTAGAACTAGAAAATGTAATTTTTTTGGTATTGTTTCAGATGCAAAAAGAGCTAAAACGCCTGAAATACGGGCGTGATAGAGGGGGTGGTGGAAGGCCTCGAGGAGGCCGCGATGGAGGCCGCGGTGGAGGCCGTCGTGGAGCCCACGGCGGCAACCCAATAATAATTGGCAAATATGCGAATTATTAAAATTTCATACTTTATATATTCTTTTTTTAAAATAAATTATATAATTATAATCGATTAATTATTGATCGTTTTGTTTGTTATGGAATGTAAAACTTTTACATTTTCTATCATATCGGCATGAACGTTTCAGTAACATACTGCTGAGATTTTCCAGATGAAAATGAATATAAACACGGTATAAGAAGGATTATTTTTAGCATTATTAAAGTAGAAATGTTACGCATTTATATTTAATTATCTAGTATAGCTCTAGCAGTAAACCGATTTATACCGTATTTGAATTCATTTTAATGTGGAAAATCTCAGCAGTATGTTACTCAATACTGAAAACGTGACGTTTTACATTTTATCAACACTGTATGCCTCTCCAACCGAGATTACAAGCAGCCGCCGAACAGCCTAAGTCCTCCCTGGTCGGGACCGGCATACAGTGGTTCCAAAGTGACTTTTCACGGTCAAAATTCCGTATCTCCGTCAATTCTCAACCGATTTTTTATTTCTTTGGCTCATTTTGTAGGGAATTAAATTTGCTAAAATGTCACACAGTAGTTTTCCAAAATTTTCTTCAGGGATTAAAGAAACAAATTCTGAACTCTTGGTTCCGAAACAACGAGTTTATTAACAAGTTTTTTCATATAACATTAAAACGAGATAAAATAAAAGATATATAAATTAAACAATTTCAAATTTAAAGAAGTTAGTCTTCTTCCATATATTCTACATCTACATAATTAGACAAAAGATATTTTGCGTCTTTTTCAAGTTCAACAGGCGCAGTTGGCCATTGGGACCTCAAAATCGAAATTCGAAAAATCGAAGATTTTAAAAGATTCCGGCAATATAATGCCAGAAAAAGTTCGAGGTTTTCGACAAATGAGGATAAAATGTATAATTTATTAATAACATGGAATCCTTTAATTTCGATTTTGAGGTCCCAATGTCCAACTGCGTCTGTTGAACTTAAAAAAGACGCAAAATATCTGTTGTCTAATTATGAAGATGTAGAATTTATGGAAGAAGACTAACTTGTTAAAATTTGAATTGTTTAATTTATATTTCTTTTATTCTTTCTCGTTTTAATGTTATATGAAAAAAACTGGTTAATAAACTCGTTGTTTCGGAACCAAGAGTTCAGAATTTGTTTTTTTAATCCCTGAAGAAAATTTTGGAAAACTACTGTGTGACATTTTAGCAAATTTAAGTTCCTACAAAATGAGCCAAAGAAATAAAAAATCGGTTGAGAATTGACGGAGATACGGAATTTTGACCGTGAAAAGTCACTTTGGAACCACTGTGCTTCGCCGGACAAGAGTGAGAAAGAAGTGGTGGGAATAACTAAAAATCCACATCGTGTACACCAAACTGAGTCCGTAATGAGACAATACTGTAGTATCTTTTATTTTAGTTTATCCAGATATTATCTTCGCCCATTTCTGTTCTCTAGCAGCTTCGCCGTGATGCATTCAACCCTCCCTTACGAGAAAATAGTATTAGAGGAAACGCGGCAACAGCGCGATACGCCTCTCGATACGTCACGGCAACTATGTTTTTCCTATATTTACCGGCTAGCTTGGACTTCTACCGGTTCTGATGGTAAATAGCGCGAATATACCACCAACGCGCGATGACGGAGAATCCTGAAAGCTTCATTCTGTCATTTCTCGAGGCTGTCTGAGTACACGATTCATAAATTCATTAATATTTGAACGTACGGTGGTTATTAGCGCTCAAACGCACCAGACCACCCTGCACAGATGTTTACTGAAGGCTACTGTGCCTGCAAAAGCCTCCTTCTGGCCGATTCCAGGGAGAAAGTTGTAATTTACGGTTTGTTTACTACACGCCTATACGTATACGATTAACTTAGCTTATGTGAGCGTACGCACACATTCAAGGCCTGCTGAGACGGCCCCCTTAAGAAATTTATATTTATATTAATTTACGACAATACTTTTAAATGGGATGCTTTTTGATGGGATTATATACTTGGCGCTCTTTTGTATCTTTTTGTGAAATTAAACTAACGGTGCGCTTCTCGATACCGCAGATGTCCCTACCTAAGTAGCATTTCTGACGGAAAAGAATTGTTCACCCTTTGGGCCTGCCAGTCTCGGCGTAGACCTTTGGCAGGTAGGTATCAGTTTCAACAGGCACCAGTATGACCGTTCCCGGTCCTTGCTATTCTAGCAGACTTTTTTCCAGGGAAAATCAGTAAATTTGCAAGCGCAATAGAATTGAATTTGTCTTGGAACGCACTATCAATTCAGGTCTTCAAAAAAAAATAGTTCCATTTGAAAAACCGAACTTGACCATCGTATCTTTTAAAATAATAATCGAAAAAAAAATCTTTCGCGCTAATAAATTCGCCCCCTCGAATCATGTCATGCCATATTTTTTTATTTTTTATCTCCAATACGTTAGGAGATATCCCGCTGTCCAGTCTTAGGTGGGACACCCTGTATAAAAGGCGACTATAGTCGCTCTCGACAAAACTCTTTTATTTCTCAAACTCTTCAACACTTAAGGATGTATTGGACGTACAATATCAGACAAAAGTTGAAATACTTGAATAGCTACGTCTTACGCATAGTAAATCTAGATGTAAGGAATTCGAACGATAGTTGCGGTCTTATTTTTAATCCTGGGAAGGTATTTTTCACTTTACAAATGCTTTCTCAAGCATTATTTGCTAAACTTTTGGCAGGGAAAATGCCCAGAATTCACAATTTTCTCATGTTATAATTTATTTCTTTAAAACGGTGTAGAGAAAACAATTGAAACTCGGCAGATTTTTCCATCTACCCATATACTGCATGTACAATAAATTTAAAACATTGGTACTATTTCTTCAACATTTTTTCAGATGATTTATTCGTCAAGATCGTCTCTTTCCATAAGAGTACGTGTAAAATCAGTGAAAATTAAAATCGTTGTAACTCAGTAACCGTTTAGTGAATTCGTTTAAAATTTTTGGAGCACATCAGGAAGGTTAAAAAGAACAATCTCACGAATTTTCATCAACTTGGAACTATTTTGAAAATAGGTCCAATACATCCTTAATGACGTTCCGCGACCCATAATAATACAATAGTAATAATAATACAAAATATAATGGTTATGAGACTTTTAGTTCGAACTGTAAAGCTATTGTTGGGCGATTGTAGGTTCACTTACTGCGGATAATTGTTAACTGAGTGTCATTAAACAAGTGAAAATACGTTTATACAGAAAGTATAAATATCTTGTTGTAAAGAAGAGTTCCCTTTCTTTCAAAAGCATGTCAAGGTGGCGTTGGTCAGGCGTATGGCGTAAACCCGAACGCCGAAGACTGTCCACGCGCAATGTGTTCACGTTTGGCGCGAGGTCTCATTCAGTGGGGATGCTCCGGCGGAACGGACCACTGTATCGAAAGGGTTAATAAATTTTCATATCAAACATGAATCAGCCTCCACAAGAAAACGCGTTTTATACAATAAAACTATTTACAACAAAATAGCTCTAGGTAACCCTATTTCACAAAAGCTAGGTTAGGAGCGACATTCAAAGGTACCAAAATGTTGACAGGTTCCGTAATTGGGACACCGTAATACGGACGACGCAGTTTTCAGGGCACCGTAATAAGGACAAAAATATCTGTTTTTGTTTAATTACAATAAAGTCTCGTTAGCCGCTCGCTGGTCGGGACCGGCGTTGAGCCCGTATCGTGAACGGAGCCCTAATTCCGAGTGTGAATTTCTCGCTTCTTTGTGGCTGAAGGTGGGAGCGAGATGGACTGCTTTGCGTGCGCGATGGTTGCAAGCGCTTACGGTGAGTACGGGAACCACTTCCGAATTTGCGAAGCGGTTCCCGTGCTCGTCGTAAGCGATTGCGACCATCGCACATGCCACTCGCGCAACGCAAAGGACGGAGTGTCAGGCGTTCGAAAGACGGAGCGAGACAAAATATCAACGCGTCGTCTGTCTCGTACTGTCCTCGCTCCCTTTCAGTGCCTTCGCTCACTCTCGTTCCATCTCGCCCTCGCTTTCGCCGGACAAGGTGAGACAGAAGTGGTGGGGATAGCGAAAAGTCTGTATCGTGTACACCAAACCGAACCCGTAACGAGACTTTACTGTAAATACATTACAAAAATTTAATTTTTTTAGTTAAGAAAAGTCTTTCATAAAGAAATTCATGTACCAGTATTGTTTAATTAACATATGATTGCGCAAACTGGCTTAAAGTTTACGGAGGGTTTAAGCCTTAAACCCTCCGTAATGTGGACAGATACCTTACGTACATTGTATATATATATACATAATATCGCAAATACTTCTAGAGTATTAACGGCTTAATATCAATGTGTTTACTATGGGATATATAACCAGATGAATTAACATACTATGTTTGCTATCTGTTTCAGGGAAAACTGTAGAGTGGATGCACCCTATGTGAAAACCTATGCAACATTAGGTTACTTGTAACTTGGAGTTAATATTAAAATTGCATTTTCCAATTAAACACTTACAAGTTTAACTCACACTTTATTTTACTGAGTTCGAGTGCCTAAACTATTAAAAGATATGTTATGATTATTTGTTCCTATCTTTGATTAATTTTTTAAGGTAGGTTAATAAAAAACGCTGAATTGTTTATAGTGGCATTTAGCAAAGAGAGGAAAATCATTTTGATCCAAAACAACATTAAGAAAACTTGACTAGCACATTAAAAAATATATTGACACTATGAAAATGTGTAGTATAATTCGACGACAGTAATGTTAACAAAGTATTATAGCCGGCTTTACACGGCCGCTCTCTACCATCGGGCTCGGCGCGTCGCTCCGGCGCGCCTCACTGGAACGCGCGCTTGGAGCGTGATTTTCAAAGCACAACACTCCAAGCGCACATGCCAGATCCGCAGGATTGGAGCGTCTGCTCCAAATTTGCAAGATTCCAGTTTCGGCGGACAGTTCAACGAGACACGCCACGCTACGTCAACTGTGTCGCTGACATCTAAAATGTCTTTGATAAAAAAGCGAAGAACTCGCGCAATAATTTGCATTGTATTGCATGCTTATTTTAAAGTGGAAGAGCAACAACATAAAACAAGTGAAGACAGAGATCGCCACGGTTTTAGTTTCCACAGGCAGGGGAAGCTTCTGTAAATTGCGATAAAGTGTTCCAAACTATCTTTGGACCACATTTTCACTGTTATACCTATAAAGCACGATCTGGCACGTAGCGCGTGGCACACCAATCACACCTGAACGTGTAAAAGAAATCGTTCTTTACATGTTCTAATCGTTCTTTACTATAGACTTTAGAGACTTTAGAGACTTTACACGTACAGTTTTGGAGCATACACTCCAGGCATACGCCCCAAAACTGTGAGAAAACTTGTCCGTCTAAAGCCGGCTTTATATGTATGGTTTACTATAACGTATCTAATATCAATTAAGGAACACAGTTTTTGTTATTTGCTATGCCTCAAATACTGTAATGTACGTGTAAACTTGAAGTACTGTTATTTCAATCTACATCCAATGAAATTCCAGCATATTTCCTTCCAAAAGGAAACAAATGATTCAATCATACTTATAAATTTTTTATTTAAAAAAATTGAATAAGATCATTTTGTATACATAGATATATGATAAATTGTAGCATGTAATATGCATTAGCATGGCATAGATAGTGTCATAAATATAAATTAAAGATACAACTATGTTTATCCGGGTAAAAAACATTGGATTACGTAAAAAAATGTAAACTAAGGCATATAATGATATTCATCAATTTGCTTAAGGGAATAGATGGGTACAATAAAACTTTAATAAATGAAGCCTATATTGTCGATCTGTGTAAGAGTATTAACTGCAAAGATGCGCTTTAGGGGTGTTGGTCAAATATGAGCCCATTGACTGCTCCCACAGGTTGCAAATTTCTTTAATACTAACTATAAACAAAAAGAACTGTCTATTCTCTCTGTATTGAATGTTCCATTCCACGAAAATTCGCTACGTAAATAAATTATTATTAAAAGTGAAACATAATTATAGGTAAATCCTAATAGTATATCATTCTACGAAGCAATGAAGCTATTACATTAAACAATGAACATATACGTGTTAAGATCACAATTTCTAATAAGATCGTTTTAATGCCATGATATACGATTATTATTCTACATGACTGTTAGGCATGCGTATACCTCGCATATAATAACCCAGACAGCACACGACGTCTTCTAGACGTCCATTAAACATCTGTTTTTGGTCTGAAAGTCTTAGAATATATTAAGACGTCTTTAAGGCGTTTGTGCCAGGATGTCTTTTAAAGGACTGTTGAAACTTATTTAAGACGTCTGTCTACAGAGACGTCTTTAAGGCGTCGGTACCAGATCGTCTTTAAGGCGTCGGTACCAGGTTGTCTTTTAAACGACTGAGTTAAGTCGTCTTTTAAACGACTGAGTTAAGTCGTCTTTTAAACGACTGAGTTAAGTCGTCTTTTAAACGACTGAGTTAAGTCGTCTTTTAAACGACTGAGTTAAGTCGTCTGTAAGACGTCTATGCCAAGACGTCCTTAAAACGATTATGTTAAGACGCTTTTAAGACGTCTGTCCGAGTAAGTGTTTGGGACGTCTCTAAGACGTCCATGCCAAGACGTTTTTTACCCGACTGCGGCACGCAAAGGAGCGTATTGTGTTTATTAGGCTATGTTTGCATGTCCTATGTTACGCTCTAGAACCTGTACGGATACACGAATTTGGGCAAATGAGGTGTCTTTCGAATTGTCTTACCGTTCCAAATGTTATAGGATATATAATTTTCAAAAAAGTAAAAAACAAAATTAAAAGAATTTAAAGAACCCGACTGCTTAAAAAGCGAACTAAAATGATAAAAATAATAATGCGATGACAATTTAAATTAACTCAATTGCCTGCAGTCGGAGGCAAAGATGTTTATACGATGTCTGCAAGACGTACGGTTTTCTGACCAACGACATTCAAAAACGTCTATAGAAGTGTTCTGCTCTCCTTAGTTAAACCGTCCTATCTAGCATTTTTTTTTAGATATGTAGAAATATTTGAAGTTCTACACGTCTTTTACTTTTTAACTAAAGTTAGAAAAGTCTACGTGCTTCGTAAAGATTTATAAACTTTCTAATGTATTTAACCTAGCTTTTTTCCAATTGGTTACAATATCATATCTAAAGCAATTAATTAATTGGTACGTTAATAATACATTACCTACCGGTATACCCATTACAAAAAATTATATTAGGCTGTTACCAAATAGTGACAACATGTTTTAATTTGAATGAAGGGAAATAAGGACGGTACAAAGTAAATGATAAAATTCAGTTTTCTCGGTTGTTTCAAAATGCTAGATAGGACATATTAACTAAGGAGGGCAGTGTTTAAAACGTATTGCAGAAAATAGCAGACGCCTTTAAGACATCTGCAAAGTTTGAAATAGACGTCTACAGGGCGTTTAAAAGACGTATTATACATGTCTTATAAGACGTCTACAAACTGTTCAAAAGTCGTCTTAAAGACGTGCGGTTTCCTGACTCACGACATTAAAAATTGTCTATAGATGTCTTTAAGCCGTCTTTCAGAAAATAGCAGACGTCTTTAAGACGTCTTGAAAGTCTGAAACAGACGTCCTACAGACGGCTTATAGACGTCGCGTGCTATCTGGGAAGTACCTAATTTCAAGTATTAAACACAGTCTTATTGTATTTACAGCCTGAAGTTACAATGGCTTACATTAAGCATAAAGAATATAAAAGTATCAAAGCTGTTTCACTTTGATGGTAGTAACTGAATATTTAACTCTCCTTATTCACTATTCATAACTATATCAATTTGAAGTTAATAAAGGAAAAATAAGAAAAACAAAAATAAAATGTAATACTAACAATCTGTCTGTTTATGGATTAAAATATTGTTCTTTGAAGGCAATAGTTTAATAAACACTATTGTAAGTTCTCGGTACTGTCACTGCCCCAGTACCCAGAGCCGTTAGACCTTTATCAAGTGGAATTGCATAATACAAGTAAAATTTGATCTAATAGTTATCTATTTTTTCCTTCTTTGAACAATTTATGCAAGTACCTATTTAATTATAATGAAATATAATTTGAATGTATCATCATATCCTAAGAGTGCAAAAGGTAAACGTACACATACACTCATTTAAGTAATTATGTTTAGCCGTTTGGTGAGCCCATAAATATATGTACTGAGTACATGCATGCCAATTTATAGAGAAAAAAAAAACGTTTTCCTGTCATTGCTTCTTTCTAGGATTCTTAAATATCTTTTTAATTAAGGTTTTTCTTTTCTACCATGCAATATTTACATGAAAATTTATAGTGGAAACTTCGCTTAACGGGTGCAGAAGAATTTGTGCCATGATGTCCTGAAAAGTATCTGCTAAGCAACAAGGACTTGATTTATGATATGGCCACAAGTTTTTTGCATTTCAGAGAATTTGATTGTTATGTCTTTTATTGAATACTGTCTTCACTTCATGCATTTGCAATTGGGAATACTTTAAGATTTTATTCAAAATGGTGATTTGGAGTGTTTTCTTTGCAATCAATAGTAATTTCAGTACCTATGTATCACAAACCCATAAAACCGTAAGTACAGTCCACGGTCTAACAGACACGTGTTCCGACTCATTGTCAGCGATTTTGTGTGCCGATTTTTGTGTGGTTCCTTTCGCCGTCGGAAGATACATCGTGATAAGAAATCCACGTACGCATACATTTATGTGATTGTAATAGTAAAGCTTTTAGTCTTATTACGCGCAAAAAGTCAGCCTTTTCTCCTTGAACGCCAATCTAGTAGCCGTTAAAAGAACTGGGATGAAAAAGTCACGAATTCTGAACACGAGTCGTAACAACTGTCTATTACACCGTGGTACAGACTTATCCGAAAATTTTAGGTCCGTTTACCCTAATTATGAACGGATGTAACGTCTCCGCACTTCACGCATGTACCGTAAACTGGGGGAACATTGGCAGCGCAGGGTAACATAGGCATACGCCGGATTTACGTTGTTTTACGTCAGATTAGTAAAACTTAACCCGTTAATGCTATCTACATGATGTGCCAATGTTACCCCGGTACACTACCATTTTTAACATGTATTAAAGAAGGAAAGGACACAAATTTTATGCATTTTGACACTTTTAGTACAATCACAAAAGTTGCAATGTTATGATAGGATACTTAAAGCAAATATAAACATGTTAATTTTTAAATTATATGACAAAATGTTTCAAAAACCTGCCAATGTTCCCCCAGTTTACAGTACATCTTGCAATGAGCATAATGCTAACGGCGCATGCAAATTCCAGGGAACCGCCAAAAATTTTTAATTCATATTTTCACTTTCCGCTATCTACCGATACATAATTGTTCAAGACTATCTTAGTTAAATAAATTTGAATTTTTATATGAGATCCGCAGTACGTTTTCCCTGCTTAGAGACAGTCAAAGAAAAAGGTTGCTCGTCACCGAACGAATAAATTTATGTAAATATTATATTAAAAAATGTTTAGATAACGACATTTTATGTTCTACACTATCTATGTTTTGAATATTCACACGTTTTGTAAACTTTTAACAAATTTAAATTTTTCAATCCAGTAACTTCTCGCTCGCTCTCGTTTTCTCTCGCTCGCGCCATCGGCGCTTCGGAATCGTCTCCGCTACTCGCTAAGCTCACGCTGTCAGCCCAGAGCCGCGAGCCGGTAGCGAGAGGATACTGATACACGACAGCATCTGCTTGTAAGACACAAATTGTAAAAGGAGTGCCTGCCAAAGAGTTAAATGATTCATAAAATATATAGAAAACTATAGGATGATGAACATTGATATATTTTGCTTTATGTGCTCTTTCAACGAAATAACAGTGTTTTATAACATAGAAAGAATCAGTTTGATTAATAATTAATCTTAACACGTTCAGTACGGCTTGATCCACCGGTGGATCATTGGTGAAAGCTACCAAAACCGAGGTGACCCACCTATGTAGGTCATTGCAAGCGAAATTGTCAAAGTGGCAAAAGAAACTGACATAAACTAACTGACCGTAAAAAGGGTATTGTTTGGTTCTACTATCATGTTAAATAAAAGTATGCTGTACAGTTCTTTACCAGCAGAATACGATTTTATAATCATTATTACATTAAAGTATGGGCAGCAATGTTTTGAGGATACAGTATCTACTTGTTAGCAGCCCGTTTCTACGACGCATTAGGAGCCCGGCGACTATCCCCATCATTTCTTGGAATCCTTCGGACGAGAGTGGGGAACCCGGGAACGAGCGAGAGGGTCTTTCGTTTCCTCTCGCTCGCTAATTGTGGTTTCTCACTCGCGCTGGTGGTCGCGCGGAATAGTGTCCAGTCGCGTTAGGCACCCACCGCCAGCCCCGTTCGTCCGGCTGTTAACGAGTACCTACTGTATAGTGCTATATAATACATCGACGTGCGTTACGAAAAGTAGCACGCTTTATTTTTCTGATGAAGACTAACAAATTTCAATTTATCACGAAAAGAAACACATTTCATAATTTCCATCGATAACTACTTAGCACGTTTTGACATTAACCATGACAGCGAGCACGATTCACATTTCACCACGAACAATCGTGTATTCCGAACACTGCGGCGAAAAGTAGTATGTTTCATTTGTCTTACGAAGCCTAGGATGTTTCAGATTACGAACAGTTGACGTAGATCTTCGGTGGCTTCCAGTTATCTATATAAACGGACGTATACTTACCTTGTGAAAAAGTAATTAAGTTGAAAATGTGTAATAGTGGCCATGATGAAGTTTCACTAGAAGTGAAACTTTTCGCAACTAGAACCAAATAATACTACTTTTCTTGACGGACTACTCAAACGTGTTAGTTTTTGTAGTGGAAAAGCACAATATGCTATTCTTCGTCGCTATAAATAAAAAAATGCTACTTTTCCAGACCAAAATCGAGACGTGCTGTTTTTCATGGTCACAAAGTCCAAAGTTTTGGTTTTCATAAGACAAATGAAACGTGTTACTTTTCGTAATGCACGTCAACATGATATAGGTATTTAGAATTTTGTTGAAGTGATTATTATACTATTATTATATTTTGCTTCGGGTAAAAAATGTTTGGAAAACAGATTTATACTAGTCATGTATGATCGAAAATAGTTTTGAAAATAATTATCTTTTTTTACCAAAAAATATAAATACTATCGAAAAAGAGAAATACAACATAGGAGGAAAAAATATATATAAAAAAACCGGAAACAGTAGAAATACTGTTGGAAATAGCGAGAACACCTCGGCATAAACGGTGAAAACGACAAAACAACCGGCGTGAACTATCAGTGTCTCACTGCACTATTTTATCGGTTTCTGCTTTAAAGCTGCATGTATATAATAGGTGAAAAGATTAAACATCGACAAAATAAGTACCTATTATACAAGGAGAGGAAAAGCTTCTGTAGAGTCGAGTCACTTGGTTCTAACAAGCGTCGGCGTTTGGGAGCGTTTGGGAAAATATGCCACCATCCTGAACGTGTTAATGAAGATTTGAATAATGGTAACGCAGTGAAATTAAAAATGTAATTCTTCTCTTCTTCGTTTTAATAAGGTAAAATTCAATTATTTAAATAATTTTAGATACTTAGGACATGTTCACTATTTACCTTAAGGGAGTGTTCTGCTTTACAAAGTCCAAAAAAATGATTTTTTCGCGAATTTTTTTGAAAGGGAAAGGAACAATTGATCTTCGTAAACATTTAGATATATTTAAACATATATTCAATGAGTACAAAAAATTTTTTTTTCGCATAATATTATTAACTATGGCAGATTTATCAGCCGATTCTCGGAGCGCTTTTGCCACTGCAGTCTCCAATTGGCGGGAAAGATTCTGGTCGTAATTCTGGTCTGAAATGAAATGGTTTTTAATGCTCATATATTTTTCTTCTGGGTGAACTAAGAAAAAGCAGAAAAAAACGCGAAATCATGATTTTTTTTAGTGTGATAAGAAGAATGTCTATTTTCTAAAAACAACATGTGACTTTAACGTGCTATAAAAGTGATTTAAAAAGAATTTTTTAACCATCTTTTTAGTTCACATAGAAAAGAATTTAATACTGACGAGCATAAGCTTTGGTTTAATTCAATAGGCCGCATAGTTTTTTTGCTATCACGCCCGCGAATTTTAAAGAATCGTAAAAATGAAAACTGGAGAAATCGCGCTTTAAAGTTTTCGGTACTTACACCAGTGATCTGCTAATCAGCAATTCCTGCCCCATATAATAGCCCTTCCGCCTGTTCAAAAAACTCATTTTGTTGCATTTGTTCAATCCTACAAGCCGTACGAGCCTCCTTGCTGCTGTATGTTTGGCGCTTGTCTTCCCGCGCGAGTCGCTGCGCATCAGTGGTATCGGCGAACGTTTTGCACTTACCAAACTCGATCGCGTTATTTATTTGTTTTGAATTTCTGGAATATTCGATTTCTCGAAGTGTCAATAAACACGAATCGGTCCCGCGTGCTCGCGAATCTTCCAGTAGCACCGGTGCAGCGATTGACGGTGGTGAGAGATTCTCGCGCGTTCGCGATCTTTCCCTCGCGGTCGATCGCTACAATTCTCTACGTTCAACTTATAAAATCTGTAACTCACTCTGCTCTAAGACTATTCGGTACTATTACACTGCACAACTCTGCCGTTTCTATTGTCTTTAAAAGTAATGATCAACGAATAGTGACACGTCAATGGGTGAAGCACGCGCCCGTGTCCGGCTGAGCGCTCGCACATATGCTCACCGCTTACCTGCTCTCGGTTCTGCATCTTTAAAAATACTTCGAATTGGCCGCTATAACTTTGTGAATACATTCTTGGATAGTTTATCTATCGATTTAGACAATAAAAAAAAATCGATTTTTTTGGACCTTATAAAGCAGGACACTCCCTTAACTCGTATGGGACAAGGGTCGCACCAATGCGATACTAGCCAGTGCATTTACCGGCGAATATCGCGTCGTGTACAATACCGATTCACCACAGACCCCTGTTAATCAAGCGTGGAACTTGAATGTAACCTATTATTGCATTGTCGAAAAAATGTATAGCATCCATTGTTTACGTTATATATATCGTATAACCATTTCGCTCGAGCAATAAAACGCAGTTGTTTTTTAATGGAATTTTCTATTCTTTTCAATGGATTATGGATGCACACCCTTATCCTAAGTACAGTATTGTCTCGTTAGCTTCTCGGTTTGGTGCACACTAGGGCTGTAGCTGTGGACCGGGTACCCGAAACACACGGGTACCCGTGAGATACCCGGGACGAGAAAAATTCCCGGGTAGGCAAATAAAAAAAAAAGTAAGAAAATACGAAAAATATCTGTCGCGTGAAGTTTAGTATATATAGCGAACAATTATTTCTAGTTGAACTCATTGGTATTGAAGATGCATGAGGATAGTTAGCAGTGGGATAATGAAAATAATACTGTTCTTATCTGTTATCGCCGACCACGTCAAGTTTTTATTAGATTTGTCCTGAATCGGTCGATAGTGCAAAATTCCAATAGGTCATTATCGAATATCGAGGCTTTGCCGAACCGGAACTGTTGCCTCGCGCTGCAACACGTAGTATCGGCGACGATGTCCGAGGTTTTTTCACTTACCCCGAAGCGCTCGGGACGTTGGCGAAGAAGCCTACATATGTTATTTTTATTTTATATTACAAAGCACGTATACTGAGATTAGGGAATATGCAGAAAACACTAAATACATATACTTAATACGTAAATGTTAAAGAAAACTTATATTAAACTTATACTTACTATACTTAACAATTACTAATTATGGTATTTACGGACGTCATTTTTTCAATCACGGACACATAATTACAAAGTACACACGGATCATACAACGTCAAATACCACCTATAGCGTATCATACATGTCTATTTTTATATAAAAATACCAATAAATCAACATTTTCTGGAAGTAAGGAACTTCTTTTTGGATTAACAATATTTCCCGCCGCCGAAAATACGCGTTCGGAACTGCTGGACGTTGCAGGTACGCTTAAGTATTTCTTGGCTAATTCCGCCATTTTCGGAAATCTTTTTTGATGTGTTTTCCACCATGCTAATGGACACGAATGATGGTTAATTTGATATATTTCTAAATACATGTCAAATTCGGATGTAACATTTATGTTACGATTTTGATAGATAATAACTAATGGAGATGGAACAGGATCGGATGTGTTATTTTCATTTGCAGTAACATTGCTCAATATATTTTTTATATAATTGTGTACATTTGTTTTTATAGCGGCTGTTTCAAATGTTAACTCTTTACTGCGTGGATCAAGGAAAGATGCAATAGAGTGTACATTTTCCGAATCTGTCACCAACGCAAATTTATCTTTGAGGGATATGTGTAATGTATTTTTAAATTGTCGACTATGGTCACTCTCGGCATTGTTATTATTTAAATGATTATTTATTAATCCGTGCATAATCGGGAGAACTAAAGATATTGTAACTTTTTTGTCAGAACATAACTCTTTTGTAGCTAATTCAATTGGTTCTAAAATTTTAATAATTTCATCTAATGTAATCCAATCCTGCACTTGCATTTCCAATTTTAGCGCAATATTTAATGTTGTGACTTGCCTGTCACTTAAAACCGAAATAATTGCATCCCTATTAATTACTAAGCGGTCACACATATAATATGTTGAATTCCATCTTGTGGGACATGATTGTACAAGTTTCAGTTCTTGTAATTGTAATTGTTGTTGCTTATTTTGCAATGTGGTTGTGGCTACTGTTGAGTGTTTAAAATGTTGGACTATTTTAGCCCCCTTTTTAATCACTTCATCAAATCTAGGCACACTGTTCATCGCGTCCTTTATACACAACTGTAATGTATGAGCAGCGCAGGAAACACTATATTGCACATTTGGTAATAAATTTATCGCTGAACAAATGTTTGTGCATTGTCATGCACAACACCAATTATCTTACTCTCTATTTCCCAATCTTCTGTCACCAAGCAAAACAAATGTTGCAAATTTATCGCCGTATGACGATCGGCCATGGGGTGCGTTGCCAGCGTATAAGTTCGAAGCAGCCAATCTTTATTAATAAAATGAGCGGTTGTACCCACGTATGAGTCTTGCGCCCTCGACGACCACCCATCTACGGTTAATGACGCGTGTTGTGTAGAGGCCATTTCTGCGAGTACTTTTTTCCGTTTATCGTCGTACAATAATTGTAACCGCTTTGTGACGGTTGAGGACACGGGCAGCTGTATCCTGGTTCTAGGATTTTCATAAATTCCTCAAACCCTTTGCTGTTGCAGAATGATATGGGCATCATATTCATTGATATCATCCGGGAAAGCGCTTGGGTAATTTCTTCTTGCCTCCTCGCATTGCATTCTTCTACGGGTTTCCTCTTCTTTGTGGGATGTTCACCGGAAGTCGATGGTAGCTCGTCCCCAATTTGCAAACTGTCCGATGACGACGATAAGGAAGTCTCAGGGACAACATCACGGTGTTTGCACCGCAAATGCTTCACAATTGATGAAGTGTATCCTCCGTACGCCAATACAGCATAGCACAAACCACAAACAATTTTGTTGTCTTCTGACACAGTGCAGTACCTCCACACCCAACTTTTTCGTGGAGCCATAATTATGAGAAAGTGTTGTCGCGATGTTAAATGTAGCTACGTGGCTTCGTTTTCGACACTGGCGTTTGACTGACGGTTGACTGACTAGATACTCCCCAGGATTTTAACACTGAAAATCTTTAGCGAATTGCATTACAAGACGTGGGTGTGAAGACACCGATGAACATCTTTTGGGGCGTTTCTTTGATTTTGCAGACAGTGGAAGGGGGTGTGCAAGCAGGTAATGCAGGGACGTTGCACACATGCGTAATTTTGGAAAAGGGACCTTGAGTCGATGGTGTGCAAGGAGTCCCGTCCTTCTGCATTTACGACATGGCAATTAGCATTCAGAAGCACAAAAGGCCGAGTCCCCGAAGCTGTAGTTAGAAGTAGCAGTTTTCCATGATCATAAATGAATAAATTCAAGGTAATAAATTCACGGTTTTAGACATCAAAGAATGTCACGTCTGCATTGTAAATCCTGGCTCGGGTTACGAAGTTTAAGGTGTTACGCCACCCTAAGACGCTCGAAACTAGACGATTTGTTTTGTATGAGGTTGAAAATTATTTCTTTACTTCTTATGTGTAGAGCATGTATTAGTGTAAATACTGCACAAGAGTATTAAAAAATGGGCGAGGTATTTGTTGTCCCCTGAAACTTTTCTGCGAGGGCGGTGAATCAAATATCTCCAAAAGTATTTGACCGATTTATTTCAAACTTGGTACACATCATCTTAATGGTATTATCTGAAATGTGACATATCATTTTTTTATGCGATACCTCATTCGTATATAATGTTTTATATTTTTTACTTAACACGTCAAACTTAAAATATATGTTCTACACATAAGAAGTAAAGAAATAATTTTCAACCTCATAGTTACTGCAAAAGAATCGTCTAGTTTCGAGTGTCTCAGGGTGGCGTAACCCCTTAACACCAGAAAATATATATGGTGGTCCACTAATCTCGCACATCCTAAATAACTTCTAAATTATGCGTTGCCTAAAAAATGGTTACATACAAAACCTGTAAGGATTTGACAGCGGATATCGTATGTTTCTTTTTGTAGACGGAAGGGATTTGAAAATTTGAATAGTTATATGTTAAATACGCCAATCGATTCCTTATGTTTTCCCGATTAAAATAGCACTAAGAACGGACCACTTATACACAAGCAATACAATCCATAAAAAGAATAGGCATTTTTTTACCACGCTTTCTTATTTTAGTCAGCAGTGAAAGGGTTAGCTAAACACAAAATTGTGGTGGCGGATGGTTTTTGTTTCATTTATTCAGACTTTGTCCAATTTCAATGGTTGAAGTGAAAATGACAGTGTGGAAATAAGAATGAGCAATTAGAAATTGTGATCGAATTTGGTGACATAAGTGAGGGAGAGGGGGTAAAACGAATATGCGTGCGACGCGGATGCGAAACAGCGAAGCGGATCGCTAACGGGAGCAGGCGGACAGTCTTAATCAGGTATTCGAAGGATCAATCAGACTTTCAGATTGTATCTTGTTATCCTTTAATAAATTTAAAGTATTTAGTAAATTTAGTTCGTCACAGAATTGGCCGTCAAACGTTTTCTTTCGTTCACTATTGTAATTTTCTCTACGTGCGTAACAGTAATTTTCTTGGATTACCAGCTAGAGCGCCCCAACTGCACATCTGCATGGTAGACCTCCATTCGTAACGTACATACCTCCAAAAAATCATAAACCCTTGAAATCATAAACAACCTACAGGTCATTCCTGTTCGCGACTTTTCCGGCATTCACTCTTTCTTCTTACCACTTCTCTTTATTTGATTCTTGAACCCCTCTAACATTCCCATCTAATTTGATGTATATGTAATCCTTTCCTTGCTCACTAAAATAAGAGAGTGTGATAAAAATGTCTACTCTTCTTATGATTGTATTGCTGATGTAAATGTAGTCCGATTTGCATGAAATTTTGTATCATTTTAATCGGGAGAACGCCAGGATTCCATTGGTTTCACTTTCATATCGATACGATGAACAATAAAGAACTTCTTAATGTACTGTAATGAATATTTTACCCTCGACTACGGGGGGCCGACCCCGATTTGCTGCGGTCGGTCGAGGATTCATACCTGATTCAGAAATAAAATAATTATTTATTCTTTATCGTATCGATATGAGAGTGACGCCGTTGGATTCTTTATGTTTTTCCGATGAAAATCATAACAAACTTCATGTAAATCGGACTATTTTCAACGAAGTGAATTTGAAATTATGCAAAACACTAGTACATGGAATTTTCTTCATTATGGTCCAAATTACGTCGGTCTTGGTCTTATTTTCATCGGAGAAACATAATGTATCGATTGGCGTCGTTTTCGCAAAGATCTGATGAGAAATTCGGAACTGGAGAATTCTCACTTCTTAATGGGTATTCCTCTATCCCCGGGGGGTCGAAGCCTTCGACCAGAAGGCCACGACGCTCAGTGTGGCTTCAATTATGGAACGGTACTCTATGAGATCTCGGGTGTCTCGAGTATCTCGGGCAGTTTACCTGGGTAGCGCCTACCCGGGAATTTTTTTTCTTCCCGGGTATCTCACGGGTACCCGGGTACCCGATCGCCCGGGAATCAACAGCTCTAGTGCACACGATGTGAGCTTTTCGCTATCCCCACCACTTCTGTCTCACTCTTGTCCGGCGAAGCCGAGAGCGAGATGGAACGAGAGCCACTGAAAGCAAGCGAGAACGGCACGAGACAGACGACGCGTTGATGTTTTGTCTCGCTCCGTCTTTCGGACGCCTGACACTCCGTCCTTTGCGTGCGCGACGGTTGCAAGCACTTACGGTGAGCACGGGGACCGCTTCGCAAAATCTTGACACAAAGCGTTCTGTCTCGCTCCCGCCTTCGGCCAGAAAGAAGCGAGAAAGGAACACTCGGAATTAGGGCTCTGTTCACGCTGACGGCTCAACGCCGCGCACAATGGGGTAGGAGACCCTGAAAGTCGGTGAAAAATCGAAACACAAAAGAATGTTTACACGTCTCATTTTTTATCCCTGGTATAGTTGAAATATGTGCGCATAATAAAACGTATATTCACAGCTTATTACAACTCTTCCGTGCTTACCCGAGTCGGTCAAAAACAGTTAGCTGGAGGATCTCCATTACATGTTTATTCCAAGTGATTTATTAAACGATTTTGTGGAGCTATTTTTTGTGTTTTCTGTGTTTTAAACTTCTGGTTTGCGATGAAGACGACAATTTCAGGTGTTTACTAAATTACTTTTTGTTGTTATACGTTTGCGGCAAGCAATAATACCTTCATAAAGTTTAATTAAAAATTGCCTCGTATAACCTTAATTACCATAGCTGATCTACAAAAACAATTAAACATTTAGTTAACTTCCAGGTCGGATCAAGCATTGTTGTTTGCACAGTTATCATCTCTGATTATCAAAGAACTGAAATTAACTTTCGGATTCTGCTCATTTCTGCCCCAAACACTAAAATTTCAATTTATTCAAAAAGGTTTCCAGTTCATGAAAATAATTTCTTTTTCCAAACACTGTTAATTGAAATATTTATATCTGTTGTTATTTTCAGATGTGATTCCTAATGCTATTGTTGTAATGAGACAAGAACTTTTTAATATCTTAACAAATTCCCCAAATCGAAAAGTAGGTGATCAATTTCGTTTCATAAGAGAGGAAATTAGAAAACGGGATATTGGATCCGGCATTTTGTTTTTTTGCCACTTTTACTTCAGATTCGTACTCAGCAGCCTCGAAAACTCTAGTGAGCCGCTAACGAGACAATACTGTATACTGCACTTAGAACCATATTTCAATCGCAATTTTGGAAGTCACAATGATCTATTAAAGTGGGTCGAGTAAGCTGGTTCGTACCATTTCACAGCTCGACCATCGGTTGGGTGTGACGGTGTTGTGCCCAGAAAACGCCCAAGCACATGTGTCAGATATATCCGCATAAAAAAACTTCAAAAAAGTAAAAAACTACGCCAAGTACATGAAAAATCAAAAAAATCACAAAAAAATAGAAGATAATAATAAAAATCACAAAAATATAGAAGATAATAATAATTACAATATTAAAAAAAGATGTGAAATCAAATTGAGCTGCCAGTACATAAAGATGCTTTCCAACTGCGCTTTAGATGACACAGCTACATATGCACAGCTAAAATTCCATTACTCATAATGGCTATTTATACAAAGAAAAAATGTATTAAATAATAATATGCAGATATATTTTTATACAAATAAATATTTTAATACGAATAAATATTTGATTCAATATACTTGGCGCTGCGCAACCGAAAAAATGTTAATTGCCTTAGTATTAATAATTTACAACACCTCCATTACAATATAAAATACATATACATACACATATTAGAAATGCAGTCAGATTTATTCTACATATATTTAATTCTAATACCATGCGTAGCATATGCACACGCACACACACACGTACAAGAAAGAAAGAAAAGGATTAATGCAATTTATTACATATTTATTGAGTTTAGCAACACCAATTCGGGGCGCAGCGCCAAGTATTTTGAATAAAATATTTATTCGTATTAAAATATTTATTTGTATAAAAATATATCTGCATATTATTATTTAATACATTTTTTCTTTGTATAAATAGCCATTATGAGTAATGGAATTTTAGCTGTGCATATGTAGCTGTGTCATCTAAAGCGCAGTTGGAAAGCATCTTTATGTACTGGCAGCTCAATTTGATTTCACATCTTTTTTTAATATTGTAATTATTATTATCTTCTATATTTTTGTGATTTTTATTATTATCTTCTATTTTTTTGTGATTTTTTTGATTTTTCATGTACTTGGCGTAGTTTTTTACTTTTTTGAAGTTTTTTTATGCGGATCTCACTTCTTTTTACAAAGACAATTTGCATAGGGACTGACTTTATATATGTTGAGGTTATGTAACTTCTCAATAATAATCACAGTTATTACAAAAGAAAGAATACCTTTAATGTAGCTTAATACTGGCGAATAACATAAAACAATAGTTATAAAGATAACTAAGGGAACTTTAATGATTATGTTAAAGACTAATATAATTATTATAGTTGAACATAAAAGTCGCGTGGTTACTCGGTCACCGGCACGAATGGAAGTGAGCTTCGCCGGATGGCCACCTGTGTCGCAGGTACAAAAGGTTCTCGCATGTTCTAACAGGAAACCGATATCCGGAAGCTCCGAATATTCCCAACACTCCCACTCATTCGGTGCTTCTAAGAATACTTAACTTATCTCTAAGTAAACGGTAATGTGGACCTGGCAAGGGTTTTGTAAATATGTCTGCTATTTGCTCTTTTGATTCCACATATTCCACGACAATGTCACCGCGTTCAGCGAGTTCTCTAACAAAATGAAATCGCACGTCAATATGCTTAGTTTTGCCGTGATGCTCAGGATTTTTCGAGAGTCTAATTGCAGATTGATTATCAACATATATTTTTACTGCCTTGCGCTTACGAGGACCTTTTAATTCTTCCAGCATGTTCCTAAGCCATATTGCATCTTTTGTGCCCATTGCCAATGCCACATACTCCGCTTCGGTAGTCGAGAGCGTAACCATGCGTTGACGCTGACTCGACCAACTAATTGGACCATTGTTTAACATAAAAACTGATCCACTCACAGATTTCCTAGTACGCACACATCCAGCATAATCCGCGTCAGTAAATCCAATTAATTCTAAGTCGCTCCCACTGTTTCCATAGACGATGCTGTGGTCAATAGTCCCCTTTAGGTAACGCATTATTCTTTTGACAGCTAAACAATGCTCTTTCCCGAAATTGGTTAAGTACTGGCTAACCTGATTAACTGCGTATTCAATATCTGGTCGGCTAACTCTAGCCACGAAAAGTAGCGAACCCACAGCCTCGCGATATGGAAACCTTGGTAACTCTTCTTCGCATGACGTAGTCTCTTTTGTGCTTAAGTGTATGTTCGGTTCCATGGGTGTCGCAACTGGAATCGAGTCCTGCATACAAAATCGCTCCAGTATTTTCTGTATGTAAGTATGTTGATTCACCCTAATCTCCTTCCTTTGTTTGTCTCGATATATCTCGCATCCAATGAAACGTCTAACAGGAACAACTGTGATTTCGAAATGTCTTCTAAATTCGCCCATGATTCGATCTAATGTTTCAATTGAATTAGACATGAGAAGCCCATCGTCAACATACAGGGCTAAGAAGGTTATGGAACCTCCTATATTCGTTCTAAAGATACAGGGATCACATTTATTTGGCTGGAAATCAAACTGCTTCAAAACATTAGTAAATTTGACATTCCAACACCTAGATGCCTGCTTTAAGCCGTAGAGACTTTTCTTTAATTTACAAACAGCATGAGGATTTTTTTTTATCTACAAAACCAGGAGGTTGAATCATGTAGACCTCCTCGTTTAATTGTCCATACAAAAATGCTGTCTTTACGTCGAACTGCATAATTTCAAAATCCTCTCTCGCAGCAATTGCGAGTAATAACCTAATTGACTCATAGCGGGCAACTGGTGCGAAGGTTTCAAAATAATTAATACCTTTTATCTGATTATATCCCTTAGCAACTAACCTGGCTTTTAATCTATTAATATTTCCGTTCGGATTAGCTTTAATTGTATAAACCCACTTACAGTTTATCACTTCATTATTTCTGGGCGGGTCCACCAGTGACCACGTATCATTTGTCGTTAATGCAGTCATTTCTTCAACCATGGCTGCTTTCCATGCATCTGCATCCTCGCATGTTGTGGCCTCTTTATAGGAAGTGGGCACGTTCTCCGCCATCAGAGCAACGTAATAATCGGGTGCCCGTAGTGATCCTCTGTCCCTCAAATTCCTTATGGGAGTTTCCTCCGATCCCTCTACATTTTCGATTTCTTGATTCGCTTCATCTTCTTGACAGTCTTCATGATTGTCGTTTTCTGGTATCTCTTCTCTATTTGACAGTAACGTCCCTTTCTTATTCTCGCATGAGACATCTTTCACAATAAATTTTTCTGATATCTTCTGGTTATTCTCTGAGTTAACCTCACTCTCATCAAATGTAACATTACAGCTTATATGGATCCGACGAGAAGTTTTGTCCCAAAGACGATAGTTTCTTGATTCTCCATCGTATCCTACCATTATCATTTTTTGGCTCTTTGAGTCCAGCTTCTTCCTTTTTTCTTTTGCAATGTTCATATAGGCAGTACAACCAAAAGTGCGTAAGTAGCAAACCTCTGGTTCTTGCTTATACCATAACTCGTAGGCAGTCTTTTGTGTTGTCTCTGTTTGACTAGATATGACCCTATTTAGGACATATGTCGCTGTGCCTACAGCTTCTGCCCACAGTTCTTTGGCTACATTTTTGGCAATTAACATAGTTCGAGCACTCTCAACGATTGTTCGAATCTCTCTTTCTGCTCGACCATTTTGCTGATGCACATACGGTGTCGACAGTTCATGAATGATTCCTTTTTCTTGCAGAAACCTGTGAAACTGACTTGAGAGATACTCTTTTCCATTATCTGTGTGCAACACCTTGATACTGTTTCCAGTTTGTCTTTTTACTAATGCTGGGGATTCTGTGGTCATTGGTCCACATACGTCTGAGTGAATCACTTCACCTGATTGACATGGTCTTTCCTTCCTGACCGTTGGATGCGATACCTGCACCTGTTTGCCTAAGGTGCATGCTTCGCAGAAGAATTCATCCTTCTTTGTGATCTCCAATCCCTCAGTAGCGCCAAATTTTTTCGTTTGTTTGATGCGGTTTATATTAATATGACCTAACCTATTATGCCACAGCTGTAATGAGTTTTCTTGGGCCATATTACACTGAATAGTTTCACAATTTCTAAAAAGCATTTTAAACAGCTTCCCATGGCGGACACCTTCTGCAGAGATAGTTCCATCTTTATTATGTATGAAGCATTTATCCTTATAACAGTGAAAGGATAATCCTTTATCATTAACGGCTCCTATTGAAAAGAGGTTTCTTTTCAACTCTGGCACTAGCAGTACATTTGTTAGCTGCCTATTTTGCCATTTTCCATTTGTAAAGGCTTGAACATTGACATTGCCTATACCTTTTACTTGTAATACCTTGTCACTGGCCACTTTCACCACATCCATTTGATGCGTCTGATTTATTTCTGAGAACAAGTTTTGATTGTGAGTCATGTGCATACTGGCACCGGAGTCAGCAATCCAAATACTTCCATCTGCGTCTTCTGTTCTCGTGTAAAATACTGATATATTACATTCATATGCAGTTACATCTTCACTTTCTTTCTTTTCTTGCTTTTGTTTGTCTGCTTTCCGCTTCCTGCATTCACGATACCAATGTCCAACTTTGTGACAATAATTGCAAGGGCGTACTTTCTTCAACTCTTCCACCTTATTTGGCACATCTTTCTTGGAGCTTGGTGTTTTACCACCTGCATTCGTCTTGTCTTTAAATCTATTTTGCCAGAATTTTGCTTGGAGAGCCAACGATGTCGTCGCATCATCTGCCTTTACTAACCTTCTCTCTTCTCGAATGAGTCGAGATATTAATGTCTCCTTTTTTTTTTCATCCTTCGGCGTACACTCCCACGCCATTGTGAATGCCGAATATTTAGGAGGTAAGCAAATCAATAATTTCGACATTATTGCAAGGTCAGAAGGTTTGTCCCCAGCATCGCTCAACTTCTTACAAATTGTTTCTAGTTCTTCAACTTTGGTGGATATCGTTGAACTTTCCTCAATCCTAAAATCATAGAATTGCTGCCAACACTGATGCTTTGCATCTTCATTAGTTTCACCATATAACGTGTGCAATTTTTCCCAGATGCCTTTTGCTGTTGAACAATTTATCAGATTCACGTGAAGCGATTTTTCAACCGAGCTTAACAACATTACCACAGCTTTTGACTGCTTGGACTTCCATTCCTTGGATTCCTTTTCTGTTACGGGCTTTTTGTCGGATCCTAATACATATTCCATCAAGTCTTGAGAATCAAGTAGAAAAGACACACCGTATTTCCATACTGTGAAGTTCGTACCATCAAACTTCGTAAGATTAAATGTTTCCTTGTCTGCCATCTCTTCTTAGGAATCAGATTCGACCGTACCGACTTTTTTTAGAATCTCACAATCAATTTTATTATAACTTCGACTTTTCGACCACGTGTTCTGGGCGGCCTGGGCCCATAACCTGTTGAGGTTATGTAACTTCTCAATAATAATCACAGTTATTACAAAAGAAAGAATACCTTTAATGTAGCTTAATACTGGCGAATAACATAAAACAATAGTTATAAAGATAACTAAGGGAACTTTAATGATTATGTTAAAGACTAATATAATTATTATAGTTGAACATAAAAGTCGCGTGGTTACTCGGTCACCGGCACGAATGGAAGTGAGCTTCGCCGGATGGCCACCTGTGTCGCAGGTACAAAAGGTTCTCGCATGTTCTAACAGGAAACCGATATCCGGAAGCTCCGAATATTCCCAACAATATAATTTTTAATATTATAAATTACAAATTATCACGCGACAGAATTATTACATTTTCTATAAAATTCTGTACAATCGTTACAAGAATCGGTTCTGTAACCGCTTTGGAACTTATATTGAACCTAAAAAATAAAAATTATTGAATCGGTTCTGTAACCGGTTGGAACTTATATAGAACCTAAAAAATAAAAGTTATAGAGCTATATAGGAACCGTAACTAATACTTACATAGTCTGATATTTAGGTTCTTTATAACGGTTATTCAGAATAATGGTTCTTCATAACTCTTTCATGAACCTAAATCTTTATAATAACGGTTTCAAGCCCTGCTCAACAGTGAAATATAAAAATATATAAGGGTATAAGGGTAAAGGGTGTAAGGGTAAAGGGTGTAAGGGTAAAGGGTGTAAGGGTAAAGGGTGTATGGGTAAAGGGTGTAAGGGTAAAGGGTGTAAGGGTAAAGGGTGTAAGGGTAAAGGGTGTAAGGGTAAAGGGTGTAAGGGTAAAGGGTGTAAGGGTAAAGGGTGTAAGGGTAAAGGGTGTAAGGGTAAAGGGTGTAAGGGTAAAGGGTGTAAGGGTAAAGGGTGTAAGGGTAAAGGGTGTAAGGGTAAAGGGTGTAAGGGTAAAGGGTGTAAGGGTAAAGGGTGTAAGGGTAAAGGGTGTAAGGGTAAAGGGTGTAAGGGTAAAGGGTGTAAGGGTAAAGGGTGTAAGGGTAAAGGGTGTAAGGGTAAAGGGTGTAAGGGTAAAGGGTGTAAGGGTAAAGGGTGTAAGGGTAAAGGGTGTAAGGGTAAAGGGTGTAAGGGTAAAGGGTGTAAGGGTAAAGGGTGTAAGGGTAAAGGGTGTAAGGGTAAAGGGTGTAAGGGTAAAGGGTGTAAGGGTAAAGGGTGTAAGGGTAAAGGGTGTAAGGGTAAAGGGTGTAAGGGTAAAGGGTGTAAGGGTAAAGGGTGTAAGGGTAAAGGGTGTAAGGGTAAAGGGTGTAAGGGTAAAGGGTGTAAGGGTAAAGGGTGTAAGGGTAAAGGGTGTAAGGGTAAAGGGTGTAAGGGTAAAGGGTGTAAGGGTAAAGGGTGTAAGGGTAAAGGGTGTAAGGGTAAAGGGTGTAAGGGTAAAGGGTGTAAGGGTAAAGGGTGTAAGGGTAAAGGGTGTAAGGGTAAAGGGTGTAAGGGTAAAGGGTGTAAGGGTAAAGGGTGTAAGGGTAAAGGGTGTAAGGGTAAAGGGTGTAAGGGTAAAGGGTGTAAGGGTAAAGGGTGTAAGGGTAAAGGGTGTAAGGGTAAAGGGTGTAAGGGTAAAGGGTGTAAGGGTAAAGGGTGTAAGGGTAAAGGGTGTAAGGGTAAAGGGTGTAAGGGTAAAGGGTGTAAGGGTAAAGGGTGTAAGGGTAAAGGGTGTAAGGGTAAAGGGTGTAAGGGTAAAGGGTGTAAGGGTAAAGGGTGTAAGGGTAAAGGGTGTAAGGGTAAAGGGTGTAAGGGTAAAGGGTGTAAGGGTAAAGGGTGTAAGGGTAAAGGGTGTAAGGGTAAAGGGTGTAAGGGTAAAGGGTGTAAGGGTAAAGGGTGTAAGGGTAAAGGGTGTAAGGGTAAAGGGTGTAAGGGTAAAGGGTGTAAGGGTAAAGGGTGTAAGGGTAAAGGGTGTAAGGGTAAAGGGTGTAAGGGTAAAGGGTGTAAGGGTAAAGGGTGTAAGGGTAAAGGGTGTAAGGGTAAAGGGTGTAAGGGTAAAGGGTGTAAGGGTAAAGGGTGTAAGGGTAAAGGGTGTAAGGGTAAAGGGTGTAAGGGTAAAGGGTGTAAGGGTAAAGGGTGTAAGGGTAAAGGGTGTAAGGGTAAAGGGTGTAAGGGTAAAGGGTGTAAGGGTAAAGGGTGTAAGGGTAAAGGGTGTAAGGGTAAAGGGTGTAAGGGTAAAGGGTGTAAGGGTAAAGGGTGTAAGGGTAAAGGGTGTAAGGGTAAAGGGTGTAAGGGTAAAGGGTGTAAGGGTAAAGGGTGTAAGGGTAAAGGGTGTAAGGGTAAAGGGTGTAAGGGTAAAGGGTGTAAGGGTAAAGGGTGTAAGGGTAAAGGGTGTAAGGGTAAAGGGTGTAAGGGTAAAGGGTGTAAGGGTAAAGGGTGTAAGGGTAAAGGGTGTAAGGGTAAAGGGTGTAAGGGTAAAGGGTGTAAGGGTAAAGGGTGTAAGGGTAAAGGGTGTAAGGGTAAAGGGTGTAAGGGTAAAGGGTGTAAGGGTAAAGGGTGTAAGGGTAAAGGGTGTAAGGGTAAAGGGTGTAAGGGTAAAGGGTGTAAGGGTAAAGGGTGTAAGGGTAAAGGGTGTAAGGGTAAAGGGTGTAAGGGTAAAGGGTGTAAGGGTAAAGGGTGTAAGGGTAAAGGGTGTAAGGGTAAAGGGTGTAAGGGTAAAGGGTGTAAGGGTAAAGGGTGTAAGGGTAAAGGGTGTAAGGGTAAAGGGTGTAAGGGTAAAGGGTGTAAGGGTAAAGGGTGTAAGGGTAAAGGGTGTAAGGGTAAAGGGTGTAAGGGTAAAGGGTGTAAGGGTAAAGGGTGTAAGGGTAAAGGGTGTAAGGGTAAAGGGTGTAAGGGTAAAGGGTGTAAGGGTAAAGGGTGTAAGGGTAAAGGGTGTAAGGGTAAAGGGTGTAAGGGTAAAGGGTGTAAGGGTAAAGGGTGTAAGGGTAAAGGGTGTAAGGGTAAAGGGTGTAAGGGTAAAGGGTGTAAGGGTAAAGGGTGTAAGGGTAAAGGGTGTAAGGGTAAAGGGTGTAAGGGTAAAGGGTGTAAGGGTAAAGGGTGTAAGGGTAAAGGGTGTAAGGGTAAAGGGTGTAAGGGTAAAGGGTGTAAGGGTAAAGGGTGTAAGGGTAAAGGGTGTAAGGGTAAAGGGTGTAAGGGTAAAGGGTGTAAGGGTAAAGGGTGTAAGGGTAAAGGGTGTAAGGGTAAAGGGTGTAAGGGTAAAGGGTGTAAGGGTAAAGGGTGTAAGGGTAAAGGGTGTAAGGGTAAAGGGTGTAAGGGTAAAGGGTGTAAGGGTAAAGGGTGTAAGGGTAAAGGGTGTAAGGGTAAAGGGTGTAAGGGTAAAGGGTGTAAGGGTAAAGGGTGTAAGGGTAAAGGGTGTAAGGGTAAAGGGTGTAAGGGTAAAGGGTGTAAGGGTAAAGGGTGTAAGGGTAAAGGGTGTAAGGGTAAAGGGTGTAAGGGTAAAGGGTGTAAGGGTAAAGGGTGTAAGGGTAAAGGGTGTAAGGGTAAAGGGTGTAAGGGTAAAGGGTGTAAGGGTAAAGGGTGTAAGGGTAAAGGGTGTAAGGGTAAAGGGTGTAAGGGTAAAGGGTGTAAGGGTAAAGGGTGTAAGGGTAAAGGGTGTAAGGGTAAAGGGTGTAAGGGTAAAGGGTGTAAGGGTAAAGGGTGTAAGGGTAAAGGGTGTAAGGGTAAAGGGTGTAAGGGTAAAGGGTGTAAGGGTAAAGGGTGTAAGGGTAAAGGGTGTAAGGGTAAAGGGTGTAAGGGTAAAGGGTGTAAGGGTAAAGGGTGTAAGGGTAAAGGGTGTAAGGGTAAAGGGTGTAAGGGTAAAGGGTGTAAGGGTAAAGGGTGTAAGGGTAAAGGGTGTAAGGGTAAAGGGTGTAAGGGTAAAGGGTGTAAGGGTAAAGGGTGTAAGGGTAAAGGGTGTAAGGGTAAAGGGTGTAAGGGTAAAGGGTGTAAGGGTAAAGGGTGTAAGGGTAAAGGGTGTAAGGGTAAAGGGTGTAAGGGTAAAGGGTGTAAGGGTAAAGGGTGTAAGGGTAAAGGGTGTAAGGGTAAAGGGTGTAAGGGTAAAGGGTGTAAGGGTAAAGGGTGTAAGGGTAAAGGGTGTAAGGGTAAAGGGTGTAAGGGTAAAGGGTGTAAGGGTAAAGGGTGTAAGGGTAAAGGGTGTAAGGGTAAAGGGTGTAAGGGTAAAGGGTGTAAGGGTAAAGGGTGTAAGGGTAAAGGGTGTAAGGGTAAAGGGTGTAAGGGTAAAGGGTGTAAGGGTAAAGGGTGTAAGGGTAAAGGGTGTAAGGGTAAAGGGTGTAAGGGTAAAGGGTGTAAGGGTAAAGGGTGTAAGGGTAAAGGGTGTAAGGGTAAAGGGTGTAAGGGTAAAGGGTGTAAGGGTAAAGGGTGTAAGGGTAAAGGGTGTAAGGGTAAAGGGTGTAAGGGTAAAGGGTGTAAGGGTAAAGGGTGTAAGGGTAAAGGGTGTAAGGGTAAAGGGTGTAAGGGTAAAGGGTGTAAGGGTAAAGGGTGTAAGGGTAAAGGGTGTAAGGGTAAAGGGTGTAAGGGTAAAGGGTGTAAGGGTAAAGGGTGTAAGGGTAAAGGGTGTAAGGGTAAAGGGTGTAAGGGTAAAGGGTGTAAGGGTAAAGGGTGTAAGGGTAAAGGGTGTAAGGGTAAAGGGTGTAAGGGTAAAGGGTGTAAGGGTAAAGGGTGTAAGGGTAAAGGGTGTAAGGGTAAAGGGTGTAAGGGTAAAGGGTGTAAGGGTAAAGGGTGTAAGGGTAAAGGGTGTAAGGGTAAAGGGTGTAAGGGTAAAGGGTGTAAGGGTAAAGGGTGTAAGGGTAAAGGGTGTAAGGGTAAAGGGTGTAAGGGTAAAGGGTGTAAGGGTAAAGGGTGTAAGGGTAAAGGGTGTAAGGGTAAAGGGTGTAAGGGTAAAGGGTGTAAGGGTAAAGGGTGTAAGGGTAAAGGGTGTAAGGGTAAAGGGTGTAAGGGTAAAGGGTGTAAGGGTAAAGGGTGTAAGGGTAAAGGGTGTAAGGGTAAAGGGTGTAAGGGTAAAGGGTGTAAGGGTAAAGGGTGTAAGGGTAAAGGGTGTAAGGGTAAAGGGTGTAAGGGTAAAGGGTGTAAGGGTAAAGGGTGTAAGGGTAAAGGGTGTAAGGGTAAAGGGTGTAAGGGTAAAGGGTGTAAGGGTAAAGGGTGTAAGGGTAAAGGGTGTAAGGGTAAAGGGTGTAAGGGTAAAGGGTGTAAGGGTAAAGGGTGTAAGGGTAAAGGGTGTAAGGGTAAAGGGTGTAAGGGTAAAGGGTGTAAGGGTAAAGGGTGTAAGGGTAAAGGGTGTAAGGGTAAAGGGTGTAAGGGTAAAGGGTGTAAGGGTAAAGGGTGTAAGGGTAAAGGGTGTAAGGGTAAAGGGTGTAAGGGTAAAGGGTGTAAGGGTAAAGGGTGTAAGGGTAAAGGGTGTAAGGGTAAAGGGTGTAAGGGTAAAGGGTGTAAGGGTAAAGGGTGTAAGGGTAAAGGGTGTAAGGGTAAAGGGTGTAAGGGTAAAGGGTGTAAGGGTAAAGGGTGTAAGGGTGTAAGGGTAAAGGGTGTAAGGGTAAAGGGTGTAAGGGTAAAGGGTATAAGGGTATATACTCTGCGGAATGATCTCGAGAGTCGACGAACGAAACATGTGTGCGAAACTGATAGGTGTGTGTGTGTGTAACGCGTAGTATACGTATTTGGTTGACGAAACTTATTTGGTTGACGAAATTTTCGACTGGAGAAGAAAAATTTTTCTTACCATTTCTGACATTTCCATGAGACGATATTACGATATCTCTAGCATGCGTGGACCGATTTTATTGATATTGGTCTTATTCGAAAGCTGATATGCGGTTTACATAAGAAAAATGCCTTTAAATTTAGAAAATATTGCAGGCGTAATAAGATATAATGAAAATAAGTGTCAGAATGCCTCCGCGACGAGTAAAGATACACGGTAGCGGCAGGGACAGTTCGATCGACATATACAGGGTGTTTTTTTTTTTTTCATGTACTTGGCGTCGTGACGCTACCGCGTCTCTAGATTATACATATTATATTACGTTACGAAACGTCTCGAAGACAGTCGCTAGCGACCGATTCTACAATATCAGCAATATGCGAACGCATCGCTGCGACCGGGCATAGTAACGCGTACACGCCCAAGAAGGATATAAAACCAATGCGATTCCACAAATGGACGGATTCTAGACTTGACGCTCGACCTGTTAACACGGCTAAAACTTTTGTAAACCTCAGTCTAGTTTTAATTAAAGTTTGAATAAAGACTTAGTCTCTGAAATTAACCAAACTTGGTGTAGCTCACCCAGTAGATTCCAATCTTTTGTTCACTCCCGAACCTTTTTTTTTTTTTGAGGAGGGGGAAAATGCTTGATGCATACCCCGCCATGACTGACGGGGTTATGTGGGAGTCCCAGCCAAATAGGCGGAATACCCACTAAAAACCCCCTCCAGGTGTACCACCTCATGTGTGCCCAAGAGGGGAGCGGCGAACATCTTGGTATTACTTGCTCCCTCCCCCTCCAGTACCCGGAGGCACCCACCTTACCACCATCGTGGTCTGCCACAACATGGAACACTCACACATCGAAATAAATACGCGACATTCAGCCTGTATAACACTGACGGTTAAATACGCGGGGGCGCCACCTCTTCACTCATTCGTAACGGTTAAATACGCGGAGACCCATACCACATATATAATACATAACACATAAGGTTAACCCGCCGGCGGGCGCGCCTGAAAGTTTTACACGAGCGGGCGCGTTGTGTACTCCGTACACAGTGGTTTCTTTTCGCTGAAACACCGTTTTACCGTGAGGTATTGTACCCAGCACCCCTATGTATCCTTTCAGCGGACATTTCTGCATAATGCTACATACTTGTTAGGTTCAAATTCGGTTTGAAAGTGTCTTTTATTGAATGAAAACAAAAATATGCCGCGTATCCTGCCGGTGAGCGTGCCGTGTACTCAGAAGTTTCTCCGGTATACGCCTCCAATGGCTTTGGTTTGTGGATATGTTTTAGAGAACAGAAAAATAATATATGCGTGTTTTTTATTTTGGTCTGTTTGCATCTTTAGGGGGTGAAACCACCCCTAAAAAGGTTTCAGGAGTTCGTCTCCGATTGTTCTGGTATTTTTATATGTTTTAGAGAACAGAAAAATAAGATATACGTGTTTTTTTATTTTGGCCTGTTTGCATCTTTAGGGGGTGCAACCACCCCTCAAATTTCGTAAAAATTTAAAAACCAGAACAATCGGAGACGAACTCCTGGAAACATTTTAGTGGAGGTTTCACCCCCTAAAGATGCAAACAGGCCAAAATAAAAAAACATGTATATCTTATTGTTCTGTTCTCTAAAACATATCCAAAAACCAGAACAATCGGAGACGAACTCCTGAAAACATTTTAGGGGTAGTTTCACCGTCTAAAGATGCATACAGGCACAAATAAAAAAACACATCTTATTTTTCTGTTCTCTAAAACATATCCAAAAACCAGAACAATCGGAGACGAACTCCTGAAAACCTTTTAGGGGCAGTTTCACCCCCTACAAATGCAAACAGGCCCAAATAAAAAAACACGTATATCTTATTTTTCTGTTCTCTAAAACATATCCAAAACTCAAAGCAATTGGTGGCGTACACCTGGGAAACTTGTGAGTACACGGGTGCGCTCGCCGGTAGGATACGCGACATATTTTCGTTTTCATTCAATAAGAGACACTTTCAACCCGAATTTGAACCTGAAAAGTACGTAGCATTATGCAGAAATGTCCGTTGGAAGAATACATAGGGGTGCTGGGTACAATACATTATGATAACACGGTTTTTTCGTCCAAACACTGAACTCCGTGTACTGAGTACACGCGCGCGCCTGCCGGCGGGTTAAATACGCGAGGGGGACTCCACCTATCAGTATACACATCTCGTCATAAAAAACGGTTAGTTTACGCGGGTAAAATCAAATACCTATCAGCAGGTAAGTCCACCTATAAATCCCGGCAGCCTATGTACCTGACTGGCTGAGGTCGTCTCCTTTCTGCCCAATGACCGTCCTCCGCTTGTTCGGTCTGTGAGTAGGTGCTGCAGTACCCCTACCTCCACCCGGGGAGGGGGCACGGGGTGGCACCGACGGGTTCACCTTCCTCTTCCTGGCCCGCCTTCTTCGGTCCAAGGCCCTCCTTTCGGCCGCATCTCTATTCGCTCTCACGCGCTCCGCCCGGGCCTCTTTCTCTTTCTCGACTTCTTTGTGTGGTATATCTGTATTACCGACAAGACAACGACCGTTCACATATATACATAGCCAGCCTTGTAGCTGTGTATATACTCCGAGCGCGGTACGAAGTAGTCTGGCTTAGGCCGTGAAATAAACAAGACATTCCTTTCCAATGCTGTGTCAATCATTCGTCTCCCTCGGACACCACAGTGGCGACGAGGATAAATCATCGGTAATGGCAGTATAAAATTAATGTCGGGCAACAAAGAAGAGTACGATAAAAGTGCTGTGAAAACTAGCTGGATCTACAAGCTAACAAAAGGGGAAGTGATCACGGAACTATTAAAGTTAGTGGATGGCAATAACCAAAATGAGAGCATAGATGTTCTACGAAAGCAATTGGCAACAACGTGGAAAGCAAAGAATCAGCGAGAGCTATTGGACGACGGAGATGATAGCCTGAACAACAGTATTAAGTCTAGTATTAAGAAGAAAGATGAGTTCGACGGAGAAAATTCATGTGCAGTTCAAACTGGGTGACGATGACTGGGAAATATTCATAGAACGATTGGAGTTCTACTTTGACGCGGCGGATGTAGAGGACGATAAAAGGCGATCGGTGTTACTGACGAAAGTGGATGTAGAAACATACAATCTTCTGCGGAATTTAGCAGCGCCTAAGAAGTTGAAAGAAATGACATATGAGGCAGTGATTAAAACATTGAGTGATCATCTTGCCCCGCAGCCGTCGGAAGTTGCCGAACGAGCGAAATTCGCCAGACTCAAGCAGAGCACGGGAAAGAAAATTGCGGAATTTGTCGCGGAGCTCAAACTGGCCGCACGGCACTGTAAATTCGCAGATAACCAAGAAAGACTTCGAGATCAGTTTATTGCTGGAGTACGGGATACAACAACGAGAGTCGAGCTATTCAGAGCAAAAAATTGACTTTCGAGTCAGCAATAAATCTAGCGGCGGAGATTGAAACAGCACAGGAGAACGCAGAGACGAACGCACCGCCGAATTCATTGAATGAGACAACGGCGGAAATAAATAAACTCAGAGTATCGCAACAAGCTTACAAAGGCCGACGAACTCCGGCGTCCGGGTCAAAATCAAGGGGAAGCCCACAACAGGCAAGTAAACGATCACCAAATGGACCGACGTGTTACTGTTGTGGAAAATACGGACACACAATCAACATTTGCCGATATAAGGATTTCATATGTCGGCGGTGCCACCAGCCGGGCCACCTGGAGAGGGTCTGCAGGCAGAAGGAGACGGCGGGGGCCGTGAAACAAGTAGCAACGGTAAACACCGGGCGTAGCGACGAAGAGGAAGAAGAGGATACAAAAAACGACGACGACGATCGGATAGCGAGCGTAACGGATAGAATTAATAACCTGGGACAAGTAAGTAAGAAGCGCGTGGAGCCACAGTTTATGATAATTTCGGTAAACGGGACAAATTTGTCGATGGAAGTAGATACGGGTTCCGCGGTGTCAACAATACCCGAAAAAATAAGAGCACGATTGTTACCAAATACAGAGGTAGAGAGAACGCGAAGGAAATTCAAAGCAGCGGGCGACACGGTAGTCGTCCCGATGGGCATAATAAGAAATGTAAATATTGAATACGAGGGGATGCAGGCAAGCGGAGATTTGTATGTTATCGAAACAGACAATCCGTTAATCGGACGACCGTGGCTAGAGCAGTTCAAATTATTTCCGTTGGCGCGACCGACGATCGCGAACGTTAGAGTAACGAAAACAATGAGAGAACGAATAGAGAGCAGGTACCCCACGCTATTTACAGACGGATTAGGGACCTTTAAAGGAAGACGCGTGGAATTAACGTTGCAATCGGGAGCGAGACCCGTCTTTAAGAAAGCCAGGCCCTTACCGTTCGCACTGATAGATAAGGTAAATGCAGAATTAGACAGACTGCTCCAGGCGGGAGTGATAGTTCCGGTAGAAACGAGCGAGTGGGCTACGCCGATTGTACCCGTACTGAAGACAGATGGGTCGGTCCGCGTATGCGGCGACTTCAAGGTCACATTGAATCCAAACCTGGTTGTGAAACAATACCCACTACCGCGTAATGAGTTCATTTTGCGAAAATTAGCCGGAGGTGAGAGATTTAGCAAAATCGATTTAGCAAATGCGTATCAACAAATACCCTTAGCCGAAAACAGTAGAAAGTATACAACGATCGCGACACACCGAGGGTTATTCCAATACACGAGATTAACATACGGAATCGCGTCAGCGCCGGCTGAATTTCAACAAATTATGGACGATTTAACCGCAGACTTAAACGAAGTTGATTTTTTTTTAGACGATGCGTTCGCCACCGGAAAAACGGAAGACCAACATTTCCAAGTAGTTGACCGATTGTGCAAAAAGTTATGGGAAAACGGTTTCAAGATAAATAAAAAAAAATGTGTTTTCAACGCAGAAAGAATAGAATATTTTGGATTCATAGTAGATAAGAACGGGGTGCATCAAACCTTCGAAAAAACAAAGGCCATTGTAGAGGCACCGCAACCACAAAATATTAAACAATTACAATCGTTCATCGGGTTCAACTTATTACGATAAATTCATTAAAAATCGTGCGACCTTATTGCAACCCCTATATGCGTTGCTACAAAAGGGAACGAAATGGGTATGGACGCCAAATTGCATGCGCGCCTTCGAAAAAATTAAGAAGGAATTATCTTCACCAAAGGTTTTAACACATTACGACCCGAACAAAGAATTGATTTTGTCTTGCGATGCTTCACCGTATGGGGTAGGAGCGACGATAGCGCACGCGATGAAAGATGGAACGGAGCGACCGATAGCGTTTGCGTCACGAAGTTTGAGTGATGCTGAAAAAAGATATGCACAGATACATAGAGAGGCGGCGGCGATAATGTTTGGCGTTGAAAAGTTCTACGTGTACCTGTTTAACAGGAAATTCACGTTAAAAACAGATCATAGGCCGTTAACGTTAATCTTCGGACCAAAGAAAGGGATACCGCTAATCGCAGCGAATAGGTTACAGCGTTGGTCCTTGTATTTATCGGCATTTCAATATCAGATACAGTATATTAAAGCGCAGGACAACGCAGTGGCCGACGCCCTGTCACGCTTACCACTGCCGGAAAAAACAGAAAAGAAAGGAAACATACATAATGTTAACATAAATTATATACAAGAGAGTAATTTTATTAAAGCCGAGGACATCAGTCGAGAAATGAAAAAAGACGCCGTATGCGGCCAAGTAATCAGGGCAATTAGAGAGGGATGGCCAGAAAATATCAAACACGTTGAGCAGGAACTACAGCCGTTCTATAACAGACGTAACGAGCTTAGTATTGAGGGTAACTGTGTTTTTTGGGGATACCGAATTCTAATTCCCGAGACACTAAGATCTCCAGTATTAGCGGAACTGCACGCAAGTCACTTTGGCATAGTGCGAATGAAGGAAATCGCGAGGTCTTTTTTTTGGTGGCCGTCACTCGATAAAGATATCGAAGAAATCGCGAGTACATGTAAACAGTGCTTGGAAGGAGGTCGGGATCCCCCAAGAGCCAAATTAACGCCGTGGAAATGGCCCGAGCAGCCGTGGGTTCGAATTCACGTTGATTTTTTGGGGCCGGTACAGGGGAACATGTTTTTAGCGATAATCGATGCTCATTCCAAATGGCCGGAAGTTATTAATATGAAAAAAATATCACAGCAGAGAAAACAATCCGTGCATTAACGAGTGTATTCGCGCAGTACGGATTTCCATTCCAAATAGTTTCGGATAATGGGCCAACGTTTACGAGCGCGGAATTCGGTAGTTTCATAAAAAACAGAGGAATCAAACATACGTTTACGCCTCCGTACCATCCAGCGTCAAATGGAGCTGCGGAAAATCTGGTAGGGACTTTTAAAGATAAGATAACAAAAAGTGGAATCGAACTCGAAGCAGCAGTCGCAAAGTTCCTCTTAGACTATCGAACAACGCCACACGCCACGACGAAAGTTACGCCGGCATCATTAATGTATCGCAGGGAACTACGCACGGAGTTCAGTTTGTTGCGCCCGTCAGTCGGACGTATGGTAGAAGAAAAACAACAAGCGCAGATAAAAAATGGACCGGTAACAAAAAAGCGTTCTTTTGGTGTGGGGGAGGAGATAATGGTCAAAGATTTTCGCAGAAATCAACCGGGGTGGACGCGCGCTAGAATCGTCGAGCAAATTTCCCCAGTAACGTTTGGAGTAGCGATTGCGAACGGCGGGCAGGTGAAAATACACGTTAACCAAATGCGCAGGGGATACGCGCGTGATAGTGAAGACCGGCCAAAAACGGTAACGCCAGCGGTAAACATGCCAAAACGCTCAGCGCGGTTAGCCGGTAAAACAAAGACCAACGTAGCAATAATCACTTAATATTTAAGCTTAGGTTAAGAGGCATTGTGTTAAATATGAAAGGGAGAGATGTGGTATATCTGTATTACCGACAAGACAACGACCGTTCACATATATACATAGCCAGCCTTGTAGCTGTGTATATACTCCGAGCGCGGTACGAAGTAGTCTGGCTTAGGCCGTGAAATAAACAAGACATTCCTTTCCAATGCTGTGTCAATCATTCGTCTCCCTCGGACACCACACTTTGCGTCCTTTATCTTGCATTACCTCCTCCGCAAAGGTCCTAAGGGCCACTCAGCTACTCCTGGATTTCATGGCCAGCTTTATCAGGGAGGCCACCTGCACCGGGGCCCCAAGTGCCGCCGCGAGCCTATCCCGCTCCAGGTTGTAGGTGGGACATGTCATCAGCACGTGTTCCGCGTTATCAATTGGCGCCCCGCAGTCCGCGCACCCAGAGTTCTGCGCCTTCGCGATCCTCACCCGGAAGGAGGCGAAGGAGCCGTGCGAGGTCAGGAGCTGAGTCAACCAATAGTTCAGCTCGCAGCATTTACCGGCGTTGCCCAGGAAAGAGCTAACGGAGTGGATGAGTCTCCTGGTCCAGTTTTCGGGGTCGAACCGATCCCAGGTCCCCTGCCAGTCCTCCATAGTCGCACCCAGGGCCCGCCTCTTGTGCTCAACTAATCTGCTGGCCAGGACCATAGAGTGGTCACAGAGTAGGGTGTCCACCCTATCGCTCGCTCTTGCCTCGTACACCCATCTGAGCATAGCGGCCTTCATATGTATAGGCATTCTGCCCGCAAGGACGCATAGGGCCTCATATGCCACAGTCCGGTATGCCGTGGTCGTTCTCACTAGTGCCGACTTCTGGGCCCTCCTTAGGCATGTCCTATTAACCTTGGTGTTCAGCGCCCTGGCCCACACCGGGGACGCATAAAGGACCACTGATTCCCAAACCGCATAGTAGAGGCGTCTCGCATGCAAAGAGGGGCCTCTAGTATTAGGGAGTAGGGCAGATAGAGCCCCCACCAGCCTATCAGCGCGTTTCGTGACCTCCTCGATATGTCCCTTGAACCTCCTTCTACAATCGAGCGTAATACCCAGGTATTTCAGAGATCTCACGGAGGTAATAGTGGTCCCAAGGACTCCGAAGTCACGTATCTTACCGCTCCTTAGTCCCGTCAGCACAACAATCTTGGTCTTGTCCGCAGCTATCTCAAGGCCAGCGGAGACAAACCACAGCCGAACTGTCTCCATAGTGTCAGCCATTATCCCATCAAGCTGGGGAATGTCCCTAGCGGCGAACACAATGGCCAAATCATCCGCGTACGCAATTGCCTTAACAAATCGGCTCCCGTCCAGGGACTTAATAAGGCCGTCATACACGATGTTCCAGAGGAACGGTCCAAGGACCGACCCCTGCGGCACACCTGCCTTAATGGCGATATCTATTTGGGCATGTGGCGTATGGACCGTGGCCCACCGGTCCGAGAAGTAGTCCCGCAGGGTCCCAATTACCGCCGCTGAGACGCTCCTACTCCCAAGCTCCCCGAGGATAAGATCCCACCGGAGGGTATTAAAGGCGTTCCTAACGTCCACCATGACCAAGACACACAGCCTCCTCTTGGTAGTCGTGGCACAGCGATCCGCAAACTTCACTACCACCGAGGCAGCCTCGATAGTGCCGGCACCTCTCCTGAAGCCGAACTGCATGGGATGGAACGGGTCCCGCCCCGTTTGTTTTTCGATAATTGCCTTCATGGCGTGTTCCCACACCTTGCTTAGTACGGGGAGGACACTGATGGGCCTGTATGCACCGGAGGACATGGGGTCCTTACCGGGCTTAGGGATAAGGACCACTCTAGCTCCTCTTTCAGATCGGAGGTATGGCCTCTCGCCTTATTGTGTCCCTAATCATCTCCCCTAGCTCAGGTTAAAGTGCTCTAGATAGGCACGCCACTACCGCAGACGGAACCGAATCAACTTCCGTGGCCTTCTTAGCCTTAATCTTGCACACGGCCTCCCTCACCAGATGGATGGTACTCTCCAGATTCCTTCCAGCCGCTCGGGCGCCCATAGTTACCAGCCTGTGGGCCGACGGCGCACACAGTGGAGAGGGGGGGGGGGGGGGGAGATGTAACGAAGAGATGGTCGATAATTTTGAGTACCTGGGCCGGGGACGCAACCATCTTATGGGGTCGGCCTTTCAATTTGGCCATAACCACTTTGTACGGTTTGCCCCAGGGGTCAAGATCCAGGAGGGAGTAAAGGTCCCTCCACTGTGCCTCCTTGGCCCTCCAGATCATAGTTTGGACAGCCTTGCGGGCGGCGGACTTTTCGCCGCCTCTGCGCCCACCTTCTGGCGCGGAACGCAGTCCGTCTCGCCTCAGCAATTTCCTCGCTCCACCAATCATTAGGTTTGCGAGTATTACAAGGGAGGGATTTACTTAGTAGTTCAGCTCTGGTCACCCCCTCCAATATCCTCTGCAGCCTATCTGCTCGGGGCCTCACCACTACACCTATGCCATCTACCGGGTCATTCTGTTGGAAGGCCTCAGACCGGCTGAGGGACTCATATCTCCGGAGGACCGACTCCCCGTCCATGCCTTTGACTTTGTACTGCGGCCACACAGGGGGGACAGGGGTACGACGCACCATCTTAAGGCTGTGCAAGACATATAGGTGGTCGGAAAAGGTACCCCTCTCCAGGACCTTACTCCTGGTACCTCGGGCCGTTACAATGTCTGTAGACATTATATCAATAAACGACCTCCCATTATTCCGTTCAAACGTGTGTGTGAACCAGTCTGCTAGTTTAATCGGGACGAGGCCGTGCCTTCCAAGCAATTCGAGGCACGCCCCTTTCCCGTCGAGCTTACAGCCCCCCCCCCCCCAGGCCGGGGATCTCGCGTTGAAATCTCCCGCGAGGATAACCCCCATCCCCGGGGACCTAGCCTCTACTATTATATGTTCCAGGGTGTCAAGGTACGATGCGAATTGGGGCAATCCATTCCTGGGGGAGCAGTAGCAGCTGATAACCAGCCTACCCTCCCAAATCACCGCCGCAATCCCGTCCGCACTCAGCGGGCGAGCCAGTGTGGGGAAGTGTCCATTAAAACCGGTAACCCAGATTGAAGAGTCTCCGGTCGCATCATTAAACCAGAATCCCATCTGGCGATACGGCTCGGAGATAATCACCACATCAACGCTGAGTTGGGACATATCCTGCTCCATGTTATGCTGCGCCAGCCGACACCTATTCAGATTAATTTGGACCACCCTAAGGGCCATCTAGTACACCGGTATTCAATCCACCGTAACCCCGCGGCTCCGTCCTGGGTTTCATTTTGTTATATGGGCAAGCCAGTGACGTCGTAAGATGGGCGGCCCTGTCTCCCGTAGCTCCCTCCTTTATGCAAATACCGCATCGAGGGGGGTTAGGGCACCGGCCAAGAGGGTGGTCACCCGCCCCGCATCTCCTACATAGTTCCCTATCAACTTCGACCATATTGCAGTCCTTGGCCATATGCCCGAGGAGGTGGCATCTAAAACACCTCGTAAGTCGCGGCAGCACCCTGGCCCTTACCCACGTGAGGCCGGACCTGAAACGGACAACATCCTGAGGGCTCTTTAGCTCATTAGTGGGGACCTCTACGACTGCCATCTGAGTCCCCCACTGCACCAACCTTAGCATTTTCAACCTAAGTTGCTCCGGGGCCACCTTAATCACTCCGCCAAGGTCCCTCAGGAGTTCGGGACCCACCACTGTCGGGTCCAGGTCCTTGATCTCCAGGGATGTTGTGTTCCGGAGCGAGGAACACTCAAGCCCGGTGCCGATTTTGTCCCTAATATTCTGGGCTAAGGCTTCCGATTTGGTGCTCTTCTCCACCTCAAGAAGAATATGACCCAAGCGGGTCTTCTTGACGCCCTTCACCCCTGCCAGTGTCTCCCTGCCCTTAGATAGGAGGAGCTTATACGTATTGATATACGTAGAGGAGGGGGGCACCTTCACTAGGACCGCCTTCGGCCTTTTTCTCATAAGAGGGGGAGGTTTCGAGGCCTCCGGTCTTTTCATGGCCATTGGCCAATCCTTCTTCTTCGGTGGCACCATGACGCCTTCTTGTGATGGCGTTCCACCGACTCCTGCCACTCTCCGTTGCGCCGGTTGTCCCGGGGTCAGTTGCTCCTGCTTGGATCGTTTCTGCAGCTGCCCCGCTTGCACCTGCTGTTGTTGCCGCTGGCATCCCTGTTGCATCCACACTCCATGCTGTAGGTGCATCCCTTGTTGATGCTGATGTTGCTGTTGATGCTGCTGTTGCTGCTAGAGCTATTGTTTTGACCCGGGTACTCGGGTACCTGGTGAGACCCGGGGTAGACAAAAATTACCCGGCTACCCGGGTAGACAAAAATTACCCGAGTATCCATGAGATACCCGAGTAACTGAAATGTGATCAGATAGTTGAGAATTTCGATTTGACAGTCGATAGTCATTTGGCCTTTCGATCATTTTCGGTTAACCTCAGTAATGAACGGAATAAACTTCAAGCAATTGAATGTTGTATTGTGTGCGCGTTACGATTATTAATTACGATTATTATGATATAATGTCTTTTGCTGCGAGGGATCGGTGAGTCATCGGTGTCGGTGGCACTAGGTTACTGCTGCACCGCACCGTAGTATAGTGCGCAACGGTAAGTAGAATAATAAATTCTATATAAGAAATAATGTGTGACTTCGAATCACGATTCTGTTCGCAACTTATCCTCTACACATTTCTGTTTTGATGTAAAAATTCTAATAAATCTATATTTCCAGGTAGTAACCAAGCTAAACAAAATGTGTGTTCCGACCTGGCAGATGTAATCGGAATACTCAAATACATTTTTGTCAATTCTGCCAGATTTTTATATTTGTCCATATACATATCAATTTCTGAAGAACTTGAAATGGTATTATCATTATCTGTATTATTTTCATTAATTGATATATTTCCAATCTTGTCGTGAATAGAATCTATAATTATATTTTTAATGCGCTATCTTCTAATGTTAAATCTTTGCTTCTAGTGTCAAGAAAACAAGCAATTTGATGGGCACTGTCACTATATGAATGTATATCGAATCTACGAGCAGGGGATGTGACGTTACAAAATTTTTACGTTCAAAAGTTGCATGTTCGAATGTAATTACATCAAATCATTAGCATCAAAGGATTTAAGGTCATCTTATTATTATTTTTATCATTTTAGTTCGCTTTTTAAGCAGTTTGGTTTTTTAAATTTTTTGAATTTTTTTAAAATGACCTTAAATTCTTTAGCTTATACAGTGTCCGAATTATTGTCTTTTAAATGATTATTAATTATTAAGCCATGAATGATTAGCAGAACTAACGAAATAGTTACCTCAGTTTCAGAACATAATTCTATGATCGCTAAATTGAATCGTTTTAAAATTAATATTTAATTTGGTTCCGTTTCTATTGTTAATATTTAATTTGTTACGTTTCGGTTTTTTACAGGACCGTCACACATACTGCACGTTGAATTCCATCGAGTCGGACAGGATTGAATTAACTTCTGTTCTGGTACATTCAGTTCCTTCTGGGCGTCTTGCAGTGCAGAAGTCGCCAAATTAGAATGATTCAAATGTTGCACTATTTTACAGTCTTTCTTTATCATAACTGACAATTTTTCAACGGTATCAGGGGCGTCTTTTGTAGCTAACTGTAAAGTATGTGCAGCACACGAAACGCTGTATTTTAAATTATCTAATAAATTTGCTGATGCATGCATTGTTCCCGACGCGTGTATCTGGGTTGATCCCATTAACGAGTGTAACTTCCGTTGCTGATGACCACGACACTACACGTCCGGATGTCTCACGGCAACTTAATGATGTCAGACCGATTCGCGATGTAGGGTAGAAAGTCTTAGTCAATTTTTTGTAATAATAACATATAATATAAATTGGTCTACGTATACACTACAAAAATACAATTTTTGGTCTACAATAAGGTGGTCGGTTGTTGGGAGTTTTAACTAGACTAGTCCCGCTTCGTACAATTCTTCCTGTTCTTCGGTGGAGGGATAAACAGAGTCGGTAGGCACAATAAACTCGTTACTTATTGGGCGAGTTGAAATCAGTTAGGCACTATTGGTAGTTTGGAAAAAACGGGGATGACAACGAGTGACCGCCTACAATTCGCAGAACACTCTCCAGAGTGAAAGAGCCGAACCGTTAGCCCTTGTAATTTCACGGTCAGCGGGAGATTTCCGGGCCACGCGCGGGTAATAAACTCATAAAGTCCTTAGACCTTGGGAACATTTGGTGACTGCAAAGAAATTTCGTTAATAAGGGGTAAAGCTTAGAATTTACAACGGCTAAAAGGATGGAGTGCTGCGACGTCTATTGACCTTTACGAGTTTATTATCCGGCTTCGAGAAAGACGTCTAAAAATGGGATTGGAGCATGATTTAAAATACGTTTGTTACTAGGTGGAAAGTGTACGCACACAACATGCATGTTAGTCGAATTGTCATGTTCTAGAGCAGTTAATTTATTTGTAATATTGTAATGTTACAATCTTCCTGCATTCCCATTTCCTATTATAACGGCTGTGACATTTTCGGCGGTATGTCGTCCCTCTAGCCTCTATATCATGCGAGGAAAATGTGAAGTTTTTTATCTCCAAATTATCTGTTATAAAATGCGTCGTTGGGGATAAATAGGAATCTTACGATTGGGATGACCATTCACTCTACTGCTAATATTCCATTCTCTATTATATGATGGCTAAATTCTACCCCCGAAAGACGATATCCCATGAACTGTGTGCAAACTGTATAATTTTTTCTCTCGATACCTGGAGTATGCGCCCTAGTAGAGGATAGAAATTGTATATAAAACAATGAAATTAAATATTTGTAAATATGAACCATGAGAATGGGATTTGTTGTTGGTTTACATACAAACAAATGTATTTAATGTATTTAACAATAAAATATAAAAAATTGGAATCCTCATTTTAAACTAATAAACGTGCTGTTTTATTTATTTCTGAAATAAATGTTTTTATCTTAAATCTTACTAAAGACGGCGGAAGGCCCGCTAAACAGATCTAGCCGCAACAAACTCCGACAAGTGATGTGAACGTAAACCCAAAATCAGTCACATTTTCCTAGGATTTTCCGAGTTTTACTTTGCATCGACTGAGGGAGTTGGTTGTGATTCGATAAGAGTGCATCAATGCCAAGTCTACATATTTTAATCTATATTTTCCGAATGGGACACGCTTACGGTACCCGTGACTCCTCTACTCTTAAGCTTTCCAATGGTGTATCATACTCCACAGTGGGAAACGTTATATCGAGCTTTTAACAACATTGAATGATAAAAGTTACGTCAGATTCGGGCTTCTACAGTAATAGCATGGCTTATTTAAATATAAAGCCACACTAATAGGGACAGGCACTGCAATAGGGCGAACTACCCTATTGTAAGTGCAAAGGACGTTGACAGTTCGCAATTTTCACATTCTGCAGAATCTGTTCTGCGGACAATACCACATTTAATTGCTTGAAGTTTAATCCGTTCATTACTGAGGTTAGCCGAAAATGATCGAAAGGCCAAAGGACGATCGACTGTCAAATCGAAATTCTCAAGGATCTCATTACATTTCAGTTACTCGGGTATCTCATGGATACTCGGGTAATTTTTGTCTACCCGGGTAGCCGGGTAATTTTTGTCTACCCGGGATCTCACCGGGTACTCGAGTACCCGGGCGGGCGGGTAGTAAGAGCTCTAGTTGCTGCTGCGGGTTGTGCCATACCTGCCGCAATAGAGACCACTGCGTCGGCGGCAAACCCATGGGTTGCTGCTGCTGCGGCTGCTGTGCCAACCGTTGTAGGGACCCCTTTAGTGCCTTTTGGGCCTGTCTGTCCCTCTTCCTTTGCTCAAAAGCGGCCCTCTTAGCCTGTCCTTTCGATACTACAGATTGCCACGTAGTTCCTTCCATTTGAGTCTGCGGGCTCGTATCTGAGGGTCCCGGGGCCATACCCAACTCTGGATCCACCCGCTCCGGTGTCCCCCTCAGCGCGCCATGCTCCCTATCCATTGGGTCGTGCGTCACCAGGATGTGGGGTCCTCCCCCTTCATCGGCATACGCCCTCGTCTTATTTCCCTGGTCTCTTATCCTATCTTCCTGCGGTGATGTCCGGGGTCTTTTGGCATTCCCATGCTTCTCCGGAGAATTCGGAGTCTCAGCCTCTTGTAAGGTGGTGACCCGATCCACGCCCCCCGGCGAGTCACATTGGGTCCCCACATCCCTATAGGTCCTTTTCTGCTTCGCCAACTCGTTTTCTGTTGTCGACACCCCAGGTTGGGCATTTCCTGTAGCTCTCCCCCCATTCTGGTCCGGGGGAATTGGCGTCCCTTCCTTCCAACTGGTAATTGCTTGTGCCGCGGCCGCCTCGGCCACCAGGGTTGCCGCCCTTTCACAATCTTGCTCACGATGCCCAGCACCCACTTTGGCGAGGCGACCCTGGACGACGCCTTCCTGGAGGTCAGGTCATCCTTCACGGAGATACACGTCTCCGCGATTTGGTTTAGGTGAGTGGCCACCCCGCCAGGAGAATACCTGTCCTGTTCATCAGGGCGTTATCCGCTGTAGGTAGCACCTCTCTGACAACGACCTGGGGGCCAGATGGTGCCGCTGACTCACTCACCAGCGGGTCGCTTCCACCACTTCCTCCACCCAGCGCCTCCTCTACCCGAGAGGTCCAGCTCGACCTCATTCTGGCCGCCATTTTACCCGCCTCAGACCCACCGAACATAATCGTAAGGTCTCCCTGCTTGAGTCTGGCCTCTCTTCCCGATATGATGGGTGGACTTCCATTTAGGCCCGCTTGGCCATAGCTCTTCACGTCCTTGTCTGTGTGACTCTTCTGCGTCTCACTCTCCTTTATTTCCCCAGGTAGGGCGGTAGATATTATCGCCGGAGGTGTCCTCGCCAAGGACTTCCCCCCAGACACCCCATATGGGGGTATCTCCACCTTTTCAATAGGGGACCTCGACAGGGACCAGCCCTTCTTGATTCCCCTTCCTTTGGGAGATGGAGTCTCTGGGATCGTTGCCGATTCCATATTCACACATTCAACTCTCTCCGGACTCGGCTTCCCACCGCCCCCTCGAGACAGAATGACCTTGAAGACATCTCCCACGATGGGCCTCGGGCCATCCCTCTTTCCCTTGGGCTGTACCCAGTCCTCGCCCCCAGGACTCCTCGTCTCAGTCCGTTCCATACCGTTATCGTCATGCCATAGATTATCGCCAGGTCCTGCTGCTGTATCTTCTTCCGGGGCACTCGCCCCGGTGACACCGGCCCGCCGCATCAGCACGGTGTCATCGGACGGGGCAAGAGAGGGAGGATGGTCTAATACCGTCATTCGCCTGATTAACATCCGAGGCCAGGCTAGAATTCGACATTATTCCATAATTAATTAGTCTTAAAGGGCGACGGCCCCGCCGCCCAGCGGACTTTCTCCCACAACAGGACCCCGATGATTCGGTCCTAGGACTAAGTTTCAGGTCGGATACCCTACCCAACTCCAACGGCCAGTCACCCGTAGAGTCTAATCTCTCCATTAACACCCCTACATTCCGACACAACTCCAACCCTCTCCGGACCGCAGGAAACCCTTAACAGCCCCGAGACTTGTGGCCGTAGGCCTACCTGTCACTCAGCTGTCACTCAGACCAGGTATAAATTTAATCACCACAGATATACAGATATACAGATATACTTCCGGGGTACCGAAATACTCCTAGAGGCACCACGGGGGCGATCCCAGCCTCAGAAATAGGGCTTAGTTACCAACCTTACCTAACAAGGGGCGAAGCCCCCTCCTACACCCAAAGATCCCTAGGGAGGTATTTGCAGAGACCGCAGGGGTCTCAACCATCCACCAGATATGCACAGGGTGTCTGGGAACCTCACACAACGAACTCAGCCCTTTCAGGGCAACGGAAGTCGTTCACAATGCCCCGAGACTTGGAGGCATAACCTCACCTGTCACTTTGCTAGTGGACAGGTGTTAAATTTTAAAAATTCCATACACTCAGTAAAACCTTTTTCCAGGAGTATGTCCAACATATCAAAATGCTCCTGAGACCCTCCCGGAGCCGATCGCAGCCTCAAGTGTAAGCCTTACTTGCCATTCGTGCAGGGTCCTTCCCTCGGTAGACTAAGTTAGCAAACGACCGTTTGAAACTCGCGGGTATTCGGCTCCTCATTATTAGTCGATCGGAAGCCGGCGTGTGCGCTCCTCCAATCGTGTCTTTCTTCCTCGAAATTCCACACTGACGGTTAGCTGTTGGGTCCTCTTCCCAACCGTGATTGGCCCGCTTATGGAAACCACATCACAGATTCAGAATGCAACCGACACATCGCCTATTAATTTGGGTTTATCTACTCCTGCGGTCACCCATCACTATCCAGAGCGCCCAGAAGCAGATCACCTAAACCTCCTTGTACCGACTCGTAGAGCCGAGGTGCCTTAAAGGCCGCACGAGCACACGAACTGTCACCGAAATACCCTACTGCACATAGGCGCCTCCGGCGGCCATGTTGGGGTATCGAGGTGTCACTTGTTTCACCCCATCACAATTATCGCTCGAATCCGCGCAATCCGTGATCCACTGGCAAAAGTCGCACCACACTCGTATCCCTAAAGGGTCCCCGGAGCCCTTTCCAACGGCCGAGCGAGCGCTCCCGCACTTAAACCGCCTTAAAAAAACGCCCGAAGACGGAGCGTCACGGCGCACATCCGCACACCGCCACGACCACCCACCTCCAATTCACTCCCGAACCTACGATATTGTCAAATCCCGTACCAGCCTTGCGAACCATCACGCAGGGCACAACCAGTGATGCCAGAATCGTGGGACGCGGGACGAAACGCTTACCACCACTATGATCTACCGTCGTCTCCCACTATGGCCTACCGTCGCCCCCCACTTTCTTCCCGTCGCACTACACACAAACATATCCATACCCCTGTCCGTGTGCTCGGCAGCCCAACAGGCAGCTCACACGGACAGAAGTAGAAATATGTTTGTGTGCAGTGCGGTGGGAAGAAAGTGGGGGACCGGCGGTATGGTGTAGTGGGAGACAACGGTAGGTCATAGTGGGGGTAAGCGTTTGGTCCCGCGTCCCACAATTCTGGCATCACTGGGCACAACAACGGTTACTATGCTTGTTCAGTATGGATTAAGTAAATGTTTTGATTAGCAAATAACAGTTTTTATATTAATTTGACTCTTTACCTGCGCAAGAATATGTGCAATGGAAGTTAGTTGAGAAATGGCATTAAAATAATCTTTATAACAGTTCGGGCACTCGACGCCAATTCTAAAAAATGTAAACTACTCATAACGAATACTTTGTTAATTCAGGAGCTCAATTTAGCTATAAACATTCTTATTATAAATATATAGGTGGTTATATGATGAAAATGACAACTATATTGCAATTTTTAGGAAAATGAATATGACTATGACATAGGTGTTTAGATTAATCAGTTAACCGTGATATATGTAAATAGATAGTTTTGTCTTGTGACTGGTTCTTACAAGGAAAGATCCCGAACCCGAAAATTAACAAATTTCTGAAACTTTGTGGACATGTAGGAGATTTCCTTCTGATTACAATGCAATGCTTTTGCTGCCCAAAATCACTCTAAGGAGGTGAAATTACCCCTGAAGATTCGGCTATATGTCAATGTTATTTCAACACACAATCTGTAAGAGATAGAAAAAAAGTTTCAAGATAAAAGTTACTTATTTTAATTAGATCTACCAGAGCGTAAAGGTTTGATCAATTGTTTAAACAATTAGAAAAAAATAAGAAACAAGAATATGAATAATATTTTCTAAAATTCGGGTTTTCACGTGAAACCTGAACTGGATGTTTAAATAATTATGAAACAGCATAATCCATTTTTTTTTCCATACAATTTCAACTATTTTTGTATTGTGGAACTGTGCTCGACGACAATCGAAGAACTTTTAAATCCCATTGTAACGTGCCTTAAGCTGCACGATGAGCAATGTTCTAACGTTTATTAGGAAATAATACACGACGCTTAGTAAGAAAGTGAGATAATTTATATACTTTTGTCTCTTATTACACATGGGGCAAATATATCAGGTGGAAATAGAGGAGAAGAAGGGAACTGTTAGATATAACTTATCCTTATTAGAACTTTTTATTTTTAACATAATTATCGAACTTTTCTCTTATTTGCTCACCAAACAAGCGAGAAAATGCAGGCGTTTAATAAGCGATTTAAGTATAGTTAGATAACTTTGAAAACACTTGTGTGATTATGAATTATTCTTCATGGCGATGAAACTCTTCAAAAAAATGTTGAATACATAAATATTGCTTACACCACGCACATCATATGATAGCATAATTGCCGCATATGGAACAATGAGGTGGATGTATGAAATCTTGTTGTGAAAAAACGAAATCTTCTGGATTTTCAAACTGATTTGGTTTCTCAACAATATATCCACTTGTATACCACGCGTAAAGGCTCGTATAGACTGGGCGATAATCGCCGGCGACTCTGTCGCCAGCGATTCCAGCGGGTCGCCTGGCGACGCGCTGGGATACATCGGCTTGTCGCCAGCGACTTTTACCGAACGGCTGGTATCCAGCGACTTGTGTCCGGCGACTCGGCAACTTGTGTCCCACACCTTATGACCAAGACCCTTCGGCGTCCATTCCAAACTCTATTTAGTAGCCATGGATCCGTCAATAGCTATGGGTGTTGCCGCCGCGTTCATTGTAATAGCATCGACCAAAAGAAAAAGAAAAAGGCGTTGGTGGAAAAAGGCGTTTTTGAGAAATGGAGAACATTACGGTGATGATTTAATGTCACAGTTTCTATTAAACGACGGAAGTAGTTTTATTAATTTTGTGCGAATGACAAAATCTGATTTTGAAGAGCTCCTGACTTTAGTGGCTCCAAAAATTGCAAAGAAAGACACAAATTGTCGTCTTGCAATTCCGCCCACCATACGATTAGCTGTCACGCTTAGATACTTGGCTACAGGTGATTCTTATGCCAGTTTAATGTATCTATTCAAAATATCCAAACAAGTAATATCATCCATTGTGCCGGAAGTGTGTGAGGCGATCATCGAAGTTCTTCGACAATGCTGTCGGGTAAGTAAAATACACAGAATTATTTATATATAAAATGTTTTTAATTAATAATTAATTTAATGTTCCTTAAAATTACTTAACATTACTCAACACAATCATACAATACATTGACATAACACACTCATACAACATACATGTTCCTTAAAATTACTTAATATTACACAACACAATCGTACAATACATTCACATAACACACTCATACAACATACATGGTCCTTAAAATTACTTAATATTACACAACACAATCATACAATACATTCACATAACACACTCATACAACATACACAAAGCAGGGGAAGCAGAAGCACGATCCGAATGCCCGTTTACCCGTAAGCACATCGAATGTATCCCAGACCCACTATCCAGAAACTGAACCATTTCATAAATATTTAACAAAATTAAAGAAAAGTGTACATAGGGTAAAAATGTGTCAGACAAAAGAGAAATGGTTTCAGGGGGCAAGTATTTCCTATGTGGACGCGTAAAGGACATATGCGGGTCAATTTTGTTATTTTACATGGGATCATATGCTTTTTAATACATTATTTCGTTGCAGCTCGGCATTCTGTATAAAAAAGTATTAAACTATGTATATCGAAAAGCTCTGTAGGGGAGACCGGGGCTAGTTGTTACAGGGGCAGGTTGTTACAAAGCAGTTTAAATTTTTTTCGCTTGGACTATCACTTCGACGATGAAGTGGCTGATGTGTTTCAACCATACGCACTTGTGTATGTTGTTTGTTTGTAGTCGGTTCACGCGTTGTCACTTTATTACGGTTTTTTGTGTTTTCGGTACTAATAGTAATTTTTCTCTTTCTACTTGAATCTTTTCTACCGAAAAGACAGATAAATGTATGTAAATTAATATTACCAGATTTGAATCAGTGTTCCTTTAGCTACAGATTGGCACCAAGAACATAAGAATACACCCAACTGGTATGAACTTATAGCTTTTTATACACAATGGTGTCAACCGGGGCAAGTTGTTACACAAGACAAGGGGCAAGTTGTTACACAAGACAAGGGGGGCATTTTGTTACATTGTATTTAGTAATTAATTTATTAATTTAATCCTTTAGTTACCACGAGTCACTATAGTAGTTTCGCGCTAAATGATTTTTCGGGGACGGAACGCTACTATGTCTCCACAGAGTGGATTCAGTGCATAGAATGCAAAAAATGGGCACATGAGAAGTGTGCAAAACCAAAGAATCACTTTTACGTGTGCATTAATTGCGAGTCCCCGTATGAAACGGACGACGATAATTGACGATAATGATTTCAGTAGTTTTTTATTATTTTTAAAATAGATTTTTTATTGTAACAGATTCTTAACATTAATAAATTTACTTTTGTCCAAGAAAATATAATTATATTACTCATAATAAGCCTCGTTTCGTAAAATTTAATTCTGTAACAACTTGCCCCGTATTGTGTAACAACTAGCCCCTACTCGGGGCACGTTGATACAACATTTCTCGACTTTCAAAATGGCTTGTTTCAAAGTCATGGTTTGCGTTTAATAACATGCCATAGCGGTCATCGGTAGCGGAAAGAACGTACTTTAAGTCGGAGTCATTGATAGTATTGAATATGGAATGCAAACAAAATAAAAAATAAAAAACTGAAAAGTGTAACAACTAGCCCCGGTCTCCCCTACTATACATAGTTTATCACTTTTTTATAGAGAATTCCGAGCTGAAACGAATAATGTATTAAAAAGCATATGATTCCATGTAAAATAACAAATTTGACCTTCATATCCCCTCTACGCGTCCGCATAGGAAATACTTACCCTTCGAAACCATTTCACTTTTGTCTGTCACATTTTATTCTATGTACACTTATTTTAGCGTTGTTCTTCAAATCTAACATAATTTGTTAGGCTATATGGTTCAGTTTCCGGGCAATGTGTGGGGGTTACATTCGATGTGCTTGCGGGTAACGGGTATTCGGATGGTGTTTCGTTCATTGCTTCAGGTTCTCCCATTTCAAATTGAAACAACAAATTGTCAATTTTATTTTTTAAAATTGCCGTATCGCGACTGCTACGTTTGGCACTACGCATTCGCCTTCCGACTACTTCACCATATGCCGCAAAGTCGTCCCTTTCCTTCATTGTCTCCTCCACATTCTTCATAAACGAATACGCGTCGTCCACTCTCGAATCGTTTCTTCTTCTCTTATTGGAGACGTTCCAGCCGTGGCTGTGTGGAATAATTTCCTCCGGAGGAATAGTTTCAGCCACAACAGTAGTGGCTCCTGTTGTGGATGCTCCATCGCTAGCTGCGGTACTCGCAGGCACCTCCGTATCGTCCTGAAATTTGAGATAGATAATGAAATATTTACTATGGATTAACCATTTGCGAAAAACATACCTATATTCCCACACAGATATACATATGCTCATGTACATACACGTGTATATATATTGTATTTTGAATTTTTGCAGATACCAGGATCAGAAGAGGCATGGTTGCAGATAGCGGAAGACTACAGTAGTAGGCCGTCCCGAAAAAAAATGAAAATGACTGCAGCGTTAGGCCTTAGTGCGGGAAAGTTGTGTCTTGGGATCAATAACAACTGTGCAAAATTTCAGCCCTGTGAGTTAATATCTTCTGTTCCGGCAAGAGCCTTGAAATTTCGAAATTTGATCAAAAAGTATAAAAATGATTTGATAGTGAATCACACTTTATTATACAGCATTCTTAGATTAAGATTCAGAAAATAGAGAATGTAACATGCTTGTGCGAGAGGTATATGCAGCTTTTCGCCCACCCTATGACAAGAGAGTGACTCAGAACTCACCACGCGAAGGTGGCTGCATGTCGAGTTCCTCCCTAGCCCACCCAACCACCCTACCTTGTGGACTAGAAGACGGAATTTATAGACTTGATGTAGTGGAAAAATGGGATTTGTACTCAAAGGCGGGCATATGACTGCGCGACTCAAGTGTGGCTCGAATGAAGCCATCCCTTGCGTCGACTCCAATGACTTTATTGGATGCCTCTGTTACGAGCTTTACCATACGCTCCACAGCCTGAGTGTGGCAAGGGTATGCCTCAAAGTCCCAGGATTTGGGGATCTTTCCCTCCTCCAGCATTTTTTTTCAGGGAAATGGTTTCAACAGAGTCCAGTACAGGTGGTGAAGTTATTGCACATTCGTCCCAATTGATCAAGTCGGCATAATCGGTAGCATCGAAATTCAACGAAGGTGGAGAACATTTTCGGATTTCTACCGACTTTGGTTTCTCACGTGCTGCCAGCACTCTACGCATAGCAAGTTTTCTGATGTTGTCTCTGTCATCAGTTAACATAGCCAAAAGGACGTTTTCTGGTAAAGCGAAGTATGCATTATTTGAAATTACCTTATCAATGATTGACCTGTATTTCTTGGCTAAGTAACGCGAGGATTGAATAAATTGCCATACATGACGAGCACCATACTTAACAGAATGTTCCCCTTTGATTCTGAACCATGATAGTGCATAAACCTTGAGAATAAAGTTAACAAGCAACTTCAAATGTGCACTGGGCTGTCGGGTGGAAACGTAAAGCCTCAAGATTCTATTGGCTGTGGTCAACCATCGTGAAAGATTAAGTGCACCTGGTTCTGACTTCAGAAGATCTTCGGGAACCACACCAACCTTAATGGCAGAAGCAATCCTCAACAAATATTTTTGATCCTTACTGAGAATGGATGGGTCAATACCAGGAAGCTCACAATCAATGGCTTTGAGGCAAATTACTGGAAGGTTCTCACATCCTTTCAAATTTTGGCCGATGATACCACAATAGGCCCTTGGTCCAGAAGTGTGCCCATCGACATGAGAGAAAAGATGCCGGAAAGGCAGCTCATTGAAACGTAATAAACAAATAATCCACTGAAGTGACCTGCCCAATTTAACTTCTAGGAGTCTGATGGCACCTCCATGAATACCTGTATTTACAACAGTTCCGTCGCAAACTACGACGCGAATATGTGCTACACCACCAGGAACTTCTTCATCTAAGTAAGTATAAATACTTTCTGAAATGTCAGCACTACAGCCTGACTTTGGCGATACGTGGCCGAGATATTTAGATCCTGGTTCTTTGACCAGTGAATGATCTTCCTTTATAGTTTTTTGAAAGTATTGGGCGCCGTGCTTTTCTCTAAACAAGGTGTTATCAAAATACAAACCTGTTAGATGACCATTACTATCTTTCTGAGCTGCTACTTTAAGTTCTTTTCCTGTGCGTGTTTTTTCTCGGGAGATCTTGTTCTTATCAATGATACATGTTCTGTCTGTTTCGGATATGAAGCCCATGTCTTCAAGAAGAGCTGACCCGAAAGCCGCAGCTCCCCTGTGTGAAATATTGTATCTCTGAGTAACAATTACAGCGTTTGTGATTTTCAATCTCATTTGACTACTATTAGAAGCAGATGTGGTTGGCTTATACTCTTTGTCAAAAGTCAAATTATCGTCATCACTGCAATCGGTTTCTTGAACCATCTGTGAAGTGGTAAATGACGAAGGAGTACCCGCGGAAGTACTTAGAGTAGATCCGTTATTATACTTACGCTCTAGTCTTTTATTAAGTTTTAATGATTGAACAGCATCTACCCTGCCCACGCTCATTTTTCTCTCAGTTCTTTGATCAATAAGAAATTGTTGCTCAATTTTAGGCACCTTTTTTTCTTTAGAACAGTGACAAAGTTCATTAAAACCTAAGCATTTGCATGCTGTGACATCAAACAATTTTTCAGCTTCTTGTTTGAATACTGCAATTCTAGCTTTTACAATTTGACTTTCATTCTCTCGTTTAATCACAACTTTAATACTAATGTACTTTTTGTGATACGATTGTATCATCGCAATAATACGCTGTCGAGAAACGGTGGGGATAGATGCTACCTCATAGATCTGTTCAAGCTTTGTAGCAACTCTCTCTACAATAGCTGAGAAATGTGGTTCCCTATTACCACCTGATTCAAAACCTATAACCCACCGTTCGTGTAAACAACAAGAAATTACATCATTGTATGTTTGGAGGACACGTTTAGAACTGAAATCAGTTGGAGGACCAAAAAAGGGGCAATTTACAGATCGCCTGAAGGCAAATTTTGACGATTTGCTGAGACTCATTGTTTACGCTGTGATGGCAGACGCAATTCAGCACCCCAAAAACGTCTCCAGACAAAAGCAGGACTAAGACTGACGTGGGCTGAGGGTGGAAGAACTACGCTGACAAGTGACACGGTTAAGGAGGTACTGTCGTTTGCTGAGAAGATTGTGTCCAACGAGCAGACAGGCAAGAGCTGGTGTAGACGTTTGCACTTCGCTCGCATTGGCTCGCACCGCTTGTGTCTCGTTCGCTCTCTTCCCTATTAGCCGACGCGACATCTATGAATCGGTAAGTAGCACCACGTGCCTCACGTGACGAAGAAACCGAACGGGACGCGCCCTCGGACGCAATCTTCTCAGCAAACGACAATAGATACAAGTAATAAAAGTCACTTATTATTGCGCAATCGCACTTCGCGCAACATTGTAAATTTTGTAAAACTTTTCTTATCGTATAAACGGCTTTGAAGAATACTTTACATTCAATACTGACGACACTGAAGTTAACAACAATACGGATAATGACTTATAAGCAATTTTTACACTTTTTACTCAAATTTCGAAATTTCAAGGCTCTTGCCGGAACAAAAGATATTAACTCACAGGGCTGAAATTTTGCACAGTTGTTATTGATCCCAAGACACAACTTTCCCGCACTAAGGCCTAACGCTACAGTCATTTTCATTTTTTTCGGGACGGCCTACTACAGTAGTAAATGGAATTTCCCCCATTGTATTGGTGCGATCGACGGGAAGCATATACAAATTGAAGCTCCACGAAATAGTGGGAGTATATATTTCAATTATAAGGGGACATTCAGCATTGTGCTTATGGCCATCGTAGATGCCGATTACCGCATTATCTATGCTGATGTGGGATCACAAAGCAGAATTTCCGATGGTGGAGTCTTTCATAACACCAAGTTTTATGATAAATTAATAAAAGGCGAGCTAAATATTCCACAGCCGAGATCACTGTTAGGAGGAACAATTCATAGTCCCTTTGTTCTAGTAGCGGACGATGCATTTGCGTTAAGCCACCATTTAATGAAACCATTCCCTGGTTCGCACGAAAGCGGTTCGATTGGAAGAATTTTTAATTATAGATTAAGCAGAGCTATGCGAGTGGTGGAAAATGTGTTTGGTTTGCTAGTGTCATATACGTAATAACCCCACTATGGGTATGTTCCCCCGCCAGGTGTACCTACCTGCGCTGCATGGCAACCGCATTGTATAAAAGGGCAGGAACGACACGAATAAAGAGTCAGTCAATTAATCAGTCTTCCTTATATAAAAAAGTTGCGATCCCGTGACAGTTTTGGCGATCCTGCCAGGATACCATTCATCGGCAATCGAAGAAAGGGGTGAACCGAAAGAAGCCCGGCACTACGTGAGGCAGAGTAGACTTCGGGGACTACGAGAACCACACCCTAATCACGCCGTTGAAGCCACTATTTTATGCTGCATCAAGAGAACGAGGAGCACTTCATCAACGAAGGGACTACGTGCGCCAGACTCCTGCCAAGCTCAACTATATCATCCAAAGACGAAACTCAAGTAAGAAATTCCAATTTTCTTAACTTGCCTGAACAATTCCGTGCATTTCGCGAACCCGTACGAGATATTATATCCGACACGGATTCTGAAAGCACAATGACGGAGTTATCAATTGATAAACTGACCCAATTGATGGAAAGTATAAAACAAGACATAGCAATGTTAGCTAAAGAAAACGAAAATAGATCACGCGAGATTCGTGAAGTATACCAAGTAATTAAAGATAGGAGCGATCGAATTACCACGGAAGACGACGCGATAAACGACGAGGCGCGACTACCCGTACCCCCGGCACCGCCCGCTGCTCCCGCGGAAAGAAGACCGGCAAAAGAAATAATCCGCACAATTGAAGTATTGAAAGGACGCGATGATATCGGCATCGAAGATTTTATTAAACAGACGAAGCGCGCTGCACTTCGTTGCTTAGAGCCAGAATTACTTCTCGATTTAATATTAGTAGAAAAAATCCAAGAACAAGCGAAACGTAGCATTCGGTTTCTCATTATAACATCGTATGACGAACTATATTCCGCACTACGTACACACGTCAATCCACCGACTACCATAGGTAATTGCAGACAACGCCTTTCAAATACCAAACAGGGCGCTACTGAATCGGTTCAGTCGTTCAATCTCAGATTTCGACAAAATCTGAACGAACTACAATACGCAGTACAGAACAAACACTCCAATGCCGTCGCAAGGTCTATCGCTTTGGAGAGTGAAAACGATAATGCCACACACGTCTATATCTTAAACTTGAGACACGAATTAGGAAAACTCGTGATTGCTAGGAGTCCTCCGACCATTTCTGAAGCACAGTCTATTGCATGTGAAATGGAAATGTGGCTTAGAGAAGGTTCTCGAATGTCAAACGCGAACGCATCGCTCGGCAACAGATATAAGTCAGGTAATCAACACCCGACACCGCGTTCGATAAAACATTCCAGCGTATCATCCACCTCGTCCCGATCGATGAACGACTCAGAAAAGGAACGGAATCAATCACGCTCAACACTGCAATGTGAAATATGTAAACGCTATGGACATACAAAGGAACGATGCTATTCTCGAAATTTTCGGGACGGGCAACCAGGGAAACTACCACCACGAGTAAACAACATAAAAGAAGAGAACCCACAGGAGAACGCGGAGGAGAACCACGAATATTTTGTACCACCGGAAGATTACGGCACATACGAGCAAAACTCAGAGGAATGGAAAGATCCGGAAGACTCTTACTTGACACCGGAGCAGGAATAAATTTAATAAAATCAAACATGATAGCTGCAGGAACAAAAAGAGTTTCCGTAAAGAAAACATTTTCAATGGGTAAAGACAAGCATATTTCTACAGAATATGTAACATTGACAGGTTTGGAGACAGAACATACGTTTTACGTGATCCCTGACAATTTTCCACTGAAAGAAGACGGTATAATTGGCATACAGTTTCTCGAAAAATACAAATTCGAAATTAATAACACTAGGTTAAAGTTGAACGGCACGGAGATAAAATTATTCTCCGAACCAAAAATCCCACCGCTTTCATATTTTACAACAAGCGCAGTAATAGACGGGAAATTAGAGCGCGTAACATTCATTAACACTGAAAACGAAGAATTAGAGCCACCCCAAATCCTTGATATCGATCCACCAGATGCCAATGATAGACTCCGGCTTTTGAAACAAAGCATTCGCACAAATCACATAGAACCGCAACTCCGTAAAACCATAGAGAAAATAATATTTGGCTATTCGGACATTTTCACGCTAGAATCAGACCCTTTACCTTGCACTCGGTTAACCGAACATGAGATTATTTTAAAAGACCCAAAACCAATAAACGTTAAAAGCTATAGACCACCGGAATGCCATAAAAATGAGATCAAACGTCAAATTGACGACATGTTAAAGAAATCAGTAATCGAACCAAGCGACTCACCTTTTAATTCACCTCTATGGGTAGTTCCCAAAAAACTTGACGCTTCAGGCAAACGTAAATGGAGAATTGTGATTGACTTTCGGAAATTAAACGAACAAACTGAGCAAGACGCGTACCCGTTACCAAATATTGATGATATTCTCGACCATCTAGGTAAATCAAAATTCTTTTCCGCTTTAGACTTGAGTTCTGGATTCCATCAAATTTCAATGGAACCAAATTCAAAGAAATATACAGGTTTTAGTACTCCCGACGGACACTTTCAGTACAGGCGCATGCCATTCGGGCTTAAAAACGCACCCGCTAGATTTCAACGTATGATGAATAACGCACTACAAGGATTAATAGGCAAACATTGCTTCGTTTACCTTGATGATATAATCATTTTCGGCACTACCATAGAAGAGCACAATCGAAATTTAGCCATAGTTTTCCAACGTTTACGGGAAACCGAGCTGAAATTGCAGCCAGATAAATGCGAATACTTGAAACCAGAGTTAGAATATTTAGGACACCTGATCACAGCTGAAGGTATACGACCGAACCCCTTGAAACTGGAAGCTGTAAAGAATTTCAAGATACCAGGAAACGTCACAGAAGTGAAAGCTTTTCTTGGCCTTACGGGCTATTACAGAAAATTCATTCGGAACTTTGCTAAAATTTCTAAACCGTTGACAGAATTGACCAAGAATGACGTACCATTTCATTGGACAGACAGACAGCAAATTGCTTTTGACATTCTTAAAGGTAAATTACTTGAAGAACCAATATTAAAGCGACCAGACTTCTTACAACCATTCACTCTGACAACCGATGCTTCCAATGAAGGAATAGGAGCAATACTTTCACAAAACGGACATCCGTGCTGTTATATTTCCCGAACACTCATACCCGCCGAAACAAATTATACAACTACGGAAAAGGAACTACTTGCAATTGTATGGGCAGTAAGGAGATTAAGGCAATACTTATTAGGAAGAAAGTTTACAATCCTCACTGATCACAAAGCGCTAGTCTGGTTGTTTAACGTAAAAGACCCATCGTCCCGTCTGGCGAGATGGAGACTGAAGCTCGAGGAATATGAATATGTAATAAAATATATAAAGGGAAAGGAAAACACCGCCGCTGATGCTCTATCGAGAGTGCTCCCGCTAGGAAACTACGAAAGAGAAGAATTGTTAGAAGAATTAGACGAACTCATCCGAGACCAGGAACATCTACCCCAACAGATTCCGAGTGAATCCTCGGCAGAACCAGGAACCAGTCAGAATACCCTTTATGACGATTTCAAGAATTGGGTTCTCACAGCCAACAGTAAAGGAATAACGATCAAAGAGATGACCCCACCTGACTGGATCCAGCTTAGCAGATCTAGACTAGGAGACTTCAACGAAGAGCAATGGGTTAATAATTTAAACACTTTCATTCATGAAATATTGGACAAATTGCGTCAAAATAATATGAGGATACAGTTGAATGATAACACCTTCAATTCTACAGAGAAATTATTCATTCAAAATTTCTTATCTTTCATTGTTAATCGAATACCGAATATCCAAATTTCATTTTGTCCAAATTCATATCGAGAACTCCAACCCAACGAAATTACAAAAATACTATACGAAAATCATAACGCATACTCCACACAGCACTTCGGAGAGAATAAAACCATAGAACGAATCAAGCAAAGATATTACTGGAAAAACATGGACGAAGACATCGCTAATTTCGTCAAGAGATGCAAAACTTGCCAAATACAGAAACTCACCCGCGTACGGCCAACAGAACTACCTGTTATTCCTGACACTCCTACGGAAGCGAATGAGAAAATAGCCATGGACATTTTCGGCCCACTTAGAAAAACACATAGCAAAAATGAGTATATTCTTTCCATTCAAGATATGTTAACAAAATATTTGATACTCATCCCGCTTCGCAACACACGCGCAGAAACAATCATCGAAAATCTACTAACTCATTACATTTACATCTTCTCGTCACCTAAACATATTTTAACCGACCAGGGAAGCAACTTTATTTGCGGACTAATGCAACAGTTCGAACGCGAGTTTCAAATCCGACACATCCGTACTACAGCGTTCCATCCACAATCGAATGGAGGATTGGAACGAGCTCACGCAGTAGTGAAAGATCTCATTAAGACTTGTATGAATGATAGACAGAATGAATGGGACGAAAATCTTTCTCTCATCTGCATGGGTTATAACACTTCAGTTCACGAAGCAACCGGTTATACACCGTTCGAACTAACCTTTGGAAGAAAGGCGAATTTACCATCAACCATCGCTACTACATCACCTCTCAGTCAAGATAAACTCATACAAATGTGGAAAGAACGATATCAAAGATACTTAACGAACGCACGAAGCAACATCCTTAAAAGCAAAGAAAAGAACAGAGCCACACAAGAACGTCGTATTATCAAAACACAAACTGTATTCCAAGTAAATGATAAAGTATTAGTTTCAAATGATCATAAAACGGACAAGCTTGCACCCAATTGGCTGGGCCCTGCTAAAATTTTGGAAGTTAACACCCCAAATTATTTGATACAGTATTTCGACACAAATCGCATAGTCACTGTGCATGGCAATAGATTAAAATTATTTCTGCACTAAAATTACAGGATGACTGCCGTACACCGTATGCTTTGGATCGTTCCCTTGGTGTTGGGTTTTCACGTACAAGATCTCGGACATAACAACATTTACATTGAGAAGCTTCACTCCGCATCCGTATATCACTCCTCATGGATCCTTCTTTTTGCCCTAGACACTTCCAACATTCACACACGACTCGAACAGATTACCAACATGCTCGAAGAAACACGCACGATATGCAACAGGGCGTGCGACCATATCCACGAAATCGCGGCACTCTCGCAACAACTGCAACGAATTCTCCAAGACGAAAATCAATTGGTAGCTCTCATCCACCTAGAGGACAATCAACGTCGACGGCGACGTAGAGGTGCATTCGACTTCATCGGTCACGTTAGCAAGTCCCTCTTTGGAACTCTCGACTCTGACGACCTCGAGATGATCAACAAAAATCTCGACAAGATTTTTGCGAACGAGAACAAATTGGCCAGTGCTATCCGCAATCAAAGCACCATACTACGTGGCATCGGGAGGAGGGAGCTGCAGACGGAACTCATGAAGATGTACAACACCAGTGCCAATCAACTAAGGAATATGCAGACTATCGTTAACACCGATCGGAAACGTATCCACCTTAACAGCCAATTGATTATGCTCTCCTCACTCTTGGATGAATTAGTCCGAGACATCAGGACACTCAAAACGGCCATCGCTATGGGACATAAAGGTATCGTACACCCAGACGTATTATCACCTAAAGATGTTATTCACAGTATGCAGGTTATGGAAGAAGAGACGAGAACACGGTACCCACTCGTCCTGAACGAATCAATTTACAACCTATTGATCCAGATCTCCCAAATCACCATTGGAAGCCTCAAGAAACAGCTCATCTACAAAATCGATGTACCTGTACTCGAGAAGGATGACTGGGCAATCAAACGGATTCATCCCATACCGCAGAAGACTGGAGATTTCTTCACGTCCATTACTGTGACCCATGACCTGGTGATGATGCACAGAGACAAATACATACTACTCGACAGGGACTATCTTTTACGACATTGCATACACGCACATTCACGATACTACTGTAGACAGACACAACCTGCAACCCTTTCCTACCAAATCCACAATTGTGAGAGTGAAATCCTCAAAATAACGCCATCCCAGGATATTTCCAAGTCTTGCAACGCACGGTCCTTTCGCATAAAAGAACTTTTATATAAACAATTAACCACGCCTGATCTTTATCTAGTAGTTCCGGAAAAGCCGATCGTATTACAAACGCTCTGCAGAAACTACTCTACGCTAGAGCTGACCAACGCAGCGATCCTCTCCAGTTCTGAGGACTGTACACTAATCGGAGATGCTACACTTATGAAAATTGGAGGCAGTAACATCACCTACACTGTCGAGACCAGATACAAACCTGTCAACATCAGCTACACGATCAGCGAACGCGAGTCCATCTACCACCAGCTTCACGATCTGCCGTTCCAGTACGCGGAGGAGGCCATTCAAGTCTACGGAACAACCCTTGACAAACTGGATGATGTGTTAGCATCAATACAAACCGAACATCGCATCCAATCATGGACATCAGTCGGATGGACCACCCTACAGTGGATCTCGTATATCTGTTCAGCCCTTGTCCTAATTTATCTATTGAAACGAATTGGCCTCTTTTCTTGTATTTCTAAACTTATTCCAAAAACTATTTGTTTTCGCATATTCAGTCCCACTTTCAATAATCAAACTCGATCTATACATAATCAGACGCAAATACCGGATAATAACCCTATTGTATTATTTACACGTGAACCAAATGAAACACTTGTAAGACCAATCACACCATTAGACATTAGACGTAAGAAACGAGCTGTAAAATTTGAGGAACAAATTTAATCTAACAAGGGGGGTGTCATATACGTAATAACCCCACTATGGGTATGTTCCCCCGCCAGGTGTACCTACCTGCGCTGCATGGCAACCGCATTGTATAAAAGGGCAGGAACGACACGAATAAAGAGTCAGTCAATTAATCAGTCTTCCTTATATAAAAAAGTTGCGATCCCGTGACACTAGCTACGGTGTTCAGAGTTTTTCGTAAACCAATGCCATTGGAACCCGCGAAAGTTGAGAGTGTAGTGCTGGCGTGCGTGCACCTTCATAATTTCTTGCGACGGAATACCGAATCAAGGCAACTATACACACCGCAAGGCACATTTGACTATGAACACTCAAATAGGGGTGACATTATGCCAGGTAGTTGGCGAGAGGGTACAGAAGGCACAGGTTTTCTGAACCTTCAAAATCTAGCCAGGAGACCACCTGGAGGTTGCAAGGAAATTCGAAATGAATTTGCCCGATATTTTATATCACCACAGGGGAGCGTACCATGGCAGAATGAAGTTGCTTGAAATTGCTTAAATTTTTAATAAAATTCAGATAAGGTAAATGTCCCCATTACTGACCACGTCCCCATTAGTGACCACTTCATTTTGTTATTGTTTATTGCAACACAGAAAGCGAAATATAAGCGAAATATTTCAGTTATTGTTTCATACGTTATCTATGTAGCCGTACATTCATCTTTAAGTAAATTCACATGTAAATTAAGACTTGGTCATTGACATGAAAGTTGACAGATTCTAATACCGTGAGGTTATACTCCAGATATCATTAAACTCGCAAATGGATCCATGCAGTAACTTACTCAAATTAACGAGAAATATATACAAAATTATAAAATAAAAAGAAAATATACATTTTCTTTCATTACTGTAGCGGAAAATCGTGGTATAAAATAGATGGTCACTAAAGGGGACATCAGGTCCAATATAATTTTCGCCATAATTTTTGTGTAAATAGTCAAATATCACTGTAAAACTAATTTGATTGAGAAACTAGAGACTTCAAAAAATACAATGATCCATACTTTACTCAAATATTGTCGTATATTAGTAAAAAATATACTACTTCGAACCAGTCACACTCTTAAACGGTCGCTAATGGGGACATTTACCTTAGAAGGAAAAGTAATTGCTGTTATGTTACATGGGCCCTTCCGACTCATCCCGTGTTTGCTGTCCTTGCGTCGCTTTCCTTCGAATCGGCGATTCAGCGGAGTCGCCCCGTGCGTGTGACTCCGGTCGCCGAACCGGGGAAGTTATCGTTGTAAACACAACGTGACCATTGACAGCCCGGGCTCCTATATTTCCTTAATAAGCAGCGATCGACAGATGCCGACGAGGCGATTCCCTTACCGATTTCGGGAGCGCAAGGCGCGGCCCTCAAACGCGGGACTTCGTAGCGAGAGTCGTGATTTGGAGTTCGATTTAGGGAATAACGACGAGCAGACGGCCGTTTAGAGCTCGCGACCTCGTCTCCGCGTTTATCTCGCGAATGGCGCTCGGCCGATCTAGTTTAGGCAAAGTGTATCTCCATCCGTCAGACCGAGAAACGGCATGCACCGGGAGTGCCCTTAGTACGCGCCGATACGGACCACCGCGACCGCGAAGACGTGCGATATAGCGAGCGAGTGAGCGAAACGACAGACGTCAGGTTCACCGACTTCTGTGCACTACCTGAGAACAACGCGAGCGAACATGACCTACGATAGATTCAGCGATTCATTAGCGTCAGCGGAGGCGAAGCGCCGTCTCCAGAGTGTGTAATCATTTATTTACTTTCTATAAGAATATATATATCACACTTCATTGTTATTCCTATAAATCCTGCGTACAATCTTATTCAAACCCCTCTTATCTTCCTATTCCCCGGTAAGTATAGTCAAGGTGGGCCGTAGCCCTTTGATAAGAGTAAGAACCCGGTAAATCATTCCAACCGCTTGGGGTGATTTAAGGAAAGCTCCCTTCACGACGTAACAGTTATTTACCTGTACTTCCACTTATTTCTTTTCGCGAGAGGGCCGTTTTTTCTTACCATTTTCTCGCAAATGGCAAGTATTTGTAAAAAAATGAAAGAACGTAAAAATGAAACATTTACTGATTTTTATCCCCAACATAATATGGTATGTCAATTTTTCGTGTTCAGAAGATTTTCTTTGAAACGAAGGCGACCTTTAGGTTTTTCATTGGAATGCTATATATTAGTGATACCAGATCGGGGACGGGTGCCCTCGAGAATTTCCCCCACCTCGCGCATACTACGCCGGAGCAGCGTGTCCGTGAGCTCGGCGCTTCGGAGTCCAACTCACGGACGCGCTGCTCCGGCGTAGTGTGCGCGAGGTGGGGGAAATTCTCGAGGGCACCCGTCCTCGATCTGGCATCACTGCTATATATTTGATTACCCAATATGAAAGCGACTATCAAGAGCTGTTAAGATCACATCTTTTCAAATTTTGAAAAATCCTTCGACACATGTTTACATATCACTAAAGGCTAATTGTAAGTATAAACATATCCAAGTTCCAACAAAATCCGAAATGTTGCTCCAAAGAGTGTTCGAGTTCGCGTGGAATGGCCCGAGAGTGTAACAAAGGAAATTGTATATTTAAAATAGTAATGCTTACCTCCATAGTACTGCGACTGCCCACCGACGTATTATTTTTTCCAAGAAATTGGAGTGCCTGGAACGCAAACCATTCTTTCTTCTTTGACGTCCCGGCTCCACTCCTGCTCTGCTCCTTTTTATCGTTAAGGGCCCTCCCGAATTGGGTCCTTATGTTTTTTATTTTTTTTCCCATGGCTTCCGTGTCCATCCCAAAATGCGCAGCCATTACTGACAATGCGTCATCTTTAATGGTTTTGTTCTTGTATGCCTCACATGAAGCATCCCATAATTCGGGCATGCCATGCAGCATCTCTGCAAGCTCTAACGTGTTCGTTGAAGTCCACATTTTAACTGTTAACAAGTAATACACATGAATATATTAATGTAAATAATCACAATTAACATTGTAGTGTTGTGTACAAATAAGAACACCAATTATAATAGTAATAATATTGTAAACTTACATTTTTGTGTGTTGAGCGCCGCACGATTTTCTCTGACGTCTCTATTCGCTGTCTTGAATGTCCACTGTAGCCACCGACTGTTTGCGGAAAAATGACATTTCGCTCCACCGACATAGGATATTATATAGTTACTCAGGTATGCGTTTTCAAGGAGGGGGGACTTTTCCACCTGAATTTCGCGTCGGTGTCGGGCCCAAGAATTTTTGAACACCTTCCTCGATCAAGAAAAGTGACGGCGTTGCCAGGGGCCGCGGTTTATGGCACCACTATATCACGATGTCGGTGGTGGTCAAAAGATACACGATGGTTTGAAGTGGCTAGGTATATGTATCACCGACAACAAAGCCCTGAACAGATTAACGAAGGGCAGGGTATTCTCCACGGCGGAAAACTGCGACATTATTTTAAACAGGCTCTGCCTGCGTTGACTTCCCTTCGAATTGGAGACGCTCGAATATGAAAAGAAAAGGAGGCGCGACATATCGGTTGCAAGCGTGATTTCCATCTGTTTGGGAATAGTATAGTTCCCAACGCCGCCACACTCACTCTCACGGCAGCACCTCGCGGCCTACGATCCAGCGACACTGATCGATGGGCGAGTCGACACTCAGCGGTGATCGATCGATACTCACTATCGAACGCTCAGCCAATCACCGCTTACCACGCTGAACCTATCAGCCAATCAGAGGGCAGCGACGCTGCTCTCGGAGAATCGAGAAGAAGCGCGAGAGGAAGTTCGCCTTTGCTCCCTCCTATGTGTTCCGCATTGTTGTAAGGAGTCGTAGATACGCGTCGCGTAAATTCTAAAGTTTCTTTGTACAATACTCACACTCATCCTGTAAAGACTTCAAGTACGTTCACTCAATTCACTCACTGACCACTCACAATCACGTTTGAACACTCACAGTCCACCAATTAATATAATTGTGTGGACGCCTCGTGGCAACGCCACGCGGTTGAATCAATTCTCACTCTTGAGTACAAACTTATTGCTTCTCTGTTTAATACAAACTCGTTGCATTCACTCACACTCCTTTCACTCACACTCTGTTCACTCACACTCATTCAAAAAAGTGCATTATTTTAATAAATCAAGACAAAGTGCTTCCACTGCAACACGTGTAAATTCTTTCAACCAAAACCTGTCTAAGAATCCATTTTTTACTCATTTCAAATTCAAACATTTTTTGGTCCTTCGAGCCGGATCTTAGACAGGTCGTGAACACTCAGTGTAACTCATCAGAAAGTGAACACTCAACGGCGAATCATGGCTGGTGACGAGCCTGTGAAGAAGACGACGTCCTTCAGAGGCCCATCACCCACACCGCCACCGGTGACGGTCACTCTTTCCACGGAGGCTCCTGGAACCAGTGGACCAGACAGGAGAGAAACGCGATCCTCCTCACCGGCACAATTGCCGTCAGAGCTTTTATTCAAATGCGACACTCAGCTCGATCGCATCGAGGCACTCAAGGCCCTGCTTGAGAGCTTGCCTGATTGTGCATCAAACATCAGTTTGGGAGAGATAAAGGTCTACGGCCAACAGGTAGACGAAGTGCACAAGGCGTTTTGCAAGGAGCACGCCTACTTTGAAGCGGTGTGGCCAACGGCTCATCGTAATCACACCTACTTCTCAAGTAAGGCGCACTTCACCGAGAGTCAGCTATCCCTCAGCATCAAATTGAAGTTGGGCAAGTTGAAGCAGGAGCTGGAGCCTTTTCAACTTTACTCATCTGCCAACTCATCGTCGCCACCAGGGAAGCTCCCTGAGCTGGCACTCCCTACGTTCGCTGGCAACTATTTGGAATGGCCTGCATACAGCGAACTCTTCAGTGCACTCATAGGCTCCACAAAAACACTCACAGATATTGAGAAACTCCAATATCTGCGATCGAGCTTGAAAGGAGAGCCTGCCCAGAAGGTAGAAGCTCTACCATTAAAGGGAGCCTCCTTCGCACCAGCGTGGAAATTACTCAAGGAGACGTACTCCAACAAACGTCTTCTCATCCAGGCCCAGCTTGATAAGCTATTCGCCACCAGGTCAGTGGCCAACAAGAGCGCTGCAGCACTCAAACAACTCATCTCCACGGTCGATGAGGCCTACACCTTACTCACCTCCCTTGGAGTCAGCGACAACTTGGGAGACCATATTCTCGCATACCACGTCACACGTCAGCTTGACAAGCAGACGCGTGAGGCATGGGAGATATCAGTAGGATCTGCAGTCGAATACCCTACCTTCCAGCAGGTGAGAGAATTTGTTGCTAATAAGGTAAGGGCATTGGAGAGGGCGGAAGCTCCGTCCTCCCAAGGCTCCACCAGCTCGTCGACAAAGGACTCAAACAACTCAACGAATCAACGAGCCAAAACGCATACTGCGTACAAAGGGCCCCCTTCGCAGAAGAACTTCATCTGCGACTGCTGCGGTGAGGGTCACTTTATTATAACGTGCCCTCGCTTCAGAGCCCTGAGTGTGCAGGAGAGGCGAAAAATTGTGGCAAACAACATGCTTTGCTACAATTGCTGTGGGCGACATTCTTCAGCCAACTGCAAGTCGCCACACAAGTGCAAGCAGTGTGGCATTCAACATCATACGATGCTACATATTCCATCGACCACTCAACCTCAAACTGAGGTCTCAAAGCATTGAATCATCGGGGCAGTCGTCGCTCTTGCACACTCATCGCCTGCACACTCATCGGCTGCACACTCATCGCCTGCAAACTCATCGCCTGCACACTCATCGGCTGCACACTCATCGCCTGCAAACTCATCGCCTGCTCACTCAACGCAGCCTCAATCAACGCAGCTACACTCATCGCAGCTTCAATCAGCATACAACAGAATCACGCTCCTAGCAACTGCACGAGCACAACTCATCACTCCCACGTCAACTCAACAGGTTCGTATGCTCGTTGACTCTGAATCAGAACTGACCTTCGTAAAGGAGGAACTCATTACACAACTCAACTTCAAACGCACTCACTCAACCGTCTCAATCATTGGCATTGGAGGAAAGAAGTCCACTCAGACGAGAGGTGTCGTCTCAATAACTCTGCAATCAAATTATCGAACATTGACAGTAACTCTGCTAGCACATGTTCTAAGGTCAGTAACTTCAAGCATACCTTCAGTCGAGGTGCCCAATCACAATTGGCCACATCTCGCAGCACTCAAGTTGGCAGATCCTGACTTTCTCAAACCTCAATCTGTCGACATAATCATTGGAGCGGACACATATGGACAAATCATAAGACCCAATATAATCAAGGGCTCCCCATCAATGCCAATAGCACAACTCTCAATCTTTGGATGGCTCGTACTTGGACCAATCGATGTAACCACTTCACTCATTCCATCGTCTTACCATACATTACGTGTACAAGAGGACGAATCATCGGTACGTGATCTATTAGAGAAGTTTTGGATTCAAGAGGAGCTTCCAAGGGAAACTCAATCAAAACTCACTTCTGAAGAGCAAGAGTGCGAAGACCATTTCAAATCAACACACTCAAGGGATGCAACTGGACGATACATCGTGCGTATCCCTCTCAAATCACCATCCAGCTTGTTGGGCAACTCGTATCAATCAGCGCATGCATGCTTAAAACGCACACTCAACAAACTCAACAAGAACGATGAGTATCGTGAACTCTATCAAGCATTCATGTCAGAATATGAAAACCTCAATCATATGGTAAGAGCACCATCAATTTCATCTGATAATAATTCAATCTTTTACCTTCCTCACCATGGAGTACTCAGGCCTGACAGCAAAACCACCAAGCTAAGGGTTGTCTTCAATGGCTCGTGCGCAACGACATCTGGGCACTCACTCAATGACCTCATGCATACTGGGCAGAATCTCTTGCTCAATATCTCAGACGTGTTGTTGTGGATTCGACAACACAATTACATTTTTGCCACAGACATTACCAAAATGTACAGGCAAATCCTAGTCCACGACGACGATCAAGATCTGCAACGCATCCTGTGGGTGAACGAGGAAGGAAAAGAAACACCATTCAAACTCACGACAGTCACATACGGAACCAAGGCTGCACCGTTTCTGGCTGTCCGAACTCTGCTACAGCTGACGGAGGACGAAGGTCATCGTTTCCCATTGGCTGTACCATCAATCACTCATGCACGATACGTCGACGACATCTTTGGCGGAGCTGACACAGGTGAGCAACTCATAAAAATTGCAAAACAACTCAAAGACCTGTGTCACGCGGGAGGCTTTCCACTCGCCAAGTGGCATTCTACATATCCTGCATTACTCGAGGCGATTTTTCCCAACTCACGAGCTGACAGCTCAACAATCTCTCTCGACGACTGCCATACCAAAATTCTCGGATTGCAATGGAATAGTTTCCAAGACAACTTTACATTCTCATCAAAGCAAACTGCAACCTCAGTCCCAACGAAACGACTCATTCTCTCAGAGGTCTCTCAAATATTTGATCCACTCGGTTTCCTCTCTCCAGTCATAATTCGCGCGAAAATGCTTTTGCAAGAGTTGTGGCTGTACAAACTTAGTTGGGACGATCCACTGCCACATCAAATCATATCTCGTTGGAACACCATCAGAGAAGAACTCACAAGTCTGGCCAGACTCTCTATTCCCAGGTGGTTCAACACCCATTCCAACTCTACCGTGGAACTCCACGGATTCTCTGATGCTTCTCAACTCGCCGTGGCAGCGGTAATTTACATTACCGTAACTTCACCGTCCACAAACCTCAAAGTGTCGACACTTGTATGCTCCAAAACTAAGGTAGCACCACTCAAGAAACTCACAATCCCGAAACTCGAACTCACAGCCGCATTAATACTGGCAAAGCTTGCCAAGTATGTTCAAGCAACTCTTCAACTCAACATTGCATCTACTCATCTGTGGACGGACTCTCAAGTGGCACTTATATGGATCAATGCTCAAGCCTCGCGCTGGAAGGAGTACGTTAGGAATCGTGTTACTCAAATTCAAGAACTCATCCCTCAAGCAAACTGGAGACACGTTCCTGGCACCTCGAACCCAGCTGATTGTGCATCTCGAGGCCTTACAACATCACAGCTTGAACGTCATCAGCTCTGGTGGACGGGACCACCATGGCTTACTCAACCCAGTGACTCATGGCCATCACAATCAAATGTACTGGACAACTCAACTGAATTAGAAGCTCGTCCAGGAACCTCGACCTTACTCAACATTCAAGAAATCAGATACCACTGGGAACTCATATACAAATTCTCAACACTCAACAAACTCATTCGCATAACCTCAGCTTGTTTCAGATTCATTTCAAGGCTAAGGAAATTATCTGTCGCTTTGCCACTCACTTCATACTCACCAATGGATATGGAACAGGCCCGCATCTTCTGGATAAAGGCTACTCAGGCACTCTACTTCAATCATGAATTCAAACTCATCAGTTCGGGCACAACGCTACCATCATCTCACGCCTTCAGTCGACTCACTGCATTTATCGATGAGCAAGGAGTAATAAGAGTGGGAGGCAGACTACGTAACGCTCATATCAATTATGAAGGTAAACATCCTGCCATCTTGCCTCGTCGCTCACGTTTGTCCGATCTGATTATAGACCACTCACACAAACAAACTCTGCATGGAGGAACTCAACTCACTCTCGCTCACATCAGACAGACCTACTGGATCATCGGAGGTCGAGCTCCAGTAAAATCTCACATTCTGCGGTGTGTGGTGTGTGCTCGACAAAGGGGGATCCGTGCCCATCAGCTGATGGGCCAACTACCTCTTTCCAGAGTCACACCCTCACTTCCATTCACCAACACTGGACTCGATTACGCCGGTCCAATTACACTCAAGACATGGAAAGGGCGAGGAGCTAAAACACAAAAGGGTTGGATTTGCGTTTTTGTGTGCATGACGACGTCAGCTGTCCATCTCGAACTTGTGACAGATTACTCATCTGAGGGATTTATTGCAACGTACCGACGTTTCACATCCAGACGAGGAATTCCACACAACATCTATTCTGATTGTGGAACTAACTTCGTCGGTGCGGACACTTCACTCAAGAGTATGTTCACTCAAGGCTCAACTCAAAATTTACACTTGGCTTCTCTGTTTGTCAACGACAACACAACATGGTGCTTCAATCCACCAGCGGCACCGCATATGGGAGGAAAATGGGAAGCGGATGTTAAATCAATCAAGTATCATCTAAGACGGATTGTTCATGAAATCGTACTTACATACGAAGAGTTTAGCACTCTTCTCACTCAAATTGAAGCAATGCTAAACTCACGACCACTCGAGCCTCTCAGCGATGATCCAGAAGACATCGCCACACTCACTCCAGCTCACTTTCACATCGGCAAACCTTTATCAACCTTGCCTGAGCCTTCAGTGGAACATTCATCACTCTCACCATCTGCAAGATGGCAACTCATCCAGAAGAAGATGCAACAATTTTGGACTCAATGGTCAACTCACTATTTACAACGTCAGCAAGCCATCTCAAAGTGGCATCACCCATCCAATGACATTAAGGTCGGGTCATTGGTACTCATCACCGATGAACGATTTCCCCCGAGCAAGTGGCCACTTGCTCGAGTACTCACTCTGCATCCTGGAAAGGACGGACTCACGAGGGTAGTGACCATCAAGACGGCGACCACCACTCTAATCAGGCCAATCGCAAAATTGGCAGTTTTGCCTGTTTCAGGTTAACTCATCAACTCTGTTGCTGACGGCGGGAGAATGTTTGGGAATAGTATAGTTCCCAACGCCGCCACACTCACTCTCACGGCAGCACCTCGCGGCCTACGATCCAGCGACGCTGATCGATGGGCGAGTCGACACTCAGCGGTGATCGATCGATACTCACTATCGAACGCTCTGCCAATCACCGCTTACCACGCTGAACCTATCAGCCAATCAGAGGGCAGCGACGCTGCTCTCGGAGAATCGAGAAGAAGCGCGAGAGGAAGTTCGCCTTTGCTCCCTCCTATGTGTTCCGCATTGTTGTAAGGAGTCGTAGATACGCGTCGCGTAAATTCTAAAGTTTCTTTGTACAATACTCACACTCATCCTGTAAAGACTTCAAGTACGTTCACTCAATTCACTCACTGACCACTCACAATCACGTTTGAACACTCACAGTCCACCAATTAATATAATTGTGTGGACGCCTCGTGGCAACGCCACGCGGTTGAATCAATTCTCACTCTTGAGTACAAACTTATTGCTTCTCTGTTTAATACAAACTCGTTGCATTCACTCACACTCCTTTCACTCACACTCTGTTCACTCACACTCATTCAAAAAAGTGCATTATTTTAATAAATCAAGACAAAGTGCTTCCACTGCAACACGTGTAAATTCTTTCAACCAAAACCTGTCTAAGAATCCATTTTTTACTCATTTCAAATTCAAACACCATCATATATTGAAACCGTGCGGCAGAGATGGGCATTATCTAAATAAAAAATTATTTGTGAACAAAAATTATTTGTGATTATTATTAGTGAACAAAGTACGTTGAAAACGCATCTCCCTTCAGGTTTCCCAATCTTTTGTGCAACACATTCGTAATACTTTAATAAAATGCACGGTAGTTGCCATGCATTCATTGATTCATTCATTTTTTAGTTTCACATTAACATACTAAACTAATTTTATTCCAAAACCAATAAATTGTGCGTTGAAAATATTGCATCTCTTCGTTCATTTTTGCTGAATTATTACCATTAGCATTTCAATTTCCAGCAACAAGACTTTCTCCCATACGCTCTCATTTCCTTTCGACACATTTTGTAATCTACCCTTACTCTAACAAAATGCCACTATATTTCTATATAGTTGCTACGCTATTCATTAATTTCACAAGTTTTCCATTAACAATATTTCAATTCACCAATAAATATTATTATACTATACTAAACAAACACCAATAAAAATATTGAATCTTTTCATTCATTTTCGCTAAATTAACATCAACATTTTTTAAATTTCTGCCACAAGACTTTCTATCGTATGCTCTCATCTCCTTTGTACACATTATGTAGGATCTACACTTACTATACCAAAAGGACACTATTTCTATATAATTTCTATAATCACAAAAAATTGAATCTACAATTTATCCTTAATTCTGTTGCATGATAATTTGTAATTTATAAAGTTAAAAATGATCTAAAGTCAGTCCCTATGAACAAATAATTTTGCACCCAATACGTCGCGCGTCCTACTATTTTGATATTCGAATGCGTGTTTATACTCGAGCAATAAGGGATGTATCTCCAATTCGAAGGGACGCCGACGGTACGCGGGGGCCGCGCGCAGACAGAGGATTACCCCTTTTGTTCCCGTGTTCCTCTGCAAGACATGTTGCCACCTTTGCACTGCAGGATGGTCGTAAAATCGGTATCAACACAAATATGACGTGATAAGAACTTCGGCCTCTTTTTGGATTAAACGCTCATCTTGTTACACAAATTGGCGCCGCTGCTAGCCACTTCACTATACGACCTCGCAAGTGTTCTCTTTGCATATGTATACCTATCACTTGCATATGTGTAGGGTCAGGTGGGGTGCAGTATAAAAAAAAATACTAATGATTGTAGACAACAAAATGTATAATAAATCAACTTTTCTTTTGTGCTTAAACAATCAACAGTCTTGATCCTTGAAATCATAATTAGCAGATGTTAACAATTATCCTTAAAAGCTAATCAATCCGTACAAGGGTATTGCGCCGCGGTCAACCCTGTCGTAGCTAAAATTTTTGCAATTGAGACGAGTACGAGATCAGTTGACATTATTTTCAAACCTCATCAGTAATCTGGGGTGCGAGTGGTAAACCGATCATAAAAGCGGAGCGCGCGGCTCGATTACCTGGGCCGGGAAATTCCCAATACCTACCTCTTTGCGACGCTAAAATTTTCGAAGCTCTGAGGCGGTTTTGCCATTTTACAAGTTCGAGCGCGCGCGGGTTGCAGGATTAAACGATGACCCTATACACAACGGTGCGTACGGGTGCGAAGTCACCATCTATACCTACTCACCATCCGCCGACACAGCAATAAACGGATTAACAAAAAGGCCGCTTTATATTCTATTTTCAAATTTTATTATATTTTGGGCCTTTATATTCTGTTCTGTATTTTGCCTTTATGTTGGGTCGGTAATTATCCCAAACGAAGCGGGCTCGGGGAGGTAAAAGTTGAGAGCGAAGCGAAAACTCATTTATCGTTTATTGGTGGGCAATTCTGTATTTCCCAAGACAGCTTCGACAACATCTGGTTGCCACATTTTCAAAGGGCAATCAAGAACGTACCTTCGCAGTCTTTAAGAATTTATAGATTATTCACTGTGATCAAAAATGCGACTTTTCATTAATACGCAGGTATCCACGGGGACAGTAAACAGCTGGATGGTTCCAAACGTATTGGAAATAAAAAAAAATTGTTTATATTCAATTGCATGCTTCGGGGGGTGTAATAGTATATCCCCATAAAAAACTTCAAAAAAGTAAAAAAATACGCCAAGTACATGAAAAATCAAATAAATCACAAAAAATAGAAGACAATAATAATCACAAAAAAAAAATAGAAAAAGTATACAATACAAAAAAAGATGTGAAATCAAAATGAGCTGCCAGTACATAAAGGTGCTTTCCAACTGCGCTTAAGATGACACAACTACATACACACAGCTGAAATGCTGTGTTCATACATTCCATTACAATGTATTACATAATATTAAGCAGATATATTTTTATACAAATAAATATTTTAATACGAATAAATATTTGATTCAAAATACTTGGCGCTGCGCAACCGAAAAAATGTTAATTGCCTTAGTAATAATTAATAATTTACAACAACTCCATTACAATATAAAATACATATACATACACATATTAGAAACGCAGTCAGATTTATTCTACATATATTTAATTCTAATACCATACGTAGCATATGCACACGCACGCACGCACACACACACACGCATGCACGCACGTACGCACGCACGTACAAGAAAGAAAGAAAAGGATTGATGCAATTTATACATATTTATTGAGTTTAGCAACACCAATTCGGGGCGCAGCGCCAAGTATTTTGAATCAAATATTTATTCGTATTAAAATATTTATTTGTATACAAATATATCTGCTTAATATTATTGAATACATTTTGTTCTTTGTGTAAATAGCCAGTGTGATAATTGGCGCAATTGTTGTATATCATTACTTTTGTAAAGTTGAATATAGCACATTAATAAACTTATATTAATTTACGACAATGTTTTTAAATGGGATTCTTTTTTATGAGATTATATACTTGGCGCTGTTTTTTGTACCTTTTTTTAAAAAAGGTAATTTTGTGGAGATATATGTATCGTTGGCCTCTCCATACGGCTTCATTTGGGAATTATGAGAAATAGAATGCACTCCGTACTCGTCATCCTTGAAAAATCTTGTTATTGTATGTTGGACAATTAAGGGAGCTTTCTGCCTTGTTGGGCCAAATAATGTTCGCTTTTTCACCAATTTTTTCAGCGAAAAGTATTAAATATAGAATGTTGATATTTGATATGTTAACTAAGCGGTTTTTATTGAACATAAAAATATTTTTTAAAGTTTGATAAAATATGGTAGTGGGAGTGGGAGTAGCCATGTATGTCGGTGCACGGGCGTTGGCATTCTTCGCTTGAGGAAGTCCTAAGTCCCGGATAGGTGAACTGAAGCAAAAAAATGAATCATATTTTTACTTTGTACAATATTATAAGTTGAACTAGAATCAAGAAGAAAAATTGGAAAATAAAACAATAGTGAGCGATCGAATGGAAGTTTGTTTTTTTACCAAAAATTTTTGCAGTTTTTTGTTCATTAAATAAAATCGTTTGAATATTTTTGGATAATTCTAGTTCAACTTATACACAATATTGTACAAAGTAAAAATATGTTTCATTTTTTGCTTCAGATCACCTGTCCGGGACTTAGGACTTCCGCAAGCGAAGAATGCCATCGTCCGTGCACCGACATACATGGCTCCTCCCACTCACACTACCATGTTTTGTCAAACTTTAAAAAATATTTTTATGTTCAATAAAGACCGCTTAGTCAACATACCAAATATCAACACTCTATATTTAATACTTTTCGCATAAAAAATTTGTGAAAAATCGAACACTTTTTGGCCCAACAAGGCAGAAACCTCCCTTAATGGGTCATGCTCAGTCACAAACCTTCGAAAAATCGATTTTTCAATTTTTGTATTTTTAGACGCTTCAACTAGTGCTGAAGGTTTATAATACGGGCCTGGTATCGATGGCACCTTGTAAGTTGAAAAATTAACATTTTATATAAGAAGAAACTGGACTTGAAACTTCAAACGCATTTTTCTTGAAACAGCGTTTTCAAAATCGGTGACCAAAATATTTAAAAAACCATTCGACCGATTTACTTCAAATTTTACAAGCTTACTATAGGAACAATAAACTAGTCTTTGAACAAAGGATTTTTTTATCCGATGCTTAGTTTTCTTTGAATTGACGAAAATCAGGCACAATTTATGATAAAAATTGAAACTTTTACTTTAAACATCAGCCATTTTTTCCCAAATCAATATTTCGAAAAATCCTTCGTTCAAAGACAAGATAATATAATATAATAAGTAAATTCTTCTGAATTTTTTAATTTAGATGATCGACTTTCGAACAGCAGTGTTCACCGCAGAAGCCTTTTTTGAGAGGACCTTCGAGTGATGGACAATAACTTTATTATTGATAAATATTTTTAAATAAAAAAATTACGATACACAGTACCAGATGCAATCCTTAAAAGGAAAAAAGATTTTTTGAGAAATGTGTTATAGCTTTGGAGTAAAAAATTTCCAAAGATCAGCCTCTTTTCGGCCTCATGACTGAGCATGACCCCTTAAGAGGATCGCTGTGTGTCTTGGGTCTCTTGTTGTTTCCCCATTAAATTTAATTCTTGAGATTTGTGGGTAAGTCTGCAGCATAGGGGAGGTAGTTCCGATGACCTTGACCGTGACACATGTCATCAAGCTCATCACGCTGAACAACTTTTCCGTATAGCTTAAAAGACGGGCTCACAAAGAGCACACCGATTTTGATAACCTTGAAATATGTCGTCATATCATAATTTTCAACAGCTTGCCCCTATAAATGTTACCATCGCTCCGCGTTATTCATAAAAATATTTTGGTATTCTATCGGAATCGGGTACACCCGTGCCTATCGTTTGCGTGGTATCGGTACAGGTTTGGGGAGAGATCGAAGGGGGTGGGATGCCTGCCCACAGCTTCGTGTATGTGGTCCAAAACAACTTTGTAAAAAATAATTAATAATAATTTTTTATTAATACCGCGAAAACTAATAAACACCCGGAGCTAAAATTTTATTTTTAGGGTCCGCGTTACATACGCGTAGCTGCTCCCCCTCTCCCATTTGTCACCAAAGCTACGCTGATACTTCGTGACATATACTGAAGTATTCCAGAATATCCATTTATACAGGGTTATCCAGTTAACTCAGAACCTGTGCGTGCGAGAACAGATGGTGATGTAGTTAGTCCTTGTCCCAAAGAAAAATTTGGATTTTGCATGTAACGCTTTGTTCACGGCTTTTGCGTCATTTACCCCTGAGTCTCAGGACAAATACCGAGGCGATTGTCTAAAAAAGGCCACGCAAAGGATCTGTTCTCACGCACGCGAATTCTAAGTTAAATGAATAATCCTGTATAAATATATCTCAAAAACTGTAAGATACCGCCAATTAAGCTATAAGGAAAAATTATGAAGGTTTATGTCCTTAAGATCGGGATTGCCACCCCAATACTACATAACTACGCTCATTTTATTTTATTTTAATATACGTTTTCGTTATTTGTAATATCTCACGATTTTTTACTAACACTTATGTTTAGTTAGAAGTATGCGAGTTTCAATCCGCTAGCTTAGCGTATGAATTAGTATCATCGACGATACTAAGTATTGCTCCGCGATCTTAGTTTACGAATTATCGTATTCGTCAATACGAAACATTGCTCTAAAACCTTAGGTTAAGAATACCCGTTTTTTTGGTCGATAGTTAGTATAATTAGTTAATAAGTAAGCTTAAGTAGGATTATAATATTTTAGGAACTTCTAGTATTTATTGTCCCGTAGATTTGTAGTTAAAATAAAGTTTTAGTCTTTGTAAGTATTTGTGTCCAGAACTAACTTTTAACTCGAGAATTAGTATAAGTAGCTCGTAACACGCGCGTAGAACGACACTGGAGCTATTTTTCCGCGTTCACTGCTTCTCTCTCTTGTGGCCAGAGCAATAGAATATTCGCGAGTATCGCGAAAGAGCGGTTGTAACGGACGAGTATCGCCAGAGAGATTTTGGAACCGACTGACTTGCAGACGGGCACGAGAGTTCCGCTGTCGCGTAACGTAACTAATTGATTAGAGAGGGGAGAGAGAAGCACATGAACGTTTCTTAACGCGTCAGATGGCGACACTGATATTAAAAGTAGCTTATCTAATTGTCTTACATCTAGGAACAAAGAAATAATGCTATTTACAGTATGTACACGAAACATTCCGCCCGCCTTCGTAGCGGGTGCGCGACGAATGTCTCTTAGTCCGAACAAGATTTATTGAGCCTCGTCGCTTGGCTCAGAGGGAAAAATACTAATTTTAGCGATAGGACGTTGTAGTGTCGTCGTGGGTGTCCGTACGGTCACGACGCGCACAAGACCATCCAGCCCCGGATGAACCTCAGTGATTCGTCCTATCGGCCAGTGAGTTGGTGGAGTTGCCTCGTTCCTTACGAGGCAGAGTTTTCCAGGCTGAACGTTAGGGTGAGCATTGACCCACTTTGGACGTCCTTGCAGCGTTTGGAGGTATTCATCAGCCCACCGTTTCCAATAGTGATCCCTCATTTGCTGAATTTTCTGCCAGCGAGCGAGTCGATTTGACAACTCCGCGGTGAGAGAAGGTTCCGGAATGGCTGTTAAGGCGGAGCCTACAAGAAAATGTCCCGGAGTTAAAAACTGAAAATTGTCCGGTTCGTCGCTCAAGGGTAAGAGCGGCCTGGAGTTTAGGCAAGCCTCTATTTGATGCAGGAGAGTAGTCATTTCTTCGAACGTCAATGGAGTGTCGCCGATGACTCGCCGAAGATGAAACTTCATCGACTTCACGGCTGAACCCAGATTCCCCCAAAGTGGGGAGCGGCCGGTGGATTGAAGAGCCAAGTAGTCCCCAGATCGGCCAGTAGAGGCGCCAACTTCCCCAGTTCACTGGAGGCGTCGGAGAACAAACGTCGTAGCTTCTTGTCTGCACCGACGAAATTCGTCCCACAGTCGCTTTGTATCGAGGCGCAGTTACCTCTTCGGGAAACGAAACGAAGGTAGGCAGCTAGAAAAGCGTCTGTGGTGTAATCGGATACAAGTTCCAAGTGAATGGCGCGTGTGAACAAGCAAATGAAGACCGCGACGTAGGACTTTCGTGTTCGATGTCCGCGTCCTGGAGACGTTTTTGTAAAAAAAGGGCCAGCGTAGTCGACCCCTGAATGAAGAAACGGTCTAGCTTTGGTAACGCGAGACGAAGGAAGATTTCCCATTTGCTGTTGGGAAGCCTTGGCGCGCCATCACCAACAAGTGACGCAAGAGTGAATATAGTGATGAACTGCACGTCGTCCTCGGATAATCCAGTATTCCTGTCGCAGCGTGCTCAAGGTAAGTTGCGTGCCGCCATGGAGAACGCGTTCGTGACAATCACGAATAATTAAAACGGTGAAATTCCCCTTTTCAGGTAGAATAATCAGATGCTGCTGGTCGAAATCCAGGATTGAATGCTTTAGGCGACCACCGACCCTCAGGACGTTCTGGTCGTCCAGAAAAGGAGCCAGACGAGATAGGGGCCCCCGGGAGATAGAAGCGGCTTTCTCCAGTATCGAGATTTCGGTTGAAAATGCGCAGCGCTGTACAACCTTTGCCAAGGTAAGTTTAGCATCTTCTATTTCGCAAGCTTGAATGTAGTTAAATTGAAAAACGGGCGAGGTCTGGCCTCGAAGCTTCGACATATAACGCAGACACCAAGCAGTTACGTGAGCTAATTTCTTAAGCGAGGAATATCTCGCCAAGAGATCTCCTAAAGGGAAGCTCGGGGCTAGCGAAGAAGTATGAGCGGTAGTTTGCACGCGTTTCTCCTCCGTCGTGCTAAGCTCGATCAGGTGCTTTAACTCGCAGTTATACTTAGAATTTCGTAAGAATGATGGTCCTTGCCACCATAGTGAGTAATTCACGAGTGTAGCACCGTTTATACCGCGCGACGCGCAGTCGGCTGGGTTTTCTTTCGTCCGAACGTGATGCCATTTCGCACTCGGCAAAGAGGTTTGAATCTCGGAGACGCGGTTGGCGACAAACGTCTTCCAGAGGAAGGGTTGACCCTGTAGCCAACTCAGAACTATTGTCGAGTCCGACCAAAGATGCACGTCACAGCGTGGTAAATTCAAAACTTTGATAACGTATGGAGTTCTGTTTCAAGGGAGCGACTCTTGTTTTCGCAGCGATCAAACTTATTCGGGAAGTTGACTGATCGAACGAGGATCGTAGATATACAGGGTGTTACTCTACACCATATATAAGTTCGGCATATATAAGTCGAAAATCAAGAGTGACGAAATTGCGGTAAATGCTTCGTTTATTAATTATCGATGGTTAAAGATTGACGTCTGGATCGCCTGAATCAGCCTGAATGACGGCAACTCGACGGACAGCGGGCCGCGCGAGGCAGGCCAGCCAAGGGGCGTGCAGTGGCGGCAGATGCGTGACGGATTTGCCAGGTAGAGCGCATACTTACTTACCTACCTCGCCGAAACTGTGACATACGATACTTGCGATAACTTATGAAAAGACACAAACGTTGTTCGGCATTCAACCTGCCTACTCGTAAAAATCCACAAGGGCATATCAAAACCCGCCCAACGGGATTCTCAAGTAGAGAGGGTGAATGCCATTGCCTTTGAAAATATTGCCCTCAAAAATCACCCACACGGCCATCCAAAGCACCGCGATTGTCCCGTCCGCGATTGTTCACTTAATTACACACACGCACCACGATTAGTTTTCTCGCGAATGTCCATGTCTTCACGCACCGCGATTGTCCCGTCCGCGATTGTTCACTTAATTACACACACGCACCACGATTAATTTTCTCGCGAGTGTACATGTCTTCACGCACCGCGATTGTTCACTTAATTACACACACGCACCACGATTAGTTTTCTCGCGAATGTCCATGTCTTCACGCACCGCGATTGCAGTCTGTGCTCGCGTTGACGACAGTCGTCAAACTGACTCCACGACGCCATCTTTCGCAAAGATCTGATGAGAAATGCAGAATACAGTAAAGTCTCGTTAGCTGCTCGATTTACTGTACACGATACTGACTTTTCGCTATCCCCACCACTTTTCTCTCACTCTTGTCCGGTAAAGGCGAAAGCGAGATGGAACGGGAGCGAGCGAAGGCACTGAAAGCGAGCGTGGAAAGTACGAGACAGACGACGCGTTGATGTTTTGTCTCGCTCCGTCTTTCGGACGCCACAACACTCCGTCCTTTGCGTGCGTGACGGGCGTGCGCGAAGGTCGCAAGCGGATACGGTAATAACGAGAACCGTTTCGCAAAATCTTGACGCAGGCCCGGCTCAAGTCTTTTTTAATATAATGTATTTAAGATATCGACCGTAATTGTAGAAATAACACTAAGATGATAGCGGCGCACTAGTTAGGTATGAAACACCTAAAATACAAAATTATTACGCAACTTTATTGAAACAATAAGGTTTATGATGCAAATTCTCCTGATAGAGTTATCTATTTCTTTTTATATGATTTAAACATTAATACATAATAAAGTAACATTATGTAATTATTTTTCATATACCTAAGAGTGTGGGCTTTTACCACATGAATTCAATCATTGGCATTTTGACTGTGTGTTTGTTGGGGTTTAAAATGTCATTTCCGTTGAGGTTTAAAATCTGTCCGTAATATTCAACCGTTCTTACTTTTGGCTCCTGTTTTAGCTACAGTTTGTTTTCACCTTTAAATGTTCCTAAGATTCATACTGTTTACTTCAGTCACGCTCCAACCGACTCGCGTGTTACACGTACTTTGATAACGTGTGACTTATAATAAGCGAAAGCAGTATTTGTTTGTATCTTCCTTGAAAATGGTCTAAACACAGACCGAAACGTCGGAAGTTATATATTAATAATTGCAAATTAGCTATTAAAAAAAAATAACTTGTTTAACTGACCGAACTAGTGCGCCGCTATCATCTTAGTGTTATTTCAAGTCTTTTTTGCACTGCAGGCGAACTTCTCAAATTGCGCCCTTTATTATAATACATTTATTTGAGATTATTTATGACTTTACTCTGCAAAATTAGGCAACTGCTAGGGCGTAAGGTGGACAAGAGGTGCAAAATGGTATTTTCATTGCTGGCATTGCTGAAAATAAATTTTTAAATAAAATACTACACATTGTACTACAACGGTTTTAAACTACGAATAAAAATTGAGAGTAAGGACATCAATAAACTGAAATAAATGTACTATAATAAAGGGCTCAATTTGACAAGTTCGGCTATGGCGCAAGAAAGACTGGAGCCGCGCGTGGTTATCTGACCGCCGCGCGCATGCGTCAAGCAGTTACGATTACATGGGAGCGCTCGCGTCTGTCGCCCACGCCGGCCGCGCACGCAGTCTTCCATCTCGCTCCCCCCTTCGGCCAGAAAGAAGCGAGAAACTCACACCCGGAATTAGGGTTTTGTCACGATACGTGCTCAATGTCAGTCCTGACCAGCGAGCGGCTAACGAGACTTTACTGTAATTTCAGATTCGTCGCTTTCTAGTGCGCAACATTGTATGGCCCCCTGATCTCGAGCGTCGCGGTCGGAGGCCACGAAACTCAGCGCGGAACGGTCTCGTCGGGGGCATTGACTGGCCATGCGAAACAGCTGTGATTCCCTGCGCCAGGCACACGCGGGCCTCATGTAAAATTAGCTTCGTTAAAAGTAATCCGATTTACATTACATTTGGTATGATTTTTATCGGAAAAACATAGGGAATCCATTGGTGTCACTGCCATACCTATCGATTCCATGAAGAATAAAGAATTTAATTTATTGTATAAGCTGTGTATCATCGCTTGAGCCACTCGGCGAAGGTGTAGCGATACATTGTATGTAGGTTGTTTATTCGTAACGTTGTTCGTGTCCTTCGCGCAGGGATTTGGCCAAGGTCTCCTCAGTTTGACGACTGTCGTCAACGCGAGCACAGACTGCAATCGCGGTGCGTGAAGACATGGACATTCGCGAGAAAACTAATCGTGGTGCGTGTGTGTAATTAAGTGAACAATCGCGGTGCGTGAAGACATGTACACTCGCGAGAAAATTAATCGTGGTGCGTGTGTGTAATTAAGTGAACAATCGCGGTGCGTGAAGACATGTACACTCGCGAGAAAATTAATCGTGGTGCGTGTGTGTAATTAAGTGAACAATCGCGGACGGGACAATCGCAGTGCGCGAACACATGTACACTCGCGAGAAAATTAATCGTGGTGCGTGTGTGTAATTAAGTGAACAATCGCGGACGGGACAATCGCGGTGCGTGAAGACATGGACATTCGCGAGAAAACTAATCGTGGTGCGTGTGTGTAATTAAGTGAACAATCGCGGACGGGACAATCGCGGTGCTTTGGATGGCCGTGTGGGTGATTTTTGAGGGCAATATTTTCAAAGGCAATGGCATTCACCCTCTCTACTTGAGAATCCCGTTGGGCGGGTTTTGATATGCCCTTGTGGATTTTTACGAGTAGGCAGGTTGAATGCCGAACAACGTTTGTGTCTTTTCATAAGTTATCGCAAGTATCGTATGTCACAGTTTCGGCGAGGTAGGTAAGTAAGTATGCGCTCTACCTGGCAAATCCGTCACGCATCTGCCGCCACTGCACGCCCCTTGGCTGGCCTGCCTCGCGCGGCCCGCTGTCCGTCGAGTTGCCGTCATTCAGGCTGATTCAGGCGATCCAGACGTCAATCTTTAACCATCGATAATTAATAAACGAAGCATTTACCGCAATTTCGTCACTCTTGATTTTCGACTTATATATGCCTGTAGAATCACCCCCCAAAATATTGACTATAGGTAGAGTAACACCCTGTATAACAGCAGCGTAAGCTTTCTCGGACGCGTCCGCGAAACCGTGTAATTCATAAGATCCAGTTTTCGGCTTTACGAGAAGCCAGCGAGGTATCCTCAACGAGGAGAGAGCTCCTAACCCGGCATAATAGTGCTCCCAAGTTTCCACAAGAGATGTAGGGAGCGGTTCATCCCATTCCAGTTTTAGGAGCCAGAGCGATTGTACGAATATTTTTGCTACAATTATCACCGGTGCAAGAAATCCTAAAGGATCGTAGAGACTCGCCGTCTCGCGAAAGACGGTGCGTTTCGTTAGTGCTTCATCTCGGATTTTCGACGAGACTGTAAAAACAAAGCAGTCTAGGCTGGTCTGCCGCTTCAGACCTAGCAGGGAGAAGGTGCCTTCGAAATTGCAAGAAAGTTCAGGAGTAGAAGCAATATAATCGTAAGGCAGATTTTCGAGGAGCTCGGGCCGATTCGAGGTCCATTTTCTAAGTTTGAATCCGCCCGCCTTGAGCAAGAAAGTAACTCGCCCTGGAGTTTGAGAGCGACCGGCAAGGTCTCAGCTCCCCAGATTACATCGTCCATATAGACGTCGTCTAGCAAACACGGTGCTGCTAAAGGGTAACGTTCCCGTTCATCCATGCTTAATTGTTTAAGCGTGCGAATCGCTAGATAGGGGGCACACGCCATTCCGTACGTAACCGTGCGTAGCCGATAGTCTAGTACTGGCTCCGAAGAGTTCTTCCGCCACAGAATGCGTTGAAAGTCGCAGTCGTCGTTATGGACGCGTATTTGACGGTACATTTTTTCTATATCCGCCGAGAAGAGAATGGAATGGAGCCGCCAGCGCGTTAGAATATCGAAGATTTCCGGTAGTAAATTCGGACCCGTATGTACAATGTCATTTAGAGAAAGACCGGAGGTCGTTTTGCACGGCGCGTTAAAAACTACTCTAAGTTTAGTTGTAGTGCTAGAAGAACGAATTACCCCATGGTGAGGTAAATAATAAAGGTTAGAAGTATCTCGAGAATCTCCCGCGTCCAGAGTCATATGGTCGAGTGTCTCATACTCTTCCATGAATTGGCGATACGTCGTTTCCAATTCGGTGGAATTAAGGAATTTCCTTTCTAGTTTTCGTAGGAGAACCTCGGAAGTAAAACGAGAAAGACCGAGGTCACTGGTCGAACGAGAAAAGGGTATTTTTACGATATATCTGCCACTGTCCTCGCGAGAATGCGTTTGAACAAAGTGATCTTCGCAAGCCTTTTCCTCTGTAGTTAAAGTAGAAAGTGGTGCCGACACCTCTTCTTGCTACCAGAATTTTTGCAAGATCTCCGAAATATCGAAGTCAGTGGTACACTGAAGAGTGACAGCGGCTTTCGCCTTTGAGAAGTTATCTGGATCGCCAACCAAGCCAGTTAGGATCCAGCCCAGTGTGGTAGCTTGAGCTACCGGAGCGCTAGGAGGTCCGTGCCGTAATCCTTCACAGATAATTTGAGAATAGACTTCTGCGCCTAAGAGAAGATCAACTTTTCTAGAGGAAGCAAATTCCGGGTCAGCTAGTTCAAGATCGGTTATGTGAAACCAAGAAGTTGAAACCGAAACCGGACTCGGCCGATACGAGGAGAGTCGTTGCAGTACCAGAGCTTGAGTCGAGAAGCCGACCGAATCGTATTTGCGATGAGAGACTCGAATTGTTACCGAACCCCTCGAGTAAGTTTTATTTTTCGCGACTCCTATAACTGGAATATTTGTGGGTGACCTTGGGAGTCTTAGTAATTGTGCGATATTCTCACCGATCAAGGACACCTCGGAGCAAGGATCGATCATCGCGCGAACAGTCACCTTCTCCCCAGAATTGGACGCTACCCTGACCAAAGCAATAGCAAGAAGTACGGCAGCGCCAGGCGGTTGCACCTGTGCGCAATGAGTCGTTGCTGTGATCGAGCCTAGCGACGGAGATGCGTTCTTTCCAGATTGTGCGAGTTGCTCGTCTACCTGCGAAATTGTACCAGAAGAAGGAGTTTGTTCTCTCGTAATATGGATAGTGGTATGGTGCTTACCCATACAAAGTTGACAGCGCTTGCTAGATTTACAGTCGCGAGAAGAATGCGCGGCTAAACAGTTGAAGCACAAGTGTTTTTCTATTACCCGATTTTTTTCTCTCCAGGGGACCCATGGCCTTGTACTTTGGACAGTAAAGTATAAAGTGCTCGCCCTGACACAGAGCACACTTTTGATTCGCTTGGGCGTTCTTGGTCACACAGTGCGTCTTGGGCCGACGCTTTGCTTCACTGGAATTTCCAGATGATTTTCTGGCACTTCCTTGTTGGTCCGATGTTCCAGAAAGGTTTGGGTCAGCTGATCCAGTAGCGGTGGCTCCAGTCGCCACTAGCGCTCTCACTTGAGAACTGAGGAATGTCTTCATTTGCTCGAAGGTCGGGTGCTCCGGCGTCGTTCCGACGGACATCTCCCAGGCCATCCTTGTTGTCGGATCCAAACGTTCCGCAGTGAGCACTATTAAGATAGCGCTCCAATGTTCAACAGGCAGCTTCAGCGTTGCCAAAGCATCCACGGCATTTCGTGTCCCATGCAGCAAATCCTTCAGATCTTGAGCTGATTCCTTCGTCATAGCCGGCAATGACAGGAGATTCTTGATGTGAGCGTGAATGAGAAGGCGAGGGACGTCGTATTGTTCCATAATGGTTTCCCACGCTCGCTTGAAGTTGGACGCCGTTAGCGTGACGTTTTGAATCAGTCGAGCGGCTTCATCTGTTAAACTGGTTTGGAGATAATGCAGTTTATCAACTTCAGAAAGAGACGAATTTTTAATCACCAGAGAGCAAAATAAATCCCGAAAGCTTGGCCAGCTTTGATAATCCCCAGAAAATTTCGGGATAGGAATTTTTTCCAAAGTCCTACCGTGGGAGTCGGTTCCAGTGCGTACAGTCTCGTCCATTTCGTCAGGAAAGTCGTCTCGAGTATCCAGCAGACTAGCCTTTTGTTGCAAGTAAGCTTCTTCGCACAAGGTCATGTGATCGTCCTTGAAATATGCTTTCTCCTTGTGCTCTTCCTTGAAATTCGCGTATAATTTCGAGTTGTTTTGGAGAAACGAAGCCCAGTAATTTTCCAACAGTTCCAGTCGAGAAATAATTACGCCTTTCGTAATTTTGCTAGCGCCTTTCTTCTTCATATTTTCCGTTAACCTTGAAATCCTTCCGTATAGGTATTTCTGTTCTGATATGAGTATGTCCATTGTGTTTCAGATTCCAGGACGTTCGGTAGCAGAAAAACTTTGTTTTGCCCGGCAATGTTTACACCTTGAACGTGCTTGAGATTGTTCGAGAACGTTCGATGCCTCGTGGAACAACGGATAGCGTAACGGATTCCTTGGTTCAAGAAGAGTGAATTTCAACTCACCACAAAATATCCGGCTCGAAGGACCATTTGTTTAGTTAGAAGTATGCGAGTTTCAATCCGCTAGCTTAGCGTATGAATTAGTATCTTCGACGATACTAAGTATTGCTCCGCGATCTTAGTTTACGAATTACCGTATTCGTCAATACGAAACATTGCTCTAAAACCTTAGGTTAAGAATACCCGTTTTTTGGTCGATAGTTAGTATAATTAGTTAATAAGCAAGCTTAAGTAGGATTATAATATTTTAGGAACTTCTAGTATTTATTGTCCCGTAGATTTGTAGTTAAAATAAAGTTTTAGTCTTTGTAAGTATTTGTGTCTAGAACTAACTTTTAACTCGAGAATTAGTATAAGTAGCTCGTAACACGCGCGTAGAACGACACTGGAGCTATTTTTCCGCGTTCACTGCTTCTCTCTCTTGTGGCCAGTGCAATAGAATATTCGCGAGTATCGCGAAAGAGCGGTTGTAACGGACGAGTATCGCCAGAGAGATTTTGGAACCGACTGACTTGCAGACGGGCACGAGAGTTCCGCTGTCGCGTAACGTAATTAATTGATTAGAGAGGGAAGAGAGAAGCACATGAACGCTTCTTAACGCGTCAGATGGCGACACTGATATTAAAAGTAGCTTATCTAATTGTCTTACATCTAGGAACAAAGAAATAATGCTATTTACAGTATGTACACGAAACAACTTATGTTCACTAATTACAAATGTTTCTCAAGTTGTGGAATAAAAACAAATACATTATTGTTTGCAACTAAATATAGATATTCGAAAGAAGCGTAGTGTTTATAATGCTTCTAATCAAATCAGATTCATATATGTCATTAAATTACACATAAGATGAAACAATCAAAGCTAATACCTCTTCTGTTTTTCTAACACATGATTCTTCAATAGTACAAATATAACTTAAATTATAGTATTACTTACGGGTAAGTATGGCTTTTATTTATTTTTGAATATGGATTCACTTAATTAACAATTCAAATACATTACCGTACCGTACACTCAAAGAAAAATGTTATTCATATGTTTTTCTGTAATTGAACAAACGTTCGCGATTTAGTCTAGGTTTAGGTACTAGGATTGACTATGCACTAACAGTTAAGACTAGCCGTTAAGTTTAAAATAAAGGTCACGCACACTACGTATTTACACCACAATTACACAATTTATTACAATGACGTCGAACTAAGTTACAAAGAACACTGAGTCTGCTTATAATAATAGCGTGTAGTACGCGAGCGTTAGCGCGGAACCAAGTAGTTCGAAAGACAAGAGACGTTGAAAGGTTACAGTGGAGCGCAAGTACGCATGTCAGAGAGACGTTCTGTTAAGTTCAACGTTTCAAGAAGTAGAGAGGTCGCGATGATGGATCGGGCAGTTATCGTCGAAATTTGTGACGTCAGCACCCCACCCAACAGCTACTCGCCCTGAGTAAGACAAGGACTACACCGGCTAAACAAAGCAGTTCGGGCGATGAAGTGCGACAGCTGCCTAATTAGGTGAGGTGCGCGCCAACAGATGGCCCGACCGATCGCATCACCGCGATCATACATGCCGCGATCCGGTCGCTTTTAGAGCGTTTAAATTGCGCGCGATTTCGGCAGCGAGTCCGCGCCGCCTTGGCCCGTGGCCGTTTCGGCCAATCCCAAACATTCCCGCCCGCCATTGTCAGTATGACAAACCTGTTAAGCGCCCATTGGCTGAAACCAGTCATTCAGCGTGACACAGCGTTGTACGATACATGAGTGACAACACGGAGGGCATGAATGAATGGGATTGAGCTGTTCGCAGCTGCGAATTTGTGAAGCGAAAGTCCAGTGAAAATGGGTGAGATTGGTAGTCGTACGCGAGTAGTGCAAAGTGGACAACTCAAGTGATGTGGTGCATCGAATCTCATCGACGAGAGTTCCTCGTGGGAACGTGGAAATAAGGCGAACGGTAACATGTAAAAGTTGCGTATCGCGGTTCCCCGAATTCGATCATAACACGAGCTATTGTTTGCCCGAGTCGAGGTCGCGATTACTGTTGCCCTTGTTAGCGTGACTCCCAGCATCGGCTTCTGCAGTGTCGTCGTCGTGAGGTAAAATAATGATTTTGCTAATCGGGCGAGTGAACTCGGAGGTTGCTGTCGTTAGGGTGACCACACGCACGAGCCCGTCAGCGCCCTGATGCACTTTTGTTACGCGTGCGAGTGGCCACTTAGAGGGGGCTGCAACTCGCTCTTTAGTAAGCACAAGTTCCCGGTTTTAATCGACGGTTGGGTACGTGCCCACTTTCCACGTGTTTGAAGCGTGTTCAAATAATCGCGAGCCCATACTCGCCAAAGGTGTTGCTGCATCCGTTGCACAAGTTGCCACCGGGAGAGCCGATTTACTGGGAGCTCCTCTAAGTTCGGTTCCGGTATTGCGGTAAGGGCCTCTCCGATCAAGAAGTGACCGGGCGTGAGGGCACTGAGGTCCTCGGGATCGTCGGACAACGGCTGCAGCGGTCGCGAATTTAAACATGCCTCGATTTCGCTGAGAAGCGTGGCCATTTCTTCGTACGTGAGCTTGTACTCGCCTATTACGCGTCGGAGGTGGTGTTTCACGGATTTGACGGCCGCTTCCCAGATTCCGCCGAAGTGAGGTGCCGCCGGCGGATTGAAGATCCACTCAATCCCCTCTGATGCCATCGCGTCGAGAAGTGGGTTCGAGTTGACTACCCGCAGCAGGGCCCGCAGTTCCCTATCTGCTCCCACGAACGCGGTGCCACAGGCGCTCAGGATCTGGCTACATCGTCCCCGTCGCGAGATGAATGGGCGTAGAGCGGCGAGGAAGGCTTCCGTCGTCGCGTCCGACACCACCTCCAAGTGGACAGCTTTTGTAGCTAAGCAGACGAAGAGGGCAATGTAGCCCTTGTACACATGTTGGCCACGCCCCTTACTCGTACGTATCAAAATCGGTCCCGCATAATCGATGCCTACCCGTAAAAACGGCCGACAGGGGGTTACGCGAACAGTGCGTAGATGACCCATGAGCTGATTCATTTGATTACCTTTCCAACGTACGCAGGTATGACAACGGTGGATGACTGCTTTCACCATCGGTCGACCCCGCAGAATCCAGCAGTGCTGACGCAGTGTAGACAGCATGATCTGGGTCCCTCCGTGCAGGCAGCGTCGGTGAGCCTCGTCAATCCAAAGAATGGACAAATGTGACTCGTCGGGAAGGATGACGGGATGCTTGCGGCTGAAGGTGAGCAGTGAGTGCTGCAGCCGCCCGCCGACACGTAGGATGTCGTCCTCATCTAGGAACGGGTTAAGCTGCAATAGACGGCTCTTGGTCGGGATGGTCAGCTTGGCTCTGAGACAGCTGATTTCCTGAGCGAAGGCGTGGTTCTGCACCAGTCGGACCAGTCTTTGCTGAGCTTCCCGGAGTTCATGGCCAGCTAAGTAGGGCTTCCGCGTGCCCTGATGCTTGCGTAACCATCGACAGCACCAGGCGGTTACTCTGAGAAGATGCCGAAAGTTTGAAAATCTAGTCAGATGCGAGTTCACTTCGCTTTTAGGTGCTGCCTGGATGTGTAGCGTCTGACGTTCCTCCTCCAGCTCCTGGTCGGTTGTTGGGAACGACTCGTTGAACCAGTGGGCCGTGTCAGTGAGCCACGTCGGTCCCATCCACCACAGTGGGTGGTTGGACAGTTCGGTGAGGGACGATCCTCGGGAGGCACAATCCGCGGGGTTATCCTGGCTCTTAACGTGGTGCCACCGGGCTTTCGGCAGCGTACGTTGGATGTCAGCCACCCTATTGGCCACGTAAGTCGGCCATTTGCTCGAGTGAGCTTGGATCCAACCCAGGGTAACTAAGGAATCTGACCACAGGTGGACAGATACGGTCGTCAGCTCCAGTACCTCCAGTGTCCGCGCAGTCAGCCGAGTGAGTAGGTGAGCACCGCACAGCTCAAGTCTCGGCAGCGATACTCGCTTGAGCGGGGCTACCTTCGTCTTCGCGTTGATGAGGCTGATCTGCGTCTGGCCGCTAACACCGATGATCCGCAGGCAGACTACGGCCGCGAAGGCTCGCTCGGAGGCATCCGCAAAGCCGTGGACCTCAATGGTTTGTTGGGTTGCAGTCAGGCCCAACCACCGAGGAATTTGAATGTGGCGTAGAGCCGATAAGTCGTCGATGAAGTTACTCCACCAGTGTGCTTCCGTTGTCGGCAGGGGTTCGTCCCAGTCAGTCTTAAGTAGCCAGAGCGATTGTATAAATATTTTGGCTCGAACCGTGACAGGAGCGAGCCATCCCAAGGGGTCGAAGATCTGGGCCGATTGACTAAGGACTAGGCGCTTCGTGGCTTTCGTCTCTGAACCCTGAAAACAGCGAATATAAAACTGGTCACCCTCGGGAGTCCACTGGATACCTAACACGCTGTGCGTGGAGTCAGTATCCCACTGGCGTGAGGTCCCCAGGTTGGCCTTGGCGACAGTTTGCAAAAAGTCTTGCGAGTTTGACGCCCATTTTCGGAGCCGAAAGCGGCCCGCCTTACAGAGTCGATCCAGTTCTCCCTGAAGATTCCGGGCCTCCTGGACAGTGGGGGCACTAGACAAGACGTCGTCCATGTAGACGTCTGATCACAGCGTCTGCGAGCCGGCAGAGAAACTCGTGGCTTCATCCTGGGCTAGTTGCCGCAGACAAAGTAGTGCTAAGTAAGGAGCACACGCCAAGCCGTAGGTCACTGTGTTCAGCTGAAATTCCTTCAATTGTTTCCCAGGGCCCCTGCTCCAGTTTGCGTTGGAAGTCCCGGTCAGCAGGGTGTACCACAATCTGGCGGTACATCTTTTCTACGTTGGCGACGAAGGCAATGGGGTGCCGCCGCCAGCGTACCAAAATGTCAGCCAGTGCTGGTAACAGATTGGCTCCGATATGAAGACAGTCGTTGAGCGACTTACCCGAGCTGGTTGGCATGGAGCCGTTGAATACGACACGAAGCGTCGTCGTCGTGCTTGTTGCCTTCATGACTCCATGGTGAGGTAAGTAGTAACCCAGGCCGCTCGAGAGGGGTTTGGAAACCTGCATGTGTCCTAGAGCCTCGTATTCACGCATGAATTCTTCATAGAGTTTAAGGAATTCAGGGTCCCGTTGAAACCGACTCTGCATCGAAGTTAGAGTGCGAAGAGCTGCTGATTTCGACTTCCCTAGCTCCGGACGGGTCTTGAACGGAAGCCTGACTACGAACCGACCCTCGGATGTGCGTCGATGTGTTGCGAGGAAGTGCTCTTCGCATGCCTGCTCGTCGAGTGTCAGGGTAGGTTCTGCCTGGACTTCCTCCTGCTCCCAAAATCTCTCCAGCATGCTTGATAGGTCAGCATTAATTGTACAAAATTGTACCGTAGGACTCGGTGGGTTTGGAAGACTGGCGTGAGATCCCTTGATTCCTCCAGTGAGGATCCATCCAAAGACCGTTTCCTGAGCCAAGGGTGAGCCAGGGGGTCCCTTACGAACGCCGTCCAGAAGGATCTCGTTATATACGTCAGCTCCCAGTAATAACTCTACGGGACCCTGATCGCCTTGGAGAGGGTCGGCCCATTGCAGGCCATACAGATGTGACCAGCTGGTCAAATCGGGTAGCCCACGGGGCCTGTAACTGGACAAATTCGCCAGAGCAAAGGCGGGGACTCGAACACTACGCCCCTGGTCTTGGTCTGCGGCCACCTCGATCCACACTAAGCCGCGAGTGCTACGTGAGCGTACACCTCCCGCGAAGGCCAAAGGAAGCCGTGCACGTTGTCGACTGAGCCCGAGATGCTTGACGAACTGGTCGGAGAAAAGTGAGACCTCACTACCAGGGTCAAACAGGGCTCGGGTGACGGCGTATTGTCCAGCTGTTGTGTAAGCCCGCACCAGAGTCGTCCCCAAGGTTACAGTCTGCAGCACGCCGTGGAGAGATGTCACATGCTGTACTGTCGCTTCACGCTCCTCATCGAACGTTTCGTGGATTGAAGTATGGTGGTTTTCGGCACACTTTTGACAACGCTTATTCGAGGGGCAGCTGTCTAACTTGTGTTTACCTAAGCAGTTTACACAGCGTTGCAGCGACGTGAGTGTCGCCCGTCTGTCCGATGGCGATTTCTCCTGGTAAAGCGGGCAGAAGAGAAGATAGTGTGGGCCCTTGCACAGTCCACAGGAGTAGTAATACAAGGGGGTTTCCAACCCGGGTGTGCTGAGGGGAGCGCGGGGGCGGGGGGAAGTGAGGGCGCGCGGGGGAGCGCGGCGGAGGGAAACCTGGGCGCGGGGCCTGCGAGGAGAGGAAGACAGGTTGCGCGCGCACGCGCCGCGGAGTGGGGGAAGCCGTAATCGTGGAGGGGAACAGTCCGGGCCGAGCCGCCGCGGGGGCCTCTCCAGACCTGGCCCACCGTCGGAAATTTTTCAGAGGGAGGCATTGACCCCCGAAAAAAATCTCTTTCAGAACTTGGCCCACCCGAAAATTTTTTCAGATCTAACCCAGGGTTGGGGACTGTCCTAGAAAAATTTTTTTTTTCAACACAGTGAAATAATTTATTTTTATCGGATGATGTCGGGAAAGATCGGCGTTTTTCGACACCGCGTCTTCGAGGGAAAGAGACGCAGCATTACTTTAAAGTTAAAATTCTAGGAGGGAAAGAGACACCACTACATAAGAGACGGAACATACATTTTAAAGCTAAAATTCTGGGGGAGGGAAAAAGACAGCAATAGCTGGTGGTACAATCGCATTTTATTCTAAAGCCATTTTATTCTGACCGAACCTGTGCGCCGAAATCAGTTATACTAAAGCCAACAGTATTAAGCGTTCCGATTTAACGTCGCAGCGTATCGCGCGTTTGCGCGAAATTCGACTCCTCTACAGCGGCCGTGCACGGTGATGTCACTTGGCAGCGCGAATCATAAAAAAGAATTATGCGGCGTCGGCAGAATGTTTTTTTTTCTCGACGCACAGAGAAATAATACTTTAAAACGTCAAATCTTAAAATTAGGTGGCGAAAGTTTCAGCGAGGTGCAAATTATCATATTTTAATCGTTATATACAATGAATGCTATAGCATTCACGTCCGCGAACGTGTTAAATTAGGTGGCGAAAGGAGAAGGTAAAAAAAAATAGAAGGTAAATAAAATGTGACACAGAAATATGATTAAGATATATATATTTTTGTATAAAATAATCTTCATAAAATAAAATAATAGGAAATTAAAAAACTATCTTGACGGGGGTGGGGACCGCGGCCGTCGCAAAGGCCCCATCTGCTGATTTGACAGCCATGGTCGTCGCAATCTTTCTCGCATGATGGGGGGGGGGGGGGGCCGACCTGGGGTACGACCCGGGGTGCGCCCGGGACCTCCGCCAGCAGCCGCGCCAACCGCGCCATATAAAACATCGGCTGTTCTTGCTCCACCAATAGTTCATAATTCTGAAACATATACACAAGCATTGATATTATATTAACACAATAAACATAAATGTATAAAACAATGCAAACTACTACATACCTGCGGGGACGGTGGCGGCGATGGTGGCTGCGAAGGCCAGTGAGGTGGTGGGGGAGGCGACGGTGGTGGCGAGTTCTGGAAAAAATAGAAACGCATGATATAATATTAACATAATCTCAATGATTAACACTATTCCTACCGATAGATTTCACATCATTTGACTGGTCGCGTTAGGTAAGACAGACTACAAATTTTTTCACAGAAAATAAACAATAAAACAAGACGTGAATATTCAAAAAAATGTATTATACGTATATTTGAGGCGAAGTCGTGAAGTTTAAAGGCGATTCAATTACGTTGTATATAGGAAATTCTAATCGATATTTTAAAAACGGTCTTTTTGATCGATTCGTGGTAGGAATAGTGTTAAACGCGATAAATGTAAAAAATATTTATATGTACATACCTCGGGGTCGCACTCCGGGGCGATTCTCGACAGGCCCATTCTGTTTTATATAAAAAAAAATTCCACAACTTTTAGCTTACACAAAAACTATCTTCAAAGCTTTGAAGACAACTGGTCTCGCTGCATCTCCTTGGCTCTCGCATGTTAAAATCCGCTCCTGTCATGACATCGAGAAGTGTTTAGCTTTGCAAAAGTAGGATGCTTTTGTTCTTCATCATCTTCGTCGCAGGCCACCCGTGCTCCAGCTGCATTTTCGCTGACAATCCTCCATGTACTTATCTTCTTCTTCACTGACCATCCTCTATGTACTTATCTTCTTCTTCGCTGATCATCCTCTCCTTATTCACACACACATACACACACATCTTCTTTCCCTTCTTTTTTGACACGTCATTCGGTTAGGTCGCACCACTTTGATTGTATATTGAACGGGTATCGAACGGGTACCGAATGGGTGTCGAACGTGCATCGAGCCATTTCTAAATAATTGCAACTACCGTCTTAATCTAGCATACATCATATTTAGAAAGTTGGTTTGGAGAGGATGAAGAAAAACATTTATGCATTAAAAATTGATTATATTTATTTATGAATTTCTCTCTGATGTTTAGTCCACCAGTTGAATATTTTAAATACATTTTGCAAGGCACATTGCTTTGCATGTCTGCCACATCGCAGAATATCAACTACATTTAGCTTATTTAGAGATTGTATTTCCTCGTAGTCAATGTGCAGCGTCTCGATGATCACATCCGCTCTCGTACTTGCATCGAGGAAATCCGCAAGCCATTCGCGTTTCTGCAGCCCTTTAACGTACACGACATGACACGTGTCATCTTCTTCGTCGATCGCATCAGCTACAGCTTTCGTAATTAGCTGTTTAGACATACTGTATGGAACTTCTCCATCGTCCCAGCGCAGCCCATGATGTTTCACCGTCAACCACCGGATGCTTGATTTGTCAGATTTCGTAAGAAGATATTGCGGCATCGAACTCCGAAAATTATAATGCGAGAGAATTGTTCCCTTTCGCAGGACAGCCACTTCCTTGACGACAAATCTTCCATCGACGATGAACCCTTGCAGGTCAACAAATGTTGGCGCGGACATTATCGATACAATTTAGAGGCCCGCTCGCTTCCAAGACAGATGGGGGAATGCAGTCTTTCTCGTAAAGCATCTCGATTTTCATGATGAAATTTTCTTTTGGTACGAATTTGACACAGGAGAGGGCAGGCAATTTAATTAATTTTGCGCACCACGTTTGTCAGCGGATTGTATTCAACCACCCGATCGTGCAGAATCAGACTGTAGGCCGTAGTATTTGCCGGTACGTTCTCTTTACACTCGAATTCTATGCGCACGTCCACGGTATCATTTTTAACCGACTCATTTTGTCGCGAGCAATCAATCACCACAAAGAGACCAAATTCTAAAAATTCGGCCACTGTGAATAATCCATCGTTACAGTTGTAATATGATTTACGGAATTGCGTGTACATGTGAAACAAGATGGCGTGCTTATCCATGTCAAAGTCCACCTGCATGTCATCATATGGGTGAAAATCGGAGTTGAGAAAAGCTTTTACATTGGTTAACTTGCATTTGTCGAACATAGTAGCATCTTTGGACATATCATTCTTTCGATCAGTCTGTAGAGCAAGGATAATGACACGCGGCTTCTCCAATTGCGCAGATGCCTTCACGGCCCATGAGTGCTTGGTAGTGCTCTGTAAGAGAGGATACTCGTACATATCCCACGATTGAAAACAAATGCTAAGGTTTCGTCCACTGTCCAAAGTATGTAGCAACGATAGCTTATTAACATCGTTCAGTGTCACATGAGGCATCCGCCATTGTACTTTAACTAATTGAATTTCTGGTTCCAACATCGGCGATCCAATTAGAACATTGTTATCGTTGCGCGATCGTATTAAAATTAATTCGTGACGCGCATTAATAACAATGTGTTTGTAGTCCTTACAAAATCCCAACCAATATTTCAGTGGGATACAAAAATTGAAATGATTTTTCACTTTTAGCCCATCGCGTCGTTTCAAGCCCCATCCGGCATTCTCCATATTTTTGTCTTCGCCAGATGTCAGTGATACATAGTTTTTCAGTGTGCTAGTTATTCCAACGTTTCAGTTGCGATCAATTTCCACACCATTCAGCTCGTATCGAATCTCATCGAATAAAAACGCCATGCAATTATTTCCCAATGTCACCGTTAATGCGTCGTTTGGTTTATTTATCTTCAATTTTCCCTCCACGTAGAGGAAACTTTCACACGGTAATGTGTATAAATCCTGCTGTTGTATGGGTATTCTTATCTCATCGCTGTGTCGAAACGTTGTGTTGACGTATGGGTTGTATGTGTGAGTCTCTAGCTTGACGATGCGATCATCAAACGTCGGCTTCCCTCCAATGCTTAGAATGTCAGCCATTTTTCAACTTAATTGCGCACGGTGAATCCCAAGGATTTCAAAAATGCAATGTTTGCAGCAGTGAGTCTCTTCTTTTTAGCGTGATCAGAGCTGTTGTTATTGTTATTGTTGTTGTTGTAAACAATTTGGTTTGGAAGAAACGAGTTTCTGGAGTCGTTCAACACAAGCATCTCTTTCGTTCGCACCACACGTATTATCGTCGTCGCCATCGCACGTGCAATCTGATGGTAATCTCTTCACCTCGAAAATCGAGCAGCCGTCCGTCTTGATCCACAACCCGTATCGTTAGATCCGTAACGACCCGTGCGGTGATTGGAAGGTAAATGATCTGCGCGGGCGTTTCCGATATCTTATATCCTGGTGGCACTCTCGGAGAAAATTCATGTATCGTATGTACGCGCTTTCCATTGTTGTACGCGCCAGCGGTAGCGCTACATTCAACTCGAATAATGTTCACGTTCATGATATTAATCGGATCGTCTGATTCGTGCCACCCACCTGGTTCCAACACCCTATTCGTCGAGAATCCTAGTAGCGATCCAATGTAATTGCGCTTCGTAAAGTCTACGGCGAATGAGCAGTACAGCTCGCTTTTCATGGCATTGTTGTTGGGACGCAACACTATAGGATACACATCACCATCGTTAGCATCGGTGCCGCCGAGATTTTGAGGAAACCGCTCGAGTAATCGCTGCCTCAAATACTTGGCAATGGCGTCTAGTTCGTAGGAGCCGTGGGGAATCGTAATGTATTCAGGAGTGGCGTCGTCGCTGTTGCCGATGTCATAATTTGCGGTGAAGTAGAATTTATCGTTGCTCGAGTCGATGTTTGGTATTGTATGATATGTTTCAAAGGTTGTTAGGCCAAGCTCGTAATCATCGTCGCTCAAATCTATGGGTGGAAAGTAGCTCACCGCGAGGGTGCTACTCTTGCCGATTAGAGTGAATGTTAGCGACATATTCCGAGCTGTACGACTCGACTAGTACTGAATCATAGTGGTGGGAAGTCAATCCTTAAATTTGGTGCCGATCGTTTGTAGAAAGCGTAGACATAGTTGCCCGCAATTGGTTTGGTCGTACTTCTGATAAACCGTTCGATTGTATTCGATTTTCACAGCATCTTTGTCCAGATATTGTACCAATTCCTTAGGCGGCCGAAGATTCCCAAAGCTGTCGAAATATATAGCTCGACACCCTCTCTTCGCATACGCTACCCAATGAGTTCCCGACCCCTCGACATTGTCCAAATTTATGATACCGCTCTCGTTTCGACGTGCTCCTTCGGCTGGTAGTGCGTTACGCATAAAAACACCTCTAAAGAATGGAATACGCATACGTTTTGCCAACTCAGTCAATTGTGCATCGGTAGTTACGCCCACAGGCATTTTTATTTTCTTTTCGACGTTTTTTTTTTTTCGTTTCGATATTCCCTATCCGCGCTTGTACGGTGCGAGATAAAGTCCGCGACGTTCCATGGAGCGATTATGACGCTGAATTTCCTGCAACTGATGTTGCGCCGCCTTATTATCGATTACCGCCTAGGCTATCTCCGTCGCTCCACCAGCTAATGATCCGAGAACACCTAGCAGCGGGAGAAGTGGTAATATGCCACCCCGTTTTGCCACCGGAAGAACCCGCTTTTTCGTTGCTCTCTTCGTAGTACTTTTGCGGGATTTTGTTTTCACCCCCATTCCAATTTTCGTCTTGGCCATCATAGCTGCCAAAACAGCTGTATCAGCACCTCTTTCACCTAGAGTCGAGTCTCGCGCAACGATGCGTTTTTGCGCTTTGTCAGCGAGTACGTTATCTGCCGCCTGCCTTTCGTCGAGGTCGTTGCTACGCGAATACGCAATATCGTGTTCACGACACGCGGTATCCAACGGATTGATACCTCGATCCCCTCTAGCCAATCGTTTTGCCAGATGTGTTCCTGGACCACTAAACTGATATCCAGGAATATGTAATTCGAAAGGTAGCGCGTTTATCGCCCGATTTAACAAACCACGAACTTTCTTCAGTCTCGTCGGCGACATTCACCACAGTTTTTAATCAATGGCGCTGGACCGTCGATATGCGTTCGCTGCCAAGGGCGATTATAATGTTCCAAGCACCGACGATACTGCTGCACCTCAGAATCGGCTTTTATATGCTCGGGGAGCCTGACCCACAACTGTTCAATGTGTCTCCCAAACTCTCGGAGTAGAATAATCTTTGGTATATATTTCAACTGCTCAGAGGTTAGGTCTCGAATATCGCAATTATCCGACAGGATCAGAAGCATTTTGAATACTGAGGTGTTTTCGCTTCGGCGCGGACCTATAAATAGGACGTGCCATCGCTTCAAAAATCAGTTTTCACAGTTCACATCGAGGATGCGATTCGTGCGACAACCTGTAAGGATACGCGTGACAAATTTTGACGATAAATCGGAAATGATGTCACCGAATTCGAAGCGTAGACACGGTAGCATGCTACCAAACACTACCCGCTGTGTTATTTGCGGCCTATCGGAATGTGGAAAAACCAACGTGCTGGTGAGCTTGTTGGAAAGCCCACACGGCGTCCGCTTCGAGAACGTGTACGTGTATTCCAAGTTGCTGCAACAGCCGAAATATCAATATTTGGAGAATTTATTGACTCCGATAGATGAAATTGGCTACTTTACGTTTTCGAATAACAGTGACGTCATCACACCGAGCGAATCGCTTCCGAATTCTATTTTTATCTTTGATGACGTGGCATGTGACAAGCAAAATACGATACGAGAGTACTTTGCAATGGTGCGTCACTCCAACGTTGACTGCTTCTATCTCTGTCAGACGTATGCAAAGATTCCTAAACATCTTATACGCGACAATGCGAATCTGTTGATTCTGTTTAAGCAGGATGGTACTAACTTGAAACATGTGTACAACGATCACGTAAACACAGATATGTCATACGAGGATTTCTGCGCGTTGTGTCGTAATTGTTGGCAACGAGAGTATGGTTTCGCGGTAATAGATAAGGATAGCGCGATGTCCAATGGACGTTATAGAAAGGGATTTAACGACTTTGCCATACCGTGAGATGGTCAATCGCTGTCAACACTTCGATGAGAAAGCAACGTCTGCGGTACAACGATGATGATTGATATCGATAGTCTGGAGGTTAAGGATCGCGAGAGGGTAGCGAAGGAAATTGCAAAAACTAGTGCAGCCATTCGCAAGAAACACTTGGCTTTGAAGACTGGCATGTTGGAGGAAGATATCGCGTTGGAGAGATACTTTAAACCTATCGTCGAACCCTTGAAACATATAGTGGAAAATACCACAGAGGCAGACACATTATCACCAGTGAGCATTGACGTTGAAGAGAATGAAACATTAACGCCTAAAACAAAAATTCACCTGAAATGGAACACATCGACGTTGAAGAGAAAGAGGAAATCGCGCGCGTCATCGGATTATTCACTCGTAACCTCCACACCAGTTCAATCGAAGCGGAAAGACAGAATACTACGTTAAACGAGTCTCCGGTCCCTATCACGCCAATAAATACAATTCCTTCCGTACAATTGCTCTCAGCCATTGATGATGATGATGGTGATTATGATGATGACCTTTTCGAAACTTCTCCCAATGAGTCATTTGTGACATCTATTAGACAACAACTTCGAACATCCGAGGGACAAGAAACGCTTCGCAGTTATTTCGTTCCGCTGGGGCAAAAATACATAGATGTAATCCTAAGTGAGGATAAAAATAAGACCGTAGACTATGTATACGGTGTATACTTTACCGATAATAATAAGATGATGCTTGGGAATAAGGTTTTCGATATCGACAAGCATGATAATATACTCATCGATGTTGTAAGATACAAGGGAACGCCCGGCTTTTACTAACTGATTTTCAAGAAACTTCCAAATGATACTGTATACACCGAGGCCGATAAACAAAAATACAAAAGTATACTGCTTGCGACGAACGCTCACAGACACAAACATAGTGATCACAATCGCATAATGAGCAACAAGAGATACAAGTACAAATATGTAATTGCACCGCTAGTCCCCAGTTCATCAGCTAGAAGGGCAGGGAAAGGTCTAAGGACACCACGACTCATGACGGTAAACGATAACAAAATCGATTACGTGCACTGGGACGATCCCAACGAGCTGGTTGATAGACTTAGATTGCTCATTGCATCGCGCGCGGCAGGTCACACGGGTTTCGATAACGAAATCGCATCCATCCAGTAGGAACTTCGCGAGGCGAGCCACATTGCATATATTAAACCGCACGCCGATGACGCGCACTGTATGCATCGAGATACCGATCAACAAATTTGGGGTGTCGCTCGAGAAGAGTGGAACAGCTGGAATGGACTACTACAAATGGAACGGTTTGCTTCAAAATTACATGCGAGATAACGCTCTTTGCATGACCGGTGTTGACTTTGATGCAAAATCACGCAAGATACGACGGGTAGCGCAACCCACAGCTGACACCGATGCAGTCAATAAACTGTATATGGAAAAGAGCAATAAACTTTTGAGAGAGCAACAGGAAGAATTAGAGAGGAAGCTGATCGCGTTTCAGAGAGATATGCTGACGTTGCAAAACAGCGTTCAAAAGATATCGCAGGCGTCGAATTCTATCCCACAACAACGCTGCGAAGGAGAATCGTGCGAGACGGTTGATCTTGTCCAGAATTTCCTCCAACCGATGGGGAGCACATAATGCGCGTACACGATAATTATCACATCATTCGTCTCGAAGACAACTCTGCGATCAAACATGCCACCATTATCGACTCGTTGAGGAATTGCACGCTCCAGCTCGAAGACATTTCCCGCGGAGGCGCGTCATAGAGCACGGATACGACGATCTATGGCAAGCTGACGTTGTAGAAGTTCGTCCTTACTCACGATTCAACCAAGGTCACCACTACATAATCACCGTCATCGATGTGCTGAGCAAGTATGCCTGGGCGATACCGTTGAAGACTAAAAGTGGCGCTGAGGTGACTAAAGCGTTTGCAAAGATATTTAGAGATCGATATCCGAAAAATTTGCAAATCGATCAAGGAAAAGAATTTTACAACGCTGATGTGCAGAAACTATTGACAAAGCATGACATTAATCATTATTCGACGTATTCGGTGATGAAAGCCTCCGTCGTGGAACGTTTCAATCGAACTTTGAAGAACAATATGTGGAAAATGTTTACGCTCAATGGAACCTACAGATGGATCGATTTGCTATCAAGTCTTCTCGCAGAGTATAACGCGCGAAAACATAGAACCATCAAGATGCGGCCTTGCGATGTTACCCCTGCGATCGCCGACAAGCTGCTAACCACCGTGTACAAAAACGTAAAGATCGCCGCTCCTGCGAGATTCAAGTTGGGCGAGTTTGTGCGCGTGAGCAAATTTAAAACCAGCTTCGATAAAGGCTATACGCCGAATTGGACAACGGAGGTGTTTAAGATAGCCAAAGTACAAGCAACTGATCCCGCAACGTATCTGCTCGTCGATTCCAGTGGAAAACCTGTTACCGGATGATTCTATGAACACGAGCTGCAACGCGTCACCGATCCTGATGTGTATCTAGTGGAAAAAGTCTTACGTAGGAAGGGGGATAAGGTGTACGTCAAGTGGTTGGGGTTTGATAAATCACACAATTCTTGGATAAATAAAAATAATGTATTGTAAAAAATAATACATGATTTAATAAATACAATGATACATATACATGTGCAAATAATTTTTTTTCCATACATGTGCGAAGAATATTATACAATAAATACAATAGTTTCTATTTCACAAGGGTATATTATAATGTCCCCAGGGCAGAGTGTCGGTCGAATCGGATACGATATATCGCTTGTCATCGTGCGAGAGCGATTTTGGATTCCGAAATGGTGTACACTTTGTGCAATTTATACCGTATGCACGATTGTCTGCGAACCATTTCGATCTCCCTTTCCAAGCACTGCGCGTAGTCGTCGAAAGTTATCGTTCTGGCTATGACGTTGGTCTTGACGCCTTTCGCTTTCTTCGTATCTTTTTTACCGTCTACGCGAAGTGCATACATTTTCGCTCTAAGACCTACGAATTCGGTCATTATCGCACCGTTATTTTCGTCCTTCATCAGCCCTGGATCCTTCTTATTTAAGCGCGGCATATTATATACATTGTCGATGGGATAATCGCTGGTGTCTAATCTGTCGATATTGTGCTTCATAGATTCATAGATATCGTCGCATCGAATATGATAAATGAGGCTGTCTGTGTCTGTGTATAGAATTTTACAATTTGTTCCATGCTTGGGAAACATGTACTCGTGGTGAAATTCGTACAAACAAATTTTTGATATGTCCAGAATGCACATACCCACGTATATCGGTTTGTTGAATTTCACCTCGAGCTTTCGCAATTCAACAGCTATTAAATTTTTCGAAAAAACACTTCTGCTGTGGAAATTCGGTTTCGCGATCATTGCCTCCGCGCCATATCGCCCATTCCAACGCGTTAAGAGTTTTACATCCACATGATTTCGCACATTTTCCATTGTTTTACCGAATACCGCGTTGTTCATCAATTTGTACAAATTTTTTTCAAAGTCGTTTGTCGCGCTTGTTCTAAACCGTGTGTTGAGTTCGATGTAATCGCGGAGCCAGGGTGATTGAACGAATTGAAGCACGCGGTGTATCTTTGTAATACGAAGACCGTGACGCATGCATTGCTGCAGGTTGCGATAATGAATAACGTAACGCTGCTTATCGTATACCGTCGCGAGTAACTTGTCCTGTCTGCTGCCGGGTGGTTTGGCACGCGTCGGACAGAACGGTAGATCGGCATGAATGTTGTGCAGACGTTGCGGATATTCCAGATCAACCTCGAGAATGTACCCCGTGGGCGAATCGACACCGATTGAAGACACGTTAAAATTTGCGACATCTTCGACCCATTGAAATTTACCATATGGCAGAGGCTGACACATTGCCCATCCATACAAATTATTCACATCAAAGTACATCAAGTACATCATGACTCTTCCGATGCGTCGTAAGATGACATGTACTTGTTATTGGCATGTGCGTATCTTCCGGAACATTGACTTAAATCCCCGCGTATACCGCGTTCGACAAACATGACCATATCGACGTCTGTGAGCAATTCGAACGTAATTTTGGTATGTTTTAGCATAACATCCCATGTGAAACCAGGTAAAGTGTAATAATGCGCTGAATCTAATCCGTAGCTCTTGATACAACTTTCGCGAAAATTTTCAAAAATATCTGCCAGTAACAAGACATCAATACAATTTCGCGAGTCTGAATCAGCCGTATCTTCGACATTTTTTGTGAATGAAATGTACTTTTTTTAGTTATGGGCAGCACGTCAACGCTGCCTTCAAAAGCGGCCGCTATTTCCTCGATAATGAAATGCGAATCATAGCCGGATAAATTATGGAAAACTATGGGGATGTAAAACGCATTTTTATAATTTAAATTGCACTCCGAATGTGCTTGGCCTCTAAACCGTCCGGAGAGATGGCAGTGAACGCAAACTCGTACATCGCTAGCCTCGAATGGTTCTTCGCAAATATGACAATGTGATGCATCGCGAAATGTGGTCCACTGTTCGGTGGTTAAATCCAGCATGGGAACATGACTGGTCAAGGTGGGTTTAGCGAAGTTTGCAAAATTGCTAAGTTCGTTGACGAACCATGAAACACAATCCGCGTCGCGGCGACATCGATACACCAATAGCGATGTATCGTACGAGCAATGCATATAATATGCTATGCTGTGCACTTTATGCTGTTGATATGCGCGTAATTTATTGTCTATATCACCCATTCGGTGTTTGTCCTCCGTTTTCATCAAGACGCACTCCAGATCTGCATACACCACGAAGGGGAGCCGCTCCTTCATGCAGTGATTCACAAAATGGAGGAGATTTTTTCCTTCGCTGGGCAGCAGGATGGCGCAGTCGTTCATCTTGCCACACTCCGCTGCATGCGCCTCCAACTTCTCAGTAGATCTGAAGTAATGCATGCATCTGTAATAAAACAAAAATACAAAATTTTTTTATTTAATTTTTTATTTAATTTTTTTTTCGCGACGCATTTCATAAGTTTATATACGTACCGATCACAGATGAATTTTTTTTCTTTGTGTGTGCTCAGCTGCGTGCTCACCAGTCAGGACAAGTCTTTGATCCATACAAAGTGCCTTACATCACCGTGCTCTTGATTCGGCGTGTAGAGCAAGTTTACGTGCCGATCCCTCTTTTGACTGGTGAGGCGCAGTGGAAAGACCGTTGGCCCCTTCTTCTTCTTCTTCTCCATCTCAAAGCTGTACACGTTGATGGAGATTTCATTCAGCCGTTCAAACTTCGCAATCTGTGCCAGAGACATTGGGAACTCAATGCCCTGGAGATTTAGCACAGATGCATAGTCGGGGTACGAACTTGGGCGATCAGTATGTCGTTCAGCAGGATGGAGAGCTGCAACCATTGCCCACGCGAAACAGGCGTTGTCTGAGGATTGTACACTGATCGTTGCGTTTTTCAGCATTAATTCTCGCGGCAACTTGTAGTGGCACCCGGCGCACAGCGGATTATACTTGTTGACATTGACGGTCAGGTTGAGGATTCTCGTCAATGCCCATCCGCTGTCGCGTTCCTGGAACTCTTCAAGCGATGCCAGGGTGGGTTCGACGACGCATCGCTGGTACCACTCCTGCAGATCGGACGTGTGGAAGACTTCACAATTCCGGGTATTGATGCTTTTACAAGCACGTTTATCGCCTGCCACAAATTTACCGTTAAACACCGTGTTCACTTTGAGGTTTATGATGTTTCCTCAAAGCGTCCCGCACATGCTCCTGCACAATGGTCCCCGCATCCTGGAGGAAGTTGCGCGGCTCGATATAGTTCGAATTGAGCACTGCACCAGTTAATACGCGGTTATCGAACGCGGTGTCTATTTCGCACCATAAAAGTCCTGTGCTAGAATGTCCTGCACCTTCACGCACGAAGCGGCCGCGCAACGAATGTTTCAGTCCTTCGAGCCGCGCGATTCGAGCAACCAACGATTGTCGAACGCCGATCGATAATCGGGGACGTTTCACTCGGCTGTGTTCTTCCAACGATTCTATGCTCTCGTTGCACCGTTCTTCCCACGCGAAGTACTCTTCCCGCAAAATTAATCGTGTAGATTGATCCAACAATTGGCGTTCTACTTTCGCGAATTCTTCCATGATCGTAAAAAAATGGAATGTAAATGTAGTATGTTTTTTTTCCACGCAACACGTTGCAACGATTTGAGGCTTTGTACAGTTTGGAGCTCGCTTTTATACCCACACCACGATTTCCTCTTTCTTTCTAACTTTTTTGGCGTACCTCCTCCCCCCCCCCCCCCCCAAAAAAGATTGCATGCAAAAACGACGATTCGTTCCAACATGGTTCTATGCACTTTCTGCTGATACAGCATAATTCTTTCTATGATTCACACGTATGACGAATTAGCGCGCAAAATCGTCCGACATAGTTTCTGCTGATTCCGCATAATTCTAAGAATCGACGCTTCCACAGGTATTATATTACATTCGGCGCGTGTCGAGTCTTTTATCCTTGAGCGTGGGTTCAAGTTACGTACAATCGCGCGATATGCTACGATGTTAAGATTGAAAAACATTATGGAAAAATTGGTAGCTTTAGAATAAAATGCTGTGGTGGGGGAGGAAATTGCACCTCTATTTAAGCCGAGCTCTCGGACGCTACTGCATCAATAGCTCATTAGCCTCAGTGATTTTCGACGGAACAAATAGTGCTCTGAAAACATAAAATGTATAGTACCAGTGCCGAAGTGAACGCTAAACGTATGAATTATTACGTTCCGATTGTGCAAGATGATGGCGTAGCTCAATGCGGGGACACTACAGTTGTTTGGTAAGGCTTAATTTTCACATCTTCTCAAATTTTTTTATGTTTATTCCTAATACGAGCTGACAATTTCATAGCTTTGATTGTTCTCATAGCTCGCAACGAACATCGCGTATCATGGTCAGAAGATACGCATTAACATCCATGGGCAGTAAATATCTGGAAATTGGAATCGGCGTACGGCCTAAGATCGATGTAGAAATTGTTCTCGGCGACAATCGTGGGATGTATCTCACGTTAACATCATATACATGGCATGCGCTATGCAACAATCGTACAACCATCGAAGAACGTTCACGATTACCAGGATCACCTTCGATGCAGATGGATAAATTAACGATGGATTTTTGTGAGATCTATAATTCTTCGATTCTAAAGATGACGTTACATGATAAGCCGCTGTATTTCAAACCGGAGACAGTAACATTTTTATTAAATCTTGATCCATGTATAGACTATGTATATCTGCGGCTGTGTCAAATTGTAGGAGATGTGCAGACGAAATTTGAAAATTTTGTTAACGTGCTACAGCAGAGCGATGTTGCCTGCGAAAAATTAGATACACGTCATGCTGCTAAAATCATACGCGATAGCGAACATTACTGTAAGGATTATTATATAGATTGCGAACTAGTAGCATGTGCCATCAATGATATTTTAGCTAATGCTCGTAGGAAAAAATGTTAAATTGTATTCATTTAATTTTAAATAAATTATCATTTTAAACATATTTTATTTCTCCATTTATTCACCCGTCATCCTCCTCGCCGCCTAATTTTAAGATTCAGCGTTTCTATAATTCTATTTCGTTCTTCGCGCTGCCAAATGACATCACCGTGCACGGCCGCTCTAGAGGAGTCGAATTTCGCGTAATCGCGCGATATGCTGCGACGTTAAATCGGAACGCTTAATACTGTTGGCTTTAGAATAAAATGCGATTGTACCACCAAGTATTGCTGTCTCTTTCCCTCCCCCGGAATTTTAGCTTTAAAATGTATGTTGCGTCTCTTATGTAGTGGTGTCTCTGTCCCTCCTAGAATTTTAACTTTAAAGTAATGCTGCGTCTCTTATGTAGTGGTGTCTCTGTCCCTCCTAGAATTTTAACTTTAAAGTAATGCTGCGTCTCTTTCCCTTGAAGACGCGGTGTCGAAAAACGCCGATCTTTCCCGACATCGTCCGGTAAAAATAAATTATTTCTCTGTGTTGAAAAAAAAAAAAATTCTAGGACAGTCCCCAACCCTGGGTTAGGTCTGAAAAAATTTTCGGGTGGGCCAAGTTCTGAAAGAGATTTTTTTCGGGGGTCAATGCCTCCCTCTGAAAAATTTCCGACGGTGGGCCACGTCTGGAGAGGCCTCCGCGGCGGCTCGGCCTAGTGATGGCGATACAATATCGATATATCGGAATATCGATACTTTGCAACCAATACATCGATATTTTGTATCGATACTTAATGTAACGATATATTGCTGCATCGATACTTAACTCATGAATATCGATACAACTGCACCGCAGCACAAACGCGGACACTATAGTGATCGGCGATCAGTTCACGCACCATTACCACTACCTCCTGTCGGTGTTTTTCCCCCTCCATTGTTCAGCATAATTGGTCCGCACGCTGAGTGATCCTCTAGTGCCTGATTTCTTCACCTCCGACTAAAGTCCCAGTCAGTAAACGACCAATTGGATTGCATGCTTTCCTGTGGATACGTACGTATCGATATTGGATATATCGATACTTCGTCTCCGATATATCAATTGTATCGATACTTGGACTGTCAATACGTATCGATACGAAATATCGATACATGTGGGGCTGTATCGCCATCACTAGCTCGGCCCGGACTGATCCCCTCCACGATTACGGCTTCCCCCACTCCGCGGCGTGTGCGCGCGCAACCTGTCTTTCTCACCCCGCAGGCCTCGCGCCCAGGTTTCCCTCCGCCGCGCTCCCCCACGCGCCCTCACTTCCCCCCGCCCCCGCGCTCCCCTCAGCACACACAGGTTGGAAACCCCCTTGTGTTACTACTCACAGACATTGGATGACTCTCGACCAGCGGCGACTTGGTGCACCTGGGCAGCTTTGGAACCTGTTCGATTGTCGCCAGCTGGCTCTCCCCGTCGCTCACTCTGGCGGTCTTCCAGTGCCTCCACGCTGTGAATACGTGAGTTGATAAATTTTTTCAGTGCGTCTAAGGTAGGTGGCTCCGTGGAGGATCCGAGCGAGGTTTCCCACTCACGGCGCGACTGAAGATCCAATCGTTCCACCGTTAAATGAACAATCCAGTCCGTCGGGTCTGGCCGACCCATGTCGGCGAGTGCGTCGACAACGTCCCATGTGGCATAATAAAGTCGCTTTAGTTCGGCGGACGATTCTTTCTTGACGGGCTGGAGGTCAGAAAGGTTTACTAACTGTGCACGTACCAAGCGACGTCTGTTTTCGAAGCGTTCCTGTAGGATCGTCCAGGCGCGTTTAAAATTGGACTCCGTTGTTTTCAGATTCCGTATTACGTCGGCTGCTTCGCCCTTCAGGCAACCCCGAAGGTAGTGAAAGCGATCAACGTTGTTGAGAGACGTATCCTGGATAACGAATGACATAAAAATATCGCGGAAAGGGGCCCACTGACTGTATTGTCCATCGAAATTCGGTATGTTAATACGTGGCAACAATGCACGTTGTCGGGGGTCGCCACCTTCTGCGTGTACCGACGGCAGCGTAGTATGTGAAGCGTGGGGCTGTGTCCCGATGAGCTCCTCCCGCAAATCTAGAATCTGAGCTTGCTGGTCCATGAAGGACTCTTCAGCTATACTGAAGCAGTCCTTTGTGAAATATTCGTGTTTTTCCTGCTCAGTGGTTCGTGACTCCATCAGCGCAGTATGCCAAGTCACGAACTGCTTCCAGTGACTATCGAGCATGGATAGTCGCTATTGGATCATTCCGCTGGTGATATTGGCCTTTCCTTTCTTTTTCAGGTTTTCGCAGATGCGACTCAACCGGTGGTACAGCTCAATCTGAGCGCTGATTTTATCGGCCATTGCGAAAGTCGAGGACGCGCACCGTCCCCACGTGGTCGCGGTAAAAGAATCCGGAACCGATCACTCGAACGTTCTTGCGATTTTACCGGACTTCCGGCTCGAAGGACCAAAATGTTTAGTACCGAACGTAGGAGTAACAAACGTTCGTGATTTAGTCTAGGTTTAGGTACTAGGATTGACTATGCACTAACAGTTAAGACTAGCCGTTAAGTTTAAAATAAAGGTCACGCACACTATGTATTTACACCACAATTACACAATATATTACAATGACGTCGAACTAAGTTACAAAGAACACTGAGTGTGCTTATAATAATAGCGTGTAGTACGCGAGCGTTAGCGCGGAACCAAGTAGTTCGAAAGACAAGAGACGTTGAAAGGTTACAGTGGAGCGCAAGTACGCATGTCAGAGAGACGTTCTGTTAAGTTCAACGTTTCAAGAAGTAGAGAGGTCGCGATGATGGATCGGGCAGTTATCGCCGAAATTTGTGACGTCAGCACCCCACCCAACAGCTGCTCGCTTTGAGTAAGACAAGGACTACACCGGATAAACAAAGCAGTTCGGGCGATGAAGTGCAACAGCTGCCTAATTAGGTGAGGTGCGCGCCAACAGATGGCCCGACCAATCGCATCACCGCGATCATACATGCCGCGATCCGGTCGCTTTTAGAGCGTTTAAATTGCACGCGGTTTCGGCAGCGAGTCCGCGCCGCCTTGGCCCGTGGCCGTTTGGGTCAATCCCAAACAGTAATTATTATCCGTTGATAATAAGCAACATCTTGTACGTTTTGTAAAATTAGCCAAGTCTTTATTTAGTTTTTCTAATTTTCAATTATGTAACTGGGCTTAGAGAGATTTTCTCTACATTAAAATAGACAACCATCATTCTGAACGGGTATGTGTAGTTTTGGTCATGACACCTATATATCAGTTTCTCCATTTGGCATAGTTTGTGCTTATTTTATAATATTGGAGTTAAAATTACTAAATATCTTGGAGTATGTACAAGTACCTGACATTCTCTTGTTATTTTTCCATGAGCCTAAATAATTATATAATAATAAAATTGAATAAAATGGAGCCATATTTACCACAGAGACACTGATAAAGTATCTGAAAAACGCTACTAAAATATATGTAACAAGGTTTATAAATAAGAGTTTTAGAGTAATCATTAGTATTATCTGGTCGTTTTGAACAACAATAACGTTAACAGAAAATACAAAGAAAAAATAATTTTAAGTCGTGTTTTTAAGGGAAAAGGCCATTGATGCAAGATTTCAGCGATCCTTAGTGTGTTCTATGATATTTTATCTGTATTTTCTATTGAATAAACTCATCATCAAGTTGTTTCGCAACGTGCACGAAAAGTAATATATTTAGCCCAGTGAGTTACCATTAAACTTCAGAAATTAGTATAGAAGTTTCTATTGCACTAGTTGTTACTTATTCTGAAATCTGCTGCTTTTCAGTATAAAAAGATTATTTTGTCTAGGTTGAACACAAATTTATCATTATAAAAATGTAGATTAAATAAAATTTGAAAGGTAAGAGATTTTGATCGTAAGAAATTGACAAAAAGGAAAATATTATAATGAAGTCATAATTTCATTGAAATCCTTAATCCTGATCAGGCGAAGGTCAACAAGTATTAACATGAGTAAAAAAATTGTAGTGCTTGGAAAAGCTGCATAATGCTTTCACATTTAATATGTTTCAATATTAATGTTCGTAAACATGCAAATTTGCATTTATTCTCCAGAGTGCTCCAAAAATTAAATGTCAAAAACGAAAAATACACTATAGCATTTATGGAGAATATGATAAGAAATTTTCTTGTAAGTGGATCAAAGTGGATTAGAGAATAAAAAATAACTATAAGAAATTTAACACATTGACTGCCGACTACACCGATCGGAGCGATCAAGCGGGTATGGGCTCATAAACAAAAAATTTTCGGCGTCGGGCATAGTACCTCCAGATTTCGTGGGCAGTCAACGTGTTAAAATCACATCTACACCAGCGTTGCCTCGATGGGCGGTCCGAGCCGAGAGTACGAGCATCCATCGCGTATTCCAAATCTGGCGTCGAAGGGGGCGCTCGAAACCAATGAAGGGTAGGGGTAAACAGTGTAGTTGTTGGCCACCCGGCAGTGATTGGCCTTTTTTTTAAAAAATATGAATATTAAGAAATAATATACATTATGCCTTTTATAATGACTATATTCAGATACCTTGTACTTTCATGCGTCGGATGCAATCAATGTTTCGCTACTCATTGCTATACTACGTGTAAAAAATAGACATCTTGAAATTGATGCTTGAAAACTATATGATTGAATTGAATAGCCATACGGTTACATCAGGCAATTCTTAGATAATTTAATGTATTTACGATATATATATAACTCTCATATTCGTTATATAGACAAATAAAGGTTTAAACTTTATAAAAAAGGATTAATTATTCACTAATATTATATATTATTGCAAAAATTGTAGGTGGCCAAGAACTGTAATGTAAATAGTGTCTTAGTACAGTCATTGGCCACTAGGCCAACGGGTAGCTAACAGCCATAGCAGCAGTGCAACAGTTGTTGGCCACCATTCACCATGCTTTGGCCGTTTCGGTGTTGTGACGTTAAAAGGTTATGTTTTAAAAGAAAATTCTAGAGTAGTAGGATTAATACAATATAAATACAATGTATTGATACAATGTAAAGGTGCAATACTACAATAATAGTTAATATTGAAACATTTAAATAGAAAAGGTATTATAGGTAATATATTTTAAATTTAATAATATTACATCACATTTAGTCTCATTTTATGAATATAATTTAGGAATTTTGGATTTAAACAATGCCGAAAGTAAAAGCAGGAAACAAATGCGAAAAAAAATATTCTGAAGTACAAATGCAAAACGCTATAGATGCTGTGAGGAAAGGCATGCCGCAGCGTATGGCTTCGAAAAAGTTTGGTGTCCCACGATCAACCATACAATTCAGAATGAGTGATGCATTTGTTAAAACAAGTCGAGGTCCCCCTCCTGTACTAAGTCAGAGTAGAGAGGATGACTTAGTTAAATCGATTACTGAGTGCCATAAAAAAGGATTCCCTAGGAAAAAGGAGTATAAAAACTGGTATAAAAAATCCATTCCGGAACAATACCCCTGGGGATGCATGGTACAAAAGGTTTCTGAGAAGAAATCCAACCCTCAGAGAACGCTATGCAGAAAGTGTTTCGCGGGCTAGTGCCAATGTCACTGAAAATGACATTCGTAATTGGTTTAGCCAAATTGAAAATTTTTTTGTTACGAATAAGTATATGCATATTTTACAAGACCCGACAAGGGTATTCAATAGTGACGAGACAGCCTTTATGGTGTGCCCTAAACTAAAAAACGTAATAGCTCCTTGTGGAATACGGAATGTATACGAAATAGACAAAGGAAACAGTAAATTAAATTTAACTGCCCTTTTTACATTTAATGCAAGCGGAGTCACAACTCCACCTACACTTGTGTATCCGTACAAAAGGTTACCATCGGTTATTGCCAAATCTGTACCTGAAGATTGGGGTATTGGCGTTACACAGAGTGGGTGGATGAATTCGGACCTATTCTGCGAATACATTCAGAATATTTTTTACCCACATCTTAGAAAAGAAAAAGTAACATTTCCCGTTATTTTATTTGTGGATGGACATAGCAGCCACATTAATTTACAGACCAGCAACCTCTGCTCCAAATTGGACATTATTGTTATTTGTTTATATCCGAATGCAACTAGAATATTGCAGCCAGCTGATGTTGCAGCCTTTAAGCCAATCAAAAATCTATGGAAGAAGAGTGTTTTAGAATGGAGGCAAGACAATCCTACAGCCATGTTAACACTGAATAGAATGGCACCACTTTTGAAAAAAACAATAGATAAATTTTCCTCAGATGGTCAAACCGTAAGAAATGGATTTAAAGCATGCGGTTTATATCCATGGGACCCGAACGTCATTGATTATACAAAGTGCCTTAATAGTAGTGAAAAAAAATCAGAAAACCAAAGTGAACACCCACTTGATGAAGCAGCACTTCCATTTGAAGATTTTGTTAGTATATTGGGGGTTGATGTAGTACAAGAATTGGAAACATTTTCAGGAGAAAATGTTACGTTACCAGAAAAATCAAAAGAGTTCTCTACTCTCCAGAAACTGTTACATCAGTACAAGAAAATATCAAACACTATAGAAAAGAAACAAGTTACGCCATCAAAAATGCATGGTAATAGATACTCACATGTACCTGAATTATTACATTCACAAATTAATATTAATGAATACGTGGATTTAGAAAATGTGCCTTTAATTATAGGAAGTGATTCAGTACAAAATAGTATGGAGGAACCGAATAAGAAGAACATAATAGAAATTAATGCCTGTGATACCGAAAACTGTAATGATACAAGCAATATTTACTCACACGTACCTGAAGAATTATTACAGTCACAAATTAGTGCTAATGAGTACATAGATTTAGAAAATATACCTTTAATTATAGAAAGTGATTCAGTACAAAATAGTATGGAGGAACCGAATAAGAAGAACATAATAGAAATTAATGACTGTGATATCGAAAACTGTAATGATACAAGCAATATTTACTCACACGTACCTGAGGAATTATTACAGTCACAAATTAGTGCTAATAAGTACATAGATTTAGAAAATATACCTTTAATTATAGAAAGTGATTCAGTACAAAATAGTATGGAGGAACTGAATAAGAAGAACACAATAGAAATTAATGACTGTGATATCGAAAACTGTAATGATACAAGCAATATTTACTCACACGTACCTGAGGAATTATTACAGTCACAAATTAGTGCTAATAAGTACATAGATTTAGAAAATATACCTTTAATTATAGAAAGTGATTCAGTACAAAATAGTATGGAGGAACTGAATAAGAAGAACACAATAGAAATTAATGACTGTGATATCGAAAACTGTAATGATACAAGCAATATTTACTCACACGTACCTGAGGAATTATTACAATCACAAATTAGTGCTAATGAGTACATAGATTTAGAAAATATACCTTTAATTATAGAAAGTGATAATAACAATATAATAGAAATTAATGACTGTGATATTAAAAATTATGAAATGAATGAAGATAATGCTACAGTGCCTGACGAGTTTAATACTAATGAGGCACTTGATTTGTCCCTTAATCATCGAAGAGATTGTTCCAAGAACTTTACTGATTTTCTGCAACGACCACCGACGCCAAAACGTACTGGCAAGAAAAATAGCAAAAGAACATCTTTTGCGATCACATCATTGCAGTGGAAATTGGACGAAGAAAAAAAGTTAGAAAAGCAGAAAATAGAAAATAAAAAAAAAGATGCTAGAAAGCTTGAGATTATGAAAAAAAAACAAGCAAAAGAAAAAGATAAAGAAAACAAAAAAATAGCAAAGTTGCAAAAGCAACAACAGAATAAGAAAAAGAAATTGAATATTAAAAAAGAAAAAATTGACAATGTGGAGAATCTTAAAAACGAGAGGGTCATTCAAAATGTAAAACCAACAATTTTAAGCAACGAACTATTCCCAAAGAAAATATTCTTAGCACAAAAGCAGTTAAATAGTAGTTGAAAGATATTTCAAATAACCAAAGAGTAGTTAGTAAGAAACCAGTTATTTTTGTTATATAATAATAATTTAAAACATGTTAAGATTCTTTTTATACTTATAAGTTATAATACCAAATATTGTTCTCCGCAAAATAAATATATTTTTGTTTTGTGTGTAAAATAAAAACATAAAAAATCAAATATATCCATTTTTATATAATAATTTAAATCCTGTTTCTAACCGAATCAATTTCATTTTTTACATTTACATTATTTCATAATTAGGTCTTGGAGCATTAAGAATTAGGTAGGGTATAAACATAACCTATATGTAACAACATATAGGTTATGAAATAGTGGCCAATAACTGCCAAACGATCGGCCAATCATTGCCTTCGTCTGGCCAATAACTATGTTTTTTCATAGGAAACGTATTTTCTGTAAAATTTGTTTTGATCTTTCTACTCTTTCTTTAAACAAATTCTATTTCTAGATTATTAAAGTCGTTTACAGTTATTAACACTAATTGTGTTCTTTAAGCTAGCAAAATAAGACTTATAATTCAATGCTCAAGTGAACCTCTGGCTTAGGTGGCCAACAACTACACTGTTTACCCCTACAGTGGGTCCAGGGACAGTGTGGCCAATGTGTTCCTCGCCGCTGATTGGTGCCGCCATTTTCAGGCAACTTCCGGCAGATCTTGTGTATAGATCAGCGCTGTTCAAGGTCGTTCCCGCGGGAGATTGGGGTTCTCCCACTCTCGTCCGCGTTGTCAGGGATACCGCGCGACGCTAAAGAGGCGACCATGACAGACCAGCGTGTTCGTCGCCGAGCGAGCTCGAACGCCCGATACGACATGTGATTAGTGACACACGGCGTCGCAGCCTTCTTAGCGTCGCGCGGTCTCCTTGACGACGGAAGGCACGCTATGCGAGAGAAAGATTGGAAGGGGAAGCAGGCGCGTGAGGGGCCCCTACGCTGGACAGCGCTGGTATAGATAGTATACATATATACCTACACATTCTCAAGTTGTACTTCTTACAACTTCAGAGTTGTACTCTATATCGCGCGCGCTTGGTCAGGCTGAAACTGAAAATGGCGGCTTCCGGCTCATTGGCCACACTGTCCCTAGACCCACTGTAATGAAGGGCATGTAACGGATGGGGAAAACTCTAGTAGTGTGCGTGTAGGCTAGTACCATGCAATCAGCATGTAACGGTTACATTGCGATTAAATTGATTTGATTTCTGGTTATAGGCTGATTTCAAGTCGGCTTTCACGCGAGCATTGGAAAACGCGATAGATGCTCGTACTCTCGGGCAGCCCATCGAGGCAACGCTTATATAAACAAATGCAAATTGTATTCTAAATCACTTATCGACGTCGAATAGTTGCTTAGATCAAATTAGAATATAAACAAGAAATGAGAGAGAAGAATCTGATCCTTACATTAGACCTTTTGTAACTGCATTAGTAGTCTGCGATGTGTCTATCATATATTTATTTTAATGCTGTTTTAACGTGTTGGATCTATCCAGTTACTAAATATAGCTGATTTCAGTTAAGCTGATAATATCAGGGTGTTTGGGAATGGTATAGTTCCCAACGCCGCCACACTCACTTTCACGGCAGCACCTATTGGGCAGCGGAACGAGCTGCTGATCGACGATCGATGGTCAGTCGATCGATCGATACTCACCATCGAACGCTCAGCCAATCACCGCTTACCACGCGAATCTATCAGCCAATCAGAGGGCAGCGACGCTGCTCTCGGAGAATCGGGAAGAAGCGTTAGCGGAAGTCCGCTATAATATCTCTCTCGTGTGTGAACTCTTGTTGTAAACGAAGTCTCTTCTACGCGTCGCGTATCTTTTTGCGTCTTTGTATAAACGGTACAATCATTCTGTGTTAAATCAATCACATTCAATTCACACTCACTCACTGACCACTCACCATCACTTTTGAACACTCACAGTCCCCAATTAATAGAATTGCAGTGGACGCCACGTGGTGAGCCACCTCGTGGTTTTAATCATATCCCACTCATTCAATCACAAACAGTGCTGTGCATCAATAATATCCCTGCGCTGAATCAAAATCAGGTACACTCACACACACTCTTTTAACTGATCGACTCATCGAGTATTTTATCAAATAAATCATAGACAAAGTGTTCTCACTGCAAGAAGTGTATAAATTCATTTAACCTGTCGAAGAATCCAAATCATCTCCACTCATAAATCACAATGTCAAACACAGGGTCCGAAGAGTATCTCTCATTCGAGGTGATAGGCGAATTTCACACCTCCGATTTCAGGCATCACTGACAATGAAATTTATGGCTTCCCGCGCTTGGGAATAGTGGATCAGGGAGACAAGGATAGCACTACACATTACCCATACAGCACACTCCGTTGGCCGAAGCTTGCAGGAAGGTTCCATGGGGGTTGCCGTGGAATGTTCCCTTGGTGCGGACATAGGAACCTTCATGGAATGTGCTGCACCGGAACGTTCCTGCTACATTGATGGAACCTTCCTGCAATGGGAGTGTGCTGTATGGGTAGGAAGAGAAATATGTCAAGTTCGGCATTTTTCATGGGATCTTAAAAAACATCAATCGATTTTTTGTGTTTTATTGATTTAAAGATAAAAAACCATGTAAATCGGACTATAATTAACAAAATTACATGAAAAGTTCATTTTCAGAATTTTTAGCGGATCTAATCGGGACAATGCCAGGACTCCATTGGTGATACTTTCATATCGATACGAAGAAAAAGAATTTGATTTTTTTATTTAAATTCCCGAGGGACCATGGGCGCGACGCATCGCCATTTGGTCTTCACTGAGCGCTGACGCGGCGTCGAATGAAAATCAAATTCTCTATTTTTCATAATGTCAGTATGAAGAAACAGCAACGGATTTCAGACATTCTCCCGATTAAAATACAACAAATTCCACGAAAAGCGGATTATTTTTAACGAAGTTGACTTTAAATTCTTCATATTAACTTTTTATGTAATTTCACTAATTACAGTCCGAAATGCGGTGGTGTTATTTAATCGGGAAAACACAAGGAACCAATTAGTGCCATTTTCGTGAAGATCCGATGCGAAATGCGGAACTTGACGTTCTTCCCTTATTAATGGGTACTCCTGACCCTATCTTTTATGGCCTCACTGTTCTCGTGCGTTGAGGCCCCTGTTGCGATTGTCCCCACATCCTAAGTAAAATGGTAGTGGGGATGATTTTTTATGAGCCTAACCGAGGAACACTATATTTACTATTAAGTGTGTGAGAATATATAGTAGAGTTAAAGTGCACTAAATTTATTAAGGTACATACAAAAGAAAGAGATGAAAAGTACTTATTATTAATTAGGAAGGGTCAAATGTATTAGAGTATAAAAAAGGCTTTAGTGTATATATGTAGTTTTGTAAAATATTAACGGTGTGTAGTCGTCAAAGATAATTACGTGAAAAACCGCAGAGCTGAGCCGACCTGCTATTCGCATTGATGGTATTATGAGTAACTTATATAATAACGAGTGACGAGTTTTCACTGACAAGTTAAAATACCTATTATGATGAAATATTACCGATAAACAATGCACTCACAAAGCGTACCATACTCGCCATGGAGAGAATTGTTGCATTGAATAGATTTTACGACGCGTAAATAAGAAACTGACCGTTTTATTGTGTGTAGCTGCATTTACACATATGCATGTGTGTGTATATACACGTGCGGATTAGGCCGTCCCGAAAAAAATGAAAATGACTGCAGCGTTAGGCCTTAGTGCGGGAAAGTTGTGTCTTGGGATCAATAACAACTGTGCAAAATTTCAGCCCTGTGAGTTAATATCTTTTGTTCCGGCAAGAGCCTTGAAATTTCGAAATTTGAGTAAAAAGTGTAAAAATTGCTTATAAGTCATTATCCGTATTGTTGTTAACTTCAGTGTCGTCAGTATTGAATGTAAAGTATTCTTCAAAGCCGTTTATACGATAAGAAAAGTTTTACAAAATTTACAATGTTGCGCGACGTGCGATTGCGCAATAATAAGTGACTTTTATTACTTGTATCTACTGTCGTTTGCTGAGAAGATTGCGTCCGAGGGCGCGTCCCGTTCGGTTTCTTCGTCACGTGAGGCACGTGGTGCTACTTACCGATTCATAGATGTCGCGTCGGCTAATAGGGAAGAGAGCGAACGAGACACAATCGGTGCGAGCCAATGCGAGCGAAGTGCAAACGTCGACACCAGCTCTTGCCTGTCTGCTCGTTGGACACAATCTTCTCAGCAAACGACAGTACCTCCTTAACCGTGTCACTTGTCAGCGTAGTTCTTCCACCCTCAGCCCACGTCAGTTTTAGTCCTGCTTTTGTCTGGAGACGTTTTTGAGGTGCTGAATTGCGTCTGCCATCACAGCGTAAACAATGAGTCTCAGCAAATCGTCAAAATTTGCCTTCAGGCGATCTGTAAATTGCCCCTTTTTTGGTCCTCCAACTGATTTCAGTTCTAAACGTGTCCTCGCAACATACAAGGATGTAATTTCTTGTTGTTTACACGAACGGTGGGTTATAGGTTTTGAATCAGGTAGTAATAGGGAACCACATTTCTCAGCTATTGTAGAGAGAGTTGCTACAAAGCTTGAACAGATCTATGAGGTAGCATCTATCCCCACCGTTTCTCGACAGCGTATTATTGCGATGATACAATCGTATCACAAAAAGTACATTAGTATTAAGGATGTGATTAAACGAGAGAATGAAAGTCAAACTGTAAAAGCTAGAATTGCAGTATTCAAACAAGAAGCTGAAAAATTGTTTGATGTCACAGCATGCAAATGCTTAGGTTTTAATGAACTTTGTCACTGTCCTAAAGAAAAAAAGGTGCCTAAAATTGAGCAACAATTTCTTATTGATCAAAGAACTGAGAGAAAAATGAGCGTGGGCAGGGTAGATGCTGTTCAATCATTAAAACTTAATAAAAGACTAGAGCGTAAGTATAATAACGGATCTACTCTAAGTACTTCCGCGGGTACTCCTTCGTCATTTACCACTTCACAGATGGTTCAAGAAACCGATTGCAGTGATGACGATAATTTGACTTTTGACAAAGAGTATAAGCCAACCACATCTGCTTCTAATAGTAGTCAAATGAGATTGAAAATCACAAACGCTGTAATTGTTACTCAGAGATACAATATTTCACACAGGGGAGCTGCGGCTTTCGGGTCAGCTCTTCTTGAAGACATGGGCTTCATATCCGAAACAGACAGAACATGTATCATTGATAAGAACAAGATCTCCCGAGAAAAAACACGCACAGGAAAAGAACTTAAAGTAGCAGCTCAGAAAGATAGTAATGGTCATCTAACAGGTTTGTATTTTGATAACACCTTGTTTAGAGAAAAGCACGGCGCCCAATACTTTCAAAAAACTATAAAGGAAGATCATTCACTGGTCAAAGAACCAGGATCTAAATATCTCGGCCACGTATCACCAAAGTCAGGCTGTACTGCTGATATTTCAGAAAGTATTTATACTTAGATGAAGAAGTTCCTGGTGGTGTAGCACATATTCGCGTCGTAGTTTGCGACGGAACTGTTGTAAATACAGGTATTCATGGAGGTGCCATCAGACTCCTAGAAGTTAAATTGGGCAGGTCACTTCAGTGGATTATTTGTTTATTACGTTTCAATGAGCTGCCTTTCCGGCATCTTTTCTCTCATGTCGATGGGCACACTTCTGGACCAAGGGCCTATTGTGGTATCATCGGCCAAAATTTGAAAGGATGTGAGAACCTTCCAGTAATTTGCCTCAAAGCCATTGATTGTGAGCTTCCTGGTATTGACCCATCCATTCTCAGTAAGGATCAAAAATATTTGTTGAGGATTGCTTCTGCCATTAAGGTTGGTGTGGTTCCCGAAGATCTTCTGAAGTCAGAACCAGGTGCACTTAATCTTTCACGATGGTTGACCACAGCCAATAGAATCTTGAGGCTTTACGTTTCCACCCGACAGCCCAGTGCACATTTGAAGTTGCTTGTTAACTTTATTCTCAAGGTTTATGCACTATCATGGTTCAGAATCAAAGGGGAACATTCTGTTAAGTATGGTGCTCGTCATGTATGGCAATTTATTCAATCCTCGCGTTACTTAGCCAAGAAATACAGGTCAATCATTGATAAGGTAATTTCAAATAATGCATACTTCGCTTTACCAGAAAACGTCCTTTTGGCTATGTTAACTGATGACAGAGACAACATCAGAAAACTTGCTATGCGTAGAGTGCTGGCAGCACGTGAGAAACCAAAGTCGGTAGAAATCCGAAAATGTTCTCCACCTTCGTTGAATTTCGATGCTACCGATTATGCCGACTTGTGCAATAACTTCACCACCTGTACTGGACTCTGTTGAAACCATTTCCCTGAAAAAAATGCTGGAGGAGGGAAAGATCCCCAAATCCTGGGACTTTGAGGCATACCCTTGCCACACTCAGGCTGTGGAGCGTATGGTAAAGCTCGTAACAGAGGCATCCAATAAAGTCATTGGAGTCGACGCAAGGGATGGCTTCATTCGAGCCACACTTGAGTCGCGCAGTCATATGCCCGCCTTTGAGTACAAATCCCATTTTTCCACTACATCAAGTCTATAAATTCCGTCTTCTAGTCCACAAGGTAGGGTGGTTGGGTGGGCTAGGGAGGAACTCGACATGCAGCCACCTTCGCGTGGTGAGTTCTGAGTCACTCTCTTGTCATAGGGTGGGCGAAAAGCTGCATATACCTCTCGCACAAGCATGTTACATTCTCTATTTTCTGAATCTTAATCTAAGAATGCTGTATAATAAAGTGTGATTCACTATCAAATCATTTTTATACTTTTTGATCAAATTTCGAAATTTCAAGGCTCTTGCCGGAACAGAAGATATTAACTCACAGGGCTGAAATTTTGCACAGTTGTTATTGATCCCAAGACACAACTTTCCCGCACTAAGGCCTAACGCTGCAGTCATTTTCATTTTTTTCGGGACGGCCTAGTGCGTATGCCACGTATAGGTAAAAGCAGATATGAATATATGATACATGCGAACTATTTTAAATTATCCATAGAATGTCCTGATATTAAATATTATAACGACATGAATTTATGTGTCATATTGAATTTTCATTTACTTCGTGTTTTCCCCATTTTGCATAAATCTGACATTAATTTGTTTATATTTAAGTGTGTAATTTGCGTTTGAAACATTGTTACGAGCCGGGGCTGCGGCAACGCGAGAGGCCGGCGAGAGGGGTATTTCCCAAGGAATACGGATATGAATTTGTTAGTTAGGTGCGCGGACGAACCCGATGCGAAATCGGGGAGTCGCTAGGATTATTGACGACGAGGACGAACCTGATGCGAAATCAGGGAGCCTCTAGGAATGGAGTCACACACGGACGAACCTGATGCGAAATCAGGGAGCCGTAGGAGGGTGAAACGTCGTGAACGAACCCGATGCGAAATCGGGGAGTCACTAGGATGAAGTTCACAGACGAACCTGGTGCGAAACCAGGGAGCTGCTAGGAGGTTGGATTATTCACAGACGAACCTGATGCGACATCAGGGAGCTGTTCGGAAGTTGGTAGACTTACAGACGAACCTGATGCGAAATCAGGGAGCTGTAGGATACGGACGAACCTGATGCGAAATCAGGGAGCTGTAGGATACGGACGAACCTGATGCGAAATCAGGGAGCCGTAGGAGGGGTGAGGTTTCGTGGACGAACCCGATGCGAAATCGGGGAGCCACTGGGTTGGAGAAGATGACTTGCTTTGGTAAGAGGTGCGAACGAACCCGATGCGAAATCGGGGAGTCGCGGGAAATGTTAGTAATGCCTCGTAACTCTTAATTAATATTTGATACAACTCGAGCGGTAAAGTTGTATCAGTGGGTGAGTGCTACTAATATTATAAGGATCACTGGGTAAAAGATGGGTTTAACGAATCTACTCGATTTAGACGTGAACACCATAAGTATATTGAATATACAATTAATACAAATGTAAGTGTCGCGATTAATTAGTTAAATAGAATGTGTGTTTTACCACTGGTTACACGGTGTTGACGCACTGGCGATGCGGGGCGTACGAGTGGATATTTCAAAGTTCCAAATAGAATATAAACCGAACTCGCGGATTCTACAAGATTAACTTTGATTCCGACGGAGACTTTAGCCTGATCGAACTGAATCTAACCAACTCTGTACGAGCGTGACACGACGTGAATTTACGCGTGACTCTATATCTTTTAACCGACGAGGGTAGAAACCAAAGGGTTTATATAGTCCCAAAAATGAGTGGGGGTTCGTTAGGAATTTCCATATAAGGACATTCTTCGGGGTCGTCGTCGTGTCACTCCCGTTCCCATGGTCGCGATTCAGATGGTCGAGATCATGACCCCCATTAGTGGTGTTTGATAAACGAAAGGATTTTAGGGCGTTTTCCCTTCGCAGACGCGAGGTCGAAAGACGGTTGAGAGCGACGTATGGGAAAATTCCACATACGTAACATCTCCCCCCTAAGACAAAACATCGCGATTCTCGTGATCCTTTTCAGAGGAAGGAAAAACGCCCTACAAATCCTTTCAGAAGTGAATGTGTGAAATAAAATTGTCGGGTGTAGTGTAATGTAATGTACTTATCGCTAGGTGTTGCGGGGTGTACGAATTTTAGTTATCGCTGGGCACCGTGTAGCCAAGCTGCAACCAGTATTCCATGACGTCCAGTGGTGGTTGTCCGGGTAGCCGGTCGAGCGCCAGCGTGGCTGTGAGGCCGGTTGATGGCGGCTGGATGTTGGTTAGGAGGCCCTTCCTTCTCGCCATAAACATCTCGGCGATCTGCGTCGTCCTCTGAAGCGGTCGGTGGGAGCGTAGCTAGTAGTAAGACTATGACAGTTCTAACCCGGGTGTGCTGAGGGGAGCGCGGGGGCACACAGTGGGACGGATCGACGTTTCGGTAGGCATTCACTTGAATTCTTAAATATTTCGTCATTTATTGATTATAATCTAAGAGTACAGGTAATATATTGTATAAAAAATATAATATTCATTTTTTTTCTCGTCGCTGTTTTTAATAATGGGGCTTCAAGTGTCCCTCCATGTTGATTTCCATATATATACATCCATATATATGGATCGGGGCTTATTAATAAATTATTTAGTACATCATGATTTGTCATTTTTCGGCTGCTCTTTCTGCGTATAATTCGCAGTAGATTTTAAAATCATTATTTCGGGCGTTCTGGGCTTCCTCAGTTAAATATTCTAAAAAAATTTTAGATTTCCATTTTTAGAAAATGATCAGCTTTTACACATTGGAAAAGTTTCAGTTAGTCTTTTTCTTGTAATGAAAAATATAAACACTTATATTCTATTGTCAAATTAAGATTTTTTGTTACCATTTTCGTATTTTTCTAAATTAAAAATAAGCTGGGGTACATTTCGTGACCCCAGAGTTTACCGCTTGAAAGTTTTTAGGCCATAGACAAACACACAAATATATAAACATTCTGCTTTATAGTATAAAATAATCTTAGATTACAGATAATATATTGTACAATATATACAAAAATCTGCTTGCTTAATTTTATAATAGGACGGATAAATATTTGTTCCTTCTTTAAGGCCAGTTTCCCTTAACAAATTATATTGCCCATTGGACAAATTTGCACCTGCGTTTGTGCAAAAAAATATCAATATTTCAAAGGGTCGGATGCGGTCGGATATGAATAATTGAATTTTGTGAAATTGAATCCATCCAGAATTATGAGGTATGCTTGAATTTACGGACAAATGCGGACAATTTTTTTAATTTAGAAAAATACGAAAATGGTAACAAAAAATCTTAATTTGACAATAGAATATAAGTGTTTATATTTTTCATTACAAGAAAAAGACTAACTGAAACTATTCCAACGTGTAAAAGCTGATCATTTTCTAAAAATGGAAATCTAAAATTTTTTTTAGAATATTTAACTGAGGAAGCCCAGAACGCCCGAAATAATGATTTTAAAATCTACTGCGAATTATACGCAGAAAGAGCAGCCGAAAAATGACAAATCATGATGTACTAAATAATTTATTAATAAGCCCCGATCCATATATATGGATGTATATATATGGAAATCAACATGGAGGGACACTTGAAGCCCAATTATTAAAAACAGCGACGAGAAAAAAAATGAATATTATATTTTTTATACAATATATTACCTGTACTCTTAGATTATAATCAATAAATGACGAAATATTTAAGAATTCAAGTGAATGCCTACCGAAACGTCGATCCGTCCCACTGTGGGGCAGGGAGAAAATGAGGGCCCGCGGGGGAGCGCGGCGGAGGGAAACCTGGGCGCGGTACCTGCGGGGTGAGGGAGACAGGTTGCGCGCGCACGCGCCGCGGAGTGGGGGAAGCCGCGACGATGGAGGGGATCAGTCCGGGCCGAGCCGCCGCGGAGGCCTCTCCAGACCGGACCCACCGTCGGAAATTTTTCAGAGGGAGGCATTGACCCCCGATAAAAAATCTCATTCAGAACTTGGCCCACCCGAAAAAATTTTCAGACCTAACCCAGGGTGGAGACTGTCCTGGAACTTTTTTTTTCCAAACCAATAATTTTTCAGAAATTGTTTCGTAGAATGTCGGGAAAGATCGGCGTTTTTTTTCGATACCGCGTCTTCGAGGGAAAGAGACGGAGCATTACTTTAAAGTTAAAATTTTAGGAGGGAAAGAGACGCCACTACATAGGGGATAGAATCACATGCATTCTAAAGCTAACAGTATTTCAAACCGGTCCGATGTAACGTCGCCGCGTATCGCGCGATAGCATGCGTAAGGCCGGCGCCACACTATGCGTTTTCGCCGCTGCGGCGAAAACGGACGCGATTTAACTGGAGGGCTACTACGCGACACACTGCTGCGGTTTCAACTCAGTCACTCTTGCTTGGTCACTCTTGCTTGAACAACCGTCAACATGAGCACGAAGAAATTTTTGAAAATAATTTGTGCAATGGAAGCAGAAGGGTTGTTACGTGATCCGCTAGTGCGTAATTATTGGGTTCATTCATATTTTTCGGAGCGAGAATCTAGTAATCGATTTCAAAGGTTTTTTGCAAACATCCGCAATTTTGAGGACAAGGTTTTTCAATATTATCGAATGTCAAAAAATTCATTCGATGAATTATTAGAAATTTTGAAACCATATATTTCAAAGCAGAACACACAGTTCAGAAGACCTGTAAGTGTAGAAGAAAGATTGACAGTAACACTCAGGTAAAAAAAAATTTAATTTATTATAATAATGCAGTGAAAAAATAAAATAAGAATTCTGAGACTTGTTTTTTCAACAATATATATATCTCATAATGCACATTATCGTTATTTATATATTCTTATAATGGTTGATGTTTTATTATATTGTTTCTCTAATTCCAACCAATTATCGTAAAAAGTCTCGCCAATTTCGTTCCAGGATTTGTCACGAATTATTTTGTCACTGTAATCTTTCGTACTTTTGTCCCAAAGTGCCACCTTTTCGTGGACACATTCAATAAACTTATCGATATCAAACATTTTCTCTTTCAATAAATTAAATAAAACGCTGCGACAAAACTGCGTAGTGTGACAGCGGGCACAAGACTAAGTAAACGTGTTCTGAAACGTCTCCGGCGATGCGGTGCGTCAAATCTGACGCAGCATGCTGCGGCGACGTCCGGCGAGTGCGGCAGCGACGCACTAGTGTGGCAGCTCTCATTTGAACCTATGCAACGTCAAAAAACGGGTGACCGCATCCGTCATAACCGCAGCGGCGAAAACGCATAGTGTGGCGCCGGCCTAATTCGACTCCTCTGGAGCAGCCGCGCGGGATGATATCATTTGATGGCGCGAAGAACGCTCGAACGAAACAGAATTATATGACATCTGGAGAATTCCGAAACGGTGAATCTTAAAATTATATGGCGAGGAGGAGGACGGGCAAATAAATGGAGAATCGATATAAGTTTAAAATGATAATTTATTTAAAATTAAATGAATACAATTTAACATTTTTCCTACGCGCATCAGCTAAAATATCATTGATGGCACATGCTACCAGTTCGCAATCTATATAATAATCCTCACAGTAATGTTCGCTATCGCGTATGATTTTAGCAGCATGACATGTATCTAATTTTTCGCAGGCAACATTGCTCTGCTGTAGCACGTTAACAAAAGTTTCAAATTTCGTCTGCACATCTCCTACAATTTGACACAGCCGCAGATATACATAGTCTATACTTGGCTCAAGATTTAATAAAAATGTTACTGTCTCCGGTTTGAAATACAGCGGTTTATCATGTAACGCCATCTTTACAATCGAAGAATTATAGATCTCACAAAAATCCATCGTTAATTGATCTATCTGCATCAAAGGTGATCCTGGTAATCGTGAACGTTCTTCGATGGTTGTACGATTATTGCATAGCGCATGCCATGTATATGATGGTAATGTGAGATACATCCCACGATTGTTGCCGAGAACAAATTCTACATCGATCTTAGGCCGTACGCCGATTCCAATTTCCAGATATTTACTGCCCATGGATGTTAATGCGTATCTTCTGACCATGATACGCGATGTTCGTTGCGAGCTATGAGAACAATCAAAGCTATGAAATTGTCAGCTCGTATTAGGAATAAACATAAAAAAGAAATTGAGAAGATGTGAAAATTAAGCCTTACCAAACAACTGTAGTAATTCATACGTTTAGCGTTCCCTTCGGCACTGGTACTATGCATTATATGTTTTCAGAGCATTATTTGTTCCGTCAAAGTCACTGAGGTTACTGAGCGTTTGATGGAATAGCGTCCGAGAGCTCGGCTTAAATAGAGGTGCAATTGCCTCCCCCGCCACAGCATATTATTCTAAAGCTACCAATTTTTCCATTATGTTTTTGATTCTGAACGTAGCATGTAACTTGAGTCCCACCCTCGAGAATAAAAGACTCCACACGTGTTGAATGTAATATAATACCTGTGCAAGCGTCGAGTCTTAGAATTATGCGAAATCAGCAGAAACTATGTCGGACGATCTCGCGCGCTAATTCGTCATACGTGTGATTCATAGAATTATGCTGTATCAGCAGAAACTGATACAGCATTGTATCACTGATATGCATTCGAGAGAGAGGGAACATCGAAAGAGTTAGAGAGAGAGAGAGAGAGAGAGAGAGAGAGAGAGAGAGAGCAAATCGTGGTATCATTCATAAAGGCATGCTCCAACCTGCACAAAGCCTCAAATCGTTGCAACGTGTTGCGTGGAAGGGACGTTACGTATACATTCCATTTACAATCATGGGAGAATTCGTGCTAGTAGAACGCCAATTATTTGATCAATCTGCACGATTGATTTCGCGGGAAGAGTACCTCGCGTGGGAAGAACGGTGCAACGAGTGCATAGAATCGTTGGAAGAACGCAGCCGAGTGAAACGTCCCTGATTATCAATCCGCGTTCGACAATCGTTGATTGCTCGAATCGCGCGACTCGAAGGATTGAAATATTCGTTGCGCGGACGTTTCGTGCGCGAAGGTGCCGGACATTCTAGCACAGGACTTTTGTGGCGCGAAATAGACACCGCGTTCGATAACCGCGTATTAACTGGTGCAGTGCTAAATTCGAATTACATCGAACCGTGCAACTTCCTCCAAGATGCGGGGACCATTGTGTTGGAGCATGTGCGGGGCGCTTTGAGGAAACATCGAAACCTCCAAGTGAACACGGTGTTCAACGGCGAATTTGTGGCGGGTGACAAGCGTGCTTGTACAAGCATCAATACCCGGAACTGTGAACTCTTCCACACATCCGATCTGCAGGAGTAGTACCAACGATGCGTCGTCGAACCCACCCTGGCATCGCTGGAAGAGTTCCAGGAACGCGACAGCGGATGGGCATTGACGAGTATTCTCAACCTGACAGTCAATGTCAACAAGTATAATCCGCTGCGCGCTGGGTGCCACCACAAGTTGCCGCGGGAATTGTTGTCGAAGAAGGCAACCATTAGTGTGCAATCCTCGGACAACGCCTGTTTCGCGTGGGCAGTGATTGCTGCTCTACATCCGGCGGAAAGACATCCCGATCGTCCAAGTTCATACCCCGACTATGCTTCCACGCTAAATCTCCAGGGCATTGAGTTTCCAATGTCTCTGGCACAGATTGCGAAGTTTGAACGGCTGAACGAAATCTCCATCAACGTGTACAGCTTTGAGATGGAGAAGAAGAAGAAGAAGGGGCCAACGGTCTTTCCACTGCGCCTCACCAGTCAAAAGAGGGATCGGCACGTAAACTTGCTCTACACGTCGAATCAAGAGCACGGTGATGTAGGGCACTTTGTATGGATCAAAGACTTGTCCTGACTGGTGAGCACGCAGCTGAGCAGACACAAAGAAAAAAAATTCATCTGTGATCGGTACGTATATAAACTTATGAAATGCGTCGCGAAAAAAAAATTAAATAAAAAATTAAATAAAAAAATTTTGTATTTTTGTTTTATTACAGATGCATGCATTACTTCAGATCTACTGAGAAGTTGGAGGCGCATGCAGCGGAGTGTGGCAAGATGAACGACTGCGCCATCCTGGTGCCCAGCGAAGGAAAAAATCTCCTCCATTTTGTGAATCACTGCATGAAGGGGCGGCTCCCCTTCGTGGTGTATGCAGATCTGGAGTGCGTCTTGATGAAAACGGAGGACAAACACCGAATGGGTGATATAGACAATAAATTACGCGCATATCAAAAGCATAACGTGCACAGCATAGCATATTATATGCATTGCTCGTACGATACATCGCTATCGGTGTATCGATGTCGCCGCGACGCGGATTGTGTTTCATGGTTCGTCAACGAACTTAGCAATTTTGCAAACTTCGCTAAACCCACCTTGACCAGTCATGTTCCCATGCTGGATTTAACCACCGAACAGTGGACCACATTTCGCGATGCATCACATTGTCATATTTGCGAAGAACCATTCGAGGCTAGCGATGTACGAGTTTGCGTTCACTGCCATCTCTCCGGACGGTTTAGAGGCCAAGCACATTCGGAGTGCAATTTAAATTATAAAAATGCGTTTTACATCCCCATAGTTTTCCATAATTTATCCGGCTATGATTCGCATTTCATTATCGAGGAAATAGCGGCCGCTTTTGAAGGCAGCGTTGACGTGCTGCCCATAACTAAAAAAAGTACATTTCATTCACAAAAAATGTCGAAGATACGGCTGATTCAGACTCGCGAAATTGTATTGATGTCTTGTTACTGGCAGATATTTTTGAAAATTTTCGCGAAAGTTGTATCAAGAGCTACGGATTAGATTCAGCGCATTATTACACTTTACCTGGTTTCACATGGGATGTTATGCTAAAACATACCAAAATTACGTTCGAATTGCTCACAGACGTCGATATGGTCATGTTTGTCGAACGCGGTATACGCGGGGATTTAAGTCAATGTTCCGGAAGATACGCACATGCCAATAACAAGTACATGTCATCTTACGACGCATCGGAAGAGTCATGATGTACTTGATGTACTTTGATGTGAATAATTTGTATGGATGGGCAATGTGTCAGCCTCTGCCATATGGTAAATTTCAATGGGTCGAAGATGTCGCAAATTTTAACGTGTCTTCAATCGGTGTCGATTCGCCCACGGGGTACATTCTCGAGGTTGATCTGGAATATCCGCAACGTCTGCACAACATTCATGCCGATCTACCGTTCTGTCCGACGCGGGCCAAACCACCCGGCAGCAGACAGGACAAGTTACTCGCGACGGTATACGATAAGCAGCGTTACGTTATTCATTATCGCAACCTGCAGCAATGCATGCGTCACGGTCTTCGTATTACAAAGATACACCGCGTGCTTCAATTCGTTCAATCACCCTGGCTCCGCGATTACATCGAACTCAACACACGGTTTAGAACAAGCGCGACAAACGACTTTGAAAAAAATTTGTACAAATTGATGAACAACGCGGTATTCGGTAAAACAATGGAAAATGTGCGAAATCATGTGGATGTAAAACTCTTAACGCGTTGGAATGGGCGATATGGCGCGGAGGCAATGATCGCGAAACCGAATTTCCACAGCAGAAGTGTTTTTTCGAAAAATTTAATAGCTGTTGAATTGCGAAAGCTCGAGGTGAAATTCAACAAACCGATATACGTGGGTATGTGCATTCTGGACATATCAAAAATTTGTTTGTACGAATTTCACCACGAGTACATGTTTCCCAAGCATGGAACAAATTGTAAAATTCTATACACAGACACAGACAGCCTCATTTATCATATTCGATGCGACGATATCTATGAATCTATGAAGCACAATATCGACAGATTAGACACCAGCGATTATCCCATCGACAATGTATATAATATGCCGCGCTTAAATAAGAAGGATCCAGGGCTGATGAAGGACGAAAATAACGGTGCGATAATGACCGAATTCGTAGGTCTTAGAGCGAAAACGTATGCACTTCGCGTAGACGGTAAAAAAGATACGAAGAAAGCGAAAGGCGTCAAGACCAACGTCATAGCCAGAACGATAACTTTCGACGACTACGCGCAGTGCTTGGAAAGGGAGATCGAAATGGTTCGCAGACAATCGTGCATACGGTCTAAATTGCACAAAGTGTACACCATTTCGGAATCCAAAATCGCTCTCGCACGATGACAAGCGATATATCGTATCCGATTCGACCGACACTCTGCCCTGGGGACATTATAATATACCCTTGTGAAATAGAAACTATTGTATTTATTGTATATTATTCTTCGCACATGTATGGAAAAAAAAATTATTTGCACATGTATATGTATCATTGTATTTATTAAATCATGTATTATTTTTTACAATACATTATTTTTATTTATCCAAGAATTGTGTGATTTATCAAACCCCAACCACTTGACGTACACCTTATCCCCCTTCCTACGTAAGACTTTTTCCACTAGATACACATCAGGATCGGTGACGCGTTGCAGCTCATGTTCGTAGAATCCTCCAGCAACAGGTTTTCCACAGGAATCGACGAGCAGATACGTCGCGGGATCAGTTGCTTGCACTTTGGCTATCTTAAACACCTCCGTTGTCCAATTCGGCGTATAGCCTTTATCGAAGATGGTTTTAAATTTCCTCACGCGCACAAACTCGCCCAACTTGAATCTCGCTGGAGCGGCGATCTTTACGTTGTTGTACATGGTGGCTAGCAGCTTGTCGGCGATCGCAGGGATATCATCGCAAGGACGCATCTTGATGGATCTATGTTTTCGCGCGTTATACTCTGCGAGAAGACTTGGTAGCGCATCGGTCCATCTGTAGGTTCCATTGAGCGTAAACATTTTCCACATATTGTTCTTCAAAGTTCCATTGAAACGTTCCACGACGGAGGCCTTCATCACCGAATACGTCGAATAATGATTAATGTCATGCTTTGCCAATAGTTTCTGCACATCAGCGTTGAAAAATTGTTTTCCTTGATCGGTTTGCAAATTTTTCAGATATCGATCTCTAAATATCTTTGCCAACGCTTTAGTCACCTCAGCGCCACTTTTAGTCTTCTACGGCATCGCCCAGGCATACTTGCTCAGCACATCGATGACGGTGAGTATGTAGTGGTGACCTTGGTTGAATCGCGAGTAAGGACGCATTTCTGCAACGTCAGCTTGCCACAGATCGTCGTATCCATGCACTATAACACGCCTCCGCGGGAAATGTCTTCGAGCTGGAGCGTGCAATTCCTCAACGAGTTGTCGCTTCTTGCGACCATGGTTTTCTTTACTCTTGGATGTCGATAATGGTGGCATGTTTGATCGCAGAGTTGTCTTCGAGACGAATGATGTGATAATTATCGTGTACGCGCATTATGTGCTCCCCATCGGTTGGAGGAAATTCTGGACAAGATCAACCGTCTCGCACGATTCTCCTTCGCAGCGTTGTTGTGGGATAGAATTCGACGCCTGCGATATTTTTTGAACGCTGTTTTGCAACGTGAGCATATCTCTCTGAAACACGACCAGCTTCCTCTCTAATTCTTCCTGTCGCTCTCTCAAAAGTTTAATGCTCTTTTCCATATACAGTTTATTGACAGCATCGGTGTCAGCCGTGGGTTGCGCTACCCGTCGTATCTTGCGTGATTTTGCATCAAAGTCGACACCGGTCATGCAAAGAGCGTTATCTCGCATGTAATTTCGAAGCAAATCGTTTCATTTGTAGTAGTCCATTCCAGCTGTTCCACTTTTCTCGAGCGACACCCCAAATTTGTTGATCGGCATCTCGATGCATACAGTGTGCGTCATCGGTGTGCGGTTTAATTTATACAATGTGGCCCGCCTCGCGAAGTTCCTCCTCGATGGATGCGATTTCGTTATCGAGACCCGTGTGACCTGCCGCGCGCGATGCAATGAGCAATCTAAGTCTATCGACCAGCTCGTTGGGATCGTCCCAGTGCACGTAATTGATTTTGTTATCGTTTACCGTCATGAGTCGTGGTGTCCTTAGACCTTTCCCTGCCCTTCTAGCTGATGAACTGGGGACTAGCGATGCAATTACATATTTGTACTTGTATCTCTTGTTGCTCATTATGCGATTGTGATCACCATGTTTGTGTCTGTGAGCGTTCGTCGCAAGCAGTATACTTTTGTATTTTTGTTTATCGGCCTCGGTGTATACAGCATCATTTGGAAGTTTCTTGAAAATCAGTTCGTAAAGGCCGGGCGTTCCCTTGTATCTTACAACATCGATGAGTATATGCTTGTCGATATCGAAAACCTTGTTCCCAAGCATCATCTTATTATTATCGGTAAAGTATACACCGTATACATAGTCTATGGTCTTATTTTTATCCTCACTTAGGATTACATCTATGTATTTTTGCCCCCGCGGACCGAAATAACTGCGAAGCGTTTCTTGTCCCTCGGATGTTCGAAGTTGTTGTCTAATAGATGTCACAAATGACTCATTGGGAGAAGTTTCGAAAACGCCATCATCATAATCACCATCATCATCGTCAATGGCTGAGAGCGATTGTACAGAAAGAATTGTATCTATTGGCGTGATAGGGACCGGAGACTCGTTTAACGTAGTATTCTGTCGTTTCCGCTTCGATTGAACTGGTGTGGAGGTTACGAGTGATTTCCTCTTTCTCTTCAATGTCGACGTGTTCCCTTTCGGGTGAATTTTTGTTTCAGGCGTTAATGTTTCATTCTTTTCAACGTCAATGCTCACTGGTGATAATGTGTCTGCCTCTGTGGTATTTTTCACTATATGTTTCAAGGGTTCGACGATAGGTTTAAAGTATCTCTCCAACGCGATATCTTCCTCCATCTTGCCAGTCTTCAATGCCAAGTGTTTCTTGCGAATGGCTGCACTAGTTTTTGCAATTTCCATCGCTATCCTCTCGCGATCCTCAACCTCCAGACTATCGATATCAATCATCATCGTTGTACCGCAGACGTTGCTTTCTCATCGAAGTGTTGACAGCGATTGACCATCTCACGGTATGGCAAATTCGTTAAATCCCTTTCTATAACGTCCATTGGACATCGCGCTATCCTTGACTATTACCACGAAACCATACTCTCGTTGCCAACAATTACGACACAACGCGCAGAAATCCTCGTATGACATATCGGTGTTTACGTGATCGTTGTACACATGTTTCAAGTTGGTACCATCCTGCTTAAACAGAATCAACAGATTCGCATTGTCGCGTATAAGATGTTTGGGAATCTTTGCATACGTCTGACAGAGATAGAAGCAGTCTACTGTTGTGCTAAGGCGCCTGAGACCGAGATTCTGGTAGCGAATCTCAGAGGTGCTTCGGGCGTCCTTCGCTGTTGCTGTCCACGGGCTCCGAAGGTTCAGATAGAGATGCCGTGGCAGAAGGATTCAGGGGGAATCCGAAGGGTAGGGGATCGTAGCAGGTTAAAGAGTAGGAACTCACCGCGAGGTTTTAAACAAGGTTTATTCTGTCCCGATCTGGGTGACATGTAACGCGTACTGTAACATAGGTGTTCTGATTACAAAGAGAGCCACTCGTGGCTTGTACATTGTTCTTATACTCTAATCGGGGTGAAGTGGGGACCATCGGGGTCTCCATCTTTGACCCGCTTTGGGTATTTCGCCATGTGCTGACGGTTCTCGATGCGCTTCCGAAAGTACGCGGCTGTGTCGGTTTTCGGCTGTTCGGTTGCGGCAATAGGAATGGACGCGGTGTCATTGCCCTTAGGCGTTGGTTGGGTCACAACATCCCTCCCCCCTTAAGGAAAGGGTGCTTAGGGGAATTTTATTTATACAATTTCCCGGTACCCTAGATTGTCCTAATCTCGGTGTAGTCGCTGTTTGCGGCGGATTCGCGAGTGTTTTCTACGTTAGAGTTGGATGCCGAACGTTTCGCCCTTCGTCTTTTCACGGGTTTCGGTACTTGCATTTTCCGGCGTAGTTGGTAGTCGCGTCTTAACAAGTATATGACGAGTACAGTAAGTATTATTAGCGCCGTAGTTGTCGTTGTCGGATGTACAATTTGCCAGGTCGTTAATCTTGGTTGGTAATCGCTATTAGTGAGATCGCTTTCTACTTGGTTGAGTTGAGTATACAGCGCTGAGAATTCGGCTGGGTTCTTTAAGAGTTTATCTAACTGAAAACGTGTGAGGGGGTGCGTAGTTTCGCCCTTTTTTGTTTTATTTATTCCCGTTGTGATATCGTATCGCGGTGCTGTTGGCATTTCGAAGTCCTGACTATATGCTGTTTTCTGTTTTTTTATTACTACGTTCTTACTTCGGATGTCACAATTTCCTGTAATCCTGAGGATTCCTGTCTTATCTATATCGGTGTGTTCGGGCTGTCGCTCGTTACATTGAATAGTTAGTGTCTCGGGTTGGTGCGCCGCGAATATCCACGTGTCCGCGCGCGAGGTACCTATCCACATCGTGTGGTTTGCCGCTATGTTTTTTATTTCGCAATTTTTTGGGAATTGGTCCGAGGGTTGCAGCCACAGGCTTGCTTCGCACTCGAGGTCGTCATTCACGCTGTGCGCGATCATTGGTCGTTCGCAATAGTATTCTGCGGCTATTTGTTTACATCCCTTCAATTCTTCTTGATTTGTAAGTACATATTGGTTGTTGCTTGCATCGATGACGAGTATTGGTGTTTGTTTAATCGAAGGCCTTAGGAAGGTGGGGTGGATTGCCACTGGTAAAGGCCAGAGAAGGTATGCGCTCCACAGGCGATAAATAAGTCCACCAATAGTTGGGACGGCACGTTTATTTGGCCGTATGTGGGCGTCGTTACAAAAATGGACGATCACTCCACGTAATGAACACACGAACAAACACGACTCACAAAACACGACGATACAATAACCAAAAGGTTGGTTGATGGTTTATAATGCGCTGGGCGCTGTGGCTCGAAGGGCCGTTTTGGCGATGCAAATCGGGATCGCGGGGCGACAAGATTTTAAGCCGTTACAAAAATCGTACGTGCGAGAGCGTGTTGTTGATATACGGTGTTCTTGGAAGCGAATAACGGATTCCTGGAAGAGCGCAACGCTCGAATCCACGCAAAAACACGGTGACGTAGGTAACCGTCTTACCGGACGGTGTGTCACCGTGTTGACATGCTCTCGCACGCACGTTCAAATCCGCGCAACAGCTGATCGGCGGATTTCGGCTGCAACAGTGTTCTTATGACTAATAATGCGTATGTGCTGTCGTGCAAGTGGATCGGGGCCGGATTTGCCTCGATCACTGTGAATGTTTGTGAAGAAATTAAGAGGACGGTTATTACTGCTACCAAGGTGGTCTTATCGAAATACGCTGTAATCGATGACAATTTTTCGATCACGTTGGCGTTTTCTAGTTTCGGCGCTATAGGAAACGTGAGTCCATCCGGGAGGTGTTGTACGGCGATTTGTAGCAATTTTGTAATTTGTGCGCTCGATAGTACGTTTGTGCTGATCACGCCTCCTTTTAAGCCGGTGTAGTATTGCAACACGTCGTCTACGTCTTGAGTCAGGTCAGTCAGTAGGTCGTTTAACGTGTTGAAATGATCTCCTACGTCAGCTCTTTGTGTTTGTTGTATCAATGCTGTTTCTATTCGCGTCTGTAGTAGTCTCGTTTGTCTTGCTAGTATTTCTTCGTTATGTTTTATCGTTTTTTCCGCGTTGTGTAAATGGTGTAGTATATTGTTTGTTATTTGGATTTGTGTTTTCATAGCGGACATTAGTGTTTTTTGTGTTCCGTCTAATTGTGATAAGTGATTGTTAATCCGTTCGGCGTCGTCGGCGTCCATAGTTCCGAATATGGTTTTTGCTAAGGACCCTATTCCGTTGATTAATCCCCGCCGCTTATCTGGCACATACGTAGGCATTTCTACTACCTGCTCTATTCTTTTACATAGTTTCCCTGCTCTTCTAAGTAATGCGCTTAGCCGGTATCCGCATGTTGGTTGTATCACGATTTCTCTTTCGTATCGGCGTTGTATCTCGTTTACATAGGAAGTTATTTGCTGGTTTCTTTCAAGGAGGGTGTCCGTTTTCAGGTGGGTCACGATCTTCCACGAATTCGTTACCATGTGGAGTTTCCCAAGGTGCATAAAGTGGATACCTGCTTTATGCTTGATCGGTGATATCGTATACAAGGCCTGGCCGCCAGTTGGCGCCGCTTCGATTAGGCTCCCCACCATTACGGTACTCCTGAAACAATTAAGTCGGGTTCTATCCCCTCCTACTTTGCCTAGTTCACGCTTGCTATATATTCTGGCCCTGTCGCGAATTTTTACTTTAATCGTTTCTTTGATCTTGTTTTGTGTTCGACCCACCATGTATTCGGAGGATCTACGTGCCGTAAATACTCTTGCTTTCATTTGAAGGTTTTTTACTATTTTTCCTTTTGTTGGGTATCATCGTTCTATTGTTACTGTTAGATGTATGCCGAGCGTCGTATTCGTGGCTATGTCTCCATAAATGAGATGCATTCGATTCGATTGGAGCGGACTCTGCACCGCGATTTCTTGGACACCCTGTGGGAGGAAAGGTATCCTTCGTGGGCCCTTTCTTGCGACATCTTCGCTTTGAGTAGGTTGTTCGGGTTATCACGCGTGCATGATGAGATAATTGTCTTTTATCCTTGTAGCCCTTTGTTGCTCCTTTTGTCTTCCGTTTGTAATCTAATGTTCTCTCTTTTTTTTTTTAGGAAGAAGATTGGGGTCAATATGATGCGTGAGGCGTCTTCCTTCCAGTGTATTTGCCTCTTTTTTCTTTGTTTATAAATATATTATTATTTTACCTATTTGACGTGTTTCCCTAATTATTTCCTTCAATGTATCCACGTCTTATCTCTGTTTATAGTTTTTAGTCATTGTTTTTATTTTTTTTTCTTTTTTGAGGCAGTTTCCGTTGCCTATTCTATGAAATGTTTTAGTCTATTCGTATGCGTGTGTAAGGTTTTCTTTCCCTTTTTTATTGTTACGTTTACTTTAGAATTTTTTTCTATTATTGTGTAGGGGCCTATCCATTTATTATCTAGCTTTTTCGATCTTCCCCTGCGTACGTATTCGTCGTAAAGCCACACTTTGTCGCCTACTTTATATTTTATTTCGCGCGTTTTTGTGTCGTATGCTTCTTTTGATTTTATTTTTGCGTCCTAGAGTTTTTCTCTCGCCGTTTCGTTTGTTATTCTTATGCGTTCTCTTGCTTCCTGCGCATAGTCCTCGTAGTTGTATGTCTGTCTAGGCAGGGTTTTTAACGCGGTTGGTAGTAACGCCGTTCTTCCTTACATTAATTCGTAGGGCGTAAAACCTGTCGCTGTATGGGGGGTTGTATTGTATGCAAACATTGCATAAGGTAACCATTTGTCCCAGTCTGCTTGGCCTTTCTTTATGTAGTGTCGTAAGTATTCTACTAGGGTTCTGTGCGATCTTTCTAGTGCTCCATTGGATTGTGGGTGATACGCGGTTGTTTGTAGTTTTGTTATTCGGAATAACTTACATATATTTTTAAACATTTCCCTGAGGAAGTTTGCCCCCTGATCCGTTAGTATTTTCTCGGGTATACCATATTCGCAAATGATTCTTTCAACTACTGCTTCTGCTATTGTCACTGCTTCCTGGTTTGGCAGAGGAATCGCCTTGCTAAATTTCGTCAGAAGATCCTGGAAGGTTAATATGTAGATGTTTCCTTTGTTGCTTTCCGGCAGAGGCCCTACTATATCTAATGCTACCTTTTCCAAGGGGTTTCGTGGTGTGTCGGTGATCTCCATTGGTGCCCTATTTTTCCGACCTATTTTGTTTTTCTGACAGAGACTACATTTTTGTATGTAATTTTGGATGTCTTTATTCATCCTTGGCCATCTGTATTTTTGTTGTATTCTTTTCGTTGTTCTCTGAACGCCTTGATGTCCTTCTAGGGGTGTGCAATGGTATTCGTGAAGGATTTGCTGTTTCGTTTCCTCGTTGGGAACCTCGGTTGGCTGTGTTTCTTCCCTGCCGTTCTGCAGTGTGTGTACGTTCCTGCTTAGTGCGTCCGCATTAGTATTTTTCTTTCCTGACTTATGTATGATTTCGTAGTCAAACTCGGCTAATAGAATTTTCCATCTTATTAGTCTGGATCCTGGGTCCTGTACCCTAAATAACCATACCAGTGCCTTATGGTCTGTTACTACCTTAAATGGGGTACCGTAGACGTACGGCCGGAAGTGTTTAACTGCCCAGACTACAGCTAGTAATTCTTTTTCCGTCGTACTATAATTTTTTTCGGCTTTATTTAGTACCCGGCTTGCGTACGCAATTGGTTTATCTTCGCCTATCTTTCCTTGTGACAGTATTGCGCCTAGTGCTACGTCGGATGCGTCGGTCGTTACTATAAATTCTTTTGTGAAATCCGGGTAGATTAGGGCCCTTTACACGGACGTTCCTGCGCGCGTTCCCGGCGTGCGTTCCCGGCGCGCGGCACGCAAAAATACGTAGACGCCGGAGCGACGCTCCTTCGTGCACGCCGGAAGGTTATACCCGCCACTACTTGGAGACAGCGAGTTCGGCCTCATATTTCTACGTCGACTCCATCCACATGTTTTTTCCACGATCCACCGCAGTGGTGTATTGCGTACTACCTGTTCGATGTATATCATCGATCTGCGAAACGATCGATGATATACCTCGATATACTTGGCTTATAGAGGATATCATAAATGCTATTACTGTAGGGTACACTGAAACATCTTTTTTTACGGAGCTACATTTGGTTGACCTGGAGGTGCTATAAATTATGAAAATGGTTTATGGCTCAGTTATAACAACTGTAAAATTTTACAAGGGTTCATTAAAAAAAGGCCAAATGTTTCCCCGGCTGTTGTGACGATCATAATTATTACTATTGACGGCAATAATTACCATGTCATTGCATGTTTGAATATAAAAACTAATATTGATAGACAATAAATACACATAGGTATGCAAGTGATGTTATATGTAAGATAAATGATGAAGAGGTGTAATGTGCAAAATGTTTTGAAGATAGGGGTAGTCTTCTGATGGCGCGTGATGCAGGTCAAATTTTTCACCCAGGCTCTTGCGTGGCGCGCCAGAAAGCACCACACTCCTGCCCGCGCGCCAGAAAGAACCACGCTCCTGCCCGCGCTCCAACCTAGACTCCAGAAGAGTTTACATAAGAGACAGAAAAGGTAGTTAGAAAAGGAAAACGGCACTTGAAACCAAGGCTCGGCGCGCGCTCCAGGATTTCCGACAGTGCAGAAATCCTGGAGCGCGTGCCGAGCCTGGCAGCCGATCCTGGCAGCCAAGACTCAAGAGGCAACGATGATGGGTTTCGAGGACTTCGACTCTCGAGCCCAGGGGGGCGTAGAATCTTACCCCCTACGACGTGATGATTCCAAAATTATACATTTCTCGCCGGATCTTGGCGAAAGTGACGTGAATCGTTTCCTCATGTTTTCCCGATGAAAATGGTCCAAAAACGACACAAATCGGATTGTAATTAAGGAATCTTCATAATAAATTGATTTCCATAACTTCGTTAAAAATAGTCCGATTTACATGAAATTAGGTATAATTTTCATTTGGAAAGCATGAGAAATCCATCGGTATCACTTCCATATCGATACGATAAAAAATAAAGTATACAGTTTTTCTGAAACAGGTATGAATCCTTGGCCGACCGCAGCGAATCGAGGTCGGCGACCCACAGTCGATGGTGAAAAATATTCATTACAGCGTATTAAGAAATTCTTTATTCTTCATCGTATCGATATATATATATAAACTTTATTATTCCCCTAGGGGTTATAATCTTCACATACGTACATACATATATAATCCTTAACTCTACCTTATCCTACATCTTCTCCTCCTCCTTCTTCCAACCTTAACCTATTCTTAACCTATTCTTAAATCTACTCTCGCTCGCTCGCTTGTCCGCTCTCCCGACTCCTCTCCCCCTCCTGGACCTCCGCTTCCACTCGCCGCCCTTTCACTCCCATCTCTTCATTCACCTGACCACTCACCCCTCTTTTCCTCCACATTCCTCCCTTCTTTCCTCTAAACTTCTTAACCACTCCTCTCCCTGCCCCTCCTCCCCCAAGACCTCGTCCACCATCTCTTGCCATCCCCTTTCTATTCCCCACCCCATACATACCTCCCACACATGTTCCCAGGACTCCTCACCCCAGCCACATACCCTGCACCTCTTTTTCTCCCCCTCCTCCCAATACCTCCCCCCTCTCATTCCATTTCCCAACCTAAACTTGGCCACCCTTTGCCATCTACTGTCCCCCCAGCCCTTCTTTAAATATCCCGGTATCCCCGGGCCCTTTACCCTCCCATACCACTTGTTGTACTTCGACTCCCCTATCTTCGTCCACCTCTCCTCCTCCTGCATCTTCCTTTCCCTGTCCACTATCTCCTCACCTCTTACCTCCCCCCTTTCCCTTCCCCTTTCATCGTATCGATATGAAAGTAACACTAATGGATTCCTGGCGTTCTCCCAATTAAAATTATCACAAATATCATGGAAATCGGACTACTTTTACACAAACAATATAAATTATAAAAGGAGTAGGCATTTCTTAAACAGCGAGTTACATTAAAAAATTCCCGCGCGGTTAGCGGTCTACCTTTTCTCTTCCTGTGTCTTGCCTCCGCGAGGCATATTGATTGTGGATAATGGTTTTTAATTGCAATATTGGTGGCATCTTTTTTGGTAAGCACACAACAATTTTTCCCGAATAGAAACCTCGATGTAAGAGGAACAAAGAGGAATGTTATATAACTATTAGTAAATAAGTGCGAACCATTTACATGACATGAAATTATGCCTATAAATTTGTTTAATTTTTAATACAAAATAGAAAGTATGCAAAAATAGCGAGAAATGCCGAAGCTATGAATTTCTGTGAAATCACATGCACTGCACGCTCCTGTGATTGTGTATGAATAACAGGTAAAGTTCCAAAAACTAGTAGCCTATGTTTAAAGGGCTGTTAGTATATGCTATCTGCTTTGAAATAGTTCTACGCATCTACAACTTGAATGAACGTGGAGTTTTCTTTATTAATCTCGAAACAGTCGCCGACCTCGATTCGCTGCGGTCGGCCAAGGATTCATACCTGTTTCAGAAAAACTGTATACTTTATTCTGTTACGTGCCGGTTACTTTTTTCCAAATTCATTTCTAAATTTTACTAATTTTTACAGTCATTTCGCAGATGTTCTCTATTGATCCAACCGCTTAGCGTGTTATGGGAATTTCCCTCGATCAATAGTCGATTATCTGTAGATATTCTTAATAGTGCTTGACTTATTTCTGATTTATTTCTGCCTGAAGCCGGTCACGTCAGGGCAGGTACTCACGAAGGAATATTATCAACGATCCTTCAACGCCATCGACGTTCCTGGAATGCGTGCTGTGATAAGTCTTCCGAGGCATTGTAGTAGACTACTTTATATTTTTCTTCCCTGTTAAAATTTGATTACAGTATCATTGACATCTGATCCTACCATTGAGTGTTGTGGGAGTTTCCCTCGATCAATTGTCAATAAACCGATATGTTATACTAACCAATTTATAATAATAATTGCTACGCCACTGCGTTCTTCCATGAGAAGATCTTTCATCAGCATCGATATTCTTGGAACGCCGGATGCGATAACATTCGAAAACCTAAGCATTGCGAGGCTGGGAACGGTCCGAGGCGACGACGGTTGGGCCTGTGTGTACGAAATGCATGCTCAGCAATTTGACACTCTTTGTTCAAAGTCCCAAGTGCTGGGGCCTGCCCTGCGAACGCTCGAGACAGTCGGCTGTTAAGTCGCATAGTGCGTGGTCGATCTGTCCGAGGGACATAGCTATTCATTAAAAATAGTCTTGAGCCGGAGTTCCCGTGTATCTTGTAGTGCGTGGAAGGACTCAGTCCCCGTAAAAACTTATATACATATATATTTCTGCATTTTTTTATCAAAATTTACCATTTTACGACAGTCGGCTGTTAAGTCGCATAGTGCGTGGTCGATCTGTCCGAGGGACATAGCTATTCATTAAAAATAGTCTTGAGCCGGAGTTCCCGTCTATCTTATAGTGCGTGGAAGGACTCAGTCCCCGTAGACTCCTGTATATTTTTGCGTTTTTACCATTTCATCTTTTCATTCGAAATTTACCTTTTTACGACAGTCGGCTGTTAAGTCGCATAGTGCGTGGTCGATCTGTCCGAGGGACGTAACTATTCTCTAAAATAGTCTTGAGCCGGAGTTCCCGTGTATCTTGTAGTGCGTGGAAGGACTCAGTCCCCGTAGACTCTTATATATTCTTGCGTTTTTCAACAATTTAAACTCTTATTGTTTCAAACCGTATATTTAACTAAACATTAATATTTTCGGCTTTATTGTAAACTGACTTTCAACATTGTGCGTGTGTGTTGTGCGACGCTCCTGCGCTTCATTATCCAGTACGCGGGACCCTCCAGGTCGTACAGAGCCAGAGCCAGAGAGAGAGAGAGAGAGAGAGAGAGAGAGAGAACTTGAAAGTGAGCCGCAGTACAAATTAATAATCTCTTGTACAGAGTTGGTGAGTGATTCGATATGTCATGATATTGTACGGAGGCAGCAGCTGATTCAACCACCTAGTGGGTTATGGGTTTTCCCTCAATTAGCTGCTATTTTCCCTTCGGCGTGTGACGCGTTTTAAAAATTGGCTTGTTTCGCGTAATATAAATTGTAACCACATTAATTATTCGAGTGAATGTATAAAATTAACAATAGACACGATTATTGATCCAACCACTTAGTGGGTTGTGGGGTTTCCCTCGATCAATTATCGTTGATCGGTTATTTGTTCAAATCCATGTAATTTTCACCATTTTGTTCCACCTTTGAAAACTCCTATATATATCTATATTGTAATACATGGTAATATTTTACTGAAATCTCGTCTCATTTTGTTTCGAACCACCTTCACCAAAGTACCACATCCCGATTGGACAACTTGTATAGGTTGTAGACAAAAGCCGCGCCCCAAAACAATCCTGATTTTTGCGTAATAATCTAATCAATTCAAAATTATAAAATCTCTTAAAATTCGTTAAGCGTTACCTGAGAAAATTAGACTCAACCGCTCGGTCTCTTTTAAAATTAACACCCTCACGTAACACAATCAACACCATTATTGTTTGATTAGTTTGCTGTCACGTCCCGGGTGAGGTCTTTGGGGACGTCGACAATGGGGAAGGAAAAGATAGGCGCGAATCTAGAATCCAGCACTCTGAGGTTTGAGGGACTCAGGCGCGAATATTTAATCCGTCACGCTGAGGGTTTTGAGGAACTTAGGCGCGAATATTAAATCCGTCACACTAGGGTTTGAAAGGAACTTAGGCGCGAATATTAAATCCGTCACACTATGGTTTGAAAGGAACTTAGGCGCGAATATTAAATCCGTCACACTAGGGTTTGAAAGGAACTTAGGCGCGAATATTAAATCCGTCACTCTGAGGTTTGGGAGGAAAGATCAGGCGCGAATGTTAAATCCGTCACTCTGTGGTTTTTGAGGGAATATTAGGCGCGAATGTTAAATCCGTCACTCTGAGGTTTGGGAGGAAAGATCAGGCGCGAATGTTAAATCCGTCACGCTTTGGTTTCTGGAGGTGATCAGGCGCGAATGTTAAATCCGTCACACTAATCGACCAGGGAAGGTAGAAGATACTTGGAGAACACCCGTTACAGCACTTCGTATTTGTTTTGGTTCGATAGTTAGGATTTACTGTTGCAATTGTATAAAAGAAACCGAGCTTAGTTCTTCTACGGATTGCACGGCTCATGCAGTAATATGTTTGTAAACACTAGCCGCTCTCTCGCGAATCAGCTGTTGCTGCGGGTCAGTTACGTTTGGACGGTTTGCGACTCGAGGATACATATAATAATTCGAAACGTGGTAGATAACAGAGCGGTTTATTAGCCTTTTTAGAACGTTTATAACAATGCGGGGACTTGTCGTTAGGGTATATATATATATATATATAATGATTATTAGCAATGTATGGATATGAAGTGATATAATAATAATAATATAAGAATAATAATACAAAATATAAATGAAAAGCAGCAAGCTTTAGAATGCAATAAGCGTTGATATACAAAGTAATATGAATATTTATAATAGAAAGAATTAGCGAAATTATATATATGTAAATAATAGACACAAGTATTTATGTAAACAGTAATGAATTTAGTATTATGGAGATGAATAATTATATGATATAGTAATAATCACTTACAGTGGTTCTCGTTGAGCACTGATTCTAACACTTTGAATACTGAGCAATAAATCTTTAACACCGATAGATACTTTTAACGATACTTTGTCGGAAGTTCTGCGATGAAAGAGGACGAGGCCTCCCAGGACCTCGTATTTATGTATTCTTACAGGAGTATTGCGGGGGTTACGCGCGGTAAAGACCTTGACACATTTCGGAATAAGACGTAGGATGATTTCCGGGGTTTTTACAAACGGTATGGCTATTAATAGCCATATTTTATGTCACGTACGCCAAATGCGTCGTAATTGGGCTTCTAGGGTTTTTATGAACGGTATTGGAGATACTCAACTCTTCGATTGGATTTTGGGTGTTTGATAGGAAAGGGGTTAGAGTGGCTTGGACTCTGTGAATTGTAAAGAGGGGATTGAGACGTGGTCTCGATTTTAAGAGGGATTTATAACGAGGGACTTGTTTGAATTCGTTTTTAAAGGGAATGATTCGTGCCTCGTAGGACGAATAGGCGAATAGGGTTTTGAAACGACCATCTCGCGATGGGGACCACTAAGGTGCATCTTCGAGGTGGAGGTTTGTGTTGGTCATCCCGTGCTGTTGACCGCTAAGGTGCAACATCAAGGTGATCAATGATTGAGGAGATGGGGTAGGAGTTGAGTTTGAGAGAGGTTGATGGAGTGTTTTTAAGGTTTATGGAATAAGAAATGCGCGAAAAATCGTGGGACGTTACATTGCAATTATTGTTTGAATTTAAATATTATATTAATTTAATGTACATCGTAAATTAGATAAGATAACTTGAAGAAATATTTCAAAACATATTTAGTCTTTTCTTGTTTAACCCATCCGTTTGATTTACATCTTGAATTTGAATAATTTTGTAAAAATAATTGTTTTTAAAAAATATCTTAACTGTACAGCACTGATTCATTTAGACATTACAAATTTATTATAAATATTGCCCTTTATTACAGTGCTGTTAATATTTATTTAATATTATTGTTGCAAATAAAGGCAAAAGTAATTAGCACATGGAAAAATATGTTATCAAATTTAATCAAAATTGAAGTCACAAATATTAATACACTAGTCGACCCGTTGCCCGGTTTCACCCGAAATTTTTAGTATTTTTATTTACTATTTTAGGTAGCATATTTGTAAATAGCTTATAATCTAATTTAGGACGTATGTAATGATATTCAAAATTTCATTGAAATCCGTTCAGTCGTTTAGGCGTGAAAGACGGGCAAACAAACGGATAACGTTTCAATTTTATTATTAGTAAGGAGAACCATTCTAGTTTTGTTATATTTCGCGATTGTAACAACCTTAAGCCTTCATAGATTTCAACATTTTATTAACACGACAAACATGTTTCAGTGAGGAAATCAGTGACAGTGCTGATGATGAAAATGCGCAAGAGTTTCAAGCTGACAATGAGATAGCAGTCTCGAATGTCGTGCAAGGAACACCTTGTGTATTAGAAAGGCAATCAGAAGAGGAACCATGTAACCTCCCCATAAATTCATCTGATGTTTCAGGATCAACAAATGATGTACATAAAAACGTATGTGTTTTTTGTAATTTGGAGCGGAAAAAGTATCGGGGTCGTTATAAAAATTTACATATATGTGGAACACGCGAAACTATTGAAAGTATTAAGTCTAATGCAACAGAATTAAATGATTGGGATTTATTAAAAAAAATTGAGACTTCATGCACAAAAAATGATAATGTTACATATCATAATATTTGTAAAATTAGTTTTGAAAGTAAAGTCAGGTCACAGATGACTACAAAGCGTGAAAAAACTGATTGGCATAAGAATAGAGATTTTCACAAAATTGCGTATGAGGAAGTGTGTTGTTTTATAAATAAAAATATCATCCGTAAACAAGGAATGTACTTTTTAGATTTTTTTCGAAAGATGTACTGTGATTGTCTGAGTAGAGAATATAAAGGAAATGAAGATTTTTCAAAAACTTTTTCGTCGCAGCGTTTGGAAGACAGATTATTAAAAACTTTTAATAAGAAAATAAATACTATAACAATTAATAATAGAAAAATTATTAAACCGTATGCCGGTATTGCGCTACAAAATACTGATATGACAAAACTTGAAAAACAAGATATTGTACAAAAAGCGGCACTTATTTTAAGAGAAGAAATCCGTATGATACAAAAAAATACATTGCCAGAGCAATTAACAGTTACTGATTTAATTAAGGGAGAATGCAGTGTACCAAATATCATAAACGATTTTTACCGTACGTTATTAAGCGGGAGCGGTTATCGCCGTAGGCACAGCGAAAATTGCTCGAGAATAGTTGATTCGTTCTCACAAGATTTAATTTATGCGGTTCCGAATGGAGAGATTAAACCATCAAAGCACAGTACTTTGGGCATGACACTAAAAGGATTAACTAGTAGCAAAAAAAATATTATGAATAGATATGGGCATTGCTGTAGTTATTCGGTATTAGAAGGTTTAGAAACAGAAGCGACTTTTTCCTCTACCAGTCGGTCAGATATATGTCCAGAAGATATTATACGGTTACCAAATTTATGCACCGGCTTAGCTTTTAACAATTTTGACAGATTTGTCGACACTAATAGCGGAAAAGATACTTTACATGATACTGTGGGTATAATATTTCAAAATATTGATGTCAACGCTATTGATGAAACCCAGACTAATGATAATATTGTTGATAGTCCCGATGGTAACATTATTTAAAAAAAGAGAAGGCGAACATTCGATGCAATTACATACGAATTAGAATCATATCCGAAAAAGCCTAGATTAGTTGAAACTTTACTGCCTATCGATCATCCATCGCGAATTTTAAATCCATCAAATATGAAAACAGTTTATCAAATTGATTTAGCATGGATGCTTTCCCATGCGTTAAAAGTATCAAATACGCCAATGTGGGTCGGATTTAATAGCTTGCTATACGACGATAAATCGACTAAACAAAAAGTTTCCTACTTGACTACGATAAATATTTCGCCAACAAATGCGCACGTTGTGATCGAAACAATGGTCCAAAGCCAAAAGGTCGCTGAAGAATGCGGTGAATCATATATGCAAATTACTTTTGATTTGGCTATAGCAAAAACAGCGCTCCAAATACAAAATACCGAAAAACCTAGATTTGACAATTTATTTATACATATAGGAGCATTCCATATAATGATGGCTTATTTTAAAGCCATAGGACAATTTATTGACAATTGTGGATTAAGCAATATTATGGTCGATATCGGAATGTTAGCCAGCGGATCCGTTAATGGTTTCATCACAGGGAAACATTTTAATAGATGCAAAAGATTGCACCCTCTTGTTTCTTTAGCTATCGAAATTTTGCATTTTGAAAGGTTCATGGAAACAAATAATATACAAATAACCGATGAAATGAAAACTTATCTGGAAGAATTTAAAAACCACAGATCCATGACTCCTGTAATTGAGCATGAAGATTTGATACAAGTATTTGATAAATATGAAGATTATAAAAAACAAACCCTTCTAGGAATTCACGGAAAAACTCCTCAATATTATATGATATACACCAATCTAGTTCATTATTACCTCATGTTGTACAGAAGCATAAGAAGTTCAGATTTTGAAATGTTTAAATATATATTACAGAAAATTGTAAATATTTTTTTCATATTCAATCAGCAAAATTATTCTAGATACCTAGTGAAATATATTGATAATTTACTAAAAATAGATGATACTCATCCTGGTTTAAGATTAGAATTTGAGAGAGGATCGTTTGGTGTAAGGAGAACAAACAAACCTTTCTCTAGGCAGCCAATAGACTTGACCCTGGAACAAACAATTAATGCAGACGCTGCAAATAAATTAACTGGTGTAATTTATACAAGCAATTCCATTTCGGCACGTCAGCGCTGGTGTAAAAGCCACAGTATCCGAACGAAAATAATAAGTTATGTAATGGAAGAATCGGGTTTAAGAAATCGGCAAGACATAACAGCAGACTTAGAAAAAAACCGTATTAGAAAAAGTTCTCTCCAGTTACAAACTTTAAGGGGGTAGACACGTCACGTGACACGGGCGATGCACCGCGCTGTAATACCGACAATCTAACCTGAAACATGGGTTTGGAATTTTTCCTTTTTCGTCCTTATATGAGCAGATTTTGGGCTTGGCGAGGTCTCATTCGAAAGAGGAAGGTTCAATGCGGAGCGCTGGGATAACCGTTTGAGTCACAAAACTCTTTTAATGACCTAAAAATACTTAAGGACGTAAACACGCCACGTGACATGGGTAATGCAGCGCACTGTATACCGACACAATCTGGCCCGAAACATGGGTCTGGGCGGGCACGTTGTTTGTCCTTATATGATCAGATTTCGGGCTGAGTGACGTCTCATTCGAAAGAGAAAGCTTCAATGCAGACCGCTCTGGTCATCGTTTGAGTCACAAAATTCTTTTAGTGACCTAAAAATACTTGGATTCTTGCGGGTGTATTTTCTCGACTTTTGCTCTACTTTGATCACTCATATTATTACATATCAACACAATCTCGTCGAATCATGACCAGAGCGGTCTGCATTGAAGCTTCCTCTTTCGAATGAGACGTCACTCAGCCCGAAATCTGATCATATAAGGACAAACAACATGCCCACCCAGACCCATGTTTCGGCCCAGATTGTGTCGGTATACAGCGCGCTGCATTACCCGTGTCTACCCCCTTAATGTCCAATATTAAAAACAATGTGAACCCTTTTTCAATTCATTTGCATAAGGACTTTCTGTACAATATTTCTAGCGGTCAATCAGTGAATGAAATAATCACAGACTTTCTTCTCAATATTGAGAAGAATGGAAATATTTTGAGGAAACAGTTCATCGCTGAATGTGCCGAAGACGAGTGCAGATTTGAAAGAAGAATAAAGCAGAATAAAATTTGCACATTTACGGAAACATTAAAAAAAAAATTTGTCTTTCAGGCAAAGTAACGGAAGTACGATTGCAACGAGATTTATTTGGAAAGCTTCTCGGAATCTCCTTAAAAAACTCATTAAATTTAGATAAAGTATTAACGTATCCGTTGACGCCTGTCCCACTCTCATTATGTCACATAGATGGAACTATGTGCAAGACAGATAAATCGGCGTTGCTAAAACTATTGCAAAATAACATTGATAAAGCGTCGCCGCAAGGAATAGATGTCATATTGTTCGATGGTTTCTTTTTACTACATCTTATGAAGGATGTGCCGCTAACATTTGGGAAAATTTCGAAAAAAATTTTACAAATGATTGCTGCAAATCAAGCGCGCACAATAATAATAAGCTTTGATAGATACTTTTCTCCTTCCATCAAAGATCATGAACATTCTATGCGACAAACTAATAGAAGCCGTCGTTATCACATTAACGGTCCAGAGCAAGTTCGTCCTTCAGATTTTTCAACAGAGCTAAAAAATATATACTTCAAGGAGGCTTTAGTTAATTTTCTTTTAGACAATTGGGCGACTAGTGACATGGCACCTTTTATTGGCAATAAAATTATTTACGTAAATTACGAGTCATCTTTAAGTATGAAAAAATAGGCGATAATGTGATAAAAAGTTTAGAAGAAAATTTATCCTGTAAAGAGCACGAAGAATCTGATACAAAAATAATTTTCCACGCCTGCCAAACTGAAGAAGATTCTCATGTTGTTTTAAGATGCTCAGATACGGATATTTTAATTATTATGCTTGGTAATATGAAATTTTTAAAGGAAAATGTCAAAGTTTGGATGCAGGTTGGCGTAGGAAATAATGAAAGATTTGTTAATGTGTCAGACATTTACGAAGCATTAGGGGAAAATTTGTGTAATGCATTACCAGCTTTCCATGCATTCACAGGATGTGATTTTAATCCTTCATTCTTCAGAAAAGGCAAGAAGCGGCCTTTGAGTTTATTAAGTCATTCATCGAAATTCATAGACGCATTTTCAAGTTTAGCACGATTTCCTGACTGCGATAGTGCGACCATTTTTTCTACGTTAGAAGAATTTGTATGTCGTATGTATGGTGTAAAAAAAATTTGTGACGTAAATGAAGCACGAGTGGAAATATTTACGAAAACATATAGATGTAATAATGTGGAGGAAATGTTTCGACTTAATACAACTAATTTCGATGGATCTACATTGCCACCGTGTAAATCTGAGCTGAAGCAACACATTTTACGAACTGCCTACATCGCAAGTATATGGAGCCACGCACACTTGCAGCTCCCAACTCAAATTTCGCCCACTGATAGTGGATGGGAAGAGGTGGATGAGAAATTAGTATGTAAATGGTTCGAAGGCGAGCAATTACCTACTTCGGTTCATGAAATTATACATGAACCGGAAACCAACAACAATAATGAAGGTAATAGACTATTATTTTTATATGTTAGTATGAAATAATTATAATTTTTAAATTTCATCAAATTTTTTGTATTTTAAAATGATTTACTTAAAATAAAACTTCATTTATATACATAAAAAATGTACCACAACTAAGGGTTGCTTCATTTTTAATTATAGAATTTTAACTATTAAATTAAACATTTTGTACTTAAGGGTAGATTGAAAATTTTAAAAAAATGTGCATTCAATTGAACTTTTTATTCTAATTTGTCAAATTAAGAATAAAATTAAAGTTTTAATAGACTTCCGGTTCGGGTCGTGCATGTGGTGACAGGCAAGTGCGATAGAGAGTGGATTTGGAGGAGTGATAGGAAGTGAGAGGTGAGAGAGTGAAGTTAGAAGTGAGGAGAGTGAAAGGGAAAGGGAAGAGTAGTTAGGGTGAAAGGCAGGAGAGGTAGGTGAGTAGAGAGAGCAAAAAGTGAGTAGGAGAAAAGGAGCGTAGATTTGAGGTTAGAGAGGCGGTCGGTGTTGGCGCGAAAGAGAGAGGAAGGCGAGAGAGAGGTGGCGACATCAGGTGGTCAGGGGGAAAAGAACGGGTAGGCGGGAAGATTCAAAAGAGGCGGGGGATTTATATAGAGAGAGGAAGAGGAAAAGCTGGAAAGGGAGGAGAAAGAAAGCAGCGAAGAGAAAGAAGGAAAAGAAAAGAAGTGAGCTGAGGAAGATGTCAGCGGGGGGGAAGTAAGGCAAGTAGGGAGGGGGAAGAGGGTAAGAAAAAGGGAAGACCGACAAACGTAGAGAGACTGGGGAGGGAAAGGGTGAATAGCGCAGGGAGCACAGGCAGCACGGGTAGTATAACAGAATGGTGGAAAAGAAAAAGAGAGGAGGAGGAGGGGGAAGAAGAAGTGATGGAAGAAACGGGGGAGGCGGCATTTGAGAACAGTAAGAAGACCAGAAGGTCCCCAGAGAAAGGGCAGGGAGAGGGAAAAGGGGAGTTGGAAAAGTTGTTGTTAGAAATGAGGAAGGAGATGAGGGAGGGGTTAGATGAAGTGAAGGGACAGGGAAGGGGGATAAGAGAGGAAATGAGGAAGATTAAGGAGGAAATCAGGAGGGGAGAGGAAAAGTGGGCAAAGGAGAGGAAAGAAATGTGGGGAGAGTTGGAGAGGTTGGGAGAGAGACTGGAAGTAATTGAGAGAGGAGGGGAGAGAATGAATCAATGGAAAGAGATAGAGGAAAGGATTAGTAGGTTGGAGAGAGGAGGGAGGGGAGGTGAAGAAGTAGGAGAAGATGCGACAGAGAGAATGCAGAAAATAGAGAGAAGACTAGAGGAGAGGGAGAGAGAAGAGAGGAGAAAGAATATAGTGGTAAAGGGTATTAAGGTGGAGGGGGGGAAGGTAAGAGAGGGGGTGGAAAGCATCATGAAGGAAATAGGAGCAAAGGTGGACATAACTAGTGTAAAATGGGTGAGCGTTGGGGGGAAGGAAAGGGGAGAGGGATTAATAGTGGCGAAACTAGGGAGCATGGAGAATAAAAGAGAGGTGATGGAAAAGAAAAGGGATTTAAAAAGAAGGGCAGTGAGGATAACAGACGACTGGACATGGAAAGAGAGGAAGATGCAATGGCTGTTAAAGGAAATAGCAGAGATAGAAGAAAGGAATGGTACAAGAGTAAGGGTGAGCTACGGAAGGATAAGGATTGACGAAGAATGGTGGAAATGGGACGAGGAAAAAGAGGTTTTAAGAGACAGGCGAGGGAGGGTGAGGATAGAGGAGGAAAAGGGGATGGGGGAAGAGGAGGTGGGTATGAAGGGAAAAGGGGGATAGGAGAGGAGGTGAAGGGGAGGACGAGTACAGAGAAAGAAAAAGAGAAGGGGTGGAGAAGAAGGGGACAGGGGGAAGTGGGAGAGGAGGAGGGGTGAAAGATAGGATTCTGGAACGTAGCTGGAATAGGAAAGAAGGATAGGGACTTCTGGAGGACGATAGAGAGTTGGGATGTGGTACTGTTAATGGAAACCTGGGTGGAGGAGAAAGGCTGGGAAAGGATTAAAGAAAGACTACCGAGGGGGTACAGATGGGAGGCACAGGCAGCAAAAAGAAGGAACAAGAAGGGAAGGGCGATGGGTGGGATGATAATAGGAGTGAGGAAGGAGATGATGGAGGGGGCAGGAAGGATATGGGGGAAGGAGGAGACGGAGGGGATAATGATGGCGCAGTTTAGGGTAGGGTTAGAAAGGTGGAGGGTGGTGGGGACGTATGTGAATGGGGACATGGAGAGGAAGCTGGAGGAAATGAAAGAATGGATGGAGGAGGTAGAGGAGGGGAGAAAGACGGTTATAGGGGGGGACTTTAATGCAAGGACTGGAGAGAAAGGGGGGGGGGGCAATAACGGGGGAGGAAGGGGAGGAAGGTAGAAGGAAGTCGAAGGACAAAAAACAAAACGCGGACGGGAAGAGGTTATTGGAGAGACTGCAGGAAACTGGAGATATTCAATGGGAATACGGAAGGTGACGAGGAGGGGGAGTTCACATATACAGGGGCGAGAGGAGAAACTGTTATAGACTACGTGATAGGGGATGGCGAGGTAAAAGGGAACGTGAAAAAACTGGAGATAGGGGACAAAATAGACTCAGATCACCACCCAATAATAGTATGGATGAAGGGGGGGAGGAGAGGGAAGAAAAGAAGGGAGAGAAAAGGAGAAAAGGTGGCGAGGGGAGACTGGACGTTGGAAGGGAGAGAGAGGTTTAGAGCAGGAATTAGATGGGGGGATAGAGGGGGGGATAGAGGAAGAATTGGAAGAGGGGATGAAGGAGTTTAGGAAAGGCTTGGAGGAGGGAAAGGGGGAGGGGAGGGAACTCAAGAAAAGAGGGTGGTGGGATGAGGAATGCGAACGGAAAAAGAAGGAAGTAAGAAGGGTGCTGAGGGAATGGAGAAGGGGGAGAAGAGGAAAAGAGGAGTATAAGGAGGCAAAGAGGGAGTACAATGAATTGTGTGAGGGAAAGAGGGAGGAGGAGAGAGAGAGGTTCAAGAAAGAAGTGGAAGGGATAAGAAATGAGGGGGAAGTATGGGAGATGGTTAACAGGGAGAGAAAAGGAGGGAAGAGGGTGAACGAGGAAATAGGGATGGATGAGTGGAAGGAATACTTCATGAGGTTGCTAGGAGGTGTGGAGGGAAGAGTTGTAAGAGGGAGGGTGAGGGAAAGGGAGGGAGACGAAGAGGAGGAGATAAGCAGGGAAGAAATCAGGAAAGTAATAGGCAGGTTGAAGGACGGAAAGGCAGTAGGGAGTGACGGGATACCGAATGAAGTTTGGAAGTATGGAGGGGCAGAAGTGGAGGAATGGGTGTGGAAGATATGTAACAGGGTTTGGAAGGGAGAAGGCTGGCCGGAAAAGTGGAAGGAAGGGATAATAATTCCGATTATAAAGAAAGGAGATGGGAAGCGAAGGGAGCAATACAGGGGAGTGACGCTAATGCCGACGCTGTACAAAGTTTACGTGTTGGTGTTGGCGAATAGGCTAAAGGAAGAGATGGAGAGTAAGAGGATGATACCGCCGAATCAGACAAGCTTCAGGGAAGGCATGGGGACAATTGATAACATATATGTGCTCAATTATGTCATTCACAGGCAGATAAGCAGGGAAAAGGGGAGGTTGATTGCCATGTTCGTAGACCTGAAGGCAGCGTTTGATTCGGTGGATCGGGAGGTGTTGGAGAGGGCGATGGTGGAAAGGGGAGTAAGGGAGGGGTTAAGGAAAAGAATAGGAGAGGTGTTAAGGGAGACAAAGAGTAGGGTGATAGTGGGCAGTGAGACAACGGAGGCTTTTTGGACGGCGAGGGGGGTCAGACAGGGATGCCCGATGAGTCCATACCTGTATAATCTGTTGACGGCAGACATGGAGGAGGAATTGCAGAAAGGGAAAAGGGGAGGTGTACAGGTGAAGGGAATGGGGAGGATATGCACGATGGCGTACGCGGACGACGTTGTTTTGCTAGCGGAGGAGGAGAAGGAAATGGAGGCAATGATAGGGAGGCTAGAGAGGTATCTAGATGTGAAAAGACTGGTGCTGAATGCGGAGAAGACGAAGGTAATGAGATTTAGAAGGGGAGGAGGAAGGTGGAGAAAGGTAAGATGGAGGTGGAAGGGAAGAGAACTGGAGGAAGTGAAAGAATTTAGATACTTGGGGTTCACGATGATGCGGAATGGAGGAAGCATGGCACACGTGAGAGAAAGGGTGGGAAGGGCGGGGGTGGTGATGAGGCAAGTATGGGGAATAGGGAAGAGGAGGTTTGGAAAGGATTGGGAGAGAAGATTGTGGTTGTGGGATAGGTTAGTGTGGACGGTGCTGGGATACGGGGCGGAAATATGGGGGTGGAGAGAGTGGAAAGAGGTGGAGGCATTGCAAGAAAGATTCCTCAGATGGACGTTGGGGGTAGACTGGTGTACTCCGGGATACCTGATTAGGGAAGAAGTGCAAAGGGAAAAGATGAGGACCAGGGCGGGAAAGAGGGCTTGGGGATTTGAAAGGAGAATGTGGGAGGGAAAAGGAGGGGAATTAGCGAGGAGATGCTGGGAGGAGATAACGGTGAGGGAGGGGGGGGGGGGCAGACGAAGTGGGAGGAAGAAAGAAAGCGATTTTTCGGGGATAGAGGAATAGGAATGGGGGAGATAGGAAGGAGAAGAGAAATGGGGGAAATGGGATATGAGGAGATGGAGAGCGAAGACAAGAGAAGGCAGGAAAATGAAAGGTGGGAGAGGATAAGAGAGGCCAGGTACAACGGATGGTACAAGTGGGTGAAGGGTCCGGGAACGCCAGCGTACCTGAAGAAAGGTTGGGCTGAGGCTAGGTGGAGAAGAATAATGAAGTTTAGGATGGGGAATGAGGTAAGAGAAGCGAGGTACTGGTTGAGTGCGGAGGAAAGAACCTGCAGAATGTGTGCGGGAGAGTTAGAAACATGGGAGCACGTATGGGAGGGGTGTAGAAGAGGGGGAGAGGAAATAGGCGGGTGGCAAGAGGTGGTGGGAGTGATGCTGGGAGAGGAGGGGGAGGGGGAAGAGTGGATGAAAGAAGTAGAGAGGGTGAGAGGAGAGAGGATGGACAAAAGGTGACGGTGGGAATAGGAGACGAAAGAGAAGGACAAATGGAGTGATTGAAGAGCCGGAAGTCGATGGTGATGGTGGAAGTCGATGGTGGAGGGAATAGAGTTAAAGGAGAGGAGGAGGAGAGAAATGTAATTGTAAGAAAAGTATAAGATTTGTAAGAGAGAAGGAGTGAGATAAGAGAGAGATAAGGGAGAGGAGAGCGGCGAGGGCGAGAGGGCGGAGCGGGGCAGCGAGAGCGGCGAGAGAGCGAGATAGAGGGAAAATAAAGCGAAATTAAATGTATAATAGGTTAAAATAGGTTAAGTTAGGCTAAGCATAGGAGTAAGGATAATATTTAAGGATAGGTTAAGAAAATTGTAAAGAGAAGAGAAGGAAAAGAGGAGCGGTGTAAAGGAGAATGTAACCCTCAGGGGATCATTAAAGCATCATACATACATACAATTAAAGTTTTAATACACTAACTAAAATTATTAAAATTTAATTAAGATTTAAATGATTAGTAATATGTAATAGGCCGTCCCGAAAAAAATGAAAATGACTGCAGCGTTAGGCCTTAGTGCGGGAAAGTTGTGTCTTGGGATCAATAACAACTGTGCAAAATTTCAGCCCTGTGAGTTAATATCTTCTGTTCCGGCAAGAGCCTTGAAATTTCGAAATTTGATCAAAAAGTATAAAAATGATTTGATAGTGAATCACACTTTATTATACAGCATTCTTAGATTAAGATTCAGAAAATAGAGAATGTAACATGCTTGTGCGAGAGGTATATGCAGCTTTTCGCCCACCCTATGACAAGAGAGTGACTCAGAACTCACCACGCGAAGGTGGCTGCATGTCGAGTTCCTCCCTAGCCCACCCAACCACCCTACCTTGTGGACTAGAAGACGGAATTTATAGACTTGATGTAGTGGAAAAATGGGATTTGTACTCAAAGGCGGGCATATGACTGCGCGACTCAAGTGTGGCTCGAATGAAGCCATCCCTTGCGTCGACTCCAATGACTTTATTGGATGCCTCTGTTACGAGCTTTACCATACGCTCCACAGCCTGAGTGTGGCAAGGGTATGCCTCAAAGTCCCAGGATTTGGGGATCTTTCCCTCCTCCAGCATTTTTTTTCAGGGAAATGGTTTCAACAGAGTCCAGTACAGGTGGTGAAGTTATTGCACATTCGTCCCAATTGATCAAGTCGGCATAATCGGTAGCATCGAAATTCAACGAAGGTGGAGAACATTTTCGGATTTCTACCGACTTTGGTTTCTCACGTGCTGCCAGCACTCTACGCATAGCAAGTTTTCTGATGTTGTCTCTGTCATCAGTTAACATAGCCAAAAGGACGTTTTCTGGTAAAGCGAAGTATGCATTATTTGAAATTACCTTATCAATGATTGACCTGTATTTCTTGGCTAAGTAACGCGAGGATTGAATAAATTGCCATACATGACGAGCACCATACTTAACAGAATGTTCCCCTTTGATTCTGAACCATGATGGTGCATAAACCTTGAGAATAAAGTTAACAAGCAACTTCAAATGTGCACTGGGCTGTCGGGTGGAAACGTAAAGCCTCAAGATTCTATTGGCTGTGGTCAACCATCGTGAAAGATTAAATGCACCTGGTTCTGACTTCAGAAGATCTTCGGGAACCACACCAACCTTAATGGCAGAAGCAATCCTCAACAAATATTTTTGATCCTTACTGAGAATGGATGGGTCAATACCAGGAAGCTCACAATCAATGGCTTTGAAGCAAATTACTGGAAGGTTCTCACATCCTTTCCAATTTTGGCCGATGATACCACAATAGGCCCTTGGTCCAGAAGTGTGCCCATCGACATGAGAGAAAAGATGCCGGAAAGGCAGCTCATTGAAATGTAATAAACAAATAATCCACTGAAGTGACCTGCCCAATTTAACTTCTAGGAGTCTGATGGCACCTCCATGAATACCTGTATTTACAACAGTTCCGTCGCAACCTACGACGCGAATATGTGCTACACCACCAGGAACTTCTTCATCTAAGTAAGTATAAATACTTTCTGAAATATCAGCAGTACAGCCTGACTTTGGCGATACGTGGCCGAGATATTTAGATCCTGGTTCTTTGACCAGTGAATGATCTTCCTTTATAGTTTTTTGAAAGTATTTGGCGCCGTGTTTTTCTCTAAACAAGGTGTTATCATGGCGGCCATCAAAATACAAACCTGTTAGATGACCATTATTATCTTTCTGAGCTGCTACTTTAAGTTCTTTTCCTGTGCGTGTTTTTTCTCGGGAGATCTTGTTCTTATCAATGATACATGTTCTGTCTGTTTCGGATATGAAGCCCATGTCTTCAAGAAGAGCTGACCCGAAAGCCGCAGCTCCCCTGTGTGAAATATTGTATCTCTGAGCAACAATTACAGCGTTTGTGAGTTTCAATCTCATTTGACTACTATTAGAAGCAGATGTGGTTGGCTTATACTCTTTGTCAAAAGTCAAATTATCGTCATCACTGCAATCGGTTTCTTGAACCATCTGTGAAGTGGTAAATGACGAAGGAGTACCCGCGGCAGTACTTAGAGTAGATCCGTTATTATACTTACGCTCTAGTCTTTTATTAAGTTTTAATGATTGAACAGCATCTACCCTGCCCACGCCCATTTTTCTCTCAGTTCTTTGATCAATAAGAAATTGTTGCTCAATTTTAGGCACCTTTTTTTCTTTAGGACAGTGACAAAGTTCATTAAAACCTAAGCATTTGCATGCTGTGACATCAAACAATTTTTCAGCTTCTTGTTTGAATACTGCAATTCTAGCTTTTACAGTTTGACTTTCATTCTCTCGTTTAATCACATCTTTAATACTAATGTACTTTTTGTGATACGATTGTATCATCGCAATAATACGCTGTCGAGAAACGGTGGGGATAGATGCTACCTCATAGATCTGTTCAAGCTTTGTAGCAACTCTCTCTACAATAGCTGAGAAATGTGGTTCCCTATTACCACCTGATTCAAAACCTATAACCCACCATTCGTGTAAACAACAAGAAATTACATCCTTGTATGGTGGGAGGACACGTTTAGAACTGAAATCAGTTGGAGGACCAAAAAAGGGGCAATTTACAGATCGCCTGAAGGCAAATTTTGACGATTTGCTGAGACTCATTGTTTACGCTGTGATGGCAGACGCAATTCAGCACCCCAAAAACGTCTCCAGACAAAAGCAGGACTAAGACTGACGTGGGCTGAGGGTGGAAGAACTACGCTGACAAGTGACACGGTTAAGGAGGTACTGTCGTTTGCTGAGAAGATTGTGTCCAACGAGCAGACAGGCAAGAGCTGGTGTCGACGTTTGCACTTCGCTCGCATTGGCTTGCACCGCTTGTGTCTCGTTCGCTCTCTTCCCTATTAGCCGACGCGACATCTATGAATCGGTAAGTAGGACCACGTGCCTCACGTGACGAAGAAACCGAACGGGACGCGCCCTCGGACGCAATCTTCTCAGCAAACGACAGTAGATACAAGTAATAAAAGTCACTTATTATTGCGCAATCGCACTTCGCGCAACATTGTAAATTTTGTAAAACTTTTCTTATCGTATAAACGGCTTTGAAGAATACTTTACATTCAATACTGACGACATTGAAGTTAACAACAATACGGATAATGACTTATAAGCAATTTTTACACTTTTTACTCAAATTTCGAAATTTCAAGGCTCTTGCCGGAACAGAAGATATTAACTCACAGGGCTGAAATTTTGCACAGTTGTTATTGATCCCAAGACACAACTTTCCCGCACTAAGGCCTAACGCTACAGTCATTTTCATTTTTTTCGGGACGGCCTAATATGTAATACATAATACTTGAATGCCTATGTTATAGATACTGCCCCAGATCCAGAACGTAATCAGAGGGACCAGAAAGACTGTCATTCAGATGACGAACATGATGACATCGATAATGATATCGATGACGATCATAATGACCCCGATAATGATATCGATGACAATAATTCTGAAAATTATGATATTGAATCCGCTATCGTATGCGAACAGCGATGACGAATATATATAGATTCATTATGTATTAAGATAAAGAGAGAAATTTTATTGCACTTTTAAATATTCTGGTTAAATTCATACAACCCGCCACACTGCACCTTTCATTCCCTCAGCCAACAACAGGACCTTTGATGGTTCCTGTCAAGCCTTTTGTTCCACGATAGGACTGGCAGCAATCGTTTTTCTTCCATTTTGTGATTAAAATTACCACCAAAAAAAATTTCAGCTTTAAACATTTTCAATGGAGTTCATTTTTTTAACATGTTTATAGGAGTGGCAGTAGTATGCCGTTCCGCAACTAAGGTGGCAGCAGATCATTTTTCGGTGTTATATGATGTCTATTATTAGTACAAAAATTTTCAAATTTAAACAAATAAGAATTTTGCACAATATTTTCTTACATAATTGACACGCTGCTGATAAGCGTTGTTCCGCTGGTGCGCTGGCAGGAGGTCGTTTTGTGCATATGTAGCACAAATATAGTGGGAAAAAAGATAAACCAACTTTAAACGAATTGACAAAAAAAAAGTGTCGCTGGCTCCCGGACTATAATGGTAATTTAGCGAAAATGAACGAAGAGATTCAATATTTTTACCGGTGTTGGTTTAGTATAGAATAATAAAAATATTTATTGGTGAATTGAAATATTGTTAATGGAAAACTAGTAAAATTAATGAATAGCGTAGCAACTATATAGAAATAGTGTGGCATTTTGCTATAATAAGTGTAGATTACAAATGTGTCCGAAGGAAATGAGAGCGTATGACAGAGAGTTATATTGCTGGAAATTTAAATGCTATGGTAATAATTCAGCGAAGATGAACGAAGAGATCAAATATTTTCAACACACAATTTATTGGTTTTTGGAATAAAATTAGTTTAGTATGCTTATAATTTTGTCGATTTACCTTATTTCACTTTCCATAAACTATCTATTCTTCTCTGGACAACCTCCATGCCTGTGCATTCCCTTCATTTCTATCCATCCAAGCCTGTGCGTCAGTTTTATCGGAGTCCTGTGCGTCCCCTTCATTTCTATAATATATAATATAAACGCTACATAAAAACTCTAAATTGCTGGTATAATAATATCTAGCAATTTAAAAGCAATGCAATTTGTTACAATATATATATTATTTTGTACATGCATGGTACAAATTTCCAGAAACTTGTGTGAAAGGAGATGCTTCTCAGTCGAACCATCTCCGGACAACTTCCAAGTCTGCGACTCTACATAAAAAATCTATTAAAAAAATTTTGGCGACTTACCTTATTAATTGAGACAATAATTCAGTCTCCTATGTAGTGTAAAAACTCGTGGCATTCTAAATTCGGACAATTGACTTTATTTGACATTTAGCACTTGGTAGGTTATAAAATTCAAAATAGTATATATAAGTATGTATGCACAATGACGGACGACGATCCCTGCCGAATAATCCCGAGAGTCGACGAAAGTAGAACGAACATGTGTTGGCTGAAGGTGTGTGTGTAACGCGTGTATACGTATTATGTGGACGAAAATTTGGCTTGGAGAATCAGGAGAAGAATCAGATGAAAAATATTAAACCTTATCGGAACGAACCGATACATGAAACGATATTACGATATCTCTGTCATGCGTGGACCGATTTTATTGAAATTTGTCTTGTTCAAAAGCCGATATGCGGTTTACATAAGAAAAATGTCTTTACATTTACAAAATATTGCAGACGTGATGAGATATTAATGTATAAATATCAGAATTAGGTTAGAGAGGCTCTGCGACGAGTAAAGGTACACGGTAGCGACATCGACATATAGGGTGTTTTTCATGTACTTGGCGTCGAGGCGCTACCGCGTCTCTAGATATACCGTAATTACTCCGTACGTTAAAGACTATAAATCAAAATATCTCGAAAATGAAGGCCTACCATGCAAAAAACTGAAATGGTGTTTTCATACTACGTGAGTACTACGACTCCTATATAGTGTCGTTCCAAAAGCGATGTCCACAGATGTAAGGTCCCCTTGTAAGGCCAACTAAGGTCTGTATCAAATATATTGGCCGGTGAATTCGGTTTCGCGAGCAGCGATCGAGGAGAAATCAGCCACCACCATCTGACGATCGCTGATTTGTCAGTTGGAGTTGCTTGGCCCTCGCAGGGTATGGTGGGGTAAAGGGAACGCTGCTCGGCTCCGTCTGAACCTAGCAGGTTGGCTGTTATTTATCCTTAACGTAATAGTTGTATGCGTTGCGAAGCTATATGCGTAGACCAATACGAGATGAAGCTATCGAGAACGAATCAATGTTCTAATCAATAAAGTTTTTGAATTTTTTCGTTGCTAACGCACACCAATTATGATGTGTGTATTTCTACGCTAACAGCTCGGTTTGGCCTGCACGCCAGAATCTTGGCACTATCCCCACCACTTCTGGCTCACTCTTGTTCTGTGAAGGCGAGACCGAGATGGAACGAGAATGAGTCAGAAAACGTTGAGAAAAGGAGCACCGAGGCAAACAAACGGTGTGGTGGGGGAATACCCCTCCGAAACTCACCGGCTTATATATATGATACCGACCTTAGCTGCTACATATCTGGGTAGGAAAAAGTGACCCAGAGTAATGACCGCGACAACATATTTCAAGGTCATTGAAATCGACGAGGAATCCGTTATAGCGAATGGTTACCCATTAGTTTAATTTATACAAACTAAAAAACGATATTTATTTTTTACTACGCATTTTCAATTTTTGCAATTTTTTTCAATAAATTCTATTGTAATCAAATTTCCAATAATGTTCGTTGCGGTTAAAAATAACCATTCAGTGTTTTGGTTAAATACTGGGAGAGCGGCAGGTGTCAGAATTTAACATATAACACAGGCCTGGGATTTAAGTGAACGCAGCGGCCGATTTTGATAGGCTACGCCTCCTTTCTCCCGCCGCACGTCTTGGCCCCCGCGGCGGCCTAGGAGCTTGGAGCGCTTCAGGCTCGTACCACATGAACGGCGCGTGGCGCGTTGACAAAAAAAGGCATCGACAATCGTGCTCTCTGGAACTATGTAGAAACCTATTGATACAATGTCACCTTAATACGCTACGCGCGGTTCACGTGGTACGGGCCTGAGACGCTCTTAGCTGCTGGGCCGCCGCGGGGGCCAAGACGTGCGGCGGGAGAAAGGAGGCGTTGCCTCTGAAAATCGGCCGCTGCGTTCACTTAAATCCCAGGCCTGATATAACATATAGTTTATTGTAAATATGTATATCAAAGCGCACAATAACACAACAATGAATGATACACATAGTTGATACAAGCAGTACAAAACAAAATGAAATTATGTACATAAAGTGTGCACGATAATAAGTATATATATGTAATGTGCAATTTAGTTATTTAATTGAACATTCAAGGGTTGCAGATAATTACAAACTGAAAAGTTTCACTGTAAAAATACAAGAGTTTTTATTAATTAAGCTATTTACATTAACTATTTACAATGGTTACGAACCTGTAAAAATACAAGAAACAACATTCAATGTTTGTTCTTCGCAGTCTTGTTCCTTGTATACTCAATTCGCTTTATCATAAAGATCTTTACTAATTAGCAAGGCTCACACGTGTACCTCTGCCCCATGCTTGTCTTTCTCTCTACCGCTACTGCGGACCCTTAACTTACCCACTCACTGTATTGAGCGGGAAGATTTAAGTCAGTTTAAGGAGCACACTCCTTACATCTCCCCCCTCCGGGAGAGAAATCTCATTTCTCTTCTTCATACATTGTACCTTGTACTGGAATGAGTTTTGAAATGTGGAAGAAATAGTAGAAGATATATATATATAATAGTAGAAGATTTTGTAAATTGATTCGGACACTTTTTCTTCTATTTTATATGGGCCTATTCTTAATTCGTCCAATTTTTTTCTGTTCAAACGATTTCCGTTTTCAACATATACTGACTCCCCTACCTGAAAATTGTAGCTTTTTCTATTTTTGTCGTATAGTTGTTTGTTAAATTTGTGGTACTTCATGCTATTTTCTAAAGCTTTTTTCCTGTCTTCTTTTATGTCACTGTGTGTTTTTCTTTGTGATAACTCGTTTGGTAATATCGCCGTGTTCGTTCCTTCCAATAAGTATTTTGGACTGAACTTTGTTACTGTATGTATCGTTTCATTATATTTCCGCACACATTCATGTGCCGCTGTTGTCCAAGCTTTTCTTCCTTTATTTTCATTCACTTTACACCTGATTTTATTTACTAGAGTTTGGTTCAATCGTTCATTTAGACCGTTGGAAAAAGGCGTATTGACCGCTGTAAAAATAATCGGTATATTTTTGTTTTTTAGGAAGTCTTTATATTCTTTCGAATTAATTCCTGGGTACTGGTCTGTTAGAATTTTTCCGATTTCTTCATTTTCAGCTATCGTGTTAGTTAATTTTATAAAATCATTAGCTGACTGTGATTTTGAAATTAGGATGTCTGCGAATCTTGTAAAATGATCCACCAACAAGTGCAAATATTTTTTTGTGGATCTTGAGCCACCAAAACCTCCGATTGTGTCGATCGACATTATCTCGAACAGTTTTTTTGCCGGACCAAGTTGTGACATTAGTCCGTACTTTACTTGACCTCTGGTTTTATTTTTAATACAAATTTCACAGTTTCTGCATATTTTTTTATGTTCTCTGATAAATTCTTTGCTGAGTAGTGCGGTTTCAACATACTTGTCATTTGGTTTATTCCAATATGACAGAATTGATCGTGCAGATTTTTTATTAATTTTTTGCTGAATTCTTCAGATATTATGATTTTTTCATTTCTATAGTATATCTTGTTTTTTATACAAGTTTTTGTGTTTTTTTAAATCCTCGTTTTTATTTTGATCATCTATGATGCTTTTTAAATTTATTAGATTTACGGTTTTTTAAGTTATCTTCGTTATGTTCTTCTGCTTCAAATACCGGGTTCCTGCTTAAACAATCCGCTTCTAAGTTAAATTTACCTGGGTTATATTTCACTGTGAAATCATACTGTGACAAGTAGTATGTTATGTCGCCTAGTTCTTCATCTGGTCTAGCTTTTATATTTAAATCTTTTAATGGCTTATGATCCGAGTAAACTTCGAAAGATCTGCCCATCAGCCAGTATTGCCAAAACTGCACTGCCTCTTTAATTGCTAAAGCTTCTATATATATTGCTTTTTTCTTTTTTTGTGAATTAGTTAATTTTTTTGAAAAATAAGCAACTGGTTTCTCTATACCACTCTCTAGTTGAGGCTGTTTTAGTACGGCCCCCAACCCTTGGATACTCCCGTCTGTATAGATTTTTATTGGTAACTTAAGGTCATAAATTGTTAAAACTGGCTCAGTGCATAAAAATTCTTTTAGGTAGTCAAAAACCTTTTGGCATTCTTGCGACCAAGCAAATTTTTGATCCTTTCGTAACAGGTTGTGCAACGGTTCTAATATGACCGCGATCTTAGGTACGTAGTCGTGATAAAAATTTATTTTTCCCAGAAATTGACGAATATTTTTCTGGGTTGTTGGAGTTGGAAAATTACGTATTGCCTTTAAATTATCTTTCATTGGTTTAACAGTATTATAACTTATAACGTGCCCAAGATAACTTACTGTGTTCGATGCAAACATACATTTAGAGAATTTTAGCCTAAAGCCTTCTTCTGCGATGGCTTTCAGCAACTTTTCTAAATGTCTTAGATGTTCTTCAAAGGTTTTAGAGAATATCAATATATCGTCTATATAATTCACAATAAATCCTGACAATTCGCGTTTTTTTATTATGTTGTTTAATATTCTCTGGAAAATGGCTGGCGCTGTTTTCAATCCAAAGGGTAAGCATGTCCATTGATAATGCCCTTCTTGTGTTACAAACCCCGTTTTGCTTCTGTCTTCTACCCTTAGTGGAATAGACCAAAACGTTGAATTGATGTCTAGTTTCGAAAAGTATTTGCAATTTCTTGTTTTTGTTACTAAATCTTCAATTCGCGGAAATGGCTGCGATTGGGGAATTATGATTTTATTGAGATCTGTGAAATCAATGCAAAGCCGTGACCTTTTATTTTCATCCTTCTTGAACGCCAGAGTTACTGGGGCTGAAAAAGGACTGTATGACTCTTCTATAAGATTTCTCTTTAACAGCTCCGATATCTGTTGCTCTATTTCTTTTTTATCTTGTATTGTGCACCTGTACGGTCGCTTGCTGCAATACTTATCTATTGTCAGATCTATTCTAGCTTCGTATTCCTTTACCGTGCCAATATCATATTTATCTTTAGCAAATGTATGTTTGTACTTATTTGTTAATTCATCGATTTTATTTTTCTTTTCAATATTTAAGTGGTCCGTTACAGATATAAAGTTTGTTGTGTCTAAATTTTCATTAAAATTTATTTCGTAAAATACTTCTTGTTTCTCCATTGATAATTTTTGTCTATTTGTTTTATCAGCAACATCAAGGATTTCTGTTTCCCCTTTTTCATATTTTTCTTGAACAGTAGTAACTTTTTCCATTTTTTGTGCTACATTTAGATTCTCATCCTGAGTTAATCCGAATTTTTTTTATCATATCTAGACCAATAAGGAAATCAAACTTAAAATTTTCATTGTCTATGATGAAAACATTAATATCTTTTTCTATTTCAAAAATTTTTGCTTTTATTTTTATTAATTGCTCTGTCTTATTAACACCATTAATTGTTCTAAGATTAACTTTTCCATTATCATTATCTTTTTTTAATTTTAGTTTTAGTACTTTTGAGTTGATAAGTGACACGTTCGATCCTGTGTCATATACCCCATTTATCTCAAAGGTTCCATTTAATATTATCTTCAAAGTAATTAATGGTGTGATTGTAAGTTTTTTGGATCTTGACCTTCTGCTTCAATTTCAAATAAAGAGTTATTTACTTTTTTTTTCTGTTTCTTCTTTATTTTTGAACCAGCAGTCTTCTTCTGGGTGAAAACGAACTTTTTTAATCTTTTCTTTGCAAAATGCACATGGCACCTTCGTTTTTGATTTTTGTCCGTTTGTCTTTTTTGTTTCGCTAACATTTTTGTAAACTAGATGCTCTAGTTTTCCTAACTCGTTGTATAAATCTTCTGTTTCGAGCAGAGTTTCTCTATCTATTTTATCACCCACGAAGTTTGGTAAACCAACTGCAATGAGATCAATTAAAGTCCCAGTGTCGATTGATCTTCTTGTTTCTAAAAGTAGCTTCTCTTTTCTCAATGCATATTCTATCAGAGAACCTGCTTGGTATCTAAACATTATAGCATACCTGATTGCGGACCAGCCCTTATTTGCAAAAGTATCACAAAATTTTTTTTTCCATTCTTTCCACTCTGAATTTATTGTCAGTTTAATTAATACGCATTCATACCAGTCAAGGCAAGTCTTATGAAGGAAGAGTTTTAGTAATTTAATTTTTCTTTTATCCTCTGATATATTGTATCTTTCACATTCTTCTTCAAATTCGCTTAACCATTGACTCGCATTCGGTGTTTTATTATTAAATTTTTGTATAGTGATTTCCTTTGCAATTTTATCCAATGGTTTCTCTTCTACTTTTTTGCTGTTTTCAACCAATGTTTTCAAAGCTGTTTCTTCAGTTATATTTGTTGTTATTTCTTCTAAGAAATAATCATTGAATTGCACGTTTTCTTCTTCGTCCAAGTATTTTCCTTTTATTGTTTCACCTAAGGTTATCCAAATTTTTCTGAATTGGTTCCTTTTTGTCAGTGTCTTCTTTATCTTCATGAAAGCAGGCTGATTGTTTATTGCATTGTGTAACGTTGCTGGTTGTAATTCATCTGGTATAATAAACATACGCCCATCTGGTGTTTCTATTGAGGTTATGCACAAAATGTTGGATTTCCCATCTGCAGTTCCTCTCATTTTAAATTCAAATTTTAACTTCTCCATTGCGTATTGAAACGAGAATGTTGTTTTGTAATGTGCAATTTAGTTATTTAATTGAACATTCAAGGGTTGCAGATAATTACAAACTGAAAAGTTTCACTGTAAAAATACAAGAGTTTTTATTAATTAAGCTATTTACATTAACTATTTACAATGGTTACGAACCTGTAGAAATACAAGAAACAACATTCAATGTTTGTATACTCAATTCGCTTTATCATAAAGATCTTTACTAATTAGCAAGGCTCACACGTGTACCTCTGCCCCATGCTTGTCTTTCTCTCTACCGCTACTGCGGACCCTTAACTTACCGACTCACTGTATTGAGCGGGAAGATTTAAGTCAGTTTAAGGAGCACACTCCTTACATATACTTGAGGTCATTTTAGGAGGAACCCAGTTCTCGCATGTAGAATGAGCTCATTGGCTCCGAGGGAGCGTTTGTTTGGGATATAGCCAATAGTAGCTTGTTTCGGCACCAATGAGCGTCAACATGCGCAAAACCGGTCTAAACTAGTCGGTCGGCAAGTTCCTTCTAAAATGACCTCAAGTATAGGTAGGCGGTACAACCCACAGGGCGAATGCAATGTTACTTTTATAAGTTATGAATTAAAAAAAGACGTTAGAAAAAGTAGTACAAAGTATCGTAAAGCAATTATCAACAGTTTTCGCTCAGAATTCATATGGTGATTATACCGAATATCGCCCAGGTTCTTAATATCGACACTCGTTATATCTCGCCAACCAAACGTTAAAATTTATCTGTCATGAACTGAATTAGTACCTACTTAAACATATGTAGGAAGACATACTGTAATTGCAGCGTCAGGTGGTCAACAATTACAGGAAGGGAAATATTTTAGTGAATCTTAACAGTGTACAAAGAGTGACCCAAGAAATCGCCTCCTTTTGGCCCCACGATTTTGGAACTGAATTTTATGCTAAACGATACCTTATGACGGAGACATCAATCACACGAAATTTTCAAGTTGAGGTAACAGTTTCTGAGATATGAGACATCAAAGAAGTGAAAATTTGTTAACACGTCAGCCCATATGCTTCGATGTACGGACTTTTGTCAGTCTGATAATTATTCCCAGGTGGTTTGCTGACTGCTAACAATGAATTCGAACTTCGATTTTTACAATTTACAAAAGAAATAAAAATCAAGAAAAATAAATGTTTGTGTAGTGGGTGCTTTTTTAAAATATATTGTTCACCATATTGACTCGGCCATTGTGTATTTTGAAAATCTAAGTTCAAATTCGGTGCTAGCAGTCAGCAAAACTCACAAAGGCCGATTGAATATGGCGAACAATATATAACACCCACTACATAGATATTTATATGTCTTGATTTTTACTATTTTGTGGATTTTGAAAATCAAAATTCAAATTCATTATTAGCGATTAGCGAAACCCCTGGAAATAATTGATTAAACTATTGAAGTGACATAAAAGTCCGTACACCGAAGCGGATGAGCTGACGCGTTAAGGGGGCCGTCTCAGCGGGCCTTGAATGTGTGTACGCTCACACAAGTTAAGTTAAGCGTGTACGTACACGTGTTAGGCCGTGCCGAAACAAATTAAAATGATTGTAGCGTTAAGCCTTAACGCGGGAAAGTTGTGTCTAGATATCAATAACAACTGTGCGAAATTTCAGCCCTGTGAGTTAATATCTTGTATTCCGGCAAGAGCCTTGAAATTTCGAAAGTTGAGTAAAAGTATAAAAATGACCTTGCAACCCTTCGCCAAACCTATGACAACAGAGTGATTCAAAACTCACTACATGACGATGGCTGCATGTGGAATGTCTCCCTAGCCCACCCCAACCACCCTACCTTGTGGACTAGAAGACGAAATTTGATCAAAATGCCCTAATTACAAAAGTAGACTCGACGTCGGGTTTATAGACATTGTTGTGCTGTGCATGATGGCTCGCAAGGCCGGTACAGGATCAGCCGTTAACATGGATTCGGGAGTGATTAAAGGATATGAATCCACCGGGTGAACTACACAATGTTTGTTCAAACACAAAGATTAAGTGCGGTATTCAAAGTCGCTACTTATTCTTAAGATTATCTTAAACGTTTGGCAGCCTTTATTAGTCTACTGAACTAGTAGATGATGCCGAATGCTTAAGATGATCTTAAGAATAAGTAACGACTGTGAAGACCGCCCTAAGTCTTTATTCAAAAACAACTAAACTAAACTAGGGACTTCCGTTTCCGGTCACGTGAATGCCAGGTTGAGTGAAAGTGTGGTATGAGTTGGAGGAAGTAAAGCTGAGTGAGGTGGTGAAGGTGACGGTTAACAGTGGGTGTGATAGGTGGGGAAGAGAAAATGAACAGAGGTGTGCAAAAGGGAAGGGTTAGGGGCGTGAATGGTAGAGGTGCAGGAAGGAGCAGGGTAGTCGTTTTGAGGTTAAGGCGGGTCAAGCGTGGTTTTGGCGGGAAAAGAATGTGAGGGCAATTGACGGGATTTGTGGGGGGACGAAGGAGTCAGAGACAGTCAGGGAACTGGAGGGAAATTTGAATGGGAGAAAAAGGAGAAAGAGGAAAAGTTAAAGTTTTGGGTGTTAAGCAGAGAGGAAATAGGTAATTAGGTAAATAGTGGATAGGGGGAGGAAAATCAGGAAGGAAAAGGGGGAAGAAGGACAAGAACCTTTCCTACGTGGACATGGTGGGAGAAAAGGGAGTGAGGGAGATTATACCGTCTTGATCAATTGGGGCGAATGTCCAATAACTTCACCACCTATACTGGACTCTGTTGAAACCATCTCCCTGAAAAAAAATACTGGCGGAGTCAGAGATCCCCAAATACTGGGACTTCGAAGCATACCCTTGCCACACTTAGGCTATGGAGTGTATGGGAAAACTCGTAACAGAGGCTTCCAGTAAAGTAATTGAGTCGATGCAAGGGATGGCTTCATGCGGCCAAATCTTATTTTTCCACTTCATCAAGTCTATAAACCCTACCACGAATCTCCTTCCACGATTAGGACATTTTTATCAAATTTCGCCTTCTAGTCCACAAGGTAGGGTGGTTGGGGTGGGCTAGGAAGGAACTGCACATGCAGTCACCGTCACGTGGTTAGTTCTGAGTCACTCGGTTGTCGTATGGTCGGCGACGCACAGTGGGGCAAAACGACCCGCTGGCGATAAAAAATCTATAACTTTGGTTCTAGTCAAGATATTTTAATGTAACTAGGCGCATTTTAACCGCAAATTTACGGCCTTTAAGCTGTATTAATATAATCGATATTAACCCTCGGAGGACCGTGCTGGGCCCGTGAATTTAGACCCATGTTTGCGAAAAGTGGGGCTACAGGCCAATTACAATAAACATTTTATTAACATTACTATATTTTATTGTAGTAAACCCAGTTTCTTAATATTTGCTATTGTTTTCATGCGATCGGTGCTCAAAATTTGCCAAAACGGCAAAAGTATCGCTTATCAAAAACTTTTATGTTTCCCACAGTTTTTATTCACGATTCTGAAAAAATTTTCTTTAAGAGGTGCAATTTGAGTTAGTTACAAAGTTAATTACATAGCTATATATTCTATTAAGGCCACTCATTAGGGTAAAATGTTAATAACAAATTTTTTTTAATTTTAAAAAGTTGCAACCATGTGCAATGGGTTTAACTGATATCATGTGAAAGAATGAACCTTTCTCTCTTAGAAACAAAAAGAATTAGGTGCTACTTTGTGCTACTTTCCAAGAAAATGATAATTGAAGTCAAATCTACCTTAAGGTGGGATCTCCTAGCTGCGACCGGTCGCAGGTACTGGTGCAATGGGGAAAGCATGCATCTGTTCTCCTACATGCGACTGCGATCGTCGGGTATGCGGCAGACATAGGAGCCTGACGCGAGTCTGTTTGAGTACCAGCCTAGGCTACTCGAGGTGCAACACAATGCGATGAGGGTTTGTTTCCCATTATACCTAGTCGCAGGCTGGCACTGCGACCGCCGGTCGCTAGACTCCTCCCCAAGGAGTCCAGCGACCAGTCGCACAGTGGGACGAAATGTAGACATCTCTGGACATGGCCGTATCTTTGTTAAAAAACATCCTATTTTGATGAGGTTTAACTTATTTTAAAGGCAAATGATCATACTTTTCGACAGTGAACATAAAAATTGCAATAAATATTGTTTGCACTCTCTAGCTTTTGACAAACATCAACAAATTTTTGCAGCTTGGCACACTCTTCTTTGAGGGCGGATTTTACCCTCTGGACACTCATTTCGATAAATGTGATTCAACGAGTCGAAAAGTAGAAAGTTCAAACTTTAAAATGGTTTTGTTTCATCAACTTTGGATGAATTTTAGCAAAGTTGTGAGATTTTGAAAATTTAGCAAATTTAAAAATAGTTTTATGTGGTTTTCGGTGCAAAAATAAAGGGCTTCAGGAGATGAAATATTATTTTCTGCAAAAATGTATATGAGAAAGGAAGGTAAATAGACAGTGGGACGAAACGTATAAATTGCTGGACATTCAAACTTCTTGTATGTGACCTATCATATCTTTGTCAAAAGTGGCATAAATATTACACACATAAACTATTTTGTTTTTGTGATTTTTTGTTGACCTTGAACTAATAACCGGTCAAAAAATAAACAGAAAACGCACATATGAGGATATTTTCCCCAATCTCTTAATTTCATCGGATCCTCTGATTTCAAATATTAGATCACACATTGCAGACAAAAGATAAAGTAATTAATGTTCCCCTAAGTACTTTTGTTATTAAATAATGAAATTTAACGGTCTTTGCGAATAAACGGCTGTGTTCACCTTCGAGATGATCGTTGGTTTGTCCTATGTTTACTTCAGTCACTATTCAACCGGCTCTCGGTGTCGGACGTGTTTTAACGTGCCGACCGGATAAATTTCACTCGCGTTATTTTTCTGAAATTCTATCACTTTCCTTGATAAGGGTCTAAATGTAGACCGAAACGTTGGAAAATTTTCAGTTAATTTAAAGCAAATTGTGTTATGATAAATTAAGATAGTTTTTTGAGGACCGAACCTGTGCGCCGATAACATTTATAATTAAATAATGAAGTCAATGAAGAAAATTTAGAAGAATTAATGGACATGCAGAACACACCAGAATGTGATGTAGACACGGACAGTGAAACCGGCAAGCCTTCAAGAGGATCTAGGTACATAGAACCAGTATTTGACACGGAAATTACTACAGATATTGAAAAGTTTGTTTTGTTGTCTCAATTTATGCATAGTATTTATATAAATATTACGTTTGATCATAATTTCGACTCCCCAAATCTATTTCTAAAAAATATATTTCTTTTTAAGAAAATAAGAAAGCGATGCGATGCTTGTGTCGTTTATTTATTAAGGTTCAACTAACTTTAATAATAATAACCTTATTTTATGAATTATAGTTCTCTATATCATATTTATATTCATTTCCATAAAGACATCATAAAGACATAATCAATCGGATACAAGAAAAGGAATGTCTAGATACATATTTACTCATTTTGTCCCACATGCGTACACAATTTTATTAATTCTGCTCAAGATCGCAAGTTGACGCAGCTGGTGTTTGGATTTTCTAAAACTACAATGTTTAGTGATTATATGGGTACAAAATATTTTTTGGACAATTTTCGACATTTTTTTTAAATCGACAAAAACAAATTTTTTTGACAAGTTGAAAACAAATAAAATCATTGGGTTTTTCACATAAACAACTTCTTAACAATCAACCCCAATGTCTAGTATGATGGTAAAATTTTTTTTCATTATTCTAATACTAATTATTTACATTCATATTACAGCCGTCTCCAGAAGTGAACGAATTTACTGTTAAAAATTCGGGATTTAAAAAGTTTATATTTTCATAATTTCGTATCCATTAGTGCTCAAGGATAATGCTCATATAATTATATCAATAAAAAAAGGTACTTCATATTTTCGCCAATGTCTGGGAATTTGTACGCGTAGTCCGACTGTGAGTCGCACTGCGATCCATTGTCCACAGTGGGACAGAATCCCAAAAAATAAGGACAGAAGTTAGAATTCAAAAGATATGGGAGTACGTATTTTTATATGATACCTGTAGAGTACTAATATGAGCACCTAAAAAAGGTAAAAATATCATGACGCCTACTTCTGATCTAGGTATGTGTAAACACGTGTCTATGTTTGTAGTGTATTTTTCCTGCAGAATTTTAAATCTGGGCTCAGAGCGAGGCGAAAATTCCAATTATCTTTTACAGCCGGTAATTTAGAATTTTTAGAAGCGAAATTTCTTCATTCGTTTACGGTAGGCAATTGCTTGTTTTCGAAGCGTTCGTCGGGAAGCATTTGTGTACCTGATGTCGATCAGGGACAATCGACACCGTGCCGATTTTTGCACGGGGTTTAAACTTTCTTCGCACTGAGTTAATCCGGTAATTCCTCTGTCACCGGGCGCTACACGATGACTTAGGACCGGCACGTACCGTTGCCCACAACCGGCTCGCGGCACCGTACGGTCAACCCTGTCGTAGCTAAACTTTTTGATTACTACGGGTACGAAAGCAGTCGACATTGTTTTCAAACATCATTACAGTAAATGAGGTACGAGTGGTAATCCTGTCATAAAAGGGGAGCGCACGGCTCGTTTACCCGGGCCGGGAAACTGTAGCGAAACACGGTTTATTGCCTGCCGAACGTAGAGGAATTACAGTGGTCCCTGGATTATTAATATGCTTTTTTCCCCTGATCATCGGGAAGAACCTACTACCCCACAGTTTTGCTTCCTCGGTGCGAGTCAGGGCCTTCGGTCTCAGGTAGACCTCCCGTTGAATGCCGAGAGCAATAAAATGGCTGGGCCAGGTAATGCAATTTGTATTCCTTATGTCAAAGTAGTTCGATTTGCATGATATTTGGTATGATTTTCATCAGAAAAACACGAGGACTCCATTGGTACCGCTTTCATATCGATACGACAAAGAATAAAGAATTTCTTACTAAGCTGAAATGGATATTTCACATTTTCACCCCTTGACTGCGGGGCGCCGACCTCGAATCGCTGCGGTCGGCCGAGGATTTATACCTGTTTTAGAAAAAACTAATTCTTTATTCTTTATCGTATCGATATGGAAGTGACACCAATGGATTTCTTATCTTTTTCCGATGAAAATCATACCAAACTTCGTGTAAATCGGATTATTATTAACGAAATTAGCTTGCAATTATGGAAATTTATTTTTCATGAAATTTCCTCAATTATGGTCCGAATTACGTCATTCTTGGTGTCAGTTTCATCGGCGAAACATAAGCAATCAATTGGCGTCCTTTTCGCAAAGATCTGATGAGAAATGAGGAAGTCGAAGATTTCTCACTTCTTAATAGGCTCTCGGACCCCTTCGGGGAACGAAAGCCCTAAAATTCGGGGAGGCACTGCGGGGGCTTTTCCTCGCGACCGAGGGTTCACCTCGGCCACGGGGTGCCAGGCGGCATCTCTTGGAGTGGGACTTCCGGTTTGAATCGTGTGCAAGTCAGACGTATACGGTGAACCTCCTCAAGTTTTTAAGCATAATTGCTGATATTGCGGGTTGATAAAAGGATTATAAACCATCGAATTTGAAAGTGGTGCCGCGATTGATTTTCGTTCAATAAAATCTGGCTCCGGTAATGTCCGGGAGGCCCCCGTGTACTATCGGGGGCAATGTCGCAACCGCCTCAGGGCGCGAAGCGCCGTATTTCTGCGATTGCTGGGGGTAAAGAAAATATCTCACCGGATTCTCTTATTAAGGCCAGACAGTCTAAAACGCCAAAGCTGAACTCTCTGCAGCTTGATAAATTATATAAAGATTTTCGAAAGGAGAACAATTTAACCTCCAAGATACAGGTTAAACCTAACCTTAAAGTTTCGCGCAAGCATGGCCCGGCTCCATCTTCAGCAGTCTTCCAACAGGTTGCGGATGCATCGCAACCAAGTACATCATCGACGGCGGAATGGATACATCCCAAAAAAACTGTCAAAATTGATGGTAAACCCCAAGAAGAGCAAACATCATTAAACGAAGAAAACCGATTCCACATTCTCGCTGAGAACCAAGACATGGATATTGAGGACAACGCTCAGTTAAGTGTGCCACAAGATAACGCAGCAACAAAGAAGACGATCAGGCAGCCACCAGTATATACGATAAGCACTAATATAAATTCGCTAATTAATACAATAACAGCTACTGACATACCTAAATCAGCATTCCTTATCAAAGAAATTAGCAAGGAAAACCACATCATCTACACACAATCTGCGGTGCATTATAAAGCAATAACTGATGTGCTATTAGAAAAAAAATTCAATATTATACCTACACCCCAAAAGAATTAAAACCTAAATCGATATTGTTAAAAGGAATTAGAGGTAACTTCGATATTGAGGAAATAAAACAAGAAATACTGAATCTAAACACTCCTGGAATAGAGATTACTAACCTCCCCAAATTTGTATTTGACAAGTCGCAACCAGATAAATTTCACCACCTATTACAACTATCTCACAATAGCAATACGAAAGAATTATTTAAAATAAAAACGATAACATTCCAGAGAGTTCGATGGGAACATTTAAGGAGACCTGCCATATTTCAATGCCGGAAGTGTCAAAGACTGGGTCATGCCAGCAAGAGTTGTTTCCTGCAATACAGATGCGTCAAGTGCGCTAACAACCATGAACCAGGAAAATGCCTCATCACAAAAGAGAACGACAGACTACAATTAAAATGTACCAATTGTGGCCAGGAGGGACACCCTGCTTCCTATAAAGGGTGTCCTTATATCAAATTCGCCATGGATCAGAAGAAACAGTCTAAAACAGCAAAAATACATTCATCTTTGAGGAGCATCAACAATATAGCAGCATCAATCCGAAGTGATACTACCTTTGCCCAGGCGACCGCTAGAGGAGTGCACGGATATCCCCCTCTCTTCACACCAAAGAAGCCATCGCCCACACCCATTACACCACAAGAAGCAGGTCCATCTTCATACTCAAGGGATCACCATCATCATCAAACCTACCAACAATCGACCACGCAACCCCCCTGGGTGATTGATTTAAAAAAAGAATTAACTGAACTAGTCACTGACCAATTCAAAACACTAGCAGCTAGAGTGGCTGAAAATGCCCACAAGATTGACTTCATTCTTAGCACTTTACATTCTGAATAAAATGCCCATAAACTCACACATTATTAAACAAATTAGAATAGCGGCAATTAACGTAAATTCGTTAATAGCTAACCATCGCAGATTTGAACTAGTTCACTTTGCCAATGAGTACAATCACGACGTGATATTCTTATCGGAAACCAAACTTAACTCTAGTCATGTTGTTTCTTTCAAAGATTATAATATCATTAGAAGGGACAGACCTCATGCAGTCCAAGGGGGTGGCACTGCTATTCTTATTAAGAGAGGTCTGCCTTTTGAAATAATTGATTATCCGTCCTCATCTCCAAATGAGATACTTGAATACGCTATTATTAAGGTCAGTATTAGCAACAATGTTAATTTATTCCTAGTAAGTATTTACGCCAGAAACGACAATAGAAACCTCTTCATCAACGAAATAAATGTGCTATTCCAAAGCCTTAGACTAAACGAGGATAATAACTTTTATATTATTGCTGGGGATCTCAACGCAAGACGCAAAGCCTGGGGCGATCGCGCCGATAATCAACGTGGCAAATATGTACGCCAATGGGCATCTGCGCATGATAGGTACTACAAATTAAGGTTAATCACCCCAGCATTTCCTACTTTTAAGCCGGCTCGGACCTTCCTCGATGTCGGTCTGGCCGATTCGAGATTGATATGGCTCAATGACCTGGGTAATAGGGCACAAACGCCTCCATATGACAGCGACCACGAGGCCATTTCCTTGACTTTTGAGCTCCAGAATGACGCCGGCATTGTTGTGGGTAGGGCTGAGAAAGGCCATAGATATAACTATAAGTCTACCAAATGGGACAAATTTAAGGGAAGGGTTGCAGAGTTACACGAACGTAACATACCGGACGACGTTAACTTGTCGATAGCAGATATCGATGACCATATCCGGTATATTAATGACATCATTGAGCGGTCGGTGGCATCAACGGTACCGATGTTCAAACACTCGGATAGTGTTAATAAATATCTGAATAGCAGAATCAGAAAGCTCCAACAAAACAAAAGTAAAGTCGTATCCTTGCTTCATAAGTTGCATATCGTGGACCCTTCGGCGCGACTCGAGTTGACCAAAGTAGCCAAAGCCACGCTAAAAAATCTATCTAAAGCCTTACAACGCGAGTTTAAAGTAGTAATAGAGAAATACTGGGTCAACGCAATCAAGAACATTGACTTCAGAAAACCTGATAATTTTTTTCTCAAAATCAATGCTTTCTTCAGGCCAAAACAATTTTCTAACATCGGTAACATTCACGTAAAAACGGATAATGACTCAATTCTCATGAGAAGTGGAGTTGATCTTACGAACCCCAATAAAATAGGGGACGAATACATTTTCACGAGCCGTTCCGATAAACTTAACATTATTGGTGCATATTATGAATCTATTAATTCTCCGCGCTTTCTTAATACTAATACGCGTTTTAAGCAAGTGGTCGATGCTCGGATCGAACCACTTAAACTCGAGTTTGACGCTGATAGGGAACAAGACGTGACGTTGGTGCGGTTCGGGACCAATAACCCTGCTTCCAATCCGGTGCTTGTGAATGATGCCCTGCAACCCTTCTGTAGCCCGTTGTCTCTAGACTATACGCTTAGGAATTTGCCAAATAAAACCTCATCTGGCCTCGACGGAATTCCTCCAATCGTTTTAAAGCACTTACCGACGAAATTGATATGTGATCTGGTGGTGATCTTCAACAACGCGATCAATAGAAGCTATTTTCCAAAAGCATGGAAAGAAGCGAAAGTCTTGCCGATTCTAAAAAAAGGGAAAAATCTCCTTGACCCCGCTAGCTATCGCCCTATTAGCTTAACACCCAGCTTAGTAGTATTACTAGGCGGTTTCTAATTCACTTTCAAGGCCAAATGACGCCACAACCGGCGCGGGGTGGGGGAAGTGAGGGCGCGCGGGGGAGCGGGGCGGAGGGAAACCTGGGCGCGGGGCCTGCGGGGTGAGGAAGACAGGTTGCGCGCGCACGCGCCGCGGAGTGGGGGAAGCCGCGACGATAGAGGGGGGATCAGTCCGGGCCGAACCGCCGCAGAGGCCTCTCCAGACCGGACCCACCGTCGGAAATTTTTCAGAGGGAGGCATTGACCCCCGAAAAAAAATCTTTTTCAAAACTTGGCCCACCCGAAAAATTTTTCAGACCTAACCCAGGGTGGAGACTGTCCTGGAACTTTTTTTTTCCAAACCAATAATTTTTCAGAAATTGTTTCGGACAATGTCGGGAAAGATCGGCGTTTTTTTTTTCGACACCGCATCTTCGAGGGAAAGAGACGGAGCATTACTTTAAAGTTAAAATTTTAGGAGGGAAAGAGACGCCACTACATAAGAGACGGAGCATTACTTTAAAGTTAAAATTCTAGGAGGGAAAGAGAGAGTAATACATAGGGGATAGAATCGCATGTATTCTAAAGCTAACAGTATTTCAAAGCGTTCCGATTTAACGTCGCCGCGTATCGCGCGATAGCATGCGTAATTCGACTCCTCTGGAACAGCCGCGTGGGATGATATCATTTGATGGCGCGAAGAACGCTCGAGCGAAACAGAATTAGCGCGAATCATAGAAAGAATTATGCAGCGTTAGCAAATCTTAAAGTTAGGTGGCAAGGAGGAGGACGGGTAAATAAAATTGAGAAATTATATACGTTTATGATATATATATATATTGTTACAAATCATAAAATTAAAAGAATATAATTTACCATTTTTTACTACGAGCATCATCCACAATATGATTGAGAGTACAATCACATTTTATTCTAAAGCTAACAGTATTCTAAAGCGTTCCGATTTAACGTCGCAGCGTCTCACGTGATCGTATGTAACTTGAGTTCCCTGGAGCAGCCGTGCAGGGTGACGACATTTGACAGCGCGAAGAACGCTCGAATCATAGAAAGAATTATGTGGTGTCAGCAGAAATTTTTTTCCATTCCAATATGTGATGGAAATTTTTTCCCCAATACAGAGAAATAATAATTTTTTAATCACCGATATATAACGAACTATTATGTAGCAAACAGATATATTTTTTCCGAACCATTATGTAGCCAGCATTCTAAAGCTAACAAGTTTGGAGCAGCCGCGCGGGATGATATCATTTGGCAGCGAGATGAAGGCACGAACAAAATATAATACTTTTTTCGGAAACGTCGAATCTCAGAATTAGGTGGCAAAGAGAGAAGGAGAATGATGGGTGAATAAAATTGAGAAATAATATAGAATAATACAAGCACAAATATAAAAATATAAAATACAATACAATACAATATGAAAAACAATATAAGTATAAAATGAAATAAAATAATAAAATAAAAGAAAATAAATTAATAAAATAAAAAAGAAAAATATAAAAACATAATATAAAAATAGAATATGAATAGAATATAAAAATAAAAAATAAAAATATAAAAATTCAATATAAAAATACATTATAAAAAGAAAAAATATAGGAATAATAATAATAATAATTTAATTTATTATCCACTTTTGTGTTACAATTTAACGATCCTATACTCTTTCCATTTCATTCCCGTGATTGTGTCAATGTAAGTCCTACCGTTCTAATGTATCCTGCTGAGTCACAACAATTTTTTCTATTTTACAAGTGTTTCCTAATCTATTTTATGTTGCATAATCTTCTTTTATCATTTTCCTGTTCTTCCCATCTTTTCCTTCTCCCTATTATCTCCCGTAGAATAGCCAAGTTTTTCCCTTCTCCTCTAATTACCTCTTTCCAATTCCTCCCACTCTCTCCACTTACTTCACATGCTTGAATCACATGTTTCACTGTTTCTTCCTCTTTCTTACAAAGCCTACATATCCTTTCTTCGTTCATTAGCCAATATTTGCATACCCTTGTTTCACTATCCTTTATGAATCTTCCTACCCTTTCTAATTCTCCTCTCCTTTTTTTCACCCATAAGTATTTCGGCTTATTTCCTGGTTTCCTTGCCACCTCCCTTAATTCTCTTAGGAACTTTGACTCTTCTATTTTCATCTCTCTTTCTTGTTCTTGAATGTATTTACTTATCTGCTCTATTTTGGTTCACACGTCTTCACCAATAAAAATATAAAAATATATAAATATAATTGAATATAAAAATATAAAAGTACAATTAAAATAAAAAATAAAACACAATACAATATAAAAACATATAAATATAAAAGAACATAAAATAAAATAATAAAAGAAAATACTATTAAATAATAAATATAATATGAAAAGAAAAGAGAAAATAGAATATAAATGAATAAAATATAAAAATATAAAATAAAAAAAATAAAAAATATAAAAAACATTATGAAATAAAAGGAATAGAATAAAATAATAAATATAATATGAAAAGAAAAAAAAATATAAAAATTCGTTATAAAAGAATATAATATAAAAAGAAAAAATATAAAAAAACAATATAAAATTAAACGAATAGAATAAAAAATTCAGTATAAAAATAAAAATAAAAATATAAAAATACAATATAAAAAGAAAAATATAATAATAATAATAATAATTTAATTTATTGCCCACTTTTGTGTTACAATTTAACGATCATATACTCTTTCCATTTAAATCTCGTGATCGTGTCAGTGTAAGTCCTACCCTTCTAATGTATCCGACTGTATGCTAACAATTTTTTTCTATTTTACAAGTGTTTCCTAATCTATTTTATGTTGCATAATCTTCTTTTATAGCCAAGTGTTTCCCTTCTCCTCTAATTACCTCTTTCCAATTTCTCCCACTCTCTCCACTTACTTCACATGCTTCAATCACATGTTTCCCTGTTTCTTCCTCTTTCTTACAAAGCCTACATATCCTTTCTTCGTTCATTAGCCAATATTTGCATACCCTTGTTTCACTATCCTTTATGAATCTTCCTATCCTTTCTAATTCTCCTCTCCCTTTTTTCTTTTTTTCACCCATAAGTATTTCAGCATATTTCCTGGTTTCCTTGCCCCCTCCCTTAATTCTCTTAGGAACTTTGACTCTTTTATTTTCATCTCTCTCTTTCTTGTTCTTGATTGTATTTACTTATCTGCTCTATTTTGGTCCACACATCTTCCCCATTTAATCTTCTTCTTCTTTTCCATTCTTCATTTGACCATCCTCTCCATTCCAAGAATTTGATTCTTATTCTTTCCCTTTTCGTTACTTCATTTCCTCTCATTAATATTCTCCCACGTTCTTCCTATCATTCTTCCGAGTTTATTAACCTCTCTTCACAGCTCATTTCCCTTACTCACATTTTTAATTTCTTTCTCTTCATGTTTCTTTTAACAGCCAGTATGTTGGTGTTGATCTCTCCAATTTCATTATCCACCGTATGTATTCCGCCTGCAATTTTTCTATTTCGTCATACCTTCTCCATCCCCATATCTCTGTTCCATACGCCACGGTGCTTCTAACTAGCGCATGATACAGTTTCGTTCTTCTTTCAAAGTCATCTCTGAATAATCTTTCTCCAATCCCCCACATACTTTTCCTAGTGTCATATCCGCTTTCCTAACTACCTTCTTAATATGGTCTGTATCCTTGTTGTTCTCTCTCTCTCTCTCTCTCTCGCTCTCTCTCTCCCACTGTATAACCTAAATATTCCAGTTCTCTTACTCTTTCTATTTCTTCTTCATTTCAACGAAATCTTTCCTCATTTCTTCTTCCTCCGGCTTTCCTGCATATCATTTTCTTAGACTTTTGCACATTTAACTCCAAGCATTTCTTATTTATGTATCTCTCGAATCTCTTTATCATATTCTTCAGCCCCTGTGCATTATTTACCATTAACACAACATCATCCGCGTATGAAATTGTCCAAATTTTCCTTCTACCTATTAGGACTCCTCCTTCCTGTTCTTTGCTCATTTCTTTTTTCCAGGTCTGCAAATGCGACATTGAAAAGTGTCGCGCTTAACGGGCACCCATGTCGAACACACTTTCCTGTTAAAAACTTTCCTATCAGTTCCCTCTTCACTCTTAAATTGCGTATAGTTCTGTCGTACATTTCCTATATCCTTATTCTTGGATGTTCGCCTACTCCTTCTTCTTAAAGCTTTTTCCAAATTTCTTCCCTTTCTATCTATCAAATGCTCCCTTCATATCCGTGAAAAACAGGTATAGCTTCCCTCATTTTTTTTTTTTTTGAGGTTTCTATATCTATAGGCGTTTTAACTGCCACTATTGCGTCTACTGTTCCTCTCCTTGTCCTGAATCCCATCTGCGTATCGTTTAATATCCCATTTTTCCATTTGTTCTTCTAATCTTCTCCTTAGAATTTCCGCATATATCTTATAACTTGTATCCATCAAAGTTATGCCCTTATAGTTTTAAATCATAACCCTTTCTCCTCTTTTTGAACATCGGACTTATTATTCCTTCTTTCCATTCTTCCAGAAAGTTCCCCTTTCTTCCATGTTCTGTTTATCACATTTGTTAGATTACCTATAGTTATGAAGATTATTGCGTCCTCGATGTTGAATTAAGATATAATTTAAATGCAGGAGTTTAAATTTTAAGTCAGTCAGACTTATAATATCTTATATGATTTGAGTTCAGATCGACGTGAACCAGATCGGTTTTCAATCTATATTTATCTAATAAGTTTTTTGTACGAAAGGACCTAATTTATAAATAATTTTTTCATATATTCAATAAAAATTGGGTTTTCGTATTTATTAAGAATAGGTGTTTACCCTATGATAATTGTTGGTTGGACTTAAAATTCTAATTATTCAATATTAGAAGCGATTGGGTCAATTTCACTGTCAGATTCTTAAGAAGTAATTTTATTTTTAACAATATTTTTGTAATATACGTTTAAGATATATATATACATATACAAAAAATAATATAGAATAATACAAATAAAAACATAATAATACAATTGAAATATAAAATACAATACAATATAAAAAAATAATATGGAATAATACAAATAAAAATATAAAAATACAATACAATATAAATACAAATAAAATATAAAATACAATACAACATAAACAACAATATAAATACAAAAGAAAATAATACATATAAAAATATAAAAATACAATTAAAATATAAAATACAATACAATATAAAAAAATATAACATAAATGAATATAAAAATATAAAAATACAATTAAAATAGAAAAGAAAATACAATACAATATAAACAACAATATAAATGTAAAAGAAAATAAAATAATAAAATAAAAGAAAATACAATTAAATAATAAATATAATATAAAAAAAGAAAAAATATAAAATTGAATACAAATAGAATACAAAAATATAAAATAAATATTAAGAATATAAAAATTCAATATAAAAATACATTATAAAAAGAAAAAATATAATAATAATAATAATAATGATTATTTAATTTATTGCCCACTTTTGTATAACAATTTAACGATCATATACTCTTCCCATTTCATTTCTATGATTTTGCCAATGTAAGTCCTACCCTTCTAATGTATCCTGCTGTGTCTTAACAATTTTTTTCTATTTTTACAAGTGTTTCCCAATCTGTTTCATATTGCATAGTCTTCGTTTATCACTTTCCTGTTCATCCCATCATTTCCTTCTCCCTATTATATCCTGTAGAAAGGCCAAGTTTGTCCCTGCTCCTCTAATTACCTCTTTCCAATTCCTGCCACTCTCTCCACTTACTTCACATGCTTTAATCATGTATTTCACTGTTTCTTCCTCTTTCTTACAAAGCCTACATGTTCTTTCTTCTTTCGATAGCCAATATTTGTATGCTCTTGTTTCACTACCCTGTATGCATTTTCCTATCCTTTCTAATTCTCCTCTCCTTTTTTCTTTTTTCCCATCAGTATTTCGGCTTATCTCCTGGTTTCCTTGCCACCTCTCTTAATTCTCTTAGGAGCATTGACTCTTTTATTTTCATCTCTCTTTCTTGTTCTTGGACGTCTTTACTTATCTGCTCTATTTTGGTTCTCACTTCTCCCCAATAAAAATATAAAAATGCAATAAAATTATAAAATAAAACACAATACAATATAAAAATCAATATAAATATGAAAGAAAATAAAATAGAAGTAAGTAATAAATATAATATAATATAAAAAGAATATAATATAAAATAAGAAAAAATATAAAAAAATCAATATAAAAATACAATATAATAAAAATAAAATGTAATAATAATAATAATAATTTCATTTATTATCCACTATTGGCTTACAAATTAACAATCATATACTCTTTCCATTTCATTCCCGTGATTGTGTCAATGCAAAATTGGCTCGACCATATCAATCGGATCATGTATCAAACATCTTTCGCACCACTCGGAACGTGCACCGAACGTGAATCGAACGTGCATCGAACGTGAATCGATCGGCATCGAACGTGCACCGAACGTGAATGGAACGGCTTGAAACGTGAATTGAACGACTTGCGTTCAATACCCGTTCGGTGCACATTCGATGCACGTTCGATGCACGTTCGATTCACGTTCGATGCACGTTCGACATGATCCGATTGATATGGTCGAGCCAATTTTGCATTGACACAATCACGGGAATGAAATGGAAAGAGTATATGATTGTTAATTTGTAAGCCAATAGTGGATAATAAATGAAATTATTCTTATTATTATTACATTTTATTTTTATTATATTGTATTTTTATATTGATTTTTTTATATTTTTTCTTATTTTATATTATATTCTTTTTATATTATATTATATTTATTACTTACTTCTATTTTATTTTCTTTCATATTTATATTGATTTTTATATTGTATTGTGTTTTATTTTATAATTTTATTGTATTTTTATATTTTTATTGGGGAGAAGTGAGAACCAAAATAGAGCAGATAAGTAAAGACGTCCAAGAACAAGAAAGAGAGATGAAAATAAAAGAGTCAATGCTCCTAAGAGAATTAAGAGAGGTGGCAAGGAAACCAGGAGATAAGCCGAAATACTGATGGGAAAAAAGAAAAAAGGAGAGGAGAATTAGAAAGGATAGGAAAATTCATACAGGGTAGTGAAACAAGAGCATACAAATATTGGCTATCGAAAGAAGAAAGAACATGTAGGCTTTGTAAGAAAGAGGAAGAAACAGTGAAATACATGATTAAAGCATGTGAAGTAAGTGGAGAGAGTGGCAGGAATTGGAAAGAGGTAATTAGAGGAGCAGGGACAAACTTGGCCTTTCTACAGGATATAATAGGGAGAAGGAAATGATGGGATGAACAGGAAAGTGATAAACGAAGACTATGCAATATGAAACAGATTGGGAAACACTTGTAAAAATAGAAAAAAATTGTTAAGACACAGCAGGATACATTAGAAGGGTAGGACTTACATTGGCAAAATCATAGAAATGAAATGGGAAGAGTATATGATCGTTAAATTGTTATACAAAAGTGGGCAATAAATTAAATAATCATTATTATTATTATTATTATATTTTTTCTTTTTATAATGTATTTTTATATTGAATTTTTATATTCTTAATATTTATTTTATATTTTTGTATTCTATTTGTATTCAATTTTATATTTTTTCTTTTTTTATATTATATTTATTATTTAATTGTATTTTCTTTTATTTTATTATTTTATTTTCTTTTACATTTATATTGTTGTTTATATTGTATTGTATTTTCTTTTCTATTTTAATTGTATTTTTATATTTTTATATTCATTTATGTTATATTTTTTTATATTGTATTGTATTTTATATTTTAATTGTATTTTTATATTTTTATATGTATTATTTTCTTTTGTATTTATATTGTTGTTTATGTTGTATTGTATTTTATATTTTATTTGTATTTATAGTAGTAAATAGGTTTATTTTTCGCCTTTCGGCCTCAAAATGGGGTTACATGTGTTATGTGTGTAAGTGTTTCTGGGACTGTTATTTCAAAATTGTGCTTTCGTTTTGGCTTCTTCCTTCATCTTGTTCTTCTTTTCTTCTCCTTTTTTCTAGAACCATTCGCATCCACTCCGCTCCTTCTTCTTCTCCCTTTAGTATCCCTCTGATCGTTGCGTTTTCTCTTTTCAGATCCTTACAGTCTTGTAGCATGTGACCCAGCGTCTCTCTAGCCCCATTACATAGTCTGCATACTGTCTCTTTTTCCTCCTTCCAGTACTTGCTTCCCCGCTCTTCGTTCCCACATCTGAACCTTGCAATCATGCTTTGGTCTCTGCCTCTGTAGTTTCCGTTTAGGTAATTTGCTCTCTGGTTATCCCTGATTTCTGTGTAATGTGCGTTGTATCTGCCGCCTTGTATTCTGTCGTATTGCCATTGGATCTGCTCTGCCCTGTCTCTTTGCGCCAGTTCCTCGGCAAACTCTCTTCCCCTCCTTCTTTCTATTTCTATTTCTTGCATATCCATAATTTTTTGCCTGTAGTATGCGTCTCTCATCTCCTCCCATTTCGATTTCTTCTCTGCTTGCTTCGTGTCTATTTCCCTCCAGCATTCTTGTACTATTTTATTCTTATTCAGTCGTTTCGCTTTCTCCTCATATTTTATTGCTCTTTTCCCAGCTTCTATCCTTATTTTGTCCGTTTTTGTTTCCTCCAAAATTAGATATGCAGGTGTATTGAAGTCCAGACCTAAAGTCCACCTTATGTATTTCTCCTGTATTTTCTCTACTTTTTCTGCTTCCATCCATCCCCAAATTTCTGACGCGTACAACAAGATACTTTTCACTATGCTTCTGAATATTCTCATTCTTCTCTCAAAATTGTTCTTGAACATTCTTTGCCCTATTCCCCATATCTGCGCCATTGCTATTCTAGCTTTCTTTGTGACTTCCCTTATATGCATCTCTCTGCCCCCATTTTTCTGGAAATTATACCCTAAGTATTTAAACTCCTTTACTTCTTCCAGACTGTGCCCCTGCCAGCCCCATTCTTCTCTCTTCTTCTTTCCTCTTCCTTTATGGAAAATCAGCACCTTAGATTTCTCTGAGTTCAGTTGCAATCCTTTCCTTTCAAGGTATTTTCCAAACCTTCGTATCATGTCCTTAAGGGGGTATACCCGTTTGAACCCTCGGAAAATGTATACATTTTGTGGATTTTTTTACAAGTCAACGGTTTGATGCAGATTTCCCGTTTTTTAACTATGTTTACATAGTATTATGAACTACTTATAAAAAAAGTTCCAGTTAAAAAACTATTGTTTTTCGGAAGTTACGGATACATGTCCGAAAGTCTCTCGATTTTAGACGGCTAAACGGTGGCCCTAAAAACTCGTGCTACGTTCAACCAATTTACTTCAAATTTTGCATGCACAATCATAATAAGATTCCACATCGCGCAACGAAGGCGATTTTGAAAATTTTGAAAAATAAAGAAATGGTGAGAGATCAAAGGTAAAGTTAAATTTTTCTAAGAGAAAAATCCACTTTTTTCCTTTATAAATAATAAACGGGGAATCGAAATAAAAAAAAGCCTTCGTTGCGCGATGTGGAATCTTATTATGATTGTGCATGCAAAATTTGAAGTAAATTGGTTGAACGTAGCACGAGTTTTTAGGGCCACCGTTTAGCCGTCTAAAATCGAGAGACTTTCGGACATGTATCCGTAACTTCCGAAAAACAATAGTTTTTTAACTGGAACTTTTTTTATAAGTAGTTCATAATACTATGTAAACATAGTTAAAAAACGGGAAATCTGCATCAAACCGTTGACTTGTAAAAAAATCCACAAAATGTATACATTTTCCGAGGGTTCAAACGGGTATACCCCCTTAAGATCCTTTGGTTCATTTGCTAGTAACGCTATATCGTCCGCATATGCTAGAGTCCAGATTTTGTCTTTTCCTACTCTAACTCCTCCTGCTTGGTTTTTCCTCATGGTTTCCTCCAAGTCCGCTACATATATTGTAAATAACGTTGGACTCAGTGGGCATCCCTGTCTTACCCCTTTTGTTGTCCAGAATTTGGATGACATTTCTCCGTTTGCTTTTATGGTATTTCTTGTTTCCTTGTAAATTTCTCCGATTCTCGTCCTCAAGCGTTTACTTATGTCCTTTTTCTTCATGATGTTCTGAAGTTTCACTCTATCCACCTTGTCAAATGCCGCGCTTAGGTCCGCGAAAAACGTATACAGCTTCCCCCCTTTTTTCTGTATTTCTCTGTTAGCTACATAGTTCAGAATAAAAATGTTATCTGTTGTCGACCTACCGCTCCTGAATCCTGCTTGCGTTTCTGGTATTATGTGGTTCTTTTCCAATTCCTCTTTTAATCTTTTTTCTAGGACCATAGCATATATTTTGTACGCTGTGTTTAGGATCGTTATCCCCCTGTAGTTGCTTACCTTTTCTCTATCTCCTTTTTTGAATATTGGTGAAATCACCCCTTCTTTCCACCTCTCCGGGAATCCTTCTCCCTTCCATACTTTATTGAAAATTTCTGTGATCCTTTTTACTATTTTCACGTTGCCGTAAATCCAGGCTTCATTTTCTATTTTGTCTTCCCCTGCTGCTTTCTTCTTTTTTAATTTCCTGATTTGTTCTTTTACTTCTGCTTCTGTTATTTCCTCCTCCACTTCTCCTTCCGTGTTGTCTATTTCTTCCAACTCTCCTACTTCTTTTTTACAGTCGACGCCTTCTAGTAATGTTTTAAAATGATCCTTCCATTCTTTTAAGTCTATGTTATTGGAGATCCCTATCCTTTTCTTTCTTTGTTTATTTATATATTCCCATATTTGATTTTCTCCCTTTAATTGCATTATCTCATTTTCTATATTTTCTTGTAATTCCCTTCTCCTTTCTTCGCACACTTTTTTGTACTCCCTTCTTTTCTTCTGATAGTCTTCTTTGTCTCCTTTGCCCCTTCTCCAGTTCCTCAGCGCTCTTCTGGCTTCTTTTTTCTTTTTTGTACAGTTCGAATTCCACCACTTAAAGCTGCCCAATTTCCATTTCTTTATTTTTACTTCTTCTTTCCGTACTGCGTTATTTATTTTTCCTACCATTTCTTCTACCATTTCATTCACCTCGGTCGTATTGAAGCTTATTTTGTTTAATTCATTTTGAAACTCTCTTTTCCCTTCCTCTGTCCAGACTCTTCTCTCTCTCCACCCCTCTTCCTGATTTCCCCCTCGCTCTTTTCTTTTATTTCCCCCATATAGTTCTGCTATCAGAGGCATATGGTCTGATTCAACCCTTTCTTCCACTGTGAATTTCTTGATATCTTCTTTCGTCTCGACATTTGTTATTATATAATCAATTACTGTGCTGCCTCTCGGCCCCGTGTATGTATACTCTCCTTTATCATCTCCCTCCATATTCCCGTTCAGAATATTCCATCCTCTTTCCTCCACCATTTCTAATAACAACTTTCCTTTTATTTGTATTTATATTGTATTGTATTTTTATATTTTTATTTGTATTATTCCATATTATTTTTTTATATTGTATTGTATTTTATATTTCAATTGTATTATTATGTTTTTATTTGTATTATTTAACGATCAAACGAACTTACCTGTATGTGAAGTTCGATCGTAATTATACGAGACTCTCGCCCGAGATGATTACAAGTGTAGTAGCATTTATTCTACCTACTAACAGTCACGGTTTCAGAGTTTTAAACCTAAAAATCTGGGCTCCCAGTCCATACGGACCTGGCGCCCCCCTGCGACTCGACTCGTCATATCGTTTAAAGCCTTTAAAATAGAAAAGACAAAATTGTTTGTACAAATTACTGGGTAAAAGAAATTACAATATTTCTTCGGGTATCTTCTCCGGGTGGGACTGTAATCATCTCGGGCGAGAGTCTCGTATAATTACGATCGAACTTCACATACAGGTAAGTTCGTTTGATCGTTAAATTATACTTCGAATCTCGCCCTCGAGATTACAAGTGTAGCTTTTTAGAGCATGACAAACATTTTGTGTTTTTTTTTTTTTTTTTTTTTTTTTATTAATATTATTACCATGTGAATATAAGTGTAAGCTATATCTGAATTCAACGTAAAAGCTATTTTAGCTTTCTAACTATGACCCTATATTTTTCGTAACGCTTAAACTTACTTAGTCGGTTAACACCGCTGTCGCAAACCCGTCACTATCTTTCAAAATGATTGGCCTTTTATAAAAATTAGCAAATACCGATGAATTTTTTGACCAACCTGCTGTCTTTTTAATCAGATCTAGGCTTATTCCTTTTTCCGAAGCTCTCGAGGTCGACGCATGCCTCGTGCTATGTGCCGTAAAAGACACGTCTATATTACAATCAGACAGAACTACCCTGATCCACTTACTCAGAGTTTGGCTGGATACTGGCCCATGCGGTTTGCGAAACGAGAGAAACAATAACTTTTCGTTCTTTCTAATATGCTTAGTAGCCTCCACATACCTTAGAACAGTCTTAGCCACACAAAGTTCGGGTTTGTTGGCAAAAAATGGAAGTTCTAAAACTGGCTGCGATGCTCCCGGTCTTGATGTTTTAACAAGCCGAGGAATTTTAATTCTTACACCCTGCGCCGAAACAATGATATTCTCTACCGAAATGAGAGAAAAAGTTTGAACCCTATGAGCTGTAGCAAGGGCTAACAGAATTATCGTCTTATAAGACAACTGTTGTAATGAAAGCTGTTCCAGGGGAAACAGATTGCTCATTCTCGTTAAGACCGGACTTAAGTCCCATGTTGTTTCATAACGAGGCGTACTTGGTCGTAAACGAAATATTCCTTTCATGAAACGGGATATATATACATTATGTGTGAGGTTTTCTGACGCGATTAACGAAATAGCGGCTCTTGCGGAATTGACCGTTCCGTAGGAGGCTCCCTCTTCAAATTTTTTGGATAGGAACTCTAGCACCGCCGAATGTGTGGTTTCCAGCGGGTCCCAGCTTCTTTCTTGACAGAAGCCCCACCATTCCTTTAATGCTGTATTATATTGCTTGATTGTTGCTCCTGCCAATGAGGCGATCATAATACTCAATGATGCAGTGGGAATGTTCTTCCTCAAAAGCGAGCTCCTGATAACCTCGCTGCAACCAGGGTAAGCTTGAGAGGGTGGTACCGTTTCCTGCAAGGAGATACCAAAAGATCACGATTATACTTAAAGATCAGTGGGTCCGAGGTTAATAACCTCTGGAACAATGGAAACCATGGCTGCGTTGTCCAAAGCGGGATCACAACCACACCAGACGCTCCTTCATTCAGAATCTTCTGAAGGACTCTAGGGATCACCGCGAAAGGGGGGAATGCATAGAAATCTCTATTTTTCCAATTTATTGTAAACGCATCAATGTTTATTGCATCCGGATCTCTCTCCCAAGCGCAATATACTGGGCATTTTGCATTAACACGTGAAGCAAAGAGGTCAATAGACGGCGACCCAAAACGCCGCACAATATGTTGGAAGGCATAATCAGCTAGCTCCCACTCGGTATCAGTATTCTTTATCCGTGATAAGAGGTCTGCGTCAGTATTTTCGCGTGATGGTATGTATGCAGCATGGACCCATAGCCTACGGGTCTCGCACCAGTTCCAAATATCTGCCGCTAGGTTATGTAACTGAAGAAACTGAGTGCCTCCCATTTTATTTATGTATGCCTTAGCTGTTGTGTTATCAACCCTGAGCAAAATTTCACAATCCGTCATGTCAGTAGCAAAACATTTAAGCGCTATAAACGCTGCCATTAGCTCTAGGGAGTTAATATGCAATTCTGTTTCCTTTTCCTTCCATAACCCATGTGCCGCCTTTCCCTCACAAAAGGCACCCCATCCTGTCAGAGAGGCATCGGAAAAAATTTCCCTTTTATAAGACGCGGACCGTATAAGTCTTACTGAATGATCTAATATTTGATGCCACCATATCAAATCTTGTTTTATATAGTCCGGTAGTGTTACTCTTACATCAAAATTTCCTAAGCTATATTCAAGAGCCTGACATTTCGCTCTTTCTAGTAATTTGCAATGCAACGCTCCATACTCCACAGCTGGGCAAGCCGCCACTAGAGAGCCTATTAATTGTGCAAACTCCCTAATCCTACATTGTCGCTTCTTGAGAAAAAGATACACCATATTTTTCAAATATTCTCGTTTTTTCTGGGTTAACTCAATCGCAATTTTTTCCGAGTCTATTATAAATCCAAGGTATTTACACCTTGTGCTTGGTGTAAGATCACTTTTCTTATAATTAATTATAAATCCCAAAGATATAAGGAGATTTACCGTTGCTTGCATATTTTCATTGCAAGAATCTACATCCTTCCCCAGGCATAGGATGTCATCCAGGTATATGACTGACAGATATGACTTTGAACGTAGATGGCTAACAACTGGTTTCATTACCTTCGTGAATACCCATGGACTCGTACACAAGCCAAATGGCAAGCAGGTATACTCATATAAATGACCGTCAAACAAAAATCTTACAAACTTTCTACACTCTTTATGTAATGGGATTAGGAAGTAGGCATCTTTCAAATCAATTGAACCAAGATAAGCACCAGGCCACATTAGCTTACATACTGTGCGAAGATCTTCCATTTTAAAATGGACTGGATCTAAGAACTCATTTAGCTCCTTCAAATTAATTATGAGCCTGTTTGAGCCATCAGGTTTTGGCACCAGGAACACATTGGAAATAAATTGACCATCGACTGGATCACAAGGTTTTATTGCACCTCTCCGCAATAAACTATCTATCTCGTTCCTAATTTCCAGAGATTCCCTCTGAGACCAGCTGCGCAAAGGAGGTATCGATGACTGATTGACGTTGCATGCGAAGGGCAACTTATAGCCCCGAATGCATTCCAAGACGAAGCTGTCTGAAGTGATTGCCATCCATTGGTTTGTAAAAAGGTTTAGTCTACCCGCCACCTTAGTTACCTCTAACGGGATTCCTGTTTCGAGTTCTTTTGCCGGTTGGGTGCTGGACGATAGGGTTTTTGCGTTTGCTTCGCAGATGTAAAGCGATTGCGCGGTACTTGTTGTACCACTTTCGGTACAAAACCCATCCTTGGACCCGTCTGTACCATTGGCCTCAGTGCAGACGGGTGTTTCGAGTTTCCCTGGTTGTAATTCGGTACGTGTTTCTTCAACGATTGTTGAGATTTCATTCCTTGTCCTACCTTGTCGACCGACCTAGCCTCTTTCAACTTTTCGCCGAGCTTCGCTCCAAAAAGAAACTCATCTGTAACAGCTTTCTCCAGCACCGATGCCACCTGCTTATTTATGCTGGGTGTGATACACGATTTTCGGGCCACTGTTTGTCCCCTATACACCTCTGCAAGGAGCTGGGATGTCTCCCACAGCCCTTCAACGGCCTTTCTTACATCAATTTCTTCTCTCTTTTGAGTAAGAAAAGGATCAATGACTTTACCCAAAGCCGATAATGCAGAACCCACTAAATTTTGAGTTTTACAGAAATATTTATCCCTCTTCAGAGAGCTGTCATTTAACGATGCTGCGACCTCAGGGTTCAGCGTCGGTGCTTCCAAGAAGCAGGCACCCTTCCTCACATGCTTCTTTAAGAGGGCCTCTTTAACCTCTTTCTTCTGACCCTCTTTGAGCCAGACGGCCCACCGCAACGAAATATGAGGCGAGAGCGTTAATTCACCATCTTTTGATTCCGGAGTTTCGCCAATTATTGACAAAATCTCCTCGTCTAAGGGAACAGATACGTCAGCTACCTCAATGGGTTGTGGCTGCTCCAAAGGGGTGGTGTTCGAAGTAGGGTCCTCATTCTGTCTCCCCACCACGGTAACAGATGTTACTATTGGGAGCGCACGCGCTCTACTTGAGGCGGGCGCTGTATCTACCCTCTCCTGGATCAGAGGTCCTGTAGAAGGCAAATGGAACCTTAGTAAGGGTCCAGTATTGTAGATATACTTCGGCCTTGTCTTACCTCTCGTGTAAGCTCAACCGTAAATTTTTTGTCGATCATAGACTTATCTCACGTATAAGTTCGACCGCAATATTCTTACGCCATCGTGTCATGTCTCGCAGAACCTCAGCGTTTACAGGAAAAATGTAGGAATTACCCATAAAAACTCACCTGTATAGCTTGATAAATCCAGCGGCCTCGACATATTATCGTCTGTCAATATTTCGTTGTCTGAAATTGCGCCTTCATTATCAGAAACAAAAGAGTGCGTAGACGCCACGCGATCTGTCCTCCTTTTTAACTTTCTTTCCAGCTTTTTCAATCTCCTCAACAGCCTATCCTCCTTGTCGCCCCTCGTGGACTTTTCCTTGTGTTTACCCATTTCTTTCTGGTATACACAGCGATATTTTATCCCTAAATTATCTTAATAAACGAAAGAAAAAACTTGATCGAAGAAACTCACGACGTGACTGCTTCGGCACGAAAAAACGTTATGACGAGTCGAGTCGCAGGGGGGCGCCAGGTCCGTATGGACTGGGAGCCCAGATTTTTAGGTTTAAAACTCTGAAACCGTGACTGTTAGTAGGTAGAATAAATGCTACTACACTTGTAATCTCGAGGGCGAGATTCGAAGTATAATTATATATTATTTTTTGTATATGTATATATATATATATATATATATATATATATCTTAAACGTATATTACAAAAATATTGTTAAAAATAAAATTACTTCATAAGAATCTGACAGTGAAATTGACCCAATCGCTTCTAATATTGAATAATTAGAATTTTAAGTCCAACCAACAATTATCATAGGGTAAACACCTATTCTTAATAAATACGAAAACCCAATTTTTATTGAATATATGAAAAAATTATTTATAAATTAGGTCCTTTCGTACAAAAAACTTATTAGATAAATATAGATTGAAAACCGATCTGGTTCACGTCGATCTGAACTCAAATCATATAAGATATTATAAGTCTGACTGACTTAAAATTTAAACTCCTGCATTTAAATTATATCTTAATTCAACATCGAGGACGCAATAATCTTCATAACTATAGGTAATCTAACAAATGTGATAAACAGAACATGGAAGAAAGGGGAACTTTCTGGAAGAATGGAAAGAAGGAATAATAAGTCCGATGTTCAAAAAGAGGAGAAAGGGTTATGATTTAAAACTATAAGGGCATAACTTTGATGGATACAAGTTATAAGATATATGCGGAAATTCTAAGGAGAAGATTAGAAGAACAAATGAAAAAATGGGATATTAAACGATACGCAGATGGGATTCAGGACAAGGAGAGGAACAGTAGACGCAATAGTGGCAGTTAAAACGCCTATAGATATAGAAACCTCAAAAAAAAAAAATGAGGGAAGCTATACCTGTTTTTCACGGATATGAAGGGAGCATTTGATAGATAGAAAGGGAAGAAATTTGGAAAAAGCTTTAAGAAGAAGGAGTAGGCGAACATCTAAGAATAAGGATATAGGAAATGTACGACAGAACTATACGCAATTTAAGAGTGAAGAGGGAACTGATAGGAAAGTTTTTAACAGGAAAGTGTGTTCGACATGGGTGCCCGTTAAGCGCGACACTTTTCAATGTCGCATTTGCAGACCTGGAAAAAAGAAATGAGCAAAGAACAGGAAGGAGGAGTCCTAATAGGTAGAAGGAAAATTTGGACAATTTCATACGCGGATGATGTTGTGTTAATGGTAAATAATGCACAGGGGCTGAAGAATATGATAAAGAGATTCGAGAGATACATAAATAAGAAATGCTTGGAGTTAAATGTGCAAAAGTCTAAGAAAATGATATGCAGGAAAGCCGGAGGAAGAAGAAATGGGGAAAGATTTCGTTGAAATGAAGAAGAAATAGAAAGAGTAAGAGAACTGGAATATTTAGGTTATACAGTGGGAGAGAGAGAGCGAGAGAGAGAGAGAGAGAGAGAACAACAAGGATACAGACCATATTAAGAAGGTAGTTAGGAAAGCGGATATGACACTAGGAAAAGTATGCGGGGGATTGGAGAAAGATTATTCAGAGATGACTTTGAAAGAAGAACGAAACTGTATCATGCGCTAGTTAGAAGCACCGTGGCGTATGGAACAGAGATATGGGGATGGAGAAGGTATGACGAAATAGAAAAATTGCAGGCGGAATACATACGGTGGATAATGAAATTGGAGAGATCAACACCAACATACTGGCTGTTAAAAGAAACATGAAGAGAAAGAAATTAAAAATGTGAGTAAGGGAAATGAGCTGTGAAGAGAGGTTAATAAACTCGGAAGAATGATAGGAAGAACGTGGGAGAATATTAATGAGAGGAAATGAAGTAACGAAAAGGGAAAGAATAAGAATCAAATTCTTGGAATGGAGAGGATGGTCAAATGAAGAATGGAAAAGAAGAAGAAGATTAAATGGGGAAGATGTGTGGACCAAAATAGAGCAGATAAGTAAATACAATCAAGAACAAGAAAGAGAGAGATGAAAATAAAAGAGTCAAAGTTCCTAAGAGAATTAAGGGAGGGGGCAAGGAAACCAGGAAATATGCTGAAATACTTATGGGTGAAAAAAAGAAAAAAGGGAGAGGAGAATTAGAAAGGATAGGAAGATTCATAAAGGATAGTGAAACAAGGGTATGCAAATATTGGCTAATGAACGAAGAAAGGATATGTAGGCTTTGTAAGAAAGAGGAAGAAACAGGGAAACATGTGATTGAAGCATGTGAAGTAAGTGGAGAGAGTGGGAGAAATTGGAAAGAGGTAATTAGAGGAGAAGGGAAACACTTGGCTATAAAAGAAGATTATGCAACATAAAATAGATTAGGAAACACTTGTAAAATAGAAAAAAATTGTTAGCATACAGTCGGATACATTAGAAGGGTAGGACTTACACTGACACGATCACGAGATTTAAATGGAAAGAGTATATGATCGTTAAATTGTAACACAAAAGTGGGCAATAAATTAAATTATTATTATTATTATTATATTTTTCTTTTTATATTGTATTTTTATATTTTTATTTTTATTTTTATACTGAATTTTTTATTCTATTCGTTTAATTTTATATTGCTTTTTTATATTTTTTCTTTTTATATTATATTCTTTTATAACGAATTTTTATATTTTTTTTTCTTTTCATATTATATTTATTATTTTATTCTATTCCTTTTATTTCATAATGTTTTTTATATTTTTTATTTTTTTTTATTTTATATTTTTATATTTTATTCATTTATATTCTATTTTCTCTTTTCTTTTCATATTATATTTATTATTTAATAGTATTTTCTTTTATTATTTTATTTTATGTTCTTTTATATTTATATGTTTTTATATTGTATTGTGTTTTATTTTTTATTTTAATTGTACTTTTATATTTTTATATTCAATTATATTTATATATTTTTATATTTTTATTGGTGAAGACGTGTGAACCAAAATAGAGCAGATAAGTAAATACATTCAAGAACAAGAAAGAGAGATGAAAATAGAAGAGTCAAAGTTCCTAAGAGAATTAAGGGAGGTGGCAAGGAAACCAGGAATTAAGCCGAAATACTTATGGGTGAAAAAACGGAGAGGAGAATTAGAAAGGGTAGGAAGATTCATAAAGGATAGTGAAACAAGGGTATGCAAATATTGGCTAATGAACGAAGAAAGGATATGTAGGCTTTGTAAGAAAGAGGAAGAAACAGTGAAACATGTGATTCAAGCATGTGAAGTAAGTGGAGAGAGTGGGAGGAATTGGAAAGAGGTAATTAGAGGAGAAGGGAAAAACTTGGCTATTCTACGGGAGATAATAGGGAGAAGGAAAAGATGGGAAGAACAGGAAAATGATAAAAGAAGATTATGCAACATAAAATAGATTAGGAAACACTTGTAAAATAGAAAAAATTGTTGTGACTCAGCAGGATACATTAGAACGGTAGGACTTACATTGACACAATCACGGGAATGAAATGGAAAGAGTATAGGATCGTTAAATTGTAACACAAAAGTGGATAATAAATTAAATTATTATTATTATTATTCCTATATTTTTTATTTTTATAATGTATTTTTATATTGAATTTTTATATTTTTATTTTTTATTTTTATATTCTATTCATATTCTATTTTTATATTATGTTTTTATATTTTTCTTTTTTATTTTATTATTTTATTTCATTTTATACTTATATTGTTTTTCATATTGTATTGTATTGTATTTTATATTTTTATATTTGTGCTTGTATTATTCTATATTATTTCTCAATTTTATTCACCCATCATTCTCCTTCTCTCTTTGCCACCTAATTCTGAGATTCGACGTTTCCGAAAAAAGTATTATATTTTGTTCGTGCCTTCATCTCGCTGCCAAATGATATCATCCCGCGCGGCTGTTCCAAACTTGTTAGCTTTAGAATGCTGGCTACATAATGGTTCGGAAAAAATATATCTGTTTGCTACATAATAGTTCGTTATATATCGGTGATTAAAAAATTATTATTTCTCTGTATTGGGGAAAAAATTTCCATCACATATTGGAATGGAAAAAAATTTCTGCTGACACCACATAATTCTTTCTATGATTCGAGCGTTCTTCGCGCTTTCAAATGTCGTCACCCTGCACGGCTGCTCCAGGGGACTCAAGTTACATACGATCACGTGAGACGCTGCGACGTTAAATCGGAACGCTTTAGAATACTGTTAGCTTTAGAATAAAATGTGATTGTACTCTCAATCATATTGTGGATGATGCTCGTAGTAAAAAATGGTAAATTATATTCTTTTAATTTTATGATTTGTAACAATATATATATATATATCACAAACGTATATAATTTCTCAATTTTATTTACCCGTCCTCCTCCTTGCCACCTAACTTTAAGATTTGCTAACGCTGCATAATTCTTTCTATGATTCGCGCTAATTCTGTTTCGCTCGAGCGTTCTTCGCGCCATCAAATGATATCATCCCACGCGGCTGTTCCAGAGGAGTCGAATTACGCATGCTATCGCGCGATACGCGGTGACGTTAAATCGGAACGCTTTGAAATACTGTTAGCTTTAGAATGCATGCGATTCTATCCCCTATGTATTACTCTCTCTTTCCCTCCTAGAATTTTAACTTTAAAGTAATGCTCCGTCTCTTATGTAGTGGCGTCTCTTTCCCTCCTAAAATTTTAACTTTAAAGTAATGCTCCGTCTCTTTCCCTCGAAGATGCGGTGTCGAAAAAAAAACGCCGATCTTTCCCGACATTGTCCGAAACAATTTCTGAAAAATTATTGGTTTGGAAAAAAAAAGTTCCAGGACAGTCTCCACCCTGGGTTAGGTCTGAAAATTTTTTCGGGTGGGCCAAGTTTTGAAAAAGATTTTTTTTCGGGGGTCAATGCCTCCCTCTGAAAAATTTCCGACGGTGGGTCCGGTCTGGAGAGGCCTCTGCGGCGGTTCGGCCCGGACTGATCCCCCCTCTATCGTCGCGGCTTCCCCCACTCCGCGGCGCGTGCGCGCGCAACCTGTCTTCCTCACCCCGCAGGCCCCGCGCCCAGGTTTCCCTCCGCCCCGCTCCCCCGCGCGCCCTCACTTCCCCTACCCCGCGCCGGTTGTGGCGTCATTTGGCCTTGAAAGTGAATTAGAAACCGCCTAGTAATACTACTCAAAGTGTTTGAATCGATACTTAACGACACTCTGGTGGAATTCTGTAGAGCGAACAAGGTAGTCCCGGATAGCCAGTTCGGTTTTAAGCATCATCACGCCACGACTCACGCCATCCATAAGATATTAGCGGACGTGAACACTCAGGTGGCCAGGAGTCAGTTGGTGGGCGCCGCTCTCCTAGACCTTGAGAAGGCGTTCGATTCAGTTTGGCTGAACGGACTTCTGTTCAGATTGGATAAACACAACTGCCCACGATGGCTTATCCACATGATTTGGGAGATGATTAGTGGCAAATCCTTCGTCACTTGGGATGGCGTCGGTCTGTCGTCGCTCAGGTTTGCAATCGAGGAAGGTCTACAGCAGGGGACTGTCAACTCCCCATTGTTATTCAATATTTTTATTAGTGAACTACCTAGGCTATTTAACTTTAATGAACCCGGGCAGCCATCTATGTTATCGTTTGCAGACGATATCGTGGTTTATTTGTCCGGCAATAGGGTGAACCGCATTCGCGATGGTCTTGAAGCGGCAGTCGACAAAATAAATGGTTACTTTTCGGCTTGGAACCTGAGGTTAAACCCTAGCAAATGTGAAACCATATTGTTTCGCAAGCCTCTGGTCAACTTGACTTCTAAGGCCAAAGCAGGGAGCAATGACTTTTAGATATCAACACTTATGCCAGGCACCAACACCAAAACCCAAATACCTCACAAGAAGGTAGTCAAATACCTGGGTGTCCATGTTGATTACCTTCTCAGGGGAAATAAACACATCGACATCCAGGTGGAAAAAGCTACCAATGCGTTTCTTAGCAATAGTAGAATATTCCGTAATAAATACTTATCAGCGAAAACAAAAACAATACTATACATGCTCTTGGTACGACCAATTCTTTCCTATGCAATTCCGGTTTGGTGGAACTTCAACCACACGAACGCAGAAAGACTTCGCTGTCTTGAGCGTAAGTGCCTACGAGCCTGTCTTGGACTCTATAGATCTCGGAGCTCTGATTGGCAACACTACGTTGCGAATCAATTAATTTACAACAAGGCTGAAATTCCCCGTATAGATAACTTCTTAATCAGGATCACAAGAGATTATTTTGCTAAACTGCCTGGCATCCCCAACGAGCTTCTGAAGGTCATTGCTGTTCAGGATGACGTGACTGCTGCTAGAGAGATGGCGTCGGGGTACATTGTCCCACAGACATTTATGAGCTGCGACAATTGGGGCCTCATCCAAGATGCCCTTAACATCCCTTGGTTATACCACTGGCGGCGAAATAAGGCCAACAAGAGAATCGCGCTCTCCCTGACTGAATCGTTATTTGATGATAGTAAATTTAAGTACTCAAAAAAGATACCCGAAAGGGATCATAACGACTTCCACAGACTCATGTTCCGTAAATACTGGTGGCTTGATGGCTCCAGTGCTCATATACCAGAACTCCAACCCCGTTGGCAGTCCCGTAGGGACCTATTATAGTGCAATATCTCACCAAAGACATAGTCCCTATTGGGAAAATTTTTCTTTTTGTAAATAGTGTACATACTTTATTAGTTTTTATACTTAGAAGTAAGCTCTTTTTCCTTCTATCTCTCTTTTCTTCCTTTTTTCCTTTTCATCAGAGAGTTTTTGTGGGTTTTTTACATTTTTTGGGCATTTTTCCACATTAAACCATGGCATCGCTATGCCTCCGACGGCAATTCAATTACGAACACTTACCTTTAGTATTATTTATAATATAAGTTAACCGAGAATGTGAAGCTTCAAGTTCTGGAGGCGCCAGACAAGTAGCGTTTTTTTTTTAGTTGTACTACGACACAGCTGTTTGGCAATTTTTTTTATGTTTATTGGTGCTATATTCTTAATTATGAATGTACAAAACACATGTCCTGCAATAAACACTTTTTCAAAAAAAAAAAGCATCTCTTTGAGTCCAATGGCTCCAGGCTTATCCTGTAGCCAGCACCCTGTCGCAGGCAAGGAGATTCAGCCTAGGGCCAGTTGCTAGGTCAAGTCGCTGCGACAAGTCGCAGCGACCTGTCGCAGCTAGGTGATCCCACCTTTACCTGCCTATTAGAGTAAGAAGCAATAAAGATGTAATTAAGATATATCCGGAAGAAATGACTCAATTATTAGATGTGTGACGCAAATATCTTGTATAGCCGGAGTCATGAGACAGCACAGAAAACTCTAATAGGCCGGTAAGGTAGATTTGACTTCAATTATCATTTTCTTGGAAAGTAGCACAAAGTAGCACCTAATTCCGTTTGTTTCTAAGAGAGAAAGGTTCATTCGTTCATTCACAAAAAGGTTAAAAAAATTGTTTTTTAAACTGGAATAATTTTTCCTTAAAACTTCAATGTCTTCTCTACAAATCACCGTAAACCTCATCTCCATCCGGTAACTATTTCTATAGTTATACTTTATTGAAAAAAGTTAGCACTTACCTTCAAACAGTTGTAAAATCGACATTTTTCAAAATTATCAAAAATCCTTCGAGATATGTTTATATATCTCTAAAGACTACAACATATTCAAATTTGAGCCACATCCGAAATGTTACTCCAAAAAGTGTCCGATTTCGCGTGGAATGTCCCTATTGATCCCAACACACACCTTTCCCGCACTAAGGTCCAACGCTACTATCATTTCCATTTTTTTTCGGGACGGCCTAATACGCGCGTAGTAAACAATACCGTAAATTACAAGTTTTGTCCTAGAATCGGCCAGAATGAAGTTTTTTCGGGTATAGTTGCCTCCAGTAGACATCCGTATAGGCGCGTCTGGTGCGTTTGAACGCTAATAAGCACCGTACGTTGAAATAATAATGAATTTATGAATCGTGTACTGAGACAGACTCGAGAAATGACAAAATGAAGCTTCAGGGGTTCTCCGACACCGGCGCTGATGGTATATTCGCGCCATGTAGCATCAGAACCGGTGGAAGTCCAAGCTAGCCGATAATTGTAGGAAAGACATCGTTGCCATGACATATCGAGAGGCGGATCGCGCTGTTGCCGCATTTTCCCTATTATTATTTTGACGTCAGGTAGGGCTGCCATCCGTCCGGATTTCCTCAGATTCGTCCTCTTTTTTAGGGCGTCCGGGGATGTCCGGGGGGGGGGGGGGGTTTCTGTAGTGATCCGGGTTTTTCGATGCTGCTCGTTCGCAGTTTGTAAGATTATTTTCGTGTTAACTTTTGAAAAAAAAGAATTTAAGTTTTTCTACTTTTGGTATAATCGATTGGTTTCCATTTTGTTATTTGATTTTAGTTCTAAATTAAATTTGCTTATTTTATGTGTTCTTTTAGTTATAAGTTAAGTGTATAAAAAAGTCATAAATAAATTCCTAGGTACTTTGTACAACTATATATTATCTATCTTTCTGGATTACGGTCACAGTCTATATTTTACAGAAATTATTGTCTTGGGATATCGTACCTAATACATACATATAAGAAATAGTTAAAAGTGTCCGGGTTTCAAGTGCAAATGTCCGGGATTTTAATGATCTCTGTCCGGGGTTTATAATTTTATAGATGACAGCCCTAACGTCAGGGAAGCTTGAATGAATCACGGCGAAGCGGCTGGAAAACAGTGATGGGCAAAGATAATATCTTGTTAAACACGAATAACAGATACTTTATGTTTATTCGTTATTCGAAGCTGCGAATAGCACGAGTTATCTTTATTCCAAACACCACGGATAAATAAATTTATTTGAAGCGACTCTATTCGACGGCGAAAGATAATTATTTTATTCGAAGAAAGTTTATTCGAACCGTCAAATAAGATTTTCATCTTTATCCGTAGTGTGTTCGGTTTTTATTCGAAGGCTTCGAAATTTCAAATAACTTTCGGTAGCGTGTTTACCCGAACCGGCGCGATCTCACTTCATTCTGAGGACTTGGACTGTTCGGCGGCGGCTTCTGAGCTGGGTTCGAGCCTCAGCTCGAAAGGCATAGAGTATTGCTTGCGATGGATTATGTATTAATAAAATATAAAGCGTAACATTTTCAGTAACATACTGCTGAGATTTTCCAGATTAAAATGAGTTCAAACACAGTATAAATCGGATTATTTCTAGAACAGTAGTAGATAACACTATATAGTTTACAGTCATTTCTTGACGTAGACTTGGCAATGAAATTCTTATGTAAGGTGGTCCCCTAAATTCACAAATTGACAAGAGACGAAATCCTATGGATACACTTTTGAAATATCGCCCGACGAATATTTTGGTAACTTTTTCAGAAGACGACCCGACGTTTTTGGCCATATCTCGCGTGAGAGTTGACCGATTTCATTGCGATGACTATTAAATTAAAGGTAGTTAAATTGCTTACAATTATTTCCAACAGTGTTTTCCAATCGGACCAATAGTTTAGGCGGAATCGAGCGAAACCTAAGAAAAGTGTAATATTTTGGGGCCAAAATTGAAATCGAAAATTCACTACATAGTCTGAAAGACATAGGAATTATCATTAAGATAACTATAAATTAGTGTAATTAAATATCAATCTAACATTTCTAATCTGATAATGCTAAAAATAATCCGATATATACCGTGATTAAATTCATTTTCATCTGGAAAATGTCAGCAGTATGTTACTGAAACGTTCATGCCAATACGATAGAAAATTGGAAACTTTTACATTCTATTAAAACAAACCAAATATACAATCATTAAACAATCATTTCATTATATTTTTCCACAAGAGAATATAAATATTGCCCTCACTGCAGATGTTACATTTCGCTCATTTGCTGCAACAACGACATACAGGGTGTTACTCTACCTATAGTCAATACTTTGGGGGGTGATTCTACAGGCATATATAAGTCCAAAATCAAGAGTGACGAAATTGCGGTAAATGCTTCGTTTATTAATTATCGATGGTTAAAGATTGACGTCTGGATCGCCTGAATCAGCCTGAATGACGGCAACTCGACGGCAGCGGGCCGCGCGAGGCAGGCCAGCCAAGGGGCGTGCAGTAGCGGCGGATGCGTGACGGATTTGCCATGTAGAGCGCATACTTACTTACCTACCTCGCCGAAACTGTGACATACGATACTTGCGATAATTTATGAAAAGACGCAAACGTTGTTCGGCATTAAACCTGCCTACTCGTAAAAATCCACAAGGGCATATCAAAACCCGCCCAACGGGATTCTCAAGTACAGAGGGTGAATGCCATTGCCTTTGAAAATATTGCCCTCAAAAAGCACCCACACGGCCATCCAAAGCACCGCGATTGTCCCATCCGCGATTGTTCACTTAATTACACACACGCCCCACGATTAGTTTTCTCGCGAGTATACATGTCTTCGCGCACTGCGATTGTTCACTTAATTACACACACGCACCACGATTAGTTTTCTCGCGAATGTCCATGTCTTCACGCACCGCGATTGCAGTCTGTGCTCGCGTTGACGACAGTCGTCAAACTGAGGAGACCTTGGCCAAATCCCTGCGCGAAGGACACGAACAACGTTACGAATAAACAACCTACATACAATGTATCGCTACACTTTCTCCGAGTCGCTCGGGCGATGATAGACAGCTTATGCGATAAATTAAATTCTTTATTCTGCATGGAATCGATAGGTTTGGCAGTGACACCAATGGATTCCACCAATGGAATCAGTGCGTGAAGACATGTACACTCGCGAGAAAATTAATCGTGGTGCGTGTGTGTAATTAAGTGAACAATCGCGGATGGGACAATCGCGGTGCTTTGGATGGCCGTGTGGGTGCTTTTTGAGGGCAATATTTTCAAAGGCAATGGCATTCACCCTCTGTACTTGAGAATCCCGTTGGGCGGGTTTTGATATGCTCTTGTGGATTTTTACGAGTAGGCAGGTTTAATGCCGAACAACGTTTGCGTCTTTTCATAAATTATCGCAAGTATCGTATGTCACAGTTTCGGTGAGGTAGGTAAGTAAGCATGCGCTCTACATGGCAAATCCGTCACGCATCCGCCGCCACTGCACGCCCCTTGGCTGGCCTGCCTCGCGCGGCCCGCTGTCCGTCGAGTTGCCGTCATTCAGGCTGATTCAGGCGATCCAGACGTCAATCTTTAACCATCAATAATTAATATACGAAGGCATTTACCGCAATTTGGTCACTCTTGATTTTCGACTTATATATGCCTGTAGAATCACCCCCCCCCCCCCCCCCAAAGTATTGACTATAGGTATAGTAACACCCTGTATATAACTTAAAACTCATGATTTTTGGGGAAACAGGACTTATTGATGGAAAAAGTTTTGTTAGACAACAACCACTTTTTCTATACTAATAACTCAAAAACTGCAAATTTGGAGTTGTGTTGTTACAGCAAATGTGCGATTTCATTACGAGCGATCTGTTAAAATTGTAGGAAGACCGTTAATGTAGAAGATGAATTATACAGAATAGAGAAGATAATAAGAATTGCAAAGTGTAGAAGAGATATTGATAAGCAAATAAGGATTGTTTCATTGATATGTTTCCTAACTTCACTATCCCACTTCTCTATCTTTCATTATTGCTATCCTACTTTACGTTCAGCGAGGCTCTGACACTAGCCGCAGGGATCGGCGGGCTCGAGTTATCGCTGATGGAGGGGGAAACACTGCCTGCGTGCGTCAGTCACGCACACATAACCACCGCGCCTGTAGGCGTTTCCCCCTCCATCAGCGGTAGCTGGAGCCGCCGATCCCTGCCTAGACGCAGCTCTCGTGCCATATTCCTTCAAGACTTCTCGATAGAAGGTGCTGTGGCAACAGCGCGGCAGCGACAAAGAGGACAGAAAATATGGCAATTATGCGTAAATAATTCGTCTGCATAGAGTATCCGAAAATTCTTTTTATCGACCACAGTAGTTTCATTACGGTCCGTCTGTTTACTAGGGACGCTTCGATCGATTCGGACAATAACAAAAATGAGACGGCCCCCGTAAGGAATTTTCACTTCCTTGACGTCCCATAGCTCAGAAACTACAAGTCACCTGCTCTTGAAAATTTCGTGTGATTCATGTCTCATCATAAGGTATCATTTGGCATAAAATTCAGTTCCAAAATCGTAGGTCCAAAAAGAGGCGATAGAAGACCTCACTTTTGGGTCATATTGGACTGCGATAATTTTACATCACACTTGCAGAAAGTAAATCTAATAATTCTGTGAATGCACTAATATCTACCTACTAGAATTTTCTAATTAATGACGTACTTAAAGACTGTAATCGATTCAAATATTTTTCGTAATAAAAATAGCGTTTCCCTGTTAGCAGTATGCGTGTTCTCAATACAGCGTACCCTCAATAGTGCCGAGTGACTTCGCTTGGCCGTAACAAGGTTAGGTTAGGTTAAGTTTTCTTAAACCTAATCCTAATAAAAAATTGATAAAAATATTTATATAGCCAAAAATAATAAAAACACATGTGAAAATGACTTTATACACTCATATATATACATGAATTAATCAATATTTCTTGAGTAGGCGATATTAGGTATCTTCTTTGTTCGGGAATCTACTTTTGGAAACGCAGATTTAGCCCGAGCCCAAGATTAAAGTTTACCGGTTCTCGAAAAATAGAAAGTAGGCCTCTAAAACCGAAACTAGTTCGACCCCGAAATACGTTGCGAGAAGTGAGGAGAAATAAGGCACGCACGTTGAAAACTTGAATTGTCGGAGCACTCGAGAGAACGAGATTTACCGTGTCGTCGTTACGGAGACAATGCCGAGCTTGCCTAAAATCGGTGGTAATGAGAGGGGCCAAACCGTTCTCCCCCCGCGGCACCCGCGAGAGCCGAGCTACTCGGTCCACCCGGGGTCCCGCGGGACGCGGGGGGCACGCGGCTGCCGGTACCTCGAAACCACCGTGCGAGCGCTCCTGTTTATTATAAAGGTGTCTGTACAATAAGAATAGTATAAGCTAGCGTTAAGAATAGTATAAAATAGTATAAGGATAATATAAGCATAGTATAGGAGTAGAATAAGCATAATATAAGCATAGTATAAGAATAGAATAAGCATAATGTAAAATAGTATAGAATAAAGAAACAGAGAGACAAAGCCATTCTCATAGCGCGGAGCTGAGCCTTTCAAATCTCCCGCTACTATCCGTTTCCAAAACACTCTTTTATGAACCCGATTTTTGCATGCCTTACATTTTGAGTCTTAATTAAAAATTTGTAGGTTTGAAGGATTCTAACTTATGCTACATGAAACATGAATAATTTTTCTTTACGTTGAAACAAATTGCATAAAAAAATATCAACCATTATTCAATTAAGAGCAATTTAAGTTTTTCCAGGCGATATTAGGTACCGTTGCACTATTTGGGCAAATTATAAAATGATCCAAAATTGGTCTTGTAATATTTGAAAAGATCTATGCATTGCTTCTGTTACGCAGCAGAGTTGCCGCAATTCGAATTCGAAATCAGAGAACTACTTCATTGCCACATTATAAATAATACTATAAATTCTAACTACGTAAAGTAATTTTTTTGGTGATAGAATAATAGCAAAGTCGTAAATTATGTATCCTCTACATTTCAATGGTTTGTCGGATTTCACATCAATTTTGAAAATTATTAAATGTGACAATTCATTCGCGAAATTACGAAACAATGCTGTACTCTCAGTTTTTGTTTCATCTATTGCTGCAACTGAAACGTAATAGTGCCCGATGAAATTAAATGAAATCTGTTCGGTTGTGTACGAAAAGTCGACAACTTAACGCCATCTCTCGGTTGCGCTTATAAGGCTTGACGGACATACGTCTGGCAAGCCATACACACTCATGCGGAACGTCTATCCCGACCCCCTCCATCGATCCGGATCGATGGAAGGGAGATAACGCTTCCCGGAAATCGCGAGAAGTTTTCTCGTTCACTCTCGCTGGGATCCGCCTATTATCAGGTTTGCTTCATCTCGTATTTTCGCTTCACGTGTTTGCTAGTGCTTGGTAGATTGTTCGCTTACGGGAATTAATCGCTAATGTTAATTGCTGCTTGGTGTAATTGCTTCTGCTTAAATAGTGCTTTGTGCGTTTAAAGCCCGCTAAATCCTTGTGCCTGTGCAAGGTAAATAGAAACCATTTTTACGCCATTTGTAAACTTAATTTAATAGACATATAAACTTAAAGTAAGAGACCAGTGTTCAACTAATAAATTAATCTAGAGTTACATATTGTAATCGTGCGGACCTCTTCTTGCTAACGCGCTAAAACCGGTAATCCTTAAATCCCAAACATTAATTTGGTCCTTCGAGCCGGAGAAATATATACATATAACCTCGGAAGTTGCTAGAACGTTCGTGAGTGCCACGTGTAACCGCCATCAGTGACCTTCGCTACCTGAGAACAATGGCTTCGGTTATTCAAACTCAATTCGTACTAAAGGACCGTATTTCAAAGGCGTATATAAATTTAAAGAAGCAAGGCGCGAATAAAATAACTGTGGGAACAGTCGAAGCCCGATTAGAAATGTTACGCAGTCATTGGAAAAGGTACGAGGACCAGCATAGCCAACTGCTCACCGACGGAACGGCAGAAGTGCTAGCCTTGCCATATTTTAAAGATGACCATTTCTCTATAACCGAAGAGTTATTCTGTGTAGAAGAAGCTAAATTTATGGACAAAATTAGAGAACTGGAAGGTAGAACGGTTAATGCTCCAGTCTCGCCTGAGGGATCGTCTGCTTCAACGGCTGCTATTGCTAAAGTCGCTCGTTCAACTGCCTTATTACCTCGCTTGCCCTTGCCAGAGTTCGACGGCAGTTATGAAGCTTGGCCGGAATTTCGCGATACATTTCGATCACTAATCATACGTGACGAGTCGCTATCTGATGTAGATCGTCTTCACTACTTGCGGGGAGGCTTAAAGGGCGACGCTCTTCTTGCTCTCAGGAACCTACCCACGCGAGAAGAGACCTTTGAGCGCGCCTGGATAATACTTAAAGGCCACTACGAGAATGAAAGGTTATTAGTAAAGGCTCAGATGAACTCTATATTTAATTTGCCGCCACTCACACGAGAATCGAGTGCTGATCTCAAGAAGCTATTTTTCTCAGTTAGCGACTTCGTAGAGGCCTTAGCGGCCATGAAACGTCCCTTTGATGGAACGGGGGATTGGCTAATTCATTTAATAGTCGAGCGACTGGATCCACAATCTAGGAGGGAATGGGAAACGCTCTTGGGCGACCAGATGAGCCTACCTCCCTTTTCCAAGCTGAAGGCCTTCCTGACGACACGGATTCGCACCATCACGGCGCTGGAGGAGCAGAAGGGTTTACATCCCAAAACGGAAGGACGAGCCACTAAATCAGGAACAGTTAATCCAAAGACAACGCGGGTACACCAAGCGACCAAACAGAAACGCTCTCCTGAGCAGTGCGGAATCTGCAAGGGAAATCATTTCATACTGTTCTGCAACGAGTACAAGGCGAAGAATGCGCAAGAACGAAGGTCAGTACTCGTTGATTTGAGGCTGTGCTATAATTGCTTGGGACGACATCAGGTAGCTGATTGTCGATCGGAACGGCGATGCCAACGGTGCGAGCGTAAACACCATACCTCCATACACGAGGACAGCCATGATACGGAAGCTTCCGTTACCCCAGTGCGTTCCTTGCCTAACGCAACTACAAATATTGCCAGTCACGTACCAAGCGAGTGTCCCGCTGTGTTGTTGGCCACGGCTCGTATAAAGGTGTTGCCTGTCGACGGTGAGCCTCGGGTGGTGCGTGCTCTAATAGATCAGGGTAGCGGGTGTCGTTAATCACTGAAGCTTTGGCGCAAGATCTGCGTCTCAGAAGAAAACCGTCAGATATTCGTATCGTCGGTATAGGTGGACGGCAAGCGACACGAGTCCATGGCCGCGTGCACCTCGAATTCAAGCCCTACGCCACGTCCGGAATCAGCCAAGGGACAAACGCTTTGGTGCTACCAAAAATCACTTCTTACCAACCGCGAATGGGAACTAATAGAAGAATATGGGCTCACTTGCAAGGAATTCAACTAGCTGATCCCGATTTCACTGGCGATGGCCATATCGACGTTTTATTAGGAGCTGATGCTTATTCCTTGGTCTTGGAGGACGGACTGCTCCGCGGAGATGCTGGGGAGCCTATCGCGCAGCGGACCTCTCTTGGGTGGATAGTGTCTGGTCCAGTCTGTGAAGCTGACAGACGAAGTGCTACAGGAAAAATTGGTCCGATCTCTCTCTCTGGGACTTTAGAAGAAGAGTTGCTACCTCTAGTTCGACGGTTCTGGGAGCAGGAAGAGCTGAGGTTGCCCACTACGTACACTGCGGAGGAACTGCAATGCGAAGACCACTTCCAGACGACGCATCAACGCTTGAAGTCTGGACGTTACATGCTACGCTTGCCATTTCGCTCAGATGCTGAGTTGGGAGAATCCCGACACGGAGCAAAAACTATGCTGACCAGGATGGAAGCCCGCTTCAGACGTGACCCTGCCTTTGCCAGTGCCTATCAAGGATTTATGAGTGAGTATCAGGGCCTCTGTCATATGTCAAGGGTTGGGAGAAGCGATCTTTCAGAACCAGGATTCTACCTCCCGCATCACGGAGTATTGAAAGAAAGCAGCCTCACCACCAAACTGAGGGTGGTGTTCAATGGATCCTACCTTACTACGAATGGGAATTCCTTAAATGACCAGCTGTTACTGGGCCCTAATCTGCTTCCGGACCTACAGCAACTACTGCTGCGCTGGAGAATCCACAAAGTCTGCCTGATTGCCGACATCGAAAAGATGTACAGACAGATTTTTATTCATCCCGAGGATCGACGATTCCAGAGGATCTTATGGCGAGAGAGGGAAGATGATGAGAGGGGTGACTATGAATTAAATACGGTCACGTATGGCCTCGCGTGTGCTCCTTATTTAGCAATTCGTACCCTTCATCAACTGGCCACGGACGAGCAGAGCAGATATCCTCGAGCAGCTGAGATTCTGCTACACGACGTCTATATGGATGACGTTCTAACTGGCGCTAATTCTGAGAAGGAAGCCCGGGAGCTACAGGAAGAGCTAAGAAGTCTATGCTTGGCGGGCGGATTCAACCTCCGAAAGTGGGCCTCAAACTGTTCGTCACTGTTGGAAGCCCTACCTTTCGGAGATGCCATTCCGGAAATCAAGTGGCAGGAGGGTGAGACTCACACTGCTTTAGGTGTCCATTGGAGCTTGGCGAACGATTGCTTCCGGGTCCAAGTCACACAGGACGCCTCCAACGAAATTGTAACTCGACGACGAGTCCTCTCCAAACTTGCCCGAATCTACGACCCGCTGGGATTGGTAGCCCCGGTCACGATTACTGCAAAAACGTTCATACAATCTTTATGGCTTTTGAATTTAGATTGGGACGCTCCGCTACCCGACGCTGAAGGAAAAATGTGGAGTCGCTACCTTATCGAATTATCAGCCTTGAATAGTATCTGCATTCCTCGATGGCTTGGCTTGCACCCTTCTGTTCAAACACGAGAGCTTCATGGTTTCGGAGACGCGTCCGAGAGGGCGTACGCTGCGGTCATTTATCTCCGGATCGTCGACGCTGAGGGGCAGGTGCGAATGCAGATCGTCAACGCTAAAACAAAGGTTGCGCCGCTAAAAAAGGTTTCGTTACCTCGCCTGGAACTCTGCGCTGTTACGTTATTGACTCGCTTAATGGTCCTTACCCGTGAGAGTATGGGATTGAAGGATGTACAAACCCACCTTTGGAGCGATTCAACGATAACCTTATCATGGATCCAGGGGCACCCAACACGGTGGAAAACGTATGTAGCCAATAGAGTGTCCGAGGTACAGACCATACTGCCTGACGGGCGCTGGCATCACGTCTCGGGACAAGATAATCCCGCCGATTGTGCGTCCCGAGGAATTTCGCCCAGGCAGCTGCCAGAATTCAAACTGTGGTGGTCTGGACCCCCTTGGTTAAACGACCCAGCCGGATGGGACGAAGGCGAGGAGCTGCCGACGACCTTCACTGAACTTGAAGCAAGAACGGTTGTCAACTTGACAACCGCGGGTGACACTGCACAAGGAGAGTATATTTTGCATCGATACTCATCTCTTCAATCTCTTCTTAGACTAACCGCTTGGTGTCAACGATGGCCGCGATCAGGACAACCTAGAACAAACAGAGGATCTCAGGTGGCCACAGCCGAGCTGGATGCTGCGCGCACTCATTGGATCACCGTGGTCCAACAACAAGAGTTTGCTGAAGAAATCCGATGTTTGAAAAGTAAGCAATCTCTTCCTAGACACAGCAAGCTGCTACGTCTCACTCCGTACCAAGACGACCAGGGGATACTTCGGGTAGGAGGAAGGCTGCGACACTCCCTCCTACCAATGTCGGAGAAGCATCCCATCATTCTATCGAAGGAGGGTCATTTCACTAGTCTAATAATCAATGAGGCCCATGGACGAAGCTTACACGGGGGTACTCAACTCACCTTGGCGGTGTTGCGACAACAGTATTGGATTATACAGGGGCGACAGAGAGTTAAGGCGCACATTCACCGCTGTCTGCCCTGTGTACGCTGGAAGGCCACCGTCGGACAGCAACTCATGGGCGATCTACCAGCAGCCCGATGCAATCCAGGGAGGCCCTTCCTTCAAGTCGGGCTGGACTATGCAGGGCCCTTTCTCCTGTTAGCATCACGGGGGAGAGGGCAACGATGCTACAAGGGTTATATTGCAATTTTTCAATGTCTCGTAACTCGTGCCTTGCATCTGGAAATGGTTTCAGATTATAGCGCAGAGACCTTCATTGCTGCCTTACGTCGGTTTACCTTTCGACGCGGACTCTGCTCTGTGATCCACAGCGATCAGGGCACCAATTTCATCGGGGCTGCCAGGGAACTTCGTTCATTGGTGGCTGGCCTCAACCAGGAAGGTGGAAGATTGCAGAATCATCTACTAACGGAAGGAATAACTTGGAAATTCAATCCTCCCTCCGCCCCCTACTTCGGCGGTACTTGGGAGGCTGCTGTCAAGGCCGTGAAACACCACCTCCGGAGGGTCATCGGAGAACAAAGGCTCACCTTCGAGGAGTGGACCACGCTGCTGACACAGGTCGAAGCTTGTCTTAACTCGAGACCGTTGCAGCCCTTGAGCGACGATCCCGACGACTTGTCCGCCTTGACGCCCGGACACTTTCTTATCGGGGACGCTCTCTTATCCGTCCCGGATCCTCCAGTCGACGGCGTCCCAACGAATCGACTGTCCCGGTGGCATTTGATTCAACAGATGAGGTCCCATTTTTGGAAAAGATGGACGTCTGAATATTTGCAGACGTTGCAAGCACGCAATAAATGGACTCAGCAACGTTAACAGCCCAAGGTCAACGATCTATGCTTACTGCGATCCGAGCTGCAATCTCCCGCCAAATGGCCACTAGCCCGAGTCACAAAGCTGCATCCCGGGCCTGACGGACTAACTAGGGTCGTCACAGTAAAAACCGCGCGATCCGAATTTTTACGTCCCATCGTAAAACTCATATATCTTCCTTCTGTTCAGGAAGAAATTCACAATTCACTTGAAACTAAATCCTGATGGACTTCCGCATGAGGAGTGGCGCCACTTTACTGCTGCACTATCGCGTCACATCGTCCACCAATCGGGAGCTTGGGTGCCCGGACTGATCATTCATCCTTGATGAAGGCGGGTGGGAAATGTACGAAAAGTCGACAACTTAACGCCATCTCTCGGTTGCGCTTATAAGGCTTGACGGACATACGTCTGGCAAGCCATACACACTCATGTGGAACGTCTATCCCGACCCCCTCCATCGATCCGGATCGATGGAAGGGAGATAACGCTTCCCGGAAATCGCGAGAAGTTTTCTCGTTCACTCTCGCTGGGATCCGCCTATTATCAGGTTTGCTTCATCTCGTATTTTCGCTTCACGTGTCTGCTAGTGCTTGGTAGATTGTTCGCTTACGGGAATTAATCGCTAATGTTAATTGCTGCTAGTAGTAAGGTAAAGCGGTTTCTAACCCGGGTGTGCTGAGGGGAGCGCGGGGGCGGGGGGAAAGTGAGGGCGCGCGGGGGAGCGCGGCGGAGGGAAACCTGGGCGCGGGGCCTGCGGGGTGAGGAAGACAGGTTGCGCGCGCACGCGCCGCGGAGTGGGGGAAGCCGCGGCGATGGAGGGGATCAGTCCGGGCCGAACCGCCGCGGAGGCCTCTCCAGACCGGACCCACCGTCGGAAATTTTTCAGAGGGAGGCATTGACCCCCGAAAAAAAATCTTTTTCAGAACTTGGCCCACCCGAAAAATTTTTCAGACCTAACCCAGGGTGGAGACTGTCCTGGAACTTTTTTTTTCCAAACCAATAATTTTTCAGAAATTATTTCGGACGATGCCGGGAAAGATCGGCGTTTTTTTTCGACACCGCGTCTTCGAGGGAAAGAGACGGAGCATTACTTTAAAGTTAATATTTTAGGAGGGAAAGAGACGCCACTACATAAGAGACGGAGCATTACTTTAAAGTTAAAATTCTAGGAGGGAAAGAGAGAGTAATACATAGGGGATAGAATCGCATGCATACTAAAGCTAACAGTATTTCAAAGCGTTCTGATTTAACGTCGCCGCGTATCGCGCGATAGCATGCGTAATTCGACTCCTCTGGAGCAGCCGCGCGGGATGATATCATTTGATGGCGCGAAGAACGCTCGAACGAAACAGAATTAGCGCGAATCATGGAAAGAATTATGCAGCGTCAGCAAATCTTAAAGTTAGGTGGTAAGGAGGAGGACGGGTAAATAAAATTGAGAAATAAAATATGTTTAAAATGATATATATTGTTTAAAATTAAATGAATATAATAAAGAATATGATGAAGAATAAAGAATATAAAAATAGAAAAAATAGAAAAATAGAAAAATAGAAAAAGATTAATAATAATAATAATATTAGAAATGAATTATAAAAAATAGAAAAAAGAATAATAAAAAAAAGAATTAAAAAAAGAAATTAAAATTATCGCTCCTCCGCCTCCTCCTCCTCCATCGCCTCCTCCTGCTCCGCCTCCTCCTCCTCCATCGCCCTTCCAACCCACCCTGGGTATGGCGGTGGTGGTCCCCGGACATCAATCCAGGGGGGCGACGGGGACCGTGGTCTTCGCCTCGGCGGCACCCCAGGCCGTCGCAGCCTAGCCATTATTGCTGGACGGATGATCAGTTGCAGGTCCTAGAACATATACACACACAATCATTATAATTAAGCACATGAATAAATATATTAAATATGAAACATATACACAAAAACAATGCAAAGTATTACACACCACTAGAGGCGGCGACGGCGAGGGGGACGGTGGGGGCGACGGCGACTGTGGCCACGGTCGCCTCAGCGCCTGGGGCATCCTATAGGGCAGGTCCTAGAACACACACACACATTGATATAATAATAATAATAATAATAATAATAATAATAATAATAATAATAATGACACATCAAACCTACGAAATATTAAACGCACAAAATGTAAAGTATTACATACCTGCGGCGGCGGCGAAGGCGGCGGCGTAGGCGGCGGCGATGGCGACGGCTGGGGGGACCCCCAGTCGCTGGACCACGTCGGCGATGGAGGCGGGGGAGGTGATGGTGTTGGCGATCGCTAGAAGATAGAAATCCACGATTTAATAATGACACGACCACTTGATTTAAGAGCACTTGGTTTAAACTATTAACCCTTTCGCTACGAGCGTCGCCTATAGGCGACATCCGCGTGACGACCTGTGTGTACGAGCGTCGCCTATAGACGACATCGTGATACCACTTGACCATGAGATCCGCGATGTTTTTTTATTTTTTACGCATACTGCACAGCGATCACACTTGTCTCATTCTCTGGTTTGTTTATATTTGTTTTAAACAAGTGTAATATAAACATACATTGTTTGGGAGCAATCGGGGCAAGAAACACCAGTTTACCTACGCGCAACATGTACACTTTTGCGGCGCAGTGTTCCGTACAGTGCGGCGGCGGCGTGGTGTCACTCCGGCGGAGCACACTGCCGTAGCGAAAGGGTTAAACGCGATAAATGTCAAGAATATTGTTCAGTACATACCTCAGGGTCACACTCCGGCGCAATCCGTCCCAGGCCCATTTTTTGTTGATAAAACTTTTTTTTTTAAAAAAATACACGGTGTCACTTCAACTGTGATTTGAATGCAACTGGTCTCGATGCATCTCCTGGGCTCTAGGATGCTAAAACCCCCTCCTATCATGAAGTCAAGAAGTGCTTAGCTTTGCAAAAGTACGATGGCATTGTTCTTCGTCACAGGGCACCTGTGCTCCAGCTGCATTTTCGCTGACCATCCTCCTCCTCCACCGTATCCTTATCTTCTTCTTCTTCTTCACTGACCATCCTCTTCTTATTCACACGCATCTTCTTTCCCTTCATCTTTGACACATCATTCGACTAGATCATACCACTTTGATTGCGTATCGAACGTCTTTTGTACCACTTTGATCGTACATCGAACGTGAATTGAACGTGAATCGAACGTCTTCAAACGTGAATCCAAAGGCTTGAAACGTACATCGAACGTCTTGGAACGTACATCGAACGTGAATCGAACGGTTTAGAACGTCTTTCATACCACTTTGATCGTACATTGAACGTGAATTGAACGTGAATCGAACGTCTTCAAACGTGAATCCAAAGGCTTGAAACGTACATCGAACGTCTTGGAACGTACATCGAACGTGAATCGAACGTCTTGGATCGTGCATCGAACATGATTCGAACGGTTTAGAACGTCTTTCATACCACTTTGAACGTGAATCAAACGTATTTCGTACAACTTTGAACGTGTATCGAACGTCTGTCGTTCCACTCTGTACGTGTATTGGACGTCTTCAAACGTGAATCCAAAGGCTTGAAACGTACATCGAACGTCTTGGAACGTACATCGAACGTGAATCGAACGTCTTGGAACGTACATCGAACGTCTTGGAACGTACATCGAACGTGAATCGAACGTCTTTGATCGTGCATCGAACATGATTCGAACGGTTTAGAACGTCTTTCATACCACTTTGAACGTGAATCAAACGTATTTCGTACAACTTTGAACGTGTATCGAACGTATTTCGTTCCACTCTGTACGTGTATTGGACGTCTATCGTACCACTTTCAACGTCTATTGTACCACTCTGAACATGTATGGTACCACTTGTACATAATAATTGCAACCATCGTCTTAATCTAGCATACATCATATTTAGGAAGTTGGTTTAGGGAGGGTGAAGAAAATTATACGCATTAAAAAATTATTATTATTATTATTATTATTTTATTGACGGGAGAACCCATTAGTTACAAAAATATGAACTGTGTTTATCAAAAATACAGAATTCAAAATATAAATAAAAAGAAAAAGAAATAATAAAATAACATAAACAAATAACAATCAGAGATGTAACATTCAACCAGAAAACACGCGAATTCACCTTAAAAACGAAGTGGATATAACTGAGATTAAGGAGATTAAGGAAATGCCGGCCTCCTAAGCACAAGCGTCCTAAACGCAGTGAGGGAGTCTATGAAAATGTCTATATTGTCAGGGCACTTATTTAGTTCCTCCATAGAACGGTTTATGGGGTCCACTGAGTAATACCGATATCCAGGTAAGCGTACCACAAAAAGGGATCTTGGGCGCAATGTCCGCTGCGGTGCATTAAAACAGATCCGACCGACCAGGTCAATGCAATCAATCTTGCCATGGAGGACCTTATGAAGAAACAGCAGGTCCGAACAAACGCGGCGGTCACTAAGAGACGAGAGCCTAGTTTTTAGCAATGCTGGACGGTAATCATGGTCATTGAACATCATAGGGCTACCAGTGGCCCTCATTGCCAGTCTGAGAAACTTGTGCTGGACCCTTTCAATGACGTCAGAGTAAAGTTTGTGCCTAGGGCTCCAAATCACCGATGCATATTCGATCTGAGGCCTCACAAGCGCCACGTAAAGCAACTTTAACGTCCTGATTTGTCTGAAATGTTTTCCAAAGCGGGCAATAAACCCGAGGGTATTCATTGCTTTACTAGTGATGTTACGGTAGTGATTGCGAAAGTCCAGACCTGACGAAAATGTTACACCAAGGTCCCGGACTTCCACAACCTCAGACAAAACAGAGTCACCTAACTTATACACCGAGGGAAAGCCACTGACATCCCTATGGGTCCTTAACACCACACACTTGCTCTCATTCAGCCGCATCCTATTGACGGAACACCACTGCTCAAATCTGATAAGGTCGGCCTGCATCAAGTCCACATCATTAGCACTACTTATAGTGCGGAAAATTTTTAGGTCGTCTGCATACATTAGGAAGTTATTGTGCAGGAAAACATCCTTAAGATCGTTAATAAAGATAATAAACAGGAGAGGGCCAAGGTGCGATCCCTGCGGGACACCTGAGGTCACATCAACTGGATCGGATAGCTGATCACGCACCCTAATAAGCTGCAGTCGACCTTGAAGGTAGCTATCGATCCAGGTAAGTAGCGATCCGTCAATACCTGTTGAGGCTAGTTTTTTGAGCAAGATACAGTGATCCACCGAATCGAAAGCTTTCCGGAAGTCGGTATAAACAGTGTCAACTTGGAGTCCCTTGTTGAGTGCTGACGAAACAAAGCAATGGTAAACAGCCAAGTTCGATGACGTTGATCGCCCCGGAACAAAACCATGCTGTTCCCCACAGATGACATTAGTGAGACTCGGGGTTAACTGCTGCGTTACTATTTCTTCAAAGATCTTAGGCATGCACGATAGTTTGCAGATCGGTCGATAGTTTCTTACATCCGAGCGGTCACCGGCCTTAAATATCGGGGTAACCAAAGTGGTCTTCCAGGCTGCCGGGAAGATACCCTTAGATAGGGAGGAGTTAAAAATATGCCATAGGGGCCTCGCTAGAATGAAGCGGCACTCCTTTAGAAACAGAGGCGGGATCTTATCGTATCCCGGGCCCTTGGACGTATCAAGCGAGTCAAGCTTAGAATAGACTTCACCAATAGAAATAGTGATCTCTTTAAAGTTTAACCCACTAAGCGAGGGCGGACTGGGGATATTGGCGGACGCACCACGGTCCCGCGGACTATACACAGAACCGAAGAAATCCGCAAAGAGATTTGCAATTGCCACGTGCGACGAGGCAGAGGAGTCATCAAGATGTACCTTACTGGGAATCCCGTGCCCCACTCGCTTAGTGTTTACATATTTCCAAAAGCTTGAAACGTTGTTACAGACCTCGCTCTCTACACCATCGATATAAATACGGTGCTCACGCGACAGCTCTGATTTACATCTGGAACGGAGACTAGAAAAATTTAAATAATCGCAAAACGCTCCTGATCGCTTATATATTCTGTGAGCTATTTTCTTCTCACGAATTAAGGACTTCAAACCAGGGGAGAACCACAGCGGAAATGTGGATCGGACAACAGACCTGACCGGAATAAACTCTTCGATAGCATGATTAATATGTCCATATAGTCTCTCAAGTGCTGCATCAGGCTCAGAGTCTCCTGTCAGTCTGTCCCAATCAACGGAGTTAAAGTATTGCAGCACACTGGGAAAGTCCCCCCTTTTGAAGTCCCTATACTCCAGATTTACACCCGAATGGTCAGGACTGGAGGTCAGACCGTTAAAAATAATATATAATGGTGGATGGTAAGTGTCTGGTTCAATTAGGACGTCAAAGACTCGATCGACAGTAACGTTAGTACAAGTAACAAAGATGAGGTCGAGCATAACGTCAGACCCGTTGAAGACTGTATTTACTTGAGTAAGGTTACAGAACCCTGAGCAGCCAAGGAGGAGGTCAATGGCACCCGATTCTTTAGATGAAATTCCCGGTTTTCTAAAACAGTCTTGTCCATCGTTATTGAACCATACAGCGTGGGGGAGATTATAATCTCCAAACAAACAGATGATATCTTCGGTAAACCTTTGATATAACTCTATGACTGTGTCCACATGATTTGCATAAGTCGAAGACTGGGAAGTAGGTGGTATATATACGGCGCCCAGAAGTAGGTATTTATTAGTGGGAAGGTGGACTCTCACAAACAATTGCTCAGTCGCGGAATCACTGATGGAAACGGGGCAGGATGGCAATGTATTTTTGACCGCGATGAGGACACCACCTCCTCTAGTGAGACAACTAGTCCGTTGGGATCTATCGCACCTATATACTGTGTATTCACCTAACCCAAGTTCGATTGAAGATATAGCGGGGGTAAGCCAAGTCTCTACAAAAACAATAACATCATACGAAACAGCTGACGTGAGTACGGAGTTTATGAGGAAGTCTAATTTGGTACGCAGACCACGAACATTTTGATAGTAGACTAATGGGTTCAAATTGAGTTTTTTTTCGACGCATCCTTATGTGGCCTACCCTCAACAATCTTTGGAACTCCACGAATATAACGGATTGTCATTTGCGTCTGCCCCTGATCATGGAGGTCACGTAGTTTATCTCTAAGATGCGTAAGGGTCCCACGTTGTTGCATGGTCTTGTCGTCAGTGATTTTGTACGGGCCCTTGTATCGATGCTTAGATTGAAGAATTTTTTTAACATCGTCGGCTGACTCGAGGCGGATGCAAAGTGGCCTACAGGTTGATTTCCCTGGTTTCCCGAGGCGATGAGTGGACAGGTCCAAGTTTCCAACGGGGCCAATCTCAAGCAGTACCTCACGGGCCGCGGTCCCATCAGCCTTTCTCATTAGTTCGGTCGAGGATTCACGAGGCTCCGGCATCCCAAAGATAATGATGTTCTTGGAACGCATCAACCTATCATTCCATTCGTTGATGACATCATCCGTCGACGAGAGCTGCTTTTCTTCTACGATAGTAGATTTGTCCTCAAGCATCTTGACACGCTCAGACAGCGAAACTATATCGTCCCTCATTCCTCTAAAGTCGTCACGAATACCCCGAATCTCATCTCGCAGAGTATTTATCTTGGAGTCTATGAGAGCACCGACAATGTCCCTTATGTCATCGGCAGTAGGTAATGCCGAAAGCGACTGAAGAGTGGCAGCCGGTATCGAAGACATTGCTTGTGCCGATGAGGCCCTGTTCTGGCTAACGGGCAATTGGGATGTCGGGGATCCTGCACGACAATTCAAAAGTTTCTTGCCGAACCAGGGATGACCCGTCCGCCCCAGACACGTGGATCCTGGGTGGCTGGACATGCCACATCCTGGACAAGTGACCGGATTGACAACCGGGGCAGAGCATCCCATACATTTCACAGAGCCTCCAGGCATAATGTATCACCCACGAGAAAAGTATTCAAACTAACAATGTTAGAGACTCCGCGAAAATGTCACTATGAACAGCACTACTTGAAGCACGAGAGACACATAAATTAGCCTAGAGTATTAGCCGTGTGACGTGCGAAATACCAAGGCAGGCAGTCAGAAAATTTAAAAATCAGCAAGGAGTATAACTGTCAGCACAACATTCGAGAGACATACAGAGATGCGCGCGCTAACGTCCGCTTAACCAAAACAACACGTCTTGACACCACGGCTGCTGAGTACAGACTGATATATTTATTTATGAATTTCACTCTGGCGTTTAGTCCACCAGTTGAATATTTTAAATACATTTTGCAAGGCACAGTGCTTTTCGTGTCTGCCACATCGCAGAGTATCAACTACATTTAGCTTATTTAGAGATTGTATATCCTCGTAGTCAGTGTCCAGTGTCTCGATGATCACGTCCGCTCTCGTACTTTCATCGAGGAAATCCGCAAGCCATTCGCGTTTCTGCAGCCCTTTAACGTACACGACATGGCACGTGTCATCTTCTTCGTCGATCGCATCAGCTACAGCTTTCGTAATTAGCTGTTTAGCCATACTGTATGGAAATTCTCCATCGTCCCAGCGTAGCCCATGATGTTTCGTCGTCAACCACCGGATGCTTGATTTGTCAGATTTCGTAAGAAGATATTGCGGCATCGAACTCCGAAAAATATAATGCGAGAGAATTGTTCCCTTTCGCAGGACAGCCACTTCCTTGACGACAAATCTTCCATCGACGATGAACCCTTGCAGGTCAACAAATGTTGGCACGGACATTATCGATACAATTTAGAGGCCCGCTCGCTTCCAAGACAGATGGGGGAATGCAGTCTTTCTCGTAAAGCATTCTCTTTCATTTCTTTTGGTACGAATTTAACACAGGAGAGGGCAGGCAATTTAATTCATTTTGCGCACCACGTTTGTCAGCGGATTGTATTCAACCACCCGATCGTGCAGAATCAGACAATAGGCCGTAGTATTTGCCGGTACATTCTCTTTACATTCGAATTCTATGCGCACATCCACGGTACCGCTTTTAACCGACTCATTTTGTCGCGAACAATCAATCACCACGAAGGGACCAAATTCTAAAAATTTGGCCACGGTGAATAATCCATCGTTACAGTTGTAATATGATTTACGGAATTGCGTGTACATGTGAAACAAGATGGCATGCTTATCCATGTCAAAGTCCACCTGCATGTCATCATATGGGTGAAAATCCGAGTTGAGAAAAGCTTTTACATTGGTTAATTTGCATTTGTCGAACATAGTAGCATCTTTGGACATATCATTCTTTCGATCAGTCTGTAGAGCAAGGATAATGACACGCGGCTTCTCCAACTGTGCAGATGCCTTCACGGCCCATGAGTGCTTGGTAGTGCTCTGTAAGAGAGGATACTCGTACATATCCCACGATTGAAAACAAATGCTCAGGTTTCGTCCACTGTCCAAAGTACGTAGCAACGATAGCTTATTAACGTCGTTCAGCGTCACATGAGGCATCCGCCGTACTTTAACTAATTGAATTTCTGGTTCCAACAACGGCGATCCAATTAGAACATTCTTATCGTTGCGCGATCGTATTAAAATCAATTCGTGACGCGCATTAATAATAATGCGTTTGTAGTCCTCGCAAAATCCCAGCCAATATTTCAGTGGGATACAAAAATTGAAATGATTTTTCACTTTTAGCCCATCGCGACGTTTCAAGCCCCATCCGGCATTCTCCATATTTTTGTCTTCGCCAGATGTCAGCGATACATAGTTTTTCAACGTGCTAGTTATTCCAACGTTTCTGTTGCGATCAATTTCCACACCATTCAGCTCGTATCGAATCTCATCGAATAAGAACGCCATGCAATTATTTCCCAATGTCACCGTTAATTTATCGTTTGGTTTATTTACCTTCAATTTTCCCTCCACGTAGAGGAAACTTTCACACGGCAATGTGTATAAATCCTGCTGTTGTATGGGTATTCTTATCTCATCGCTGTACCCAAACGTTGTGTTGACGTATGGGTTGTATGTGTGAGTCTCGAGCTTGACGATGCGATCATCAAACGTCGGCTTCCCCCCAATGCTTAGAATGTCAACCATTTTTCAACTTAACTGCGCACAATGAATCCCAAGGATTTCAAAAATGTAATGTTCGTAGCAGTGAGTCTCTTCTTTTTAGCGTGATCAGAGCTGTTGTTGTTGTTGTTGTTGTTGTTGTTGTTGTAAACAATTTGGTTTGAAAGAAACGAGTGTCTGGAGTCGTTCAACACAAGCATCTCTTTCGTTCGGACCACGCGTATTATCGTCGTCGCCGTCGTACGTGCAATCTAATGGTAATCTCTTCACCTTGAAAATCGAGCAGCCGTCCGTCTTGATCCACAACCCGTATCGTTAGATCCGTAACGATCCGTGCGGTGATTGGAAGGTAAATGATCTGCGCGGGCGTTTCCGATATCTTATATCCTGGTGGGACTCTCGGAGAAAATTCATGTATCGTATGTTCGCGCTTTCCATTGTTGTACGCGCCAGCGGTCGCGCTGCATTCTACGCGAATAATGTTCACGTTCATGATATTAATCGGATCGTCTGATTCGTGCCACCGCCCTGGTTCCAACTCCCGATTCGTCGAGAATCCCAGTAACGATCCAATGTTATTGCGCTTCGTAAAGTCCACGGTGAACGAGCAGTACAGCTCGCTTTTCATGGTATTGTTGTTGGGACGCAACACTATAGGATACACATCGCCATCGTCAGCATCGGTATCGTCGAGATTTTGAGGATACCGCTCGAGTAATCGCTGCCTCAAATACTTGGCAATGGCGTCTAGTTCGTAGGAGCCGTGGGGAATCGTAATGTATTGAGGAGTGGTGTAGATGCTGTTGCTGATGTCATAATTTGCGGTGAAGTAGAATTTATCGTTGCTCGAGTCGATGTTCGGTATTGTATGATAAGTTTCAAAGGTTGTTAGACCAAGCTCGTAATCATCGTCGCTCAAATCTATGGGTGGAAAGTAGCTCACCGCGAGGGTGCTACTGTTACCGGTTAGAGTGAATGTTAGCGACATATTCCAAGCTGTACGACTCGATTAGTACTGAATCAGAGTGGTGGGAAGTCAATCCTTAAATTTGGTGCCGATCGTTTGTAGAAAGCGTAGACATAGTTGCCCACAATTGCTTTGATCGTACTTCTGATAAGCCGTTCGATTGTATTCGATTTTCACAGCATCTTTGTCCAGATATTGTACCAATTCCTTAGGCGGTCGAAGATTCCCAAAGCTATCGAAATATATAGCTCGACATCCTCTCTTCGCATACGCTACCCAATGAGTTCCCGACCCCTCGACATTGTCCAAATTTACGATACCGCTCTCGTTTCGACGTACTCCTCCAGCTGGTAGCGCGTTGCGCATAAAAACACCTCTAAAGAATGGAATATGCATACGTTTTGCCAACTCAGCCAATTGCACATCGGTAGTTATGCCCACAGGCATTTTTATTTTGTTTTCGACGTTTTTTTTTTTTTCGTTTCGATATTCCCTGTCCGCGACCTTCCATGGAGCGATTATGACGCTGCATTTCCTGCAGCTGATATTGCACCGCCTTACTATCCTTTACCACCTTGGCTATTCCCGCCGCTCCACCAGCTAATGATCCGAGAACACCTAGCAGCGGGAGAAGTGGTAATATACCACCCCGTTTTGCCACCGGAAGAATCCGCTTTTTTTTCGATGCTCTCTTCGTAGTAGTAGTAGTTTTGCGGGATTTTGTTTTCACCCCCATTCCGATTTTCGTCTTGGCTTTCATAGCTGCCCAAACAGCTGTCGCAGCACCTCTTTCACCCAGAGTCGAGTCTCGCGCAACGATGCGTTTTCGCGCTTTGTCAGCGAGTACGTTATCTGCCACGTGCCTTTCGTCGAGGTCGTTGCTACGCGTATACGCAATATCGTGTTCGCGACACGCGGCATCCAACGGATTGATACCTTGATCCCCTCTAACCAATCGTTTTGTCAGATGAGTTCCTGGACCACAAAACTGATATCCCGGAATATGCAATTCGAAAGGTAGCGCGTTTATCGCCCGATTTAACAAACCACGACCTTTCTTCACTCTCGTCGGCGACATTCGTTGCAGTTTTTAATCAATGGTGCTAGACCGTCGATATGCGTTCGCTGCCAAGGGCGATTATAATGTTCCAAGCACCGACGATACTGCTGCACCTCAGAATCGGCTTTTATATGCTCGGGGAGCCTGTCCCACAACTGATCAATGTGTCTTTCAAACTCTCTGAGTAGAATAATCTTTGGTATATATTTCAACTGCTCAGAGGTTAGGTCTCGAATATCGCAATTATCCGACAGGATCAGAAGCATTTTGAATACTGAGGTGTTTTCGCTTCGGCGCGGACCTATAAATAGGAGGTGTCGTCGCTTCGAAAATCAGTTTTCACATTTCACATCGAGGATGCGATTCGTGCGACAACCTGTAAGGATACGCGTGACAAATTTTGACGATAAATCGGAAATGATGTCACCGAATTCGAAGCGTAGACACGGTAGCATGCTACCAAACACTATCCGTTGTGTTATTTGCGGTCCATCGAATTGTGGAAAAACCAACGTGTTGGTGAGCTTGTTGGAAAGTCCACACGGTGTCCGCTTCGAGAACGTGTACGTGTATTCCAAGTCGCTGAAACAGCCGAAATATCAATATTTGGGGAATTTATTGACTCCGATAGATGAAATTGGCTACTTTACGTTTTCGAATAACAGTGACGTCATCCCACCGAGTGAATCGCTTCCGAATTCTATTTTTATCTTTGATGACGTGGCATGTGACAAGCAAAATACGATACGAGAGTACTTTGCAATGGGGCGTCACTCGAACGTTGACTGCTTCTATCTCTGTCAGACGTATGCAAAGATTCCCAAACATCTTATACGCGACAATGCGAATCTGTTGATTCTGTTTAAGCAGGATGGTACCAACTTGAAACATGTGTACAACGATCACGTAAACACCGATATGTCATACGAGGATTTCTGCGCGTTGTGTCGTAATTGTTGGCAACGAGAGTATGGTTTCGTGGTAATAGACAAGGATAGCGCGATGTCCAATGGACGTTATAGAAAGGGATTTAACGAGTTTGCCATACCGTGAGATGGTCAATCGCTGTCAACACTTCGATGAGAAAGCAACGTCTGCGGTACAACGATCATGATTGATATCGATAGTCTGGAGGTTAAGGACCGCGAGAGGATAGCGAAGGAAATTGCAAAAACTAGTGCAGTCATTCGCAAGAAACACTTGGCTTTGAAGACTGGCAAGATGGAGGAAGATATCGCGTTGGAGAGACACTTTAAACCTATCGTCGAACCCTTGAAACATATAGTGAAAAATACCACAGAGGCAGACACATTATCACCAGTGAGCAGTGACGTTGAAAAGAATGAAACATTAACGTCTGAAACAAAAATTCACCCGAAAGGGAACACGTCGACGTTGAAGAGAAAGAGGAAATTACTCGTAACCTCCACACCAGTTCAATCGAAGCGGAAACGACGGAATACTACGTTAAACGAGCCTACGGTCCCTATCACGCCAATAAATACAATTCCTCCAGTACAATCGCCCTCAGCCATTGACGATGATGATGATGATTATGATGATGACGTTTTCGAAACTTCTCCCAATGAGTCATTTGTGACATCTATTAGACAACAACTCCGAACATCCGAGGGACAAGAAGCGCTTCGCAGTTATTTCGGTCCGCTGGGGCAAAAATACGTAGATATAATCCTAAGCGAGGATAAAATGATGCTAAGATGATAAGATTATCGATGATAAGATGATGCTTGGGAATAAGGTTTTCGATATCGACAAACATGATAATATACTCATCGATGGTGTAAGATACAAGGGAACGCCCGGCCTTTACGAACTGATTTTCAAGAAAATTCCAAATGATGCTGTATACACCGAGGCCGATAAACAGAAATACAAAAGTATACTGCTTGCGACGAACGCTCACAGACACAAACATGGTGATCACAATCGCATAATGAGCAACAAGGGATACAAGTACAAATATGTAATTGCACCGCTAGTCCCCAGTTCATTGGCTAAAAGGGCAGGGAAAGGTCTAAGGACACCACGACTCATGACGGTAAACGATAACAAAATCGATTACGTGCACTGGGACGATCCCAACGAGCTGGTCGATAGACTTAAATTGCTCATTGCATCGCGCGCGGCAGGTCACACGGGTCTCGATAATGAAATCGCATCCATCGAGAAGGAACTTCGCGAGGCGGGCCACATTGTATAAATTAAACCGCACACCGATGACGCGCACTGTATGCATCGAGATGCCGATCAACAAATTTGGGGTGTCGCTCGAGAAGAGTGGAACAGCTGGAATGGACTACTACAAATGGAACGGTTTGCTTCGAAAGTACATGCGAGATAACGCTCTTTCCATGACCGGTGTCGACTTTGATGCAAAATCACGCAAGATACGACGGGTAGCGCAACCCACGGCTGACACCGATGCTGTCAATAAACTGTATATGGAAAAGAGCATTAAACTTTTGAGAGAGCAACAGAAAGAATTAGAGAGGAAGCTGGTCGTGTTTCAGAGAGATATGCTCACGTTGCAAAACAGCGTTCAAAAAATATCGCAGGCGTCGAATTCTATCCCACAGCAACGCTGCGAAGGAGAATCGTACGAGACGGTTGATCTTGTCCAGAATTTCCTCCGACCGATGGGTAGCACATAATGCGCGTACACGATAATTATCGCATCATTCGTGTCGAAGACACCTCTGCGATCAAACATGCCACCATTATCAACATCCAAGAGTAAAGAAAACCATGGTCGCAAGAAGCGACAACTCGTTGAGGAATTGCACGCTCCAGCTCGAAGACATTTCCCGCGGAGGCGCGTCATAGTGCACGGATACGACGATCTGTGGCAAGCTGACGTTGTAGAAATGCGTCCTTACTCGCGATTCAACCAAGGTCACCACTACATACTCACCGTCATCGATGTGCTGAGCAAGTATGCATGGGCGATGCCGTTGAAGACTAAAAGTGGCGCTGAGGTGACTAAAGCGTTTGCAAAGATATTTAGAGATCGATATCCGAAAAATTTGCACACCGATCAAGGAAAAGAATTTTTCAATGCTGATATGCAGAAACTATTGGCAAAGCATGACATTAATCATTATTCGACGTATTCGGTGATGAAGGCCTCCGTCGTGGAACGTTTCAATCGAACTTTGAAGAACAATATGTGGAAAATGTTTACGCTCAATGGAACCTACAGATAGACCGATGCGCTACCAAGTCTTCTCGCAGAGTATAACGCGCGAAAACATAGAACCATCAAGATACGTCCTTGCGATGTTACCCCTACGATCGCCGACAAGCTGCTAGCCACCGTGTACAACAACGTAAAGATCGCCGCTCCAGCGAGATTCAAGTTGGGCGAGTTTGTTCGCGTGAGCAAATTTAAAACCATCTTCGATAAAGGCTATACGCCGAATTGGACAACGGAGGTGTTTAAGATAGCCAAAGTACAAGCAACTGATCCCGCGACGTATCTGCTCGTCGATTCCTGTGGAAAACCTGTTGCTGGAGGATTCTACGAACATGAGCTGCAACGCGTCACCGATCCTGATGTGTATCTAGTGGAAAAAGTCTTACGTAGGAAGGGGGATAAGGTGTACGTCAAGTGGTTGGGTTTTGATAAATCGCACAATTCTTGGATAAATAAAAATAATGTATTGTAAAAATAATAATAATAATACATGATTCAATAAATACAATGATACATATACATGTGCAAATAATTTTTTTTCCATACATGTGTGAAGAATATTATACAATAGTTTCTATTTCACAAGGGTATATTATAATGTCCCCAGGGCAGAGTGTCGGTCGAATCGGGTATGATATATCGCTTGTCATCGTGCGGACTTAGAGCGAATTTGGATTCCGAAATGGTGTACACTTTGTGCAATTTAGACCGTATGCACGATTGTCTGCGAACCATTTCGATCTCCCTTTCCAAGCACTGCGCGTAGTCGTCGAAAGTTATCGTTCTGGCTATGACGTTGGTCTTGACGCCTTTCGCTTTCTTCGTATCTTTTTTACCGTCTACGCGAAGTGCATACATTTTCGCTCTAAGACCTACGAATTCGGTCATTATCGCACCGTTATTTTCGTCCTTCATCAGCCCTGGAACCTTCTTATTTAAGCGCGGCATATTATATACATTGTCGATGGGATAATCGCTGGTGTCGAATCTGTCGATATTGTGCTTCATAGATTCATAGATATCGTCGCATCGAATATGATAAATGAGGCTGTCTGTGTCTGTGTATAGAATTTTACAATTTGTTCCATGCTTGGGCGACATGTACTCGTGGTGAAATTCGTACAAACAAATTTTTGATATGTCCAGAATGCACATACCCACGTATATCGGTTTGTTGAATTTCACCTCGAGCTTTCGCAATTCAACAGCTATTAAATTTTTCGAAAAAACACTTCGGCTGTGGAAATTCGGTTTCGCGATCATTGCCTCCGCGCCATATCGCCCATCCCAATGCGTTACGAGTTTTACATCCACATGATTTCGCACATTTTCCATTGTTTTACCGAATACCGCGTTGTTCATCAATTTGTACAAATTTTTTTCAAAGTCGTTTGTCGCGCTTGTTCTAAACCGTGTGTTGAGTTCGATGTAATCGCGGAGCCAGGGTGATTGAACGAATCGAAGCACGCGGTGTATCCTTGTAATACGAAGACCGTGACGCATGCACTGCTGCAGGTTGCGATAATGAGTAACGTAACGCTGCTTATCGTATACCGTCGCGAGTAACTTGTCCTGTCAGCTGCCGGGTGGTTTGACACGCGTCGGACAGAACGGTAGATCGGCATGAATGTTGTGCAGACGTTGCGGATATTCTAGATCTACCTCGAGAATGTACCCCGTGGGCGAATCGACAGCGATTGAAGACACGTTAAAATTTGCGACATCTTCGACCCATTGAAATTTAGCGTACGGCAGAGGCTGACACATTGCCCATCCATACAAATTGTTCACGTCAAAGTACATCAAGTACGATGACTCTTCCGATGCGTCGTAAGATGGCATGTACTTGGTATTGGCATGTGCGTATCTTCCGGAACATTGACTTAAACCCCCGCGTATACCGCGTTCGACAAACATGACCATATCGACGTCTGTGAGCAATTCGAACGTAATTTTGGTATGTTTTAGCATAGCATCCCATGTGAAACCAGGTAAAGTGTAATAATGCGCTGAATCTAATCCGTAGCTCTTGATACAACTTTCGCGAAAATTTTCAAAAATATCTGCCAATAACAAGACATCTGTCTTCAAATACAAATCGCTGTATTCGCCCAAGGTTCTAATCTCGAAACGTTGCCAGACAGTCTCGGCGTGCGCGTAATCGCTCTCGGATACAGTCTCACCCGTTAACGAGCTGTAGAATGATTCGCGCGGTGGCAAGCATGGGTCCTGCAGCTTGTTCGCGCAATCAAGGTATTCGTACGGAAAGACACCCTTTCGCCTCAATAAATTAAAATCATCGGCGGATAATGTTTCAAATTGGGATCGTAAAATTTTTAATTGATCTGTGCTAAGAAAAGATGCTAATTTGTCGAGACTGGTGTTGAGAAATTTGTACGAATCGATGAATCGCAATTTAATACAATTTCGCGAGTCTGAATCAGCCGTATCTTCGACATTTTTTGTGAATGAAATGTACTTTTCTTTAGTTATGGGCAATACGTCAACGTGACCTTCGAAAGCGGTCGCTATTTCCTCGATAATGAAATGCGAATCGTAGCCGGATAAATTATGGAAAACTATGGGGATGTAAAACGCATTTTTATACTTTAAATTGCACTCCGAATGTGCTGGGCCTCTAAACCGTCCGGAGAGATGACAGTGATCGCGAACTCGTACATCGCTAGCCTCGAATGGTTCTTCGCAAATATGACAATGTGAAGCATCGCGAAATGTGGTCCACTGTTCGGTGGTTAAATCCAGCATGGGAACATTACTAGTCAAGATGGGTTTAGCGAAGTTTGCAAAATTTTCCAATTCGTTGACGAACCATGAAACACAATCCGCGTCGCGGCGACATCGATACGTCGATAGCGATGTATCGTACGAGCAATGCATATAATATGCTATACTGTGCACTTTATGATGCTGGTACGTGTGTAATTTATTATCACCCTTTCGATTGTTCTCCGTTTTCTCGATGATACACTCTAAATCTGCGTACTCCACGAAGGGGAGCCGCTCCTTACTGCAGTGGTTGTTGAAACTGAGGAGATTTTCACCTTCGCTGGGCAGCAGGATGGCACAGTCGTTCATCTTGCCACAGTCCACTGTATGGACCTCCAACTTCTCGGCAGATCCGAAATAGTGCATGCAGCTGTAAAAACAATTTTTTTTTTTTTATTTTTTCACGACGCATTTCATAAGTTTCTATACGTACCGGTCGCAGATGAATTTCTTTGCCTTATTCTTGCTCAGCTGTGCGCTCACCAGCCGTGACAAGTTCTTGATCAGCACAAAGTGCCCTACATCACCGTGCTCTTGATTTGGTGTGTAGAGCAGATTGACGTGTCGATCCCTCTTTTGATTGGTGAGACGCAGTGGAAAGACCGTTGGCCCCTTCTTCTCCATCACAAAGCTGTACACGTTGATGGAGATTTCGTTCAGCCGTTCAAACTTTGCAATCTGTGCCAGAGACATTGGGAACTCAATGCCCTGGAGATTTAGCGTGGAAGCATAGTCGGGGTACGAACTTGGGCGATCGGTATGTCGTTCAGTAGGATGGAGAGCTGCAACCACAGCCCACGCGAAACAGGCATTGTCCGAGGATTGCACACTAATGGTTGCCTTCTTCGACAACAATTCCCGCGGCAACTTGTGGTGGCACCCCGCGCGCAGCGGATTATACTTGTTGACATTGACTGTCAGGTTGAGAATTCTCGTCAATGCCCATCCGCTGTCGCGTTCCTGGAACTCTTCCAGCGATGCTAGGGTGGGTTCGATGACGCATCGTTGGTACCACTCCTGCAGGTCGGATGTGCGGAAGAGTTCGCAGTTCCGGGTATTGATGCTTTTACAAGCACGCTTGTCACCCGCCACAAATTCACCGTTGAACACCGTGTTCACTTTGAGGTTTCGATGTTTCCTCAAAGCGCCCCGCACATGCTCCAACAGAATGGTTCCCGCATCTTGGAGGAAGTTGCACGGTTCGATGTAATTCGAATTTAGCACGGCACCAGTTAATACGCGGGTATCGAACGCAGTGTCTATTTCGCGCCACAAAAGTCCTGTGCTACAATGTCCGGCACCTTCGCGCACGAAACGTCCGCGCAGCGAATATTTCAGTCCTTCGAGCCGCGCGATTCGAGCAACCAACGATTCTCGAACACCGATCGATAATCGGGGACGTTTCACTCGACTGTGTTCTTCCAACGATTCTATGCACTCGTTGCACCGTTCTTCCCACGCGAGGTACTCTTCCCGCGAAATCAATCGTGCAGATTGATCCAATAATTGGCGTTCTACTTGCACGAATTCTCCCATGATTGTAAATGGAATGTATATGTAACGTCCCTTCCACGCAATACGTTGCAACGATTTGAGGCTTTGTGCAGGTTGGAGCATGCCTTTATGACTGATACCACGATTTGCTATCTCTCTCTCTAACTCTTTCGATGTTCCCTCTCTCTCGAATGCATATCAGTGATACAATGCTGTATCAGTTTCTGCTGATACAGGATAATACTATGCATCACACGTATGACGAATTAGCGCGCGAGATCGACGCTTCCACAGGTATTATATTACAATCAACACGTGTGGAGTCTTTTATCCTCGAGGGTGGGACTCAAGTTACATGCTACGTTAAGATTCAAAAACATTATGGAAGAATTGGTAGCTTTAGAATAAAATTATGTGGTGGGGGAAGCAATTTCACCTCTATTTAAGACGGCTCCCGAACGCTGTTCGATCAATCGCTCAGTAGTCTCAGTGACTTTCGACGGAAAAAATAGTGCTTTGAAAACAAAAATGTGCAGTACCAGTGTCGAAGAAAACGCTAAACGCATGAATTATTACGTTCCGACTGTGCAAGATGATGGCGTAGCTCAATGTGGGGATTTTACAGTTGTTTGGTAAGGCTTAATTTTTACATCTCAAAATTTGTATTCCTAATACAAGTTAGCAATTTCATAGCTTTGATTGTTCTCATAGCTCGCGACGAACATCGCGTATCATGGTCAGAAGATACGCATTAACATCCATGGGTAGTAAATACCTAGAAATTGGAATCCGCGTACGACCTAAGATCGATGTGGAATTTGTTCTCGGCGACAATCGTGGGATGTATCTCACGTTATCATGGGATACATGGTATGCGCTATGCATCAATCGTACAACCATCGAAGAACGTGCACGATTACCTGAATCACCTTCGATGCAGATTGGTCAATTAACGGTGGATTTTTATGAGATCTATAATTCTCCGATTGTAAAGATGACGTTACATGATAAGCCGCTGTATTTCAAACCGGAGACTGTAACATTTTTATTAAATCTTGAGCCATGTATAGACTATGTATATACGCGGCTTTATCAAATTGTAGGAGATGTGCAGACGAAATTTAAAACATTTGTTAACGTGCTACAGCAGAGCGATGTTGCCTGTGAAAAATTAGATACGCGTCATGCTGCTAAAATCATACGTGAAAGCGAACATTACTGTGAGGATTATTATATAGATTGCGAACTGTTAGCATGTGCAATCAATGATATTCTAGCTGATGCTTGTAGGAAAACATGTTAAATTATATTCTTTTAATTTTTAAATAAATTTTCGAAACATATTATTTCTCCATTTCATTTACCCATCTTCATTCCTCGCCACATAATTTTAAGATTCAGCGTTTCTGAAATGATATCATCCTATACGTTAAGATTGAAAATCATCTTTGAAAAACAATTTTAGCTTTAAAATAAAATATGGTGGGGGAAGCGATTACACCCCTATTTAAGACGGCTCCCGAACGCTGTTCGATCAATCGCTCATTAGTCTCAGTGACTTTCGACGGAACAAATAGTGCTTTGAAAACAAAAATGTGCAGTACCATTGATGAAATACTCGCTAACTGTGAGCATTTTTTCGTTCCGATCGTGCGAGATGATGGCGTAGCTCCATGCGGTGAGAATATATATTATGACTGGTAAGGCGTAATTTTTACATCTCAAAATTTGTATTCCTAATACGAGCGAGCAATTTCATAGCTTTGATTGTTCTCTTAGTCCGCGCCAAGGATCGCGTATCATGGTTAGAAGATATGCATTAACATCAATGGGTAGTAAATACCTAGAAATTGGAATCGATGTAGGAGCTATGGCCGATGTAGAAGTTCTTCTCGGTGACAATCATGGAAATCATCTCATATTACCATGGCATACATGGACTGTGCTATTCGCTATGCGTACAACCATCGAAGAACGTGCACAATTACCAGGATCAGAATCGATGCGGATTAGTGAATTAACGGTGGATTTTTGTCAGATCCTCGATTCACCGGTTGTAAAGATGTGCCAATGTGATACTACGCTGTATTTCACACCGGATACAGTAACATTTTTATTAAATCTTGAGCACTGTATAGACTATATGTATCCGCGGCTGTATCAAACTGCGGAAGATGCGAGGATAAAATTTAAAACTTTTGTCAACGTGCTACAGCAGAGCGATGTTGCCTGTGAAAAATTAGATACGCTTCATGCTGCTAAAATCATATGTGATAGTGAATATTACAATGAGGATTATCTTGTAGATTGCGAACTTGTAGCATGTGCTATCAATGATATTCTAGCTGATGCTCGTAGGAAAAACAAATGTTAAATTATATTCTTTTAATTTTAAATAAATTTCCGAAACATATTATTTCTCCATTTTATTCACCCTAACATCCTCCTCACCTTATAATTTTAAGATTTTCTGATAAATTATTGGTTTGGAAAAAAAGTTCCAGGACAGTCTCCACCCTAGGTTAGGTCCGGAAAAAAAATTTCGGGTGGGCCAAGTTCTGAGAGAGATTTTTTTCGGGGGTCAATGCCTCCCTCTGAAAAATGGGTCCGGTCTGGAGAGGCCTCCGCGGCGGTTCGGCCCGGACTGATCCCCTCCATCGCCGCGGCTTCCCCCACTCCGCGGCGCGTGCGCGCGCAACCTGTCTTCCTCACCCCGCAGGCCCCGCGCCCAGGTTTCCCTCCGCCGCGCTCCCCCGCGCGCCCTCACTTTCCCCCCGCCCCCGCGCTCCCCTCAGCACACCCGGGTTAGAAACCGCTTTACCTTACTACTGCTGCTTGGTGTAATTGCTTCTGCTTAAATAGTGCTTTGTGCGTTTAAAGCCCGCTAAATCCTTGTGCCTGTGCAAGGTAAATAGAAACCATTTTTACGCCATTTGTAAACTTAATTTAATAGACATATAAACTTAAAGTAAGAGACCAGTGTTCAACTAATAAATTAATCTAGAGTTACATATTGTAATCGTGCGGACCTCTTCTTGCTAACGCGCTAAAACCGGTCATCCTTAAATCCCAAACAGGTTGAATTTGAACGAACTTTCCGCTCCAACTTTTTTTGCGTGACCGTCTTCACCCTCATTCTTCATCATCTCGAGCTCAGCGAAACAAAACAAATAGACAAAGAAAGTGAAGAGATATATAAAAATTCAACATTCTATAATTTTCGTACTCCTTTTATAAAAATGGTATGCATTGATTGATAAAGTTCTCCAAATGAAAATGAATACAAACACGACATAAATCTGACTATTTTTTTATTATTGATAGATAAGAAGGGTAAAAATTTAATTTCTCCATTTAGTAATAGTAATTTATTAATAGTAATGATACAGAAACAACTAAGGTCGGTATCAAATATATTGGCCGGTGAATTTGGTTTCGCGAGCAGCGATCGAGGAGAAATCAGCCACCACCATCTGACGATCGCTGATTTGTCAGTTAGAGTTGCGTGGCCCTCGCAGGGTATGGTGGGGTAAAGGGAACGCTGCTCGGCTCCGCCTGAACCTAACCGGTTGGCTGTTATTTATCCTTAACGTAATAGTTGTGTGCGCTGCGAAGCTATGCGTACACCAATACGAGATGAAGCTATCAAAACAGAATCAATGTTTTAACCAATAAAGGTCCTGAATTTTTTCGTTGCTAACGCACACCTATTCTGATGTGTGTATTTCTACGCTGACAGCTCGGTTTGGCCTACATGTAAGAATCTTGGCACTATCCCCACCACTTCTGGTTCACTCTTGTTCTGCGAAGGCGAGAGCGAGATGGAACGAGAGCGAGTCAGAAAACGTTGAGAAAAGGAGCACCGTGGCAGGCAGGCAGTATGGTGGGGAAATACCTCTCACGAAACTCACCGGCCAATACATATGATACCGACCTTAGTCTATTGTTTATCAACAACGTGAATTTTAAAAAGAGCATTAAATAAAGTATCAAATAAACAGTTTACAAACGTTTTTCACAAAAATTATGGTTAAAAAATTGATAAAAGAGAAATTAAGTAAACGTAAAATATGTTAAATTATCCATCATTAAGAGAGGATAATTTTTCCCCCTTTTCGACGCAAATTGCATTCCGTCTCGATCGAAAACAATAAAAAAAATATAGTTTTGCAAATTTTTGCAGATCGACCGATTAATTAAAATAAACTAGAAAGCCTCCACTTTCTGTAGATTCAACCCTTGTCGCGTGAATCAACGTGGAACATATAGTAAAACACTATTTTAATAGCGATGCAGAGAAAACTGATTTCAAAAACCAGGTTTTATAACTTAAAAACTCAGAAGTTACAGGAATAGACATAATGTTATAACTATTAATTATATTTAATGTACAATACCGTCGTTTTGTCCTTTTTCCTTTATTGAATTAGTCATATTTTTATTTTATTGATATTTTTAGTGAAATAATAAACTGTAATACGAATCAGGTATGTTTTCTAACAATTTGGACCCCATATGAATCCAAACCCGCGAAAAAATAATTTTGTCCAGCTAGCATGTAGCGGGCGACGAGGAGCCGCCGAGTTTACTAACGCAGCTGAACCATGGCATAGGTAGGTATTTCCACGCTGAACGGGCTCGACGCGATCGCACTCTTAAAATGGCTACCATTTCCTTCCTCGTTTGCTTCGTCAATTAATATCTTCTGGTGAAAGCGAAAAGCACCCTGCGTTCCCTACTGGCATGTCAAAGTCCGTACCTTTTCAATATCAGCTCTTAGATGGCGGAAGTATCAACGTATGGTTGTAGTAGAATGCGTGCATGGGTTGCGAGATAAACTGATGGAACCTAGGCATATGTACAGGGTGTAAAAAATAATTTGTCGTGACATTCAGGCGTAAATCTGCACCTCTGGATCGGTGGACATTTGTTACAAACACTGTCCGCAAAATTGTTTATACATAACATTGAAAATCTATGTCAAATCGTTTTTCATTAATAATATTCTGCTCGTTGAAAGGAGATAAAGTCTAACGAGAACCATATGTCGCAAACGAGCTATTTTCTAAAAAAAATTGATAAAGTTTTGGCACGCATAAAGTGATACATGTATTTGATGAATCCATTTTTTACGTTTCTCAGAAAATATGGTTCTACAATATATGGTTCCTTTTAATTTTGTTTCGTTCTGCTTTCAGCAAACAAAAAAAAGTAGACGTAAAACAATTAAACATTAATTTTTAATGTTATTAACTATTTTGCACCATTTTTTTACGAATCGCCCCGATCCAGACGTGTAGATTGGCCCCTGGAAACAGCGGCTATTACTTTTTTAACACCCCATACATACTTATCAGTTAATTTTCCTTGTCAATCTGTTATGAGATTAATTCTTGGTTCACTGCTTCAGCAGATTCAAATTTAACAGGACACTATTGATTTACATGATTGTCATATAATACACATACATACCTATGCCATTGAAAGTTTAAAGTAGGCACGTCGATTGCTATATTTCTACGCAAGAGACAAATCAGGTATTTTCAAACACAAACATAGTATTTTTCAGTACATAACTTGTTGTCAATAACATCGACATCGATGAAAAGGGCAGTTAGATGGATAGACTAGACACTTATCCATACAATAAACACTTGCTCCATCCTTTCCAGCTATTTCTCCGATTGCATCACATACGTCTCTGTTAGAAAAGTACAAAAACGTCTGATTATTTCAAAAGATTTTATCATCCTTAACTAACTTACGTAATAAAAAAATTCATCTTTATAATAACAATATATACATGAGGCAGTCGGAGCAACAACGGACCAACCCACATTTTTTTCGAAATTGAATTAGTAGCAATAACGTATTCCAATATGCTCTAATAACCATATAAAATAGGAAAATTTTTTTTTTTTAATGCGGATTGGTCCGTTGTTGCTCTGACTGCCTCACATCTTTTCATGGAGTTTCACTAATCATTCCCTGTCTCCGTGTATCTCATATGGTGCATGACCAGGGTCTTATAAAATATAGGTTGTATATGTGACTATCACACATTAATACATAAAAAAAATTCTGATGTCGAAGTTATTTCGAAGTTACAGGTATCTTAAAATAACCATATATAAATAAAATTATTCATATATAAATAACCACATCTAAATAATCTTTTGAATAAATATTTATTTAATAAATAATTAAATCGAATAGTGCTAAATCTTGGAAATGAACATTTTTAAAGCATTTCCCTTGCAGCTTCTACACTTAATCGACTTATATTTATACATATGTATATTAATTTCCAATTTAAGTTTTGAAAACACATGTAAATAAGAATTAATCAAAACGGTTACACAAGGGAACCGTTAAAAATGGTATTTTTTATTACTTTGTTGCATAGATTACAATAAAACTAAGTACATATTTCATAATAAATGTCAGTGGTAATTGAATTTTGTGGATAATTATCAGTAGAGATGACAGTAGAGTTTTGGCCGACTAGCCGATTAATCGACCTCCAAGAATTTGACTAGGGTCGGGGTTAGATAAATTGGCCGGTCAATTCGTTTTCGCGAACAACGATCGAGGAGAAATCAGCCACCATCATCTGATGCTCCATGATTTGTCAGTTGGAGTTGTGTGATGCTCGCAGGGTATTGTGGGGTAACGGGAACGCTGCTCGGCTCCGCCTGAACCTAGCCGTTTGGCTGTTATTTATTCTTAGCGTAAAGCGGGCCCTACACGATGAGACTTCTCTTGAAACATGTCTGGAGACAGGATTCTCTGTCTCGCGCTGGCAAGATGAAGAGAAGAAGGCAGAGAGACCTGTCTCGAGACATGTCTCAAGACAAGTCTCATCGTGTAGGGCCCGCTTTATAGATGTGTGCGTTACGAAGCTATGCGTAGTAGGCCGTCCCGAAAAAAATGAAAATGACTGCAGCGTTAGGCCTTAGTGCGGGAAAGTTGTGTCTTGGGATCAATAACAACTGTGCAAAATTTCAGCCCTGTGAGTTAATATCTTCTGTTCCGGCAAGAGCCTTGAAATTTCGAAATTTGATCAAAAAGTATAAAAATGATTTGATAGTGAATCACACTTTATTATACAGCATTCTTAGATTAAGATTCAGAAAATACAGAATGTAACATGCTTGTGCGAGAGGTATATGCAGCTTTTCGCCCACCCTATGACAAGAGAGTGACTCAGAACTCACCACGCGAAGGTGGCTGCATGTCGAGTTCCTCCCTAGCCCACCCAACCACCCTACCTTGTGGACTAGAAGACGGAATTTATAGACTTGATGTAGTGGAAAAATGGGATTTGTACTCAAAGGCGGGCATATGACTGCGCGACTCAAGTGTGGCTCGAATGAAGCCATCCCTTGCGTCGACTCCAATGACTTTGTTGGATGCCTCTGTTACGAGCTTTACCATACGCTCCACAGCCTGAGTGTGGCAAGGGTATGCCTCAAAGTCCCAGGATTTGGGGATCTTTCCCTCCTCCAGCATTTTTTTCAGGGAAATGGTTTCAACAGAGTCCAGTACAGGTGGTGAAGTTATTGCACATTCGTCCCAATTGATCAAGTCGGCATAATCGGTAGCATCGAAATTCAACGAAGGTGGAGAACATTTTCGGATTTCTACCGACTTTGGTTTCTCACGTGCTGCCAGCACTCTACGCATAGCAAGTTTTCTGATGTTGTCTCTGTCATCAGTTAACATAGCCAAAAGGACGTTTTCTGGTAAAGCGAAGTATGCATTATTTGAAATTACCTTATCAATGATTGACCTGTATTTCTTGGCTAAGTAACGCGAGGATTGAATAAATTGCCATACATGACGAGCACCATACTTAACAGAATGTTCCCCTTTGATTCTGAACCATGATGGTGCATAAACCTTGAGAATAAAGTTAACAAGTAACTTCAAATGTGCACTGGGCTGTCGGGTGGAAACGTAAAGCCTCAAGATTCTATTGGCTGTGGTCAACCATCGTGAAAGATTAAGTGCACCTGGTTCTGACTTCAGAAGATCTTCGGGAACCACACCAACCTTAATGGCAGAAGCAATCCTCAACAAATATTTTTGATCGTTACTGAGAATGGATGGGTCAATACCAGGAAGCTTACAATCAATGGCTTTGAAGCAAATTACTGGAAGGTTCTCACATCCTTTCAAATTTTGGCCGATGATACCACAATAGGCCCTTGGTCCAGAAGTGTGCCCATCGACATGAGAGAAAAGATGCCGGAAAGGCAGCTCATTGAAATGTAATAAACAAATAACCCACTGAAGTGACCTGCCCAATTTAACTTCTAGGAGTCTGATGGCACCTCCATGAATACCTGTATTTACAACAGTTCCGTCGCAACCTACGACGCGAATATGTGCTACACCACCAGGAACTTCTTCATCTAAGTAAGTATAAATACTTTCTGAAATGTCAGCACTACAGCCTGACTTTGGCGATACGTGGCCGAGATATTTAGATCCTGGTTCTTTGACCAGTGAATGATCTTCCTTTATAGTTTTTTGAAAGTATTTGGCGCCGTGTTTTTCTCTAAACAAGGTGTTATCATGGCGGCCATCAAAATACAAACCTGTTAGATGACCATTATTATCTTTCTGAGCTGCTACTTTAAGTTCTTTTCCTGTGCGTGTTTTTTCTCGGGAGATCTTGTTCTTATCAATGATACATGTTCTGTCTGTTTCGGATATGAAGCCCATGTCTTCAAGAAGAGCTGACCCGAAAGCCGCAGCTCCCCTGTGTGAAATATTGTATCTCTGAGCAACAATTACAGCGTTTGTGAGTTTCAATCTCATTTGACTAGTATTAGAAGCAGATGTGGTTGGCTTATACTCTTTGTCAAAAGTCAAATTATCGTCATCACTGCAATCGGTTTCTTGAACCATCTGTGAAGTGGTAAATGACGAAGGAGTACCCGCGGAAGTACTTAGAGTAGATCCGTTATTATACTTACGCTCTAGTCTTTTATTAAGTTTTAATGATTGAACAGCATCTACCCTGCCCACGCCCATTTTTCTCTCAGTTCTTTGATCAATAAGAAATTGTTGCTCAATTTTAGGCACCTTTTTTTCTTTAGGACAGTGACAAAGTTCATTAAAACCTAAGCATTTGCATGCTGTGACATCAAACAATTTTTCACCTTCTTGTTTGAATACTGCAATTCTAGCTTTTACAGTTTGACTTTCATTCTCTCGTTTAATCACATCTTTAATACTAATGTACTTTTTGTGATACGATTGTATCATCGCAATAATACGCTGTCGAGAAACGGTGGGGATAGATGCTACCTCATAGATCTGTTCAAGCTTTGTAGCAACTCTCTCTACAATAGCAGAGAAATGTGGTTCCCTATTACCACCTGATTCAAAACCTATAACCCACCGTTCGTGTAAACAATAAGAAATTACATCCTTGTATGTTGGGAGGACACGTTTAGAACTGAAATCAGTTGGAGGACCAAAAAAGGGGCAATTTACAGATCGCCTGAAGGCAAATTTTGACGATTTGCTGAGACTCATTGTTTACGCTGTGATGGCAGACGCAATTCAGCACCCCAAAAAACGTCTCCAGACAAAAGCAGGGCTAAAGGTGGCCGTTCCAATAAGCGGCTACAGCCGCCAGCGACTGCGACCGGCGGCTACAGCCGCCAGCAACTCCAACTGCCGTCATCGCAAATGGTATTTCCTATATCTAAACGTCGACGCCATGGCCCCCACCAGTGCAACGACGCGCCGCACAGGCCCTTTTCGAGCACTTGAAAAGAGGGTCTATTGTTGTATGAGGTCTCGAGGACCGTCGAAGATAGTGAAAGACTAGCCATTTGTCTTATATGTACATCGTGTTCTGTTTATCTATCGGATTGAAGAAGTCAATGACATTTAGGTGCTTCTTTTAAAATATCGGAATTCAAATTGTGGCAAAAATAGGATAAACCTATTCCTTTCTAGTGATGTATAAGTTAAAAAATATTTTTTACATTTATTAATTTGTTTTTTCTATTTTTTAACTCAATCGTGATAAAAAATTGGAAACTGTTTTTTGGTACTTTATTAGTGGTTTAAGTCACACGTTGGGGAAACGTTCGGTTTTCAAGTTATTATTTCTGCATTTTCCATAGTATGTATTTATCAAATTTTTTAGTTTTATTGCAATTGTTGACGTTATTTTTTTAAATAACCTCAGACTTTGTTATGAGTTGTATATTAACTACAATTTTTATGAACTTACTTAATATTCAGCAATTTCAACTAGAGCAATTTCAACTCGGGTACCCGGCGGGTACCCGGGTACCCGTCAAATACCCGGGTACCCGTGAGATACCCGGGTAGACAAAAATTACCCGACTACCCGGATACCCGTGAGATACCCGAGTAATTCTGATTTGACAGCCGATCGTCTTTTGACTTTCGATCATTTTCGGTTAACATCACTAATGAACGGAATAAACTTCAAGCAATTAAATGTGATATTGTCTGCGCATTATGGTTATGAAATTATGACTCTGATACATAAAATGTCGACGTTCTTTGCACCTACAATAGGGTAGTTTGCCCTATTACAGTGCCTGCCCCTATTAACTTAAGAGGAGAGGAATCAGTCTTATCTAATCCCAACCAACTCCGTCAGTCGATGGCAGAACTCGGAAAATCCTAGGAAAATGCACTCGTTCTGGGTTTTCGTTCGCATCGTTAATCGGAGTTTGTCGGGGCTAGATCTGTTTAGCGGCTTCCCGTGAAGGAGACCGCCAACTTTTATGATATTTAAGATGAAAAAATTTATTTCCGAAATAAGTAAAACAACACGTGTATTTGTTTGATATGAGTTTTACAAACTTTTTATGTTTCATTATTAAATACATGCATTGAATAGTTGCTCACACGCAAATTATATTTATACAAATTTAGAAAGGGATAAGTTTATCCTATTTTGTGGCAAAAAATTCATTCTGATATCTTTTACAGTTCAAAAGATGTACATAAATGTTCAGGCGGGCCGCAAGCGGCTGGCTGACTTTGTTTGGCGGTAAAAAGACAATAGTTAATCATTAAAAAAAACTAATATTTTATTATATATTCGTAACCAGTACACCCTTGGCTTCAATTTGAATATATAAAAATTGAAACTAAACATAAAATCTTTCATTTATAAAGAAAAAACGAAAAAGTGAGAAATGTCCGATTTGCCCCGAAACTTGGGGCGAATCGGACCATCCAGAAATTCCGTTCCAAGATTTCCAAACTTCCAATTAAGTTAAATTGTTCCTATTGTTTGTTTTGTTGTATGTTTATTTTTATTATTCTCGTTAATTGCGTTACTATATATAATTGATATTAGTTAATTTAGTTAGTCAGTGAACAGGAATTATTGTTACTTTAATAATAACCTTTGTACTATTTGCAGTGGTGTAATCATATTTCTGGTTTGTATCTTGTTAATCGTTTATGTATTGAATATAGAGTAATTAGTTTTTCAGTTAATAAGTACTGACAATTATTTATAGATTAATTTATTTGATTATGGCTCACCGTAAAAGCTGGGTAATTTCGTGTTAACGCATTTAACGCTGCCCAAACTCCGAAAATAAGAATTATGTGGTTTATGACCTGTGCCAGATTAAACTGTCGAAATTAATCTATGAGAGGTGATAATAGTGATTGTGTACCCAATAAGGTATAGAGGAGCTCATTTTCGGCGAAATGAGAGGAGGAGATAACTTAAGCACTGACAAGGGTGGTTCCGGCAAACATACTGTCTATTTCATTTAGCAATAGTGCGGATTTTAAAGATTTTATGACCGTGGTGAATGCCGATTATCGATGCATGTGCCCCAAAACTCTTTTCAAACGTTTGCAAACTTGGAATTGTTATATGGAGAGAAACGGAAGAAAATTGAACAGGAGCTTGATACAGCGTCCTCGATATCTGTGACCATCGATAAAAGGCGCCCTACATAATCATAACGCGCAGACAATATCACATTTAATTGCTTGAAGTTTATTCCGTTCATTAGTGATGTTAGCCGAAAATGATCGAAAGTTAAAAGACGATCGGCTGTCAAATCAGAATTACTCGGGTGTCTCACGGGTATCCGGGTAGTCGGGTAATTTTTGTCTACCCGGGTATCTCACGGGTACCCGGGTAATTTTGTCTACCCGGGTGTCTCACGGGTACCCGGGTACCCGGGTACTCGGGTACCCGGGCGAAAACAACAGCTCTAATTTCAACGCGAAAAATGGAATGTTGCATTTTCCCCTATTTCTTTGGATTCAGGCCCACTGTACGATATAGAATGCAAGTGATTACTCCATTATTAGCAACTATTGTCAAATCTTGTTTTCGCAGTTGCAAGGACAAATATATATTGTTTATACAAGTTCGTGGAAGGTAACTAAAAAGTCGAAAAATATTGATATTTTTTCAATGAGTTTCTTATAGAAAAATAAATGTATATAACGAATTATTTGCTATTATTTTGCAGAATCGATACTATTTCTGACCCCTTTAACTTTACTTTAACAAACTTTGAAAGAAATCACTTAAAATTTTGCATAAAACAACAAATTTGACATGTGTTTACACGCAGATCAGATGTAGCCGTCATGATAGTTTTACATTTTTTTACAAGAGCTCATATTATTAGTTTACAAGAAATATATATATAAAAAAAAACAATTCCATAAGTTATGAATTTCGTTATTTCTGGATAATCTGTCCGAATGTGAGATGGATCGCAGAGCGGCTAGAGTCGCAGAGCGGCTAGAGTCGCTAGACTGCTTCTGGAGCAGTAGAGCGGCAGCCGCTGCGCGACTTGGCGATTCTGCTGTTACGGCGGAACACAGACACTCGTGGCATTGTGTAGTGTCTCGAGTAGCCTAGGCTTCTCATGAACCAAACGCGCATAGGCTATAGCAATCCTGGCGCGGCCGCAGCAGTCGCAGCCGCCCATAGGAGTTGGGATGAATGCTTTTCCATTGTACCAGTCATCGCGACAGCGGCTGTAGCCGCCGGTCGCAGTCGCTGGCGGCTGTAGCCGCTTATTGGAACGGCCACCTTAAGACTGACGTGGGCTGAGGGTGGAAGAACTACGCTGACAAGTGACACGGTTAAGGAGGTACTGTCGTTTGCTGAGAAGATTGTGTCCAACGAGCAGACAGGCAAGAGCTGGTGTCGACGTTTGCACTTCGCTCGCATTGGCTTGCACCGCTTGTGTCTCGTTCGCTCTCTTCCCTATTAGCCGACGCGACATCTATGAATCGGTAAGTAGCACCACGTGCCTCACGTGACGAAGAAACCGAACGGGACGCGCCCTCGGACGCAATCTTCTCAGCAAACGACAATAGATACAAGTAATAAAAGTCACTTATTATTGCGCAATCGCACTTCGCGCAACATTGTAAATTTTGTAAAACTTTTCATATCGTATAAACGGCTTTGAAGAATACTTTACATTCAATACTGACGACACTGAAGTTAACAACAATACGGATAATGACTTATAAGCAATTTTTACACTTTTTACTCAAATTTCGAAATTTCAAGGCTCTTGCCGGAACAGAAGATATTAACTCACAGGGCTGAAATTTTGCACAGTTGTTATTGATCTCAAAACACCACTTTCCCGCACTAAGGCCTAACGCTACAGTCATTTTCATTTTTTTCGGGACGGCCTAATGCGCAGACCAATACGGGATGAAGCTATCGAGAAAGTATCAATATTCTGACCAATAAACTTCTGAATTTTTTCGAAGTTGACGTACACCTATTCTGATGTATGTATTTCTACGCTAAGAACTTGGTTTGGCCTACGTGTCAAGAGCTTGGAGCTATCCTCACTATTTCTGGCTCACTCTTGTTCTGCAAAGGCGACAGCGAGATGGAACGCGAGCGAGTCAGAAAACGTTGAGAAAAGGAGCACCGTGGCAGGCAGGCAGTATGGTGGGGGAATACCTCTCACGAAACTCACCGGCCAATATATCTGGCCCCGACCCTAGTCGCCGACGACTCACCGATTACAGAAGTGACCAGATTGTCAGCTTAACCGATAAGTCGTAATCTCTGATAGCAAAGCTATAACACTTGTTAAAAAAGGAGAAAGAAATGGGTAAGTAGGTACAGTAATGCCTCGTTAGTATCCCGACGAACGGGGCTGGCGCACAGTGGGCCGGATGTTAAATTTGCCGCCTTTTGGGTCTTTTTTTTTAAGATATCGGGATGAAAGTTGCGCTAAAAAACAGAAAAAAATTATGTATAATTTAATTTTTTAAACAATTATTTATTTACTTGTTTTTTAATTTTGTTAACTTATTTTTGATAAAAAAAAATTAATTCTGTTTATTTGGTACCTTATTTAATGCCCTTTACAGTGGTTTACGCAAAATTTTGGGAAACTGTTCATTTCCAAGTTATACGGAAAATTCGAATAATGAAGGAAAGTAGCAACAAATCGGTTTGTTTAAATTATAGACCAAGTTTTTGCGATAAATATCTTCTTTTATTAGTAACTAATATAAACAATCCATTAAAAAATATTTTTATAAGCATTAACGAAAATGGCGATATTTTTCAAATTTGATTAGGGATATCTTCCAAACGCCGAAAAGTTCCACTTAGGGACCAATTGCAATATTTTCGGCGCACTTTACTCTAAATAATCACGTATCGATCACTGCTCGTCCCACTGCTCAAATTATTAGTGTTTAAAGTTATCAACGTTCGGTCAGTCCGTAGGGTAAAGTTGGGATAGTTGAGCAGAAGGGAAACATGATCACAGAGATGTTATTATTAATGTATTTGCAATATGCCCCTGTTGTCGCGTTGTTATGTTCATGTTTGCAATATTAATTCCTCAGCTTGTAGGTCTAAATTCTGATTTTTTGTGGTAGATAATCTCATTCGCAGAAAACAACGAAAGGAAAGTAACGAAAACAAAAGCAAATGCAATTTTTCAATTTAACCTAAAATAAAGAAGAGCCCTTGTCAAACATTTTTCATTATATCTGAATTTGATAGTCATAGTTAATTTTTTACTATTAGTTTGTGATTTACTTGTTAAATACATTAGTTTATATTTCATTGTACATCTCTTTGGTAAGTATGAAACACTTAAAGGGCTCATGAACAACACAACGCGACCCACCTTTACCCTACGGACTGACGGAACGTTAATAACTTTAAATACTAATAATTTGAGCAGTGGGACGAGAGGGAAATGATCGATACGTGATTATTTAGAGGAAACTGTGCTGAAAATATTGCAATTGGTCCCAAAGTGGAACTTTTCGGCGTTTGGAAGATATCCCTAATCAAATTTGAAAAATGTCGTCATTTCCGTTAATTCATATAAAAATATATTTTAATGGATTGTTTATATTAGTTACTAATAAAAGAAGATATTTACCTGGTCTTTAATTTAAACAAACCGATTTGTTGCTACTTTCCTTCATTATTCGAATTTTCCGTATAACTTGGAAACGAAGAGTTTCCCAAAATTTTGCGTATACCACTGTAAAGGGCATTGAATAAGGTACCAAATAAACAAAATTAAATTTTTTTATCACAAATAAGTTAACAAAATTAAAAAATAAATAAATAAATAATTGTTGAAAAATTAAATTATACATCATTAGATAGGAATAATTTTTTCCTGTTTTTTAGCGCAACTTTCATCCCGATATCTTAAAAAAAAGACACAAAAGGCGGCAAATTTAAAATCCGGCCCACTGTGTGGCGGCGCGATTCTAACGCGATGTGGACACTATTTCCTTAGAGTAGTATATGCTCTAAGACTATTCCGTGCAGCCGATGCCGTGAGTGAGAAAACCTCAGAACCGAGCGGGAGGGAACGAAACAATTGACATGAAGTTGTCGTCGTCTCTTTCGTTCTCTCACTCTCGACCGAAGGATTCCAAGAAATGGTGGGGATAGTGAGCGGGATTATAACGCATGGTAAAAACGCGACACTAACGACGAATTACTGTATTCACAAAAAGGGGGCCGATCATCGGCCTTTTTGCCGACTACAAAGATACTACTAGAAACGACTACATCTCTAATTATCAGTCTCTGTTTTGACAGGCTAAAAAAAAATTAAGAAAATTGTATTTCAAATAATAGTTAAATTTCAAGTGTTTTTAGTCAATTCCATTACATACTTCATTACATTCATTACAATTGCGTAAATAATGTTAAATATTACTATTAAGTAAATCGTTCTAATTAAATTCATGTTCTGCTTATGGGGTTAGGCCGCGTTGGACGAAGCAAATATATTGTCATTTTTGGCAATTTTTTGATGAAGATAATAAAGTGATTGGAAAATTTAATATGAAGCCTATTTTTATGTACAAAATTGCGGCGGTAGAGCCATGATACACAACATTTTACCAAACGACGTTTTCACGATGTTTAACCTCACAGCTATACCGTTTGACCTGGAACATGTCCAACCATTCGTTTTGAGGGTGGGGGCGTATATTCGAGCTCCGAGTCCATTCAAGGGCAAGCCAGTCCACCAACGGAGTGGGGAGCAGCTAGAATAGTGGGAGCGGAGCGTTCGTATGTGTAATACACAGGCTGCCGAAGAGGCTTCCCTAAGGTCATGTTCAGATATATTGGCCGGTAGTTAGATGAGGGGTATTCCCTGCTATACCGCTTGCCTGCCTCAGTGCTCCTTTTCTCGACGTACCTGACTCACTCTCGTTTCATCTCACTCTCACTTTCGCAGGACAACAATGTTCCGCGTTGCACTAATACGCGGAAGAGGTTTCTCCGGTTTTGTTAAAAAGGAAAAATCCGGATTCATTGTTAGGCATTCCCAAGATTCTCACATCTGCGTTGCACACTTTATTAGACGGTTTGACCGTTGCACGAGCCAATTTGTCTTCCGGCAATTAAAGCGAAAGGCCATCATAAATACCAAGGTAGGCCAAGGCGTGTGGCAGCCGCATGGTCATCTTCGGAAGAGTCGGTGTTTATTGCGGCCTCACGAGCAACGCAGATGTGGGTATCTGCACTTTCGCGCCGTCCCACTCAGGCAGGTAGGAAATATCTTGCCGCCAAAATTCCGGCCAGAACGATTCCCGCCACATCTAGCCCTTTTCCCACAAAAGGCGCGCCGAGGGCGCAGGGAATAGGTGGCACGATTTGTGCTCGGGAAATTACCCGATTGGTTCACACCGACTACGTTGACCAATCAAGTCAAGACAGCCACCGCCGGACTCTTCTTGTTACATCGGAGGAGTGCGCAAAAATCAGTTATCATCTCCCATCAGCGCAGTGCTAAACTACGCAGTGTAAAATAGTTGCACACACGTTATTCACAATTCATCGTTTCGGTCTGTTATACCTGTTTAGTGCTATTAAATATATACCAGTTCACTATTTTTCTTACATTCTGCATTCAACTTACTAGCCCTGCTCTACTTCAGTGAAACGAGTAGGGTATCCGCGTAACTTGGGTGTCGGTAAAAATCGTAGCGGAGCTTCACAACCTCCGTTGTCTCGACACTCAGAGGTCGAGTCTCCTCGTAGCTACGCACGAACAAAGAGTGAGCCAGAAGTGGTGGAGATAGCGCTAAGCTTCTGACGTGTAGGCCAAGCCGAGTTCTTAGCGTAGAAATACATATTGTACATCAGATTAAATGTGTGTTAGACAGGGGCGTCCGGTGATTTTTTCCAGGGGGGGGGGGGGGGAACTTCGGGATGATGGTAAAGAAGAATATACTCCTCTTGTTTTTTTTAATCTATTTCATAGTGCCAATTTAATTAAAAATTTAAAACCGAAATTTAAAAATATTTCCCTTTTTTAGTAGAAACACAATAAAGATCAGGTTTGAAAAATAACTGATATTCTTCCAAAATTGTGGGGCATTGCCCCTTTTGCCCCCCCCCCCCCCCCCCCTCACCCCACACACACTCCTGACGCCCATGGCGTTAGGCCTGGAAAAATTGAGGAGTTTTATTGGTCAGAACATCGATCCTTTCTCGATAGCTTCATCTCGTTTTGGTCTACGCATGGCTTCGTAATGCACATAACTGTTACGCCAAAAATAAATAACAGCCACAGGGATACGTTCCGGCAGAGCCAAGCAGAGTTTTTGTTACCCCACCATACTCTTCGGGGCCGCGCAACTCCAACTGATAAATCAACGATCGTCAGATGGTGGTGGCTGATTTCTCCTCGATCGCTGCTCGCAAAAATGAATCGACGGGTTAATATACCCGAACCCGATCTTAGTTTGACGCTCTGAAAATAAGGCACATCTTGGGGATTTTTTTAAGAGAAAAGTATTGAGTTATAATCATTAAAAATTTTGTATGAAATAATAGTAATTTTGTTCAAAGTTATAGTGATAGTAGTACTCTTTATTGTTCCCCTAAGGGTTACGATCTCCTTCTTTCTACATCTACCCCCTCCGACCTTACACTCGCACTTAAATCTATGTCTTCCTCTGACATAACCTATACAACTTAACCTACGTCCTTAAGCCTATGCCACCATGCCCGTTCGCTCGCCCTCACGCCTCCTGCCCCTCACCCCCTACCCTATCTCAGGATCTCCGCTTCCGCTCGTTTCCTCTTCCACATCCCTTTGCTCATTCACACCCTTATCCATTCCTTGCACACATGCATCTTCACCCCCTCACCACTTGTCAATTTTTCATAGCCACCCCTCGCCCTGCCCGTCATCTCCTAGTACCTCCCCCACCATACCCTGCCATCCAGTATCCACCCCCATCCCCCACAAACCTCCCACACATGCTCCCACGACTACACCCCACACCCACATCTTCTACACGTCCTTCTCTCCTCCTCTTCCCAATACCTCCCCTCCCCCTCATCTCGTTCCCCAACCTATATCTTACCACCCTCCTCCACCTACTCTCACCCCACCCCTTTTTAACCCCTTCACCGCCCCATACCACCTGTTATATCGCGATTCTCTGATCATCCCCCACCTCTGCTCCTCCTGCATCCTTCTATCTCTACCCACTATCTCCTCCCCCCTCATTTTCCCTCTTTCCCTCTGTCTTTCCACCTCCTCCACCGTCCACCCCAACCCCTCGAAAAATTGTTTCCTTTCTTCCTCCCACCCTTCCAAAACCTTACCCCTTTTCGCCCTCTCCTCCATCTCCCCCGAACACAACCTGGCCAGTTCTCCACCTCCGCCCTCCTCTAGCTTCTTCTCAAAACCCCACGCCCTCATCCCCGCCCTTCCCTTCCACATCCCCCTCTGCAATTCTTCTCTCACCAGGTACCCAGGAGTGTACCTTTCCACACCCAGCATCCACCACAGGTACCTCTCGTGCAGCGCCTCCACCCTCTCCCTTGCCCGCAACCCCCACACCTCCACCACGTATTCCACTACTGCCCACATCATCTTATCGAACAGCCATACCCTCTTTTCCCAGTCCTTCCCAAATCTCCTCTTACCTATGCCCCCCCCCCCCCCACCATCACCGCCGCTCCCTTCCTCACCCTCTCCTCTATGTGGGCCTCCTGCCCACCCATCCTCATCAGGGTGTAACCTTGGTAAGTGTACTTCCCTCACCTCCTCCAGCTTCTTACCATTCCATCTCCACGGTACCTTTTTCCATCTCCCAGCCCTCTTCCTACACCACATTACCTTCGTCCTATCCACGTTTACTTCCAGCCCCTTTCCATCTAAATATCTTTCCAATCTCGCTATCATCCCTTTCATACCCTCCTCATCCTCCGCCAGCACCTCTACATTGGCATAGGCCAACGAGTACACCTTCCTTTCGCCCAACTCCCCCCCCCCCCCCCCATCCACGTCTCGCTCAACAGCATTATATCCCAATCCTCCAGCTCTTTCCAGAATTCCCCGTCTATCCTCCTCACCCTTGCCACATTCCAGAAAGCTATTTTATATTGCTCAGACCTTTAATTCCCCCCTCCCCTTCTCCCCTCCACCACATTCTCGTTTCCCTGTTCCCCATCCCATTTTTTCTCCAACTCATTCCATCATCTCAACTTCCCATCTATCCACATCTTCATATATTCTATCTGCACCTTTCTCCCTCCCTCTCTCTCCTTCTCCGCTTCTCTCACAATCAACCACTTCACCCTCCTCTCCTGTTTCGTCAGGTCATCTTCAATCCTGTCCCACCTGCCCCTCAGTTTCTTCTTCGCCTCCATCACTTTTATTTTTTCTCCCTCCCACCCCGCTAGCTTTACCAGAACCATTCCATATCCCTCTTTTCCTGCCGAACCTAACCTTACTACTTCTTTGATCCCCCCTCTTCCAAACCTATTCTTTCCCATAGCCTCTTTACCTCCTCCCTCACTACCGCGTTTCCGCTTATATCCAGTCCTCTTATCACCACGTATTCCCGTCCTTCTTCTCTCTCCTTTCTATCCTGCCTTACCTCTACCATCTTCATTATTCGCCTACACTCCTCCAATTCTACCCTTTCCGGCTGCCCCTTCCCATCTCTCACCTTCCTTTCCGCAACTCTTCACCTCCTTCATCCTTTCCTTCATTCTCCCCTCCCATAACTCCATCCTCTCCACTTTTTTCTCAATGACCTCCCGCTTTCCCTTCTCCTCCCTTAGGCCCTAATCCCATCTCCTCCTCTCCTCCCTCCACTTCTTTTCCACTCTTCTTCTATCCTCCCTCTCTTTCCTCATTTCCTCCTTCACCTCCATCAATTCCTCCCTTTCCTTCTTGAATTCCTCTTTCACCTCCCTTAGCTCCGACATCATTTCCCTAATTAAACCCTCCATGTCTCCTATCTCTTCCTTTCCACCCCCCCCCCTCTTCCTCTCCTTGTCACAACCTATCGACGATCTCACTGTCCAGAACACAGTTCCAGAAACCTGTACACACACCCTTCTCCTCCTTTCGCTCTTCCTCCTCCCTATTCTTCCTCTGCCCCCCCCCCCCCCGTAACCCTCCAGACTACCCACACTGCTCGCACTATCCCTTCTGGGATTGTCATTCCCCCGTAACCCTCCTACTCCCTTTCCTTCTTCCTCCTCCTTGACCCTCTCCATCGCGCCCCATCCGCTTTTCATCATCTTACACCCTGTTCCTATATACCTCCGCACTTCCCTCTTTCTATCCTTCTTTACTCCCCCCACTATCCCGGTCCCTAACTCTTCACTTTTATACTCTTTCCTGTTTCTACCTTTCAAATCTCCCGCCCACCTGTCTCTACCTCTTGTTCCTCTATTTACTCACACAGTTCTCCACCTGTTACTCCTCTGCTATCCTCCCGCTCAATTTACACCTCTCTCACACCTAACCTCCAAACTCTTCCTTTCATATACCCACACTGCCGTCTGTCCTTTGCCGTACACACTCCCGGTCTCTCCCTTCCCCCTACACGCCCTTCGCTACCTTCCTCACCAACTCATGACTCTCTACTCCTCCAACTCACTGCACTCTCACTATATCCTCCGCACACACTACCTGCACACGCATTTCACTCTCTCGACCGGAAACGGAAGTCCTATAGTGGTAGTAGTAAGAAGGTTTAAAAAAAATCGTTGCCGGCAAACATGATTCTGGCTGCCGCAGTGATCCGAAATCAACTACGCAAAAATTTTGTAATATATATGAGTGTGATTATCGTATGAACTAGAATGAAAATAAAATGTAAAAAAAAACAAGAATGGCTTTCAAATGAAAATTTTACTTTTTGAGAAAAGTTTTTGTTATTTTTCTGTGTTGCTAAATTATATTTTTGTAACAACTTACTTCATTCTAGTTCATACAATAATCACACTAATATACATTAAGAACAATTTTACGTTCTTTGTTTCCAAGCACTACCACATCCAAAATCATGTCCGCCAGCAACAGACATTTTTTCAAAACCCCTGTTACTCGACCATTATAACTGAACAAAATTACTATTATTGGATAAAAAATTGGAACATATTTTTAAAATGTCAATTTATAAACGTACAAAATTTGGTTTCTTTAAAAAAAATCCCCAAAATGTGTCTCATTTTAAAAGTGTCAGAGGAAGAAAACCACTTACAAAAAATTCAAGTCGTTTGAACGAATGTTAAAAACATTATTCTGTTTTAAAGGGTATCTCGATACTATGTGGTCTACTGTATACAGTGTGTCCCAAAAATGCTGCGGATCCTTAAAGGGGGTGATTCTGGGGTGATTGCAAACAACTTTTTCCTTTGCGAAAATGCTCTCCGAGGTTTAGTTAACGAGATATTAATAACAAGCACCAACCAATCAGAGCGCGAGTCTGACGGCCGAGCTCCCGCGCTAGCGTGGCTACGAGCCGCGCTGCGACTGCGAGCAAGCAACTCGGCATGCATCGAAGAAACTTGCGTAGAATGGCAAATGAAAAAGACGTAACAAATAAAATCGAACATGTTGTCATGGTGTGTTCGTCATTTAAAGTGAATAATGAATATAGGATAAATGGATGAAAATCACGTGTAACGTAAAAAGACGAATACGCAGTTTTTTTTTAGCAGATTCGAAAATAATAATTATTTGAAGTGGGGGGATAAGGAATACGTAAATTTCTATGTGTTAAGGGGTAACACCACTCTAGAATTTAAAAAAAAATCGATTTTTTTGCTTAAACGATACTTTAGGGTCATAAAAACAATATGCCATTTGGTTTATAGTGGAAAACAAATGTTAAAAGGTTCAATTACCGATTTTGCCGAAGCGCGTCAGAGCGCACACTGAACAGTCACGCGGCACGCTGTGATTCCTCGCTTTTGTACTACTTTTACCTTTAGAAATAATCAAGCTACTAGATCAGACCACATGCATAAACCACCTCTATCTCAAGAAGTGTACGAAGCGATTTGTCCCATTTATGACGATTTAAGCCGTGACTCGCTGCTTTCTCGTTGCATCGGCGGGCTTTACGCAAAATAGCAACGAGAGCTTTAACGCCACAGTCTGGTCAATGGCTCTGAAATCGACTTCCAGCGGCAAACATGATCTCAACACGGCAGTTTATATTAGTGCAGGCATTTGTAATGACGGCTTATCAGCTGTCATGAGGCTCATGCAAAATATGACAATTGGACCGAATTATTATAACTTCTGAGTGGAAACTGACGAGCGCCGTATCGACTTTTCCGAGAGATCGCTTAGCAATGTCGCAAAAAAGGCCCGAATATCCTTAAAATCATCTAGGAAGGAAAAGGAGGAGACAAACCTCGACCCGGATGGCCAAATGTGTGGTGCAGGCATCGCAGATTAGAGGCAAACAAAAATTTGAAGGATTAAAGTGTTCATAAAACTTTAAACGCGTTTTTCTCGAAACCACTTTTTTCAAACTAGGAGGACGGATTTCCCGGAGACTATTGCATGGATCGATTTGAAATTTTTACAGTAGCTTCACAACAATATTCTCTTTGGAAGTACGTAGCCGTTTTTTGATTGAATGTAAACTTTTCCTTTATAAATAATTTAATGCTCATTTTTAGGGCAAAAAATCGATTCATATCTTAAAAAGTGCACCACTTCCACAAATATCAATTTAAAAAAAAATCCTACGTACTTCCAAAGCCAATTGTATATAGATTATAAATTTTTTTGGTTTTTTGTTCCAGGACTCATACATGCCGAGAAATCCGTCCTCCCGTGGTGGTGTTTTAAAAAACACGGTTTTACACGACGGGCTCTGTTGCCACCATTTTGTGGCGTTTAAAGTTTTATGAACATTTTAATCTTTGAAATTTTTGTTTACCTCTAATCTGCGATGCCTGCACCACACATTTGGCCATCCAGGTCGAGGTTTGTCTCCTCCTCTTCTTTCCTAGATGATTTTAAGGATATTCGGGCTTTTTTGCGACATTGGTAAGCCATCTCTCGGAAAAGTCGATACGGCGCTCGTCAGTTTCCACTCAGAAGTTATAATAATTCGGTCCAATTGTCATATTCTGCATGAGCCTCATGACAGTTGATAAGCCGTCATTATAAATGCCTGCACTAATATAAACTGCCGTGTTGGTAACATGTTTGCCGCTGGAAGTCGATTTCAGAGCCATTGACTAGACTGTGGCGTTAAAGCTCTCGTTGCTATTTTGCGTAAAGCCGCCGATGCAACGAGAAAGCAGCGAGTCACGGCTTAAATCGTCATAAATGGGACAAATCGCTTCGTACACTTCTTGAGATAGAGGTGGTTTATGCATGTGGTCTGATCTAGTAGCTTGATTATTTCTAAAGGTAAAAGTAGTACAAAAGCGAGGAATCACAGCGTGCCGCGTGACTGCTCAGCGCGCGCTCTGACGTGCTTCGGCAAAATCGGTAATTGAACCTTTCAACATTTGTTTTCCACTATAAATCAAATGGCATATTGTTTTTATGACCCGAAAGTATCGTTTAAGCAAAAAAAATCGATTTTTTTTTAAATTCTAGAGTGGTGTTACCCCTTAACACAAAGAAATTTACGTATTCCTTATCCTCCCACTTCAAATAATTATTATTTTCGAATCTTCTAAAAAAAAAACAAGCTTTGTATTCGTCTTTTTACGTTACACGTGATTATTATCAATTTATCCTTTATTCATTATTCACTTTAAATAACAAATAAACCATGACAACATGTTCGATTTTATTTGTTACGTCTTTTTCATTTGCCATTCTACGCAATTTCTTTCGATGCATGCCGAGTTGCTTGTTCGTAGTCGCAGCGCGGGAGCTCGGCCGTCAGACTCGCGCTCTGATTGGTTGGTGCTTGTTATTAATATCTCGTTAACGAAACCTCGGAGAGCATTTTCGCAAAAGAAATAAGTTGTTTGCAATCACCCCCCGAATCACCCCCTTTAAGGATACGCAGCATTTTTGGGACACCCTGTATGCATATATCCTGTATGTATACAGGGTGTTACTCTACGTATAGTCAATACTTTGGGGGGTGATTCTACAGGCACATATAAGTCGAAAATCAAGAGTGACGAAATTGCGGTCAATGCTTCGTTTATTAATTATCGATGGTTAAAGATTGGCGTCTGGATCGCCTAAATCAGCCTAAATGATGGCAACTCGACGGGCAGCGGGCCGCGCGAGGCAGGCCAGTCAATGGGCGTGCAGTGGCGGCTGATGCGTGACGGATTTGCCATGTAGAGCGCATACTTACTTACCTACCTCGCCGAAACTGTGACATACGGTACTTGCGATAATTTATCAAAAGACGCAAACGTTGTTCGGCATTAAACCTGCCTACTCGTAAAAATCCACAAGGGCATATCAAAACCCGCCCAACGGGATTCTCAAGTAGAGAGACTGAATGCCATTGCCTTTGAAAATATTGCCCTCAAAAATCACCCACACGGCAAATCCAAAGTACCGCGATTGTCCCGTCCGCGATTGTTCACTTAAGGGGGTATAACCGGTTGAAAGTGTCAAAAATCGGATTTTTTCGTTTTATATATTTTCATAGATTGATCTTTTAGAAATAGTATAAAACAGGTTTGATGTAAAAATTCGGAAAATTGACGAAGTTATAGGCATTTGAGTGAAACATCCCAGGTAGCAGGGAGCGGCGCGACGCGGCGCCACAGCGTAACGAGTATATAGAAAAAAGAATCAAAAATCAATTTTCAATTAAGATACAATTATTTACATGTAATTGATATGTTAATCATATTTATACACAAAAAATTAATTTTTATTATAAAATAAATCGTTAAAATATATTTTGGAACATAATAAAAGTAACACAAATAAAATATACATTTTTTCAATACATTTAAACTCACATTAATAACAAACATATGAAAAAATTATAAAAACAATCAAATTAATTTTTTAAATAATTCGTGTTTGTAATAAATTTTAAATTATTCATTCGAATGATACATATTCATCACTATCAGTTGAATCTGAAGGAATTCAAAGCTCGGTGTCTTTTAAAAAAAAATATTTGAGCACAGATTTGTCAAGTTTTTTCGTTTTATTATGTGTATTTTTCTTATGTGGGAGCACTCGGGGGCAGATAAAATTTATACCAAATTAAAGAGCATAAAAAGAACTAATTGTAGTAAAAGAATGAAAGAACCGATATGTTTCTTTTTTTTTAATTCTCTCCAGAATTTAGAAGATGCGACAAAAAAGGTAATAATTTGAGCCACTGGTACGTATCCATATCTTTAAATGCAAGAATTTTTAATTAATAAAACGAAAAAGGATACATTTTGCTTATTTTCAAGAAATAAGAAAGAAATGAATTTATAAATGCACCAAAAATACAATGGGTAAATATTTCCTACGCGCTGTCTGTGGCAGCTTGTGTTTGGTTATTCAACTTTGAATGTAATTACTAACCTTAAATCCGTTATTTATCTTAATAAATTATGACGTTCTTTTATCGAAGGACTGTTTACTATCAATTCAATGCAACGAAATACAAAATTTAAAAACTCTAATTTTTTCTTTTTGAACACGTACCGCGACACTGTGCGGCGGCTCGACCGATTGCAGCGTAACTATATTTTTCATTACGGTGGCCCTAAAAACTCGCGCTACGTTCAACCAATTCACTTCCAATTTTGCACGCAGAATCATAATAAGATTCCACATCGTCCAACGAAGGCTTTTTTTATTCCGATTCCTCGTTTATTATTTATAAAGAAAAATGGTGGATTTTTCTCTTAGATAAATCTAACTTTACCTTTGATCTCTCATCATTTCTTTATTTTTCAAAATTTTCCAAATCGGCTTCGTTGGACGATAGCTATTGACATACTTTATGACTATGGTCCGATTCTCCGTGAATACAATCTAATGCCGCTTTCTCAGAGAAGGCTTATTTCAGATATGCTGTTTTTGTATAAGGTAGTCCATAACCGAATTAATTGTGCTGAGTTGCTAGGTAGATTAAACTTTTATGCCCCCTGCAGATATCTCCGCTCTAGACCTGGATTTGATTTCAGATTGCCGTCATATGCTCATCATACGATGGATCCTATGAATAGGGCCATGTGTGAATTTAATGATCACTTTCTTAATATTGATTTGTTCTCGTGTTCATTTAGTGACTTTCATGTGTTGCTGCGAAGGGCTGTTTTGGATGTATGAGCAAGTGTGATTATGTGATAGACTGACTTTGTATTGTTTATGTTTACTGTTGTAATTGAAAAGGGTTTGTCCCGTTTACTATATTAATAATAATAATAATAATAATAATTATAAGAAATTTTAATGTTTTTGATTTCAGACACGACATACAGTTGTTTTCAGGGCCACCGTTTAGCCGTCTAAAATCGAAAGACTTTCGGATGTGTATGCATAACTTCCCAAAAACAATATATTTTTAACTGAAACTTTTTTTTTGAGTAGTTCATAATACTATGTAAAGATAGTAAAAAAACGGGATATCTGCTTCAAACCGTTGACTTGTACAAAAATCCACAAAATGTACACATTTTCCAAGGGTTCAAACGGGTATACCCCCGTAATTACACACACGCACCACGATTAGTTTTCTCGCGAGTGTACATGTCTTCACGCACCGCGATTGTCCCGTCCGCGATTGTTCACTTAATTACACACACGCACCACGATTAGTTTTCTCGCGAGTGTACATGTCTTCACGCACCGCGATTGTCCCGTCCGCGATTGTTCACTTAATTACACACACGCACCACGATTAGTTTTCTCGCGATTGTCCATGTTTTCCCGCACAAAATATTGTCTTACAGGAGATGTTCAACGTGACCACCATTCTCCTGAATACACAGTTGCATTCTTCTGCGAAAGTTTTCGCGTACTTGTCGCAAGTCGCCCATCACATTCTGCACCATCCCCGACGTAAATTGGATTCGTTGCTCTAATTCGTCAACCGTGGCCACGGGCGTTGAATAGACCAAATTCTTCATATGTCCCCAGTTAAAGAAATCAAGGGGATTGAAATCTGGAGACCGAGCAGGCCAAGCGATAGGTCCTTCTCGTCCAATCCATCTATTTCCGAAGTATGCATTTAAATGTTGGCGTACTATTACAGCGTAATGTGGTCCTGCACCGTCTTGCATATACCACATGTCTCTTCGCACAATCAATGGCACGTCTTCTAATAGAGCAGGCAATTGTGTCTGCAGGAATTCGAGATATCCTTGGCCTGTTAACCGACGAGGGAAAACAACAGGACCAATAATCTTGTCGCCAAGAATTCCTGCCCAAATATTCGTTGAAAATTGGCGCTGAGTATTTCTTTCTAACAGCGCGTGTGGGTTTTCTTTTGCCCAGACGTGAGAATTACGTGTATTAACGGTGCGAAATCGGTTGAAGTTTGCTTCGTCAGAAAACAATATCTTCGATATGAATCCTTCATCGGCTGTAATCATTTCCATCATCCATGTGGAAAAGTGAAAGCGGTTCTCGATATCACCCTCTTCTAATTCCTGCACCCGTTGCAAATGATACGGGAACAGTTGATTGTCTTTTAGAATTCTCCAGACAGTGGTACTGATTACACGTTCCTCTGCCGCGATTCTTCGTGTGCTGGTCGAAGGTTTTTCCTCCATTCGCCGCATCACCCTCTCTTCGAGGTGCGGATCTCGTTGATCTCGTCTCCCGGATCTGTTACCCGTAACAGAACCTGTATCGCGTAATCGTTGATACAGTCTAGTAAATATCCTTCAATCGGGCACATTTCTCCTTGGATATTTTTGACAATAAATGCGAAGTGCTTCAGGAGTACTACCCTTCGCTTCACCGTAGCACATGAGCATGTCTGCGAGCTCCATGAACGAATATTGTCCTTCCATCGTAGAAAATTCGTCCGTACGCACCATTTCACACACCACTACACACACCGTCACACACCACTTCACACACCGTCACACACCACTACACACACCGTCACACACCACTTCACACACCGTCACACTACTACACACACCGTCACACACCACTTCACACACTACTACACACACCGTCACACACCACACGCAGAATAAAATCTAAAAAAGAAAAGGAAAGAAATTTAAAAGGCCTAAGCTACAGCTAAAACTGAAACTAAAACCGAAACTGAAACTAAAACTCTGACTAAATTCAAAAACACAGACTGCTTTCTACACTAGAAATACTTCTCGCCGATTGCAGCCTGTGGTCGCGTTGACGACAGTCGTCAAACTGAGGAGACCTTGGCCAAATCCCTGCGCGATGGAAACGAAAAATGTTACGAATAAACAACCTACATATAATGTATCGCTATACCTTCATCGAGTGGCTCAAGCGATGATACACAGCTTATGCAATAAATTAAATTCTTTATTCTTCATGGAATCGATAGGTATGGCAGTGACACCAATGGATTCTCTTTGTTTTTCCATAAGGAATCGATCGACGCCACTTTCGCAAAGATCTGATGAGAAATGCAGAATAATTTCAGATTCGTCGCTTTCTAGTGCGCAACATTGTATGGCCCCCTGATCTCGAGCGTCGCGGTCCGAGGCCACGAAACTCAGCGCGGAACGGTCTCGTCGGGGGCATTGACTGGCCGTGCAAAACAGCTGTGATTCTCCAGCACAGGCACACGCGGCCCTCATGTAAAATTAGCTTCGTTAAAATTAATCCGATTTACATTACATTTGGTATGATTTTCATCGGAAGAACATAGGGAATCCATTGGTGTCACTGCCATACCTATCGAGTCCATGAAGAATAAAGAATTTAATTTATCGCATAAGCTGTCTATGATCGCCTGAGCGACTCGGGGAAAGTGTAGCGATACATAGTATGTAGGTTGTTTATTCGTAACGTTGTTCGTGTCCTTCGCGCAGGGATTTGGCCAAGATCTCCTCAGTTTGACGACTGTCGTCAACGCGAGCACAGACTGCAATCGGCGAGAAGTATTTCTATTGTAGAAAGCAGTCTGAGTTTTTGAATTTAGTTAGAGTTTTAGATTAATTCTGGGTTTAGTTTCAGTTTCAGTTTTAGTTATAGCTTTAGCTTAGGTGCTTCAGATTTATTTTTTCTCTTTTTAAGTGTTTCTTCTGGGCGTGGTGTGTGAAGTGGTACACCCCGCGACAAAACTATAAGACACTTGTAAGTTTATTCGTTATCTCTTGCGAATTCAGAGAAAAGCGTAATGCAATACGAGTCTTTAGGTAGGTACTATTTCTCGCTTCCAACCGTTTCGTGTTTTGTAATTTGAGACGACGGTGCGGGGTCTGTGAGCGTATTGTTCAGGCTCCCGTCGATGTACCTTGTGTAAACATGATCGAACCACCGCGACAAAACTATAAGACAGTAGTATTTCAGCGATTTCCATTAGACGAGCTTGCTCCTCGATTGCAATCAGACGTATCGAGAATATTTCTACGTTCTATATTACTTAATAATATCCTAACATTTTTTATTATATTGTTTTAATTATAATTTATAAGTTAATGAAAATGCTTCGAGGAACGATACTATCGGTCGATGAAAGAAAAGTAATCGAAAATTTGAAAAAAGAGCATTACTCGATTGCGAAAATCGCAAGAGCACTTGGACGGAGTCGATGTGTTGTGTACCATTATTTGAAAAATAGTAAAAATTACGGAAAGAAAAATCCTGGTGGACGACCAAAGGCAACAACCGAAAGGGAAAGACGAGCCATTCGAAGGAAGGCATCAAATTCATGCATGACAGCACGGCAAATTGCAGTGGAAGCTGGTGTGCATACTAACGTGCGTAATGTGCAACGAAGTATTAAAGGTTCAAAGCATCTAAAGAGACGCAAACTTCAAAAAAAGCCGCCGCTTACGAATCGGTATAAAGCGGCGAGGGAATCTTTCGCCGAGCAACATATTCAATGGAAGAAAAAGTGGAGAAAAGTTATTTTTTCCGACGAAAAACGTTTTAATTTGGATGGACCGGACGGTTTATCGTACTATTTCCATGATTTGAGGAAGGAGGAATTATATTTATCAAGAAGACAAATGGGCGGAGGCGGTATCATGGTGTGGGCCGCAATAGGATATTACGGAAGAAGTGATATAAAGTTTATAGCAACAAGTATGAATGCTGCTAGATATATAGACATATTAAAAGAACAGTTGTCACAATACGCAAGCACCATTGCTTGTGAAAATTATATTTTCCAGCATGACAATGCCCCTGTACATACCGCAAAACTAGTAAAACAATATTTTCGTGACCAAAACATACAAACTTTACCACGGCCCGCACGGTCTCCCGATTTAAACATCATCGAGAACATTTGGGGAATGTTGGCGCGTGCTGTGTACGCAAACGGAAAACAGTTTTCCACCGTGGACGAGCTGAAGGCGTCTGTTGAGGAGCAGTGGAGGAAAATGAATCAAAAGGAGATTCAAAAATTGTATAAATCCGTACCACAACGATTAATTGAAACCATAAAGAATAAAGGCTCTGAGGCACGACTCACTACTAATAGGTAGAAAAAACTTGTTTTCATTGATTTACTTCTTTTTTCCCTGCAAAAAGTATACCGTGTCTTATAGTTTTGTCGCACCAAATCTCGTGAAAAATTAGAAATTTCTTACTAAGGATCTTTTCATCGATGGCATAGATGGTACTGCGGAAGAAATGTATGTATTTCAGTTGATTCTTAGTCGTAACGGTTATTCTACCAAAATTTCTCTCATACACATTAACATATTCCCACAAATTATGGGTGTCTTATAGTTTTGTCGCGGGGTGTATGCAGAGTTGGGCATTAGTCGAATAAATTTTTATTCGAGTGATCTCGAATAAAAATTTCGAATAATAATTTATTCGAAAATATAGAATAAATTCTTAGTCGAATAAATTTGTATTCGTTATTCGTTATTCGTTATTCGAAGGACCTCCGTGGCGACTAGGCGACACGAATAAGCGTGGGTCAGAACCCGAGCCGCTCCGTCTGGGGTCCCGAGGCCCTCGGCCTCTGGTCGGGCCGAGAGGGGATTATGAGACAAGGGGAACGCTTTCCGAATGTACCTACCACCCCCACCGGGGGCTACTCGATATTCCCGTACCATAGTATAATTTTTATTGTCGTTCCCCTGAGGGTTACAACCTCCTTACAATTTCTTTCGCCTTCACCACATTTTCCTTAACTTATCTTATTCTACTTAGCCTAACTTAGCCTAACTTAGCCTACGTCTTAAACCTACTCCCGCTCGCTCGCACTCTCCCCCTCCCTCCTTCGCACGCCGCACGCTCCCCCTCCTCCGCTCCTCGGACCTCCGCTTCCGCCCACTTCCCCATCCACTCACATTCCTTCATTCATTCCTACACTCCCCCCCCCCCCGCACAACTCTCTTTTTTTTTCCAATCTCTTCATCCATTCCTCCCCCTCCCCATCATCCCCCAGAACCTCTCCCATCGCACTCTGCCATCCCCTCTCCACCCCCCACCCTGTACAAACCTCCCACACATGTTCCCAAGTTTCCTCTCCTTGTCCACACATCCTACATTTTCTTTTTTCCTCCTCCTCCCAATATCTCCCCCCCCTCATCTCATTCCCCAACCTAAACCTTGCTACCCTCCTCCACCTATCTTCCCCCCATCCTTTCTTCATGTACCCCGGTACACCTATTCCTTTCACCCTCCCATACCACTTATTATATCTCCCCTCTCCTATTTTCCTCCACCTCTCCTCTTCCTGCGCCCTTCTCTCCCTGTCCACCAACTCCTCCCCTCTTAATTCCCCTTTTTCCCTCACCCTTTCCACCTCCTCAACCGTCCACCCTTTGTCCTTATAAAACTGCTCCCTCTCTTCCTCCCATCCCTCAAGCACCTTTCCCCTCCTCATCCTCCTCTTCATCTCCTCCCAACATTCTCTCGCCAGCTCCCCCCCTTTTCCTTCCTCCAACTTTCTCTCATATCCCCATGCCCTCATCCCTGCCCCTCCTTTCATCATCCCTCTCTGCAATTCCTCCCTAACCATGTATCCCGGGGTACTACAGTCCACTCCCAACACCCACTTCAGATACCTTTCTTGCAGCCCCTCTACCTTTTCCCTGCACTTCCACCCCCATACCTCCACCCCGTAATTTACTACCGCCCACACCAGCTTGTCGAAGAGCCAGATTCTTCTCCCCCAATCTTTCCCACACTTCCTTTTCCCTATCCCCCACACCTGTCCCAACAACGCAGCCCCCTTCCTTACCCTCTCCTTTACATGCTCTTCCTGTCCTCCATTCCCCATCATTATGTACCCTAAATACTTAAACCTACGCACCTCCTCTATCTGTTTTCCCTTCCACCTCCATATCACCTTTCCCCATCTCCCCCCTCCCCTTCTACACCTCATCACCTTTGTTTTTCCAACGTTCACCTGTAACCCCTTCCTGTCCACATACTTTTCCAGCTTCCCTATTAACCCCTTCATCCCATCAACATCCTCTGCCAGCACCGCCACGTCATCCGCGTATGCCAGAGTATGTATCCTCCTCTCCCCCAACTTCACCCCCCCCCCCCACCCTCCCCTTCCCAACTCCTCATCCATGTCCGCGATCAGAAGTGTGAAGAGGATTGGGCTTAGCGGGCACCCCTGTCTTACCCCCCTGGCGGTCCAAAACCTATCCCCCTCCTCTTCTCCCACCCTGACCCTTCCTGATGTTTCCCTCAACACCTCCTCACATCTTGCCACTAGCCCTTCCCTCACCCCCCTGTCTCTCATCGCCTTTACAAGGATTTCTCTGTCCACCGAGTCGAAAGCTGCCTTCATGTCCACGAACATGATTATTAGCTTCCTTTCTTTCCTCCCCACCTGCCTGTTTATGAGGTAGTTGAGTGTGTAGATGTGATCTACACACCCCACCCCCCTCCTAAAACCCGCCTGACTCGGTGGCAGTATCCTCTTCTCCTCCACCTCCAGCCTCAATCTCTCCGCCAGCACCGACGCATAGATCTTATATGCCGTCTGGGTCAGGGTAATTCCCCGATAGTCCTCCACCCTTTCCCCCGCCCCTTTCTTCAACACTGGCACCACAATCCCTTCCTTCCACCCCTCCGGCCACCCTTCTCCCCTCCATACCCTATTACAAATCACCCACAGCCATTTTTCCACTTCTTCCCCCCCATACTTCCAAACCTCATTTTGTATCCCATCGCTTCCCCCTGCCTTCCCGTCCTTTAGACTCCTCACCACCCTTCCTATTTCATCCCTCCCTATCTCCCTCTCCTCGTCCCTCCCTCCTCTCCTTCCCCCTCCCCGCTTCACCCTCCACTCCACTCCTCCCAACAGCCCCCTGAAATACTCGTTCCATTCCTCTATTTTAATTCTCTCGTTTACCCTACTTCTCCCCCCTCTCTCTCTATTTACCACCTTCCATACTTGCGCTTCTGTTCTAACCCCCTCCAGTTCCCTTTCCCAACGTTCCACCTCCTTCTTTCTCTTTTCCTCGCATAACCTTCCATAACCCCTTTTCCTTTCCCTGTATACCCTCCCATCCCCCCCCTCTCTTCTCCACTTTCTTAACTCCTTCCTCACCTTACTCTTCTCCTCTCTACACTCCTTATCCCACCAACCTTCCTTCCTTCTCACCTCTCCCCCTTTCACCACCGATTTCCTTACCGCCCCCTTTATTCTTTCCTTCAGCTCTCCCCACTCCTCATCCACACTCCAATCCCCCTCCACTCTCTTCCCGAAGTTGATATTCCCGTACCATATATCTTCAATTTTAACAAATTTCACAGGGTTATAAATTCCGTTCCGTATATTTCACAATAGAGGTTGAAGATCTTGTAATAACGTATAATATTACAAAACTGATGCACTAAACACCATTAAATATATAAACAAACAGATGACAAGTACAAATAACAAATCGAATATGAAACTGCGATGTATACAAAGTGAATGGGCTTGATAAGTGAATAATTACAAAATTTGACAAATCTAATTGAGGGCTACATCTCTTTGATTTACGGTCTTATGGAAAATAAAGACCGCTAACAAAAATCATAAAAAATTCAGACTGACAGGCTCAAGTTAAAAGTTCTCATGTCATTGAAATAGATTCAGGTAACTATGGCCCATACGGTTAAAGAGATATTTGTTCAGTATTTCATTTTGTTACAAATATTTTTCTTAATAAAGATTGAGCGCAGTGGGTTACGTGCGGTCTAAAAATATTTTTCTTTACAAAATATCCATGCATTCCTAGATTTGGAGATATGGACCTGTGAGGCCAAACATGTGCAATGGTGTAATTTATTTTACGTGTGCACTGTAGGATTATTTACGGTCCGAATTACGTCGTTCTTGGTGTTATTTTCGCCGAAAAAACATAAGGAATCGTTTGGCGCCGTTTTTGTGTCGATCTGATGAGAAATGCGGAGCCCGAAATTTCTCACTTCTTAATCGTTTTTTTTCGCCACGGGGTATCGGGCGGTTCACCCTACACTCGACAAGCGTTCCCCTTGCCCCATAATACCCCTCAGTCACCGGTCGGGCCAAGGACCATGGGAGTCGAGCCCAAGCGGCTTATTCGTGACGCTCAGTCGCCACGGAGGTCCTCCGAATAACGAATAACGAATAAAAATTTATTCGAATAAATTTGTATTAGTTATTCTCGAATAACGACATTTTATTCGAAATTTTTATTCGTTATTTACGAATAACTTCACTTTATTCGAAATTTGTATTCGAGTTCATCGAATAAAAACTTAGTCGAATAAAAATTTATTCGTTAATCGCGAATAACTCCATTTTATTCGAAATTTTTATTCCAAGATTCGTCGAATAACAATTTAGTCGAATAATGCCCAACTCTGGGTGTATGTACGGGCGAATTTACTACGAAGGATGGACAATCGCGGTGCTTTGGATGGCCATTTTTGAGGGCAATATTTTCAAAGGCAATGGCATTCACCCTCTCTACTTGAGAATCCCGTTGGGCGGGTTTTGATATGCCCTTGTGGATTTTTACGAGTAGGCAGGTTTAATGCCGAACAACGTTTGCGTCTTTTCATAAATTATCGCAAGTACCGTATGTCACAGTTTCGGCGAGGTAGGTAAGTATGTATGCGCTCTACATGGCAAATCCGTCACGCATCCGCCGCCACTGCACGCCCCTTGGCTGGCCTGCCTCGCGCGGCCCGCTGTCCGTCGAGTTGCCGTCATTCAGGCTGATTCAGGCGATCCAGATGCCAATCTTTAACCATCGATAATTAATAAACGAAGCATTTACCGCAATTTCGTCACTCTTGATTTTCGACTTATATATGCCTGTAGAATCAACCCCCAAAGTATTGACTATAGGTAGAGTAACACCCTGTATAAGGGTGGACCTTAGCTACTCTTGACGAAAATTATTTTGCGAAATTTTTTTGGTCCTGTACCCCAGAAATGTGACACTTGTTGGGAAAATGGTCTGGAAAAAATTTCAGCTCGATTGGACCACGGGAAAAGGAGGCGCAACGAATTTGAAAATTTTGAATTTTTTAATCCTTGACATAAATATACATGTTGATACATCGTTGAATTTGTATTTTTTTTTCTGTTTAAGAATACATACACAGCATATACGATTGTTAACAAATAAACGTCCGTAACCTTGAAAACTCGAAAGAGTGTCCTTGAAAAAAAAATTTCCCCATTATATTCGCCTCTTTATATGCTGGAACTTTTATCTGAAGAGTTTTTTCATATATCCATAAACGATGGAGATATTAAACATTTTTGATTTTCATTATAACGTTCAATTATACAGAAGAAAAGCAGTTCTAAGACTGAAAATAAGTTATTATAGCTATTATGTAAATTACAAATAGAAATGTCATTAAAGTATTCCGTCCCAGATTTGCTCGTGGACTCGTCAGTAGGGCCCAGCAGAACCAGAAAATACAAATGTCGAGAATTCCAGTGGCCTTTTCGCTAGTCAAGATAAATTCTTTTCGGAATAAATATATTTTTATACAATACAGGGTGTCCCAAAAATGCTGCGTTTCCTTAAAGGGGGTGATTCTGGGGTGATTGCAAATAACTTTTTCCTTTGCGAAAATGCTCTCCGATGTTTCGTTAACGAGATATTAATAAAAAGCACCGACCAATCACAGCGCGAGTCTGACGGCCGAGTTCCCGCGCTAGCGTGGCTACGAGCCGCGCTGCGACTACGAGCAAGCAACTCGGCATGCATCGAAGAAACTTGCGTTGAATGGCAAATCAAAAAGACGTAACAAATAAAATCGAACATGTTGTCATGGTGTGTTCGTCATTTAAAGTGAATAATGAATATAGGATAAATGGATGAAAATCACGTGTAACGTAAAAAGACGAATACGCATTTTTTTTTAGAAGATTCGAAAATAATAATTATTTGAAGTGGGAGGATAAGGAATACGTAAATTTCCTTGTGTTAATAACGTAGCCACGAAAAGGTAATGTAACAGGAAATTAATGAAAGGTGATAGTCGTTCGTTATTGTGATAAAAATCCGTAATTCAATAACGGTCAGCACTGTTGGTGGTAACGAATCAGTCTGTTTAAAAAGCCCGAATAAATGTACGGGAATCGTACGGGAATTTAGAGAATTATCGCCGGAAATAAGCCATCGCTTGCGTTAAATTTAAAAATGAATTATCACTAATAAAGTAACTAAAACTCACCCTTGTTGGAAATTCACCTGCAGCTTGAAAATCTGTGTCACAGGGTCACGGAACCGATCCTGGTCATCGATGGACGTGCTCCGTGCACAGCTGGTCCCAGGTATCCTTACATTCCTACTACCCAAAGCTAAGGGTCGCAATGTCAGGTGCGTCCAGGTCAACGTACCGAATATTCACTTCACTGCACGGCTACTAACACTGATCACTTTATTTGCTTTTCAAGAGCGTGTTGTTCCTACGTTTTAAAAATTGGTGGCCCCGAAAGGGGCCGGTTGTTTTCAATTTAAAAAGTGCTCCACGTGGCCACCGTCATTCTCGATGCACGTTTCAGCGCAAATTCTAGCGCAAATGCTCGCGCAGCAGCACTTGCGTCCCCGTTGTTCCGGGCGTACACCCAGATCATCCTGAAGTATTCTTGGGCCGTGTACATTTCTGTGACGCGATTGCTAGCTGACTGACAGGATTTTTCCAAGCAACTTCCGCTACCCCCAAGTAGCTTCTCTGGTTCCATTATGAGTTAACTCCCACCAGGGCAAGAGGCTTTAGGTAAAAAGAAACCAGCACATTTTCGGAACACGTGTTTTGCAGAAGTGCAACGGACACTTTTACAAAAGCCCGCATCGAATTTCAAGCCTACCTTCCCTCGCACCGGATACGTCGACGCATGCTTTTGTTTTGAAATTCGAGCGCGTGTTTATACTCGAGAGATAAAGGATCCGTCTTTAATTTGAAGGTAGGACGAAGCATGCGGGACTACGCGCACTCAGCGGACCACCCCTTCTCTTCCTGTGTCTTTCCGCGAGGCGTATTGATGTTGGATAATACTCTGTAATTTCTAGTTCTTCAAAATTAATCAGGCTAATCAGCCAGAGCATTTCGCCAGGGTCGCGGTTTATTGTCCGGCAAGTCGGCGGTAGAGAACGGTTTCCTACAGTTTCGGATAATTTATGACTTAATTGGTTCCGCCTCGTAGCAGTCGTGTACTCAGGGTATCGGAAAGGGGAAACAGGAATGGTATGCATTTTCTTCTTTATAGCAACTCGAAGACTGTCTCTTCCCTTCGGACCCTTTCGAACCGATACACGTGGTGTCTGTTTTCTATCTCGAAGCAATGGGTACATTGGCAGTAGAAGGACCGAGCGCGGGCTTTTGTAAAAGTGTCCGTTGCACTTCGGCAAAACACGTGTTCCGAAAATGTGCTGGCTTCTTTTTACCTAAAGCCTCTTGCCCTGGTGGGAGTTAACTCATAATGAAACCAGAGAAGCTACTTGGGGGTAGCGGAAGATGCTTGGAAAAATCCTGTCAGTCAGCTAGCAATCGCGTCACAGAAATGTACACGGCTCAAGAATACTTCAGGATGATCTGGGTGTACGCCCGGAACAACGGGGACGCAAGTGCTGCCGCGCGAGCATTTGCGCTAGAATTTGCGCTGAAACGTGCATCGAGAATGACGGTGGCCACGTGGAGCACTTTTTAAATTGAAAACAACCGGCCCCTTTCGGGGCCACCAATTTTTAAAACGTAGGAACAACACGCTCTTGAAAAGCAAATAAAGTGATCAGTGTTAGTAGCCGTGCAGTGAAGTGAATATTCGGTACGTTGACCTGGACGCACCTGACATTGCGACCCTTAGCTTTGGGTAGTAGGAATGTAAGGATACCTGGGACCAGCTGTGCACGGAGCACGTCCATCGATGACCAGGATCGGTTCCGTGACCCTGTGACACAGATTTTCAAGCTGCAGGTGAATTTCCAACAAGGGTGAGTTTTAGTTACTTTATTAGTGATAATTCATTTTTAAATTTAACGCAAGCGATGGCTTATTTCCGGCGATAATTCTCTAAATTCCCGTACGATTCCCGTACATTTATTCGGGCTTTTTAAACAGACTTATTCGTTACCACCAACAGTGCTGACCGTTATTGAATTACGGATTTTTATCACAATAACGAACGACTATCACCTTTCATTAATTTCCTGTTACATTACCTTTTCGTGGCTACGTTATTAACACAAGGAAAATTACGTATTCCTTATCCTCCCACTTCAATTAATTATTATTTTCGAATCTTCTAAAAAAAAACTGCGTATTCGTCTTTTTACGTTACACGTGATTTTCATCCATTTATCCTTTATTCATTATTCACTTTAAATGACGAACAAACCATGACAACATGTTCGATTTTATTTGTTACGTCTTTTTCATTTGCCATTCTACGCAAGTTTCTTCGATGCATGCCGAGTTGCTTGCTCGCAGTCGCAGCGCGGCTCGTAGCCACGCTAGCGCGGGAACTCGGCCGTCAGACTCGCGCTGTGATTGGTCGGTGCTTTTTATTAATATTTCGTTAACGAAACATCGAAGAGCATTTTCGCTAAGGAAAAAGTTGTTTGCAATCACCCCCAGAATTACCCCCTTTAAGGAAACGCAGCATTTTTGGGGCACCCTGTATATCGCCTTGGACACCCATCGAGCGTGATGTAAAGCTCTTGGAACTCGAAATATATCAATTGTTCTAGGAGTACCACCTAAGAAGAGAACTGTAAGCTCCAAGAATTCTCTATAATCTTGTCGTGGTTGATTGATATTTTTCAGGATTTGTATTGCAAACTCCAGCACTTCAGTACTATTTATAATTGGTGGACGTACTGGTCTTCAATTCCTGCCACAAAATTCGATTTATTGATCTGGGGTCAAAAGCCTGCTGAAATTGTTTAAAAAGTGGAATATTTGGACCCGATGATTTCTCTAACTTCATATCAAAAACACTCCATAAAATAATTTCATATATGTGATGCCGGCAAGGAAAATATAGCAAATCTCTTTCAAATTTTTGTTCAAGAAGGATACATTAGCCTTGGAAACGTCCCATATTCGATGACGTTGTGTCGCAGAAAAGTGCTTGCACTTTACCACCTAAATCCCATTTCTGCACTAAATCGTATACCGCAGAAGCTTGTTTGTCTCCAATACCCGATAGAATTGCAGGGATTCCAAGCAGCTGCTCAATACCTCTGCAAGTTATTAGTACAGGTAAACGATCAATTTTCTCATTGAATATTAAAGCTGGAAACAGCTTTCCGTCACAATGTAGTGTAATAGCACCAAGCTCACAGTCTTTGAACGTTACATGATATTTATCGGCAAGTTGTACTCGAAGATCCGTGTGATGACGCCGTACAGACGTTCGATTGATAATTAAGTCGCCTAAGTAGGTCATGATCAAGAGCTTGAGCTGTTGCTGTTATTATACAAACAGCATCACGATCGCTTACTTTGCACTTGTCAAGGGTTGCAACAAGTTTTGGCGTAATTATATCAATTTGAGCACGTCTCTTTTTAGGGTTGCTTGGACCAGCTGCATCCACAGGAATAATAAATTCAATATTTTCACCCTCACATGATAGATGACCATCTTCTTCGCCGGATGATGCTACTTTGTCCATTGTTTCGTCTAGATTTAAACGATATACAAGTGTCAATAAAGACCAATATATCTTATATTATATATCCAAGATATCGATCAATATTTTGAGTTTTAAAAATGAATTGCATAAAGAATATTTACCTTGCACAGCTTCTACTTCATACTGCGTCTGCCTTGATTTTTCTTGCTCCTTCCGAAACGTTTTTTTCTGTTCTTTCCGGTATGATATATGATCGTTTCCAATCAGAGAACAAGGACGTCCTTTTTTTGTTGATTTAATAGAAAAAGTTTGTTTTCCTCTACTTTAATAGTTTTTAACGCATCGGCGGGTGTAATATCAAAAAGGTTATCTAGCTTATCTACAAACTCCTTCTCCCGATTTTTTGGGGTTTCAGTACTGCGGTTGCAACTTTTATGCAAAGTCGCCCATTCCTGATACAATGCATCTAGCTTGTCAATGCAATACTGTGTTCTTTTCGTTAGAATCCGCGCTTTCTGCCAAAATATTTCAACTTCCTTAATAACTAAAGAAGCACTAGACTTAAAATTCAATTTCACATTCCGCATATTGTGAAATAGGACTCTTAGACTTGCCTGTTGGATGGCAATTTTGCATCGATTATTTGACTTTCGTCATGATCGATTAAATATAATTTTTTCCTTATACATTCCATTTCACTTTCACTTTCACTACGATATTTCACTGTTACCTCGCTGAACCCTCAGAACATAATGGCCCAACTATGAGGTTTCGGACCTTCTGTCGATGATGAGAATGTTTAATATCTCCATCGTTTATGGATATATGAAAAAACTCTTCAGACAAAATTTCTAGTATATAAAGAGAAGAATATAATGGGGCGAAATTTTTGTTTCAAGGTCACTCTTTCGAGTTTTCAAGGTCACGGACGTTTTTTTGCTAACAACCGTATATGCTGTGTACGTATTCTTAAACAGAAAAAAATACAAATTTAAAGGTGTATCATAATGTATATTTATGTCAAGGTTTAAAAAGTTCAAAATTTTCAAATTCGTTGCGCGTCCGTTTCCCGTGATCCAATCCAGCTGAAATTTTTTCCAGACCATTTTCCCAACATTTGTCACATTTCTGGGGTACGGGACCAAAATAATCTGATGATCGAAAAATAAGGTCCACCCTAATGTATATACAGGGTGTCCCACCTAATATTGAATAGCGGGATATCACCTAACGTATTGGAGATAAAAAAAATTATGGCATGGCATGGTTCGAGGGCGTGGCATGGTCCAATTTATTAGCGCGAACGAATTTTTTTCGATTATTATTTTAAAAGATACGATGGTCAAGTTCGGTTTTCCATATAAAACTATTTTTTTTTGAAGACCTGAATTGATAGTTCGTTCCAAGACAAATTCAATAAGCTGTTACGTGCCGCGGCCTTTAGTGTTCGAGCGGCGCGTTTTAGACGGCCAAATTCTGATCAGGGGTATCCCACAATGATTGATTGTCAGAATTTGTCGTATTTATGTAGGTAATGGCAAGGAGGCTCGCCGCACTCGCAACAGTCAATTAATTTATTTAATTATCTAAATACCTTATCAGAAGGATAAGGGGTAGATTTTGGGATCGTTGGTGCTCTAGTCCCATACGGGTCTTTTCAATGGAATCAGATAAATAATTAATGAGTAGAATTTTATGAACAATAATTGTTTATTAGTGAATGAAATCAAAAGAACATGACATATTATGGAAATATTCAATTTAACATTTTATAAAATGGTAATCATAGATAACTCTTGACTAGGGGAATCCCACAATCATTGATTGTCAGAAATTATCGTATACGAATGAATATTAACAAAGTAATAAGGTTTACATAAAAGGTAAAATAAGAGATAAAAGGTGCAACTCACCAGACAATTGATATTGAATTGACAAATATAATTTGTGTTTTCGCTTGGAATGATATCCTGTGCTTTGTAGAGCTGTTCGAGTACTCGAATATTCGAGTAGCTCGAAATTCTCGAAATCGAGCTCGGTTTCCGAACCGAGCCGAGCGCTCGATTAAAGCGAGCGGCTGGAAACAATTGTTTAGTTCGTCAATCGCTACCTTCATTGTGCAATCTACTCCAAATTTATAACCTGACGTTCATGACGAGTGTCAAATGAGCTCGATTTTTAATCGAGCCGCTCGCTTTCTGATCGAGCCGCTCGCTTTTTAATCGAGCCGCCCGATTCATTCGAGCTTTTTTCGAGCGCTCGGCTCGGCTCGGTTATTCGAACCGAGTATATCCCGGCTCGCTTGTTCCGAGTACTCGAACAGCTCTAGTGCTTTGATGATAGACCTAAATCAGGAAAAGAGATGAAACGCGAAGATACACACACACACACACACACACACACACTTGGTTATCTGAACGAGTGAATCTGAATTGAATTTTAAACAAGACCGAATAAAAGTGGTTTTAAAAGAACGATATGAGTAATAATAAATGAATTGTTTCGCAAAGTTTAGTATATGAATTATTTTACGAGGTTTAAATAAATGAATTGTTTCGCAAAGTCGAGTCTTTCACGCGGTTTCACAATAGACCGGAGAACTCTAGCTCTAAGACACTTGCGGACCCAGCGACACGCACCTCACGATTTATCGTCACAGACTGTCGCAGCTTCACGCTCTCGGCAGCGACCAGAGTGGGTCCGTACCGAAAATGCTTACGCTGCATTTTATCCCTCGGCCGCGCTACCATGGGCCCGTCTACTTAACGAGGCGGTGTGTGTGTGTTCTCACGACTCCCTCAGACTCCCATCAGACTATCCATCAGACTCCCGATTCAAATATATTATTATTATTATTATTATTATTAATAAACGGGGGAACCCTTTCGAATACAGAGATAAATTACAATATAGAAGAAAAAGAAACATAGAAAACTAGTAACAGAATAGATAAAAATAATTAAAATAATATATAATATAGAAATAAACTCTAGCAATGAAGTAACAATAATACAAATATAAACAAGTAAACAGTCTGCAATATAACGATGACTCAGTGCTAAAAGTGTGTACTACGGAGATGGTATACACCTAAGCAGTTGAGTTCTAAACGCTGTGAGTGATGTTAGGAAGAAATCAATGTCCTTAGGGCATTGGTTCAATATACACATGGCGCCATTTATGGGATCGTTGGAAAAATACTGATAAGTTGGGACACCCAATACAAAAAGAGGTCTCGATCGCAACGTCCGCTGCGGAGCATTAAAACAAATCAATGATACCAGCTCTAGATAGTTAATATGACCATGGAAGACCTTGTAGAGGAACATTAAGTCCGCGATGACACGGCGATCGCAAAGCGTAGAAAGCCTCGTTATTAGCAAGGCAGGACTATAATCGTGGTCATTGAACCGCATAGGGCTACCTGAGACTCTCATTGCTAGCCTTAAAAACTTATGCTGGACCAATTCAATCAATCCGACATATTGTTTGTGTCTGGGGTTCCAGATCACCGACGCATATTCGACTTGTGGTCTCACCAGTGCAATATAAGCAACTTAAGTGTCCTGACCTTCCTAAAGTGCTTGCCGAAGCGGGCGATAAACCCAAGGGTTTTCATCGCTTTACACGTGATCCTACGATAGTGATTACGGAAATCCAGACATGCAGTAAATGTAACGCCAAGATCTAAGACTTCCTCTACCTCAGACAATGTTGTGTCACACAGTAAATAATTAGAGGGAATGCCACAGATAGCCCTATAGGATCTTAATAGTACACATTTCGCTGTGTTCAGCCGCATTCTATTGACGGAGCACCACCGCTCGAACCTCGTGAGATCGTCCTGCAACAGATTTACATCGGAAGCACTATTTATAGTGCGAACAATCTTGAGATCATCAGCATACATAAGGAATCTACTATGCTGGAATACCGCACCGAGATCATTGATAAATAGCAGGAACAGGAGAGGACCAAGGTGCGATCCCTGAGGGACACCCGAGGTCACGTTGATCGGGTTGGAGTTCCGATCCTGAACCTTGATAACCTGCACCCGCCCTTCCAGGTAACTAGCAATCCACTCAAGGAGCGAACCACTGATCCCGATTGCAGACAGTTTTAAATGCAGGATACGGCGATCCACTGAGTCAAAAGCTTTCCGAAAATCAGTGTAGACAGTATCGACTTGACTTCCCGCATCAAGCGCAGCCGAGGTGAAGCAGTGGTACGCCGCCAAATTTGAAATCGTAGATCGACCAGGGACAAATCCGTGTTGCTCATCACAAATGACGTTGGAAAGACAGGGAGTTAAATGCTCCGTTATTAATTCCTCAAAAACCTTAGGCATAACGGACAGTTTACATATAGGTCGATAGTTTCTAACGTCCGTGCGATTTCCCGCCTTGAAAACCGGGGTGACCAGTGAGGTCTTCCACACATTGGGAAAAGTCCCCAAGGCTAGAGATGAATTGAAAATATGCCATAAGGGCTTGGCGATAATGAAACTACACTCCTTTAAAAATAACGGAGGGATTCCATCGTAACCTGGACCCTTTGATGTATCAAGTGTCTGAAGTTTAGAATAAATTTGTCCGATGGAGATGGAAATCGAGTGTATATTAACATCGCTGCCAGAGCGAGGACTATAAACAGAGCCAAAGAAATCAGCAAATAGATTCGCTACTGTGTTCGCTGATGTGTTGGTATAAACTATCGAGGGCAGCACCAGGGTCAATATCACCAGTTTCCTTGTCCCAATCCACCGAGTTAAGGTATTCAAGCACACGGGGGAAATCTCCATGCTTAAAGTCTCTAAATTTAAGGTTTTTACCCGTGAGGTCGTGACGCGTGTCCAATCCTTTCAGCATTACATATAAGGGTGGATGATATGAGTCTGGTTCAATGAGGACGTCTATGACCCGGTCAACAGTAACATAAGGGCAACTGACAAAGATTAGATCGAGCATAGCGTCAAAATCATTAAAAACGTTGTTAACTTGAGTGAGGTTGCAGTAACCCACACATCCGAGGAGGAGATCGATGGCTGCTGATTCTCGAGACGAGATACCCGACCTTCTATAACACGCTTGACCCCCGCCACTGAACCAAACCGCTTGAGGGAGATTGAAATCACCGCACAAGCAAAACGCGTCATCACTGTACTTATGAAATAACTCCACTACTATGTCCGCGTAATTGTCATACAGCGATGTCATGGATGCAGGCGGTATATACGTGGCCCCCAGCAACAAGTATTTATTATTCTGTAGGTGAACTGTAACAAACAATTGTTCAATATCTGAAGAGCTGACCGTAACTGGGTACGACGAGATCGAATTCTTTACAGCGATGAGAGCGCCACCTCCCCTTGTGCAATGACTAGTTCGCTGTGATCTATCGCACCTATAAATAGTGTAATTGTGCAGCCCAAGTTCATCCGAAGAAATCGCTGGGGTAAGCCAAGTCTCGACAAAAATAATGACATCATACGACACCGCCGATGCCAATACGGAGTTAGCAAGAAATTCTAATTTAGTACGCAGACCACGGACATTCTGCACATACACTAAAGGGTTCCGTCCTAGTTTTTTTGTGAAGGGACATTCTGGGGTCTTCCAGATACAATTTTAGGGATACCATGTACGTATCTAATAGTCTTATGGGTTTCACCCATCGCATGGAGTTCCCGGAGTTTTTCCCTTAGCTTAGTGAGGGACGTCCGTTGTTGTTCCTTACAGAACATTCGTACGTACAGGAAAACATGACATCGCACATTACAATTTCACACATGCTGAGGCCTTCCCTGAATGTTCATAAATTTATATGCACAATTTCTGACTAGGGGAATCCCACAGTCCTTGGACTATCAGAAATTGTGTTATGTATCTAATTTTAACCAAACAACTTTGAATTAATTAATTAATTTACACGTGCCCCGAAACGTGGGACAAAACCGTGAGAAGGCGCGACTCCCTGCACCGGATGTAGGGTATACAATTCCGTCAATCTTCTAAGAAGTGATCCAGTCTGCGCATTCCTGCTGTAGCCGTTACTGATTATGTTACAATGTTTAACGCGACGGTCAGAGGTGCTCTCAACGAGGGTTCTCCCACAATGCTGCAAGGCATTGTTGAAATACATCCCAGCCGCTTACACAGAACGGATTCGGCACAACAGGAGAACCACTGGTCCTTTCGAACGCGACTATCTGGTGAGAACGCCGCTGCGTTAGCACCGCCTTATCTGTATCGCGGGACGGCAATGCGTCGAGGCGACGACGCTCCAAGAAAGGGGTTTTTGTTCTATCAAAAATATTATTTATTAATGGGCAGGAGTATGCTCAACGAGGGATTTCCCATAACGCTAGGCGTTGTTGATGCATACCCTGACCAAAAAGAAAAATCTTACGTTCCGAACGTAACAAAACATTAATGTGTACACTTTATTTCCACTGGTTTTTGAGATATTGCGCTTGCAAATTTACCGATTTTCCCTGGAAAAAAGCCTGCTGGAATAACAAGGACCGGGGACGGTCATACTGGCGCCCCGAGTGGCACTGCCTGCTGCAACTGATACCTATCTGCCAAAGGTCTTAGCCGAGACTGGCAGTCCCAAAGGCTGGATAATTCTTTTCCGTCAGAAATGCTACTTAGGTAGGTACATCTGCGGTATCGAGAAGCGCACCGTTAGTGTTCCATTTGAAAAATCGAACTTGACCATCGTTTCTTTTAAAATAATAATCGAAAAAAAATCCGTTCTCGCTAATAAATTGGCCCCCTCGAACCATGCCGTGCCATATTTTTTTATATCCCCAGTACTTTAGGAGATATCCCGCTGTCCAGTCTTAGGTGGAACATCCTGTATCTTATTAGATATCATTAAATAGAAAGGTACAAATTTGCGTATGCGAATTTGTTAAAATTAACTTTCTGCATATAATAAAAAATTATGTTCGTTATCGTTTGGTCTGGTGCGTCTATAGGGAGTATACTTGTAGTTGTAACGGGCATACGGTCTCTCCAGTCATAGAGTTTTTCAGCACGAGACGTTTTACCAAGACCTGAGCATTAGGATTGGCCGAAAAACACAAATTTTCGAAACTCGAAACGGCGTAGAGCGGAAAAGTTGCCGTTGGGGAAGACAAATCGAGGCCAAGAAGAAGTTTTGAAATCGGTCAATATTTGTTCCTCGCGCATCGCTGTTAAGATTGGCGACTTCCGTATATTTTGTTAAAAATGTCTATATTTGACTGTTGAACATCACAAAATATTATTTCACCACATAAATACATACAATTATTTAGCTGTGCATCTCTTGGCTGGAGTTACATACGTGACGCGACTCAAAACTCAGAACTCACCGCGGGAATGTGGCTGCATCGCGATTCTATCCACGTCCTTCCCAACCTACCAACCACATAGGGCACACATGCTACTTATTGTCGATATCTCTCTCGACTTTAACTTCTTCACGTTGAATTATGCCTTCTTTGTGAAGGAAGGCATGATTTCTCTGGACATCGACGTGGTCCGGATAATACCATCCCTGTTTTTATACCCAACAACTGTTCCTGCTGCTTCCGTCAGTAACTTAAAATAGCGCTCAACTGTTTGGGTATGGCAAGGAAAGTTCCTAATATCCCAGTCTGGAGTAAATCCAGATTCTGGCAGTGATGGAATGTGTTCAGTTGAGACATGATGTAAAAGAGGTGGTGAAGAATTAATGCAGCTCCAGTCGATAATTTCTGAATAATCTGTCGCATCAAAAAAGTTGATTTTTGAAATGAAGAAGTCATGAACCGGCTTTTTTTGCTCCACAGGTGATTTTCTTGCCTCGATGATTCTTTTCGGGTCAAGTTTTCTAATATTTCTTCTTTCATCCATCGCCATTGCCATGAGCAAATTTTCAGGATGTGCAAAAAACCCGTTGCGTTGGATGACAGGATCCAAAATTTGGAGCAGGTTTTCAGATAAGTATCTTGTTGTTTTAATAACCTTGAACACATGTTTGGGACCGTCTATGATGGAGCTATACTTCTTTATGGCAAACCATATATGCATATAGCATGCAAGTACAAAATTCACTACCTGTATCAGTTCATTAGAAGGATGGATCGTTGGTACATATAACCTCAGATCCTGGGCCACTGTGTCATTCCCGGTGGCTGACAGTTGCAAATCGAAATCTGAGGTTATATGTATCAATGGTCAATCCTTCTATTGAACTGATACAGGTAGTGAATTTTGTACTTGCATGCTGTATGCCTGTATGGTTTGCCATAGAGAAGAATAGTTCCACCATAGACGGTCCCAAACATGTATTCGAGGTTATTGAAACATCAAGATACTTACCTGAAAACCTTCTCCAAATTTTGGATGCTGTCATCCAACGCAACGGATATTTGCACATCCTGAAAACTTGCTCTTTGCAATGGCGATGGATGAAAGAAGAAATATTAGAGAACTTGGCCTAAAAAGAATCATCGGGGCAAGGAACTCACCTCTGAAGCAAAAAAAGGCGGCTCGTGACTTCTTCATTTCAAAAATCAACTTTGCTGCGACAGATTATTCAGAAATTATCGACTGGGGCTCCATTAACTCTTCACCACCTCTTTTACATCATGTCTCAACTGAACACATTACATCACTGCCAGAATCTAGAAACGCGGTAGCGTCTCGACGCCAAGTACATGAAAGAAAAGACACCCTGTACTACGTACATATAAAAGACACCCTGTATATGAATGTCGACTGCCCCTGCCATGTATCTCCATTTTCCGAAATCCGAAATTCCGAGCACTGCATACAGGGTGTCCCAAAAATTATTATTATTATTATTATAAATATACGGGAAAAAACCCATAGTGTACAACGTCCTATTAAGACGAATGACAAAGTCTGAAACACTAATAAATAAACAGTATCAAATGTGACATTATTGTTGCTCTATGTGCCTGTGTAACAAAGTCTTTAACGAGTTGAGGGATCCCAAAAACGGATCCACGCGACTAAAGGTTTTGTTGGCTACAATCATTGCTCTGTTAATTGGGTCAACCGCATAGTAGTAATATTTTGGAAGACTCGGGAGGAAGAGTGGCCTAGTACGCATATACCTCACTGGGGCATTAAAGGAAATAGAACCAAGAAGATCAGGGCAATCGATATTGCCATTGATAACCTTGACCAGAAAGATCATATCCGCGATATTCCACCGGCTCTCCAGAATGGCGATATTGAACATTCTCAGTCCTGGTCGATAATCATGGTCATCTCTGTCCATTGGGTGGCCAAAAATACGTGAAGCAAACCTTAAGAATTTATGTTGGACCCGTTCAATTAACTTTTCGTACTTCACATGCCTTGGGCTCCAGATAACTGAGGCATATTCGACATGGGGCCTGACGAGAGCTACATATAAGAGCCTTAGTGACTCTTTATTCTTAAAATCCCTACAAAATCTGGAGATAAAGCCCAAGGTCCTCATTGCCTTCCCGGTACAAAACGTATAGTGGGATCTAAAGTCAAAGCACGACGTTATACGGACACCAAGATCCATAACTTCGGATACTTCCATAAGAGTAACATCGTTTAGTTTATATGGCTACTTCACGCACGACCTCTTACGCGAGGCCCTGAGTACCATACATTTCGCAATGCTTAGATGCATGTTATTCTTTAAACACCAATCCTGCAGTCTATCCAGGTCACCTTGCATATCAATACAATCCGTGACGTCATGGATAACCCCGAAGACTTTCAGATCGTCCGCATACAACAGAAAGTTTGTATTAGATAACGTGTACCGGAGATCATTGATGAACAAATTAAACAGCAAGGGACCCAGATGTGAGCCCTGAGGAACGCCCGAGGTGACACTTATTGAGGAAGAGAGAGAGTTTGATACCTTGACCACCTGCGTACGCCCCGTTAGGTAGCTCTGAACCCAGGTTAGAAGGGGCCCACAGAAACCCCGACTCGATAGTTTACGAAGCAGGACCAAATGGTCAGCAGTATCAAAGGCCTTATGGAAATCGGTGTACACAGTGTCAACCTGCAGGCCCTCATCAAGGGCCCTGGAAACGTAATTATGGTACACGGCTAGATTCGTTGCCGTTGATCGTTTCGGAATGAAGCCATGCTGTTCGACACATAAAGAGCTTGTGAGCTGCGAAGATAACATGTCGGTAACAATATCCTCAAAAACTTTTGGCATCACGGAGAGTTTACTTATGGGCCGGTAATTACGAACATCCGAGCTATCCCCAACCTTAAATACTGGGGTTACAAGGCTAGCTTTCCAAGCAGAGGGAAAGACACCATTTATTAAGGAGGCATTAAAGATATTCCAAAGGGGCCTCGAAAGAATATAACTGCACTGCTTGAGGAGCAAGGGAGGGATGCCATCTGCCCCCGGGCTTTTATTAATATCAAGAGCATTAAGTTTAGAGAAAATATCGCCAATAGTTATTGAGAGTGAGTCTAGATGCAAGTTATTGAAAGAACAGTGGGACGTGCTCCAGGATGGGGACAGCCCCGTCGGAGTTGTGTTCACCGACCCAAAGTAGGTGGCAAACAGATCAGCCACTTCAGAGTCAGATGTTGCAGAAGAGCCCCCGTAGTACATATTACTTGGCATTCCGTGACTACCACGCTTGGTATTTACAAATTTCCAAAAGCTTCTTACATTATTCCTTACATTGCATTCAACGGTGTCGACATATGCGCTATAGTCATTTTTCGTACGTGCTTTACACTGGGCACGGAGATTGGAGAAACTCAGGTAGTCATCGCGAGAATTTGAGATCTTATAGGCCTTATGAGCAATCTTTTTATCATAAATAAGTTTCCTGAGTCCCGGCGAAAACCAGCGTGGATAAGACGATTGTTTATGCAATTTAACCGGAATAAAGGCATCAATGGCCATATGAAGGTGCGCATAAAGATGATCCACCGCAACATCCGGGTGAATACCCCCAGTCTCCGAAAATGCTGTGTTTCCTTAAAGGGGGTGATTGCAAACAACTTTTTCCTTTGCGAAAATGCTCTCCGATGTTTCGTTAACGTGATATTAATAAAAATCACCGACCAATCACATCGCGAGTCTGACGACCGAGTTCCCGCGCAGGCGTGGCTACGAGCCGCGCTGCGACTGCGAGCAAGCAACTCGGCATGCATCGAAGCAAATTGCGTAGAATGGCAAATGAAAAAGACGTAACAAATAAAATAGAACATGTTGTCATGGTTTATTTGTTATTTAAAGTGAATAATGAATAAAGGATAAATGGATAATAATCACGTGTATCGTAAAAAGACGAATACACAGCTTGTTTTTTTTTAGAAGATTCGAAAATAATAATTATTTGAAGTGGGAGGATAAGGAATACGTAAATTTCCTTGTGTTAAAGTAGTAATACTAGGAGAGTTCCAACCCGGGTGTGCTGAGGGGAGCGCGGGGGCGGGGGGGAAGTGAGGGCGCGCGGGGGAGCGCGGCGGAGGGAAACCTGGGCGCGGGGCCTGCGGGGTGAGGAAAACATGTTGCGCGCGCACGCGCCGCGGAGTGGGGGAAGCCGCGACTACGGAGGGGATCAGTCGGGGTCGAACCGCCGCGGAGGCCTCTCCAGACCGGACCCATTTTTCAGAGGGAGGCATTGACCCCCGAAAAAAATCTCTTTCAGAACTTGGCCCACCCGAAAATTTTTTCAGACCTAACCCATGGTTGGGGACTGTCCTAGAAATTTTTTTTTTCAACACAGAGAAATAATTTATTTTTATCGAGCGATGTCGGGAAAGATCGGCGTATTTCGACACCGCGTCTTCGAGGGAAAGAGACGGAGCATTACTTTAAAGTTAAAATTCTAGGAGGGAAAGAGACACCACTACATAAGAGACGGAGCATGCATTTTAAAGCTAAAATTCTGGGGGGAGGGAAAGAGACAGCAATACTTGGTGGTACAATCGCATTTTATTCTAAAGCCAACAGTATTAAACGTTCCGATTTAACGTCGCAGCGTATCGCGCGATTACGCGAAATTCGACTCCTCTAGAGCGACCGTGCACGGTGATGTCATTTGGCAGCGCGAAGAACGAAATAGAATTATGCGGCGTCGGCAAATCTTAAAGTTTGGTGATAAGTAGGATGATGGGTAAGTAAAATTGAGAAATAATATGTTTAAAATGATAATTTATTTAAAACTTAAAAGAATATGTATAAATATAAAAAAAGAATATAAAAAAGAATATAAAAAGAATATGAATATAATAAAAAGAAAAATACAATATAAAAAAGAATATAATAATAAATGAAGAAATAATAAAAAAATAGAAAATAGAATAAAATAGAAAAAAGAATTTAAATATTATCTTCATCGGATGACATCGACAGGGGTGGCGTCGCGAGGTCCTCGTTCATCCAGGCGGGGATCGGCGACGGCGGCGATGGTGCTGGTGGTGTTCCCAACGACGAAGACGCTGACGATGACTCCTCCATCGTCCGTTCGAATCGCCATGGAGGTGATGGGGACCCCGGAGGCGTCATCACCCACCCTGGGTGTGACGGTGGCGGCAGCGGTCTGCTAACATCGATCCATGGGGGTGATGGGGGTCGCAGTCGCCGCAGAGGTCCCATTTGGTTGTACGGCGTCCAGGGCCGCCGCAATCTGACCGGCATCGTAGAGTCGATCACCAGGCCTGATCGCCGCATATGCACCGCTAGGGGTACAGCCTCGGTGTCTCCTGCCAGGACCCGTGCCATGAGCGCCATTATAATCATTGGCACTTGGTCCTATAACACAGACACAAACGTCGATATAATATTGATACATGAAACATATTAAACATGAAACGCACAAAACAATGCAAAGTATTACACACCTGTAGAGGTGACGGCGGCGGCGACGGTGGTGGCGACGGCGACGGCTGCGGCGACCCCTCGCAATCACTGGACCATGTCGGTGATGGTGGTGGAGAATTAGAATTCTAGAACACCGCGATTTAATATAGACATAATCTTAACAATTAAACGCGGTAAATGATAAAATATTGATATGTACATACCTCGGGGTCACACTCCGGGGCGATTCTTGATACAACCATTTTTTTTCACCAAATGTCACAAAAACTGTTAGAACACTACCAACTTGTCTATCTTCAAAAGCTTTTGAAGACAACTGGTCTCGCTGCATCTCCTGGCTCTCGCATGTTAAAACCCCCTCCTGTCATGAAATCGTGAAGTGTTTAGCTTTGCAAAAAGTAGGATGCTTTTGTTCTTCATCAAACATATCGCGCGATTACGCGAAATTCGAATCCTCTAGAGCGGTCGTGCAGGGTGATGTCACTTGACAGCGCGAAGAACGAAATAGAATTATAGAAACGCTGAATCTTAAAATTAGGCGGCGAGGAGGATGACGGGTGAATAAATGGAGAAATAAAATATGTTTAAAATGATAATTTATTTAAAATTAAATGAATACAATTTAACATTTTTTTTCCTACGAGCATCAGCTAAAATATCATTGATGGCACATGCTATCAGTTCGCAATCTACATGATACTCCACATCGTAATATTTGCTATCACGTATTATTTTAGCAGCACGATGCGTATCTAACTTTTCGCAGGCAACATCGCTCTGCTGTAGCACGTTAACAAAAGTTTCAAATTTGACTTGTACATCTTCTACAATTTCCTGCAGCCGCGAATACACATAGTTCACACACGGCTCAAAATTACATAAAAATGTTACTGTATCCGGTTTGAAATACAGTGATTTATCACATCGCGTCATCTTTACAATCGGAGAATCATACATCCGACAAAATTCAACCATTAAATCATCAATCTGTAGCGATTCTGATCCAGGTAATTTTGCACGTTTTTTGATGGTTTCCCAGCTGCCGAATAGCACATTCCGTGTATGCCATGGTAATATGATATGATTCCCGCGATTGTCACCGAGAAGAACTTCTACAGAGGCTATAGGTCCTACGTTGATTCCAATTTCCAAGTATTTATGCCCCATAGTTGTTAATGCGTATCTTCTGACCATTACACGCGATGCTTGGCGCGGCCTAAGAGAACAATCAAAGCTATGAAATTGCTTGCAGGTATCAGAAATAAAAATTTTGAGATGTGAAAAGAAGCATTACCCGTCGTTATATACATTCTCCCCACATGGAGCTACACCATCATCCCGCACGATCGGAACGTAATAATTCATGCATGTAGCGTTTCCTTCAGCACTGGTACTGCACATTTTTTTCAAAGCACTATTTGTTCCGTCGAAAATCACTGAGGCTAAATGAGCGATTGATGGAATAGCGTCCGAGAGCTCAGCTTAAATAGCGGTGCAATTGCTTCCCCCACCACAGCATTTTATTCTAAAGCTACCAATTTTTCCATAATGTTTTTCAATCTTAACGTAGCATGTAACTTGAACCCACCCTCAAGGATAAAAGACTCGACAGTCGCCGAATGTAATATAATACCTGTGGAAGCGTCGATTCTTAGAATTATGCGGAATCAGCAGAAACTATGTCGGACGATTTTGCGCGCTAATTCGTCATACGTGTGAATCATAGAGAGAATTATGCTGTATCAGCAGAAACTGCATAGAACCATGTTGGAACGAATCGTCGTTTTTGCATGCAATCTTTTGGGGGGAGGAGGTACGCCAAAAGAGTTAGATAGAAAGAGCAAATCGTGGTGTGGGTATAAAAGCGAGCTCCAAACTGTACAAAGCCTCAAATCGTTGCAACGTGTTGCGTGGGAAAAAAACATATTACATTTACGTTCCATTTTTTTTTTACGATCATGGAAGAATTCGCGCAACTAGAACACCAATTGTTGGATCAATCTGTACGATTGATTCCGCGGGAAGAGTACCTCGCGTGGGAAGAACGGTGCAACGAGTGCATCGAATCGTTGGAAGAACACAGCCGAGTGAAACGTCCCCGATTATCGATCGGCGTTCGACAATCGTTGGTTGCTCGAATCGCGCGACTAGAAGGACTGAAACATTCGTTGCGCGGCCGCTTCGTGCGCGAAGGTGCAGGACATTCGAGCACAGGACTTTTATGGTGCGAAATAGATACCGCATTCGATAACCGCGTATTAACTGGTGCAGTGCTCAATTCGAACTATATCGAGCCGTGCAACTTCCTCCAGGATGCGGGGACCATTGTGCTGGAGCATGTGCGGGACGCTTTGAGGAAACATCGAAACCTCAAAGTGAACACTGTGTTTAACGGTGAATTTGTGACAGGCGATAAACGTGCTTGTAAAAGCATCAATACTCGGAACTGTGAACTCTTCCACACATCCGATCTGCAGGAGTGGTACCAGCGATGCGTCGTCGAACCCACCCTGGCATCGTTGGAAGAGTTCCAGGAACGCGACAGCGGATGGGCATTGACGAGTATCCTCAACCTGACCGTCAATGTCAACAAGTATAATCCGCTGCGCGCCGGGTGCCACTACAAGTTGCCGCGGGAATTGTTGTCGAAAAACGCAACGATCAGTGTACAATCCTCAGACAATGCCTGTTTCGCGTGGGCTGTGGTTGCAGCTCTCCATCCTACTGAACGACATACCGATCGCCCAAGTTCGTACCCCGACTATGCATCTGTGCTAAATCTCCAGGGCATTGAGTTTCCAATGTCTCTGGCACAGATTGCGAAGTTTGAACGGCTGAATGAAATCTCCATCAACGTCTACACCTTTGAGATGGAGAAGAAGAAGGGATCAACGATCTTTCCGCTGCGTCTCACCAGTCAAAAGAGGGATCGACACGTAAACTTGCTCTACACGTCGAATCAGGAGCACGATGATGTAGGGCACTTTGTATGGATCAAAGACTTGTCCCGGCTGGTGAGCACGCAGCTGAGCCTACGCCATGGAAAGAAATTCATCTGCGATCGGTATGTATAGAAACATATTATTGAAATGTCTCACGAAAAAAATTAAATAAAAAATTTGGTATTTTTGTTTTATTACAGATGCATGCATTACTTCAGATCTACTGAGAAGTAGGAGGCGCATGCAGTGGACTGTGGCAATATGAACGACTGTGCCATCCTGCTGCCCAGTGAAGGAAAAAATCTCCTCCATTTTGTGAACCACTGCATGAAGGAGCGGCTCCCCTTCGTGGTGTATGCAGTTCTGGAGTGTATCATCGAGAAAACGGAGGACAATCATCGAATGGGTGAAATAGATAGTAAATTACACGCGTATCAACACCATAAAGTGCACAGCATAGCATATTATATGCATTGCTCGTACGATACATCGCTATCGGTGTATCGATGTCGCCGCGACACGGATTGTGTTTCATGGTTCATCAACGATCTTAGCAATTTTGCAAACTTCGCTAAACCCATCTTGACCAGTAATGTTCCCATGCTGGATTTAACCACCGAACAGTGGACCACTTTTCGCGATGCATCACATTGTCATATTTGCGAAGAACCATTCGAGGCTAGCGGTGTACGAGTTCGCGATCACTGCCATCTCTCCGGACGGTTTAGAGACCCAACACATTCGGAGTGCAATTTAAATTATAAAAATGCGTTTTACATCCCCATAGTATTCTATAATTTATCAGGCTACGATTCGCATTTCATTATCGAGGAAATAGCAACCGCTTTCGAAGGTCACGTTGACGTGTTGCCCATAACTAAAGAAAAGTATATTTCTTTCACAAAAAATGTTCAAGATACGGCTGATTCAGATTCGCGAAATTGTATTAAATTGCGATTCATCGATTCTTACAAATTTCTCAACACCAGTCTCGACAAATTAGCATCTTTTCTTAGCACAGATCAATTAAAAATTTTACGATCCCAATTTGAAACATTATCCGCCGAGGATTTTAATTTATTGACGCGAAAGGGTGTCTTCCCGTACGAATACCTTGATTGCGCGAACAAGCTGCAGGACCCATGCTTACCGCCGCGCGAATCATTCTACAGTTCGTTAACGGGTGAGACTGTATCCGAGAGCGATTACGCGCACTCCGAGACTGTCTGGCAGCGTTTCGAGATTAGAACCTTGGGCGAATACAGCGATTTGTATTTGAAGACAGATGTCTTGTTATTGGCAGATATTTTTGAAAATTTTCGCGAAAGTTGTATCAAGAGCTACGGATTAGATTCAGCGCATTATTACACTTTACCTGGTTTCACATGCGATACTATGCTAAAACATACCAAAATTACGTTCGAATTGCTCACAGACGTCGATATGGTCATGTTTGTCGAACGCGGTATACGCGGGGGTTTAAGTCAATGTTCCGGAAGATACGCACATGCCAATAACAAGTACATGTTATCTTATGACGCATCGGAAGAGTCATCGTACTTGATGTACTTTGATGTGAATAATTTGTATGGATGGGCAATGTGTCAGCCACTGCCATATGGTAAATTTCAATGGGTCGAAGATGTCACAAATTTTAACGTGTCATCAATCGGTGTCGATTCGCCCACGGGGTACATTCTCGAGGTAGATCTGGAATATCCACAACGTAATCAATCTTGTTATCGTTTACCGTCATGAGTCGTGGTGTCCTTAGACCTTTCCCTGTCCTTTTAGCCGATGAACTGGGGACTAGCGGTGCAATTACATATTTGTACTTGTATCCCCTGTTGCTCGATATGCGATTACGATCACCATGTTTTTGTTTGTGAGCGTTCGTCGCAAGCAGTATACTTTTATATTTTTGTTTATCGGCCTCGGTGTATACAGCATCATTTGGAATTTTCTTGAAAATCAGTTCGTAAAGGCCGGGCGTTCCCTTGTACCTTACACCATCGATGAGTATATTATCATGCTTGTCGATATCGAAAACCTCATTCCCAAGCATCATCTTATTATCATCGGTAAAGGATACACCGTATACATAGTCTATGATCTTATTTTTATCCTCACTTAGGATTACATCTATGTATTTTTGCCCCAGCGGACCGAAATAACTGCGAAGCGTTTCTTGTCCCTCGGATGTTCGAAGTTGTTGTCTAATAGATGTCACAAATGACTCATTGGGAGAAGTTTCGAAAACGTCATCATCATAATCACCATCATCATCAATGGTTGAGAGCAATTGTACAGGTGGAATTGTATTTATTGGCGTGATAGGGACCGGAGGCTCGTTTAACGTAGTATTCTGTCGGTTCCGCTTCGATTGAACTGTTGTGGAAGTTACGAGTGAATAATCCGCTGACGCGCGCGATTTCCTCTTTCTCTTCAACGTCGATGTGTTCCATTTCGGATGAATTTTTGTTTTAGGCGTTAATGTTTCATTCTCTTCAACGTCAATGCTCACTGGTGATAATGTGTCTGCCTCTGTGGTATTTTTCACTATATGTTTCAAGGGTTCGACGATAGGCTTAAAGTATCTCTCCAACGCGATATCTTCCTCCAACTTGCCAGTCTTCAAAGCCAAGTGTTGCTTGCGAATGGCTGCACTAATTTTTGCAATTTCCTTCGCTATCCTCTCGCGATCCTTAACCTCCATACTATCGATATCAATCATCATCGTTGTATCGCAGACGTTGCTTTCTCATCGAAGTGTTGACAGCGATTGACCATCTCACGGTATGACAAACTCGTTAAATCCCTTTCTATAACGTCCATTGGACATCGCGCTATACTTGTCTATTACCACGAAACCATACTCTCGTTGCCAACAATTACGATACAACGCGCAGAAATCCTCGTATGACATATCGGTGTTTACGTGATCGTTGTACACATGTTTCAAGTTGGTACCATCCTGCTTAAACAGAATCAACAGATTCGCATTGTCGCGTATAAGATGTTTGGGAATCTTTGCATACGTCTGACAGAGATAGAAGCAGTCAACGTTCGAGTGACGCCCCATTGCAAAGTACTCTCGTATCGTATTTTGCTTGTCATATGCCACGTCATCAAAGATAAAAATAGAATTCGGAAGCGATTCGCTCGGTGGGATGACGTCACTATTATTCGAAAACGTAAAGTAGCCAATTTCATCTATCGGAGTCAATAAATTCTCCAAATATTGATATTTCGGCTGTTGCAGCGACTTAGAATACACGTACACGTTCTCGAAGCGGACGCCGTGTGGGCTTTCCAACAAGCTCACCAGCACGTTGGTTTTTCCACAATTCGATGGGCCGCAAATAACACAGCGGATAGTGTTTGGTAGCATGCTACCATGTCTCCGCTTTGAATTCGGTGACAGCATTTCCGATTTATCGTCAAAATTTGTCACGCGTATCCTTACAGGTTGTCGCACGAATCGCATCCTCGATGTGAACTGTGAAAACTGATTTTCGAAGCGATGACACGTCCTATTTATAGGTCCGCGCCGAAGCGAAAACACCTCAGTATTCAAAATGCTTCTGATCCTGTCGGATAATTGCGATATTCGAGACATAACCTCTGAGTAGTTGAAATATATACCAAAGATTATTCTACTCCGAGAGTTTGGGAGACACATTGAACAGTTGTGGGACAGGTTCCCCGAGCTTATAAAAGCCGATTCTGAGGTGCAGCAGTATCGTCGGTGCTTGGAACATTATAATCGCCCTTGGCAGCGAACGCATATCGACGGTCCAGCGCCATTGATTAAAAACTGTGGTGAATGTCGCCAACGAGAGTGAAGAAAGGTCGTGGTTTGTTAAATCGGGCGATAAACGCGCTACCTTTCGAATTACATATTCCTGGATATCAGTTTTGTGGTCCAGGAACTCATCTGGCAAAACGATTGGCTAGAGGGGATCAAGGTATCAATCCGTTGGACACCGCGTGTCGCGAACACGATATTGCATATTCGCGTAGCAACGACCTCGACGAAAGGCACGCGGCAGATAACGTACTCGCTGACAAAGCGCGAAGACCCATTGTTGCACGAGACTCGACTCTGGGTGAAAGAGGTGCTGCTACAGCTGTTTGGGCAGCTATGAAGGCCAAGATGAAAATTGGAATGGGGATGAAAACAAAACCTCGCAAAACTACTACTACGAAGATAGCATCGAAAAAGCGGATTCTTCCGGTGGCAAAACGGGGTGGCATATTACCACTTCTCCCGCTGCTAGGTGTTCTCGGATCATTAGCTGGTGGAGCGGCGGGGATAGCCATGGCGGTAAACGATAATAAGGCGGCGCAACATCAGCTGCAGGAAATGCAGCGTCATAATCGCTCCATCGAAGGTCGCGGACTTTATCTCGCACCGTACAAGCGCGGACAGGGAATATCGAAACGAAAAAAAAAACGTCGGAAAGAAAATAAAAATGCCTGTGGGCGTAACTACCGATGCACAATTGACTGAGTTGGCAAAACGTATGCGTATTCCATTCTTTAGAGGTGTTTTTATGCGTAACGCGCTACCAGCCGAAGGAGCACGTCGAGACGAGAGCGGTATCATAAATTTGGACAATGTCGAGGGGTCGGGAACTCATTGGGTAGCGTATGCGAAGAGAGGGTGTCGAGCTATATATTTCGACAGCTTTGGAAATCTTCGGCCACCTAAGGAATTGGTACAATATCTGGACAAAGATGCTGTGAAAATCGAATACAATCGAACGGCTTATCAGAAGTATGATCAGAGCAATTGCGGGCAACTATGTCTACGCTTTCTACAAACGATCGGCACCAACTTTAAGGATTGACTTCCCACCACTCTAATTCAGTACTAATCGAGTCGTACAGCTTGGAATATGTCGCTAACGTTCACTCTAACCGCCAAGAGTAGCACCCTCGCGGTGAGCTACTTTCCACCCATAGATTTGAGCGACGATGATTACGAGCTTGGCCTAACAACCTTTGAAACTTATCATACAATACCAAACATCGACTCGAGCAACGATAAATTCTACTTCACCGCAAATTATGACATCGGCAACAGCGACGACGCCACTCCTGAATACATTACGATTCCCCACAGCTCCTACGAACTAGACGCCATTGCCAAGTATTTGAGGCAGCGATTACTCGAGCGGTTTCCTCAAAATCTCGGCGGCACCGATGCTAACGATGGTCATGTGTATCCTATAGTGTTGCGTCCCAACAACAATACCTTGAAAAGCGAGCTGTACTGCTCATTCGCCGTAGACTTTACAAAGCGCAATAACATTGGATCGCTACTAGGATTCTCGACGAATCGGGTGTTGGAACCAGGGCGGTGGCACGAATCAGACGATCCGATTAATATCATGAACGTGAACATTATTCGAGTTAGAATGTAGCGCTACCGCTGGCGCGTACAACAATGGATAGCGCGTACATACGATACATGAATTTTCTCCGAGAGTCCCACCAGGATATAAGATATCGGAAACGCCCGCGCAGATCATTTACCTTCCAATCACCGCACGGGTCGTTACGGCTCTAACGATACGGGTTGTGGATCAAGACGAACGGCTGCTCGATTTTCGAGGTGAAGAGATTACCATCAGATTGCACGTACGACGGCGACGACGATAATACGTGTGGTGCGAACGAAAGAGATGCTTGTGTTGAACGACTCCAGAAACTCGTTTCTTCCAAACCAAATTGTTTACAACAACAACAACAGCAACAACAACAACAACAACAGCTCTGATCACGCTAAAAAGAAGAGACACACTGCTGCAAACATTGCATTTTTGAAATCCTTGGGATTCACCGTGCGCAATTAAGTTGAAAAATGGCTGACATTCTAAGCATTGGAGGGAAGCCGACGTTTGATGATCGCATCGTCAAGCTCGAGACTCACACATACAACCCATACGTCAACACAACGTTTGGACACAGCGATGAAATAAGAATACCTATACAACAGCAGGATTTATACACATTACCGTGTGAAAGTTTCCTCTACGTGGAGGGAAAATTGAAGATAAATAAACCAAACGATAAATTAACGGTGACATTGGGAAATGATTGCATGGCGTTCTTATTCGATGAGATTCGATACGAGCTGAATGGTGTGGAAATTGATCGCAACAGAAACGTTGGAATAACTAGCACGCTGAAAAACTATGTATCGCTGACATCTGGCGAAGACAAAAATATGGAGAATGCCGGATGGGGCTTGAAACGACGCGATGGGCTAAAAGTGAAAAATCATTTCAATTTTTGTATCCCACTGAAATATTGGTTGGGATTTTGTGAGGACTGCAAACACATTGTTATTAATGCGCGTCACGAATTAATTTTAATACGATCGCGCAACGATAACAATGTTCTAATTGGATCGCCGATGTTGGAACCAGAAATTCAATTAGTTAAAGTACACAGGCGGATGCCTCATGTGACGCTGAACGACGTTAGTAAGCTATCGCTGCTACATACTTTGGACAGTGGACGAAACCTGAGCATTTGTTTTCAATCGTGGGATATGTACGAGTATCCTCTCTTACAGAGCACAACCAAGCACTCATGGGCCGTGAAGGCATCTGCACAATTGGAGAAGCCGCGTGTCATTATCCTTGCTCTGCAGACTGATCGAAAGAATGATATGTCCAAAGATGCTACTATGTTCGACAAATGCATATTAACCAATGTAAAAGCTTTTCTCAACTCGGATTTTCACCCATATGACGACATGCAGGTGGACTTTGACATGGATAAACACGCCATCTTGTTTCACATGTACACGCAATTCCGTAAATCATATTACAACTGCAACGATGGATTATTCACCGTGGCCGAATTTTTAGAATTTGGTCCCTTTGTGGTGATTGATTGCTCGCGACAAAATGAGTCGGTTAAAAATGGTACCGTGGACGTGCGCATAGAATTCGAGTGTAAAGAGAACGTGCCGGCAAATACTACGGCCTACTGTCTGATTCTGCACGATCGGGTGGTTGAATACAATCCGCTGATAAACGTGGTGCGCAAAATTAATTAAATTGCCTGCCCTCTCCTGTGTCAAATTCGTACCAAAAGAAAATTTCATCGCGAAAATCGAGATACTTTACGAGAAAGACTGCATTCCCCCATCTGTCTTGGAAGCGTGCGGGTCTCTAAATTGTATCGATAATGTCCGCGCCAACATTTGTTGACATGCAAAGGCTCGTATAGACCGGGCGATAATCGCCGGCGACTTTGTCGCTAGAGTCGCTGGCGAGTCGGTGGGATAACCGACTTGTCGCCAGCGATTTGTACCCGGCGACTTTTATCCGGCGACTTGTGTCCGGCAACTTGTGTCTAGCGACTCGTCCTTTAAAGGTTAAAGAGATACGAGTATATCTGGAAAAGTCGCCGGATACAAGTCGCCGGCGACTTGCAACAATCGCTGTGGGATACAGCAACTCGACCCTTGCCTCAAACGGCCTTCTAGAATGACTGTTGGCCACATGTTCCCGAAAAACTGTATTCAAGTGGACGGTGAGCAACATCGCCGGAGTCTCTTGTGCCTGTATTTCTGTTTCCCGTTCCGAATGGGAAACATCGCCGACTCTCTGGCAACACGCCACACACTATATATATTGTAGTACATCCTATAGTAAATGTATACGTTAAAAATTTATCATATATGTAATATATATGTAACAAATTAACTTTCCATATTATTTTTGCTACAATATCAAACATTGTATTGACCATAGGAAAGGAGGATTAATTGAGTAAATTTTTTCCGAAGTCGAGCAGAATCACGATATGATCAAACAACAGCCAGGGTCATTTGTTTTATCAACCCCTTCTGATGCATCGAATGAAATACATCGATGTGTCGAATAAATTTTGACCATAATGATATATCGGATTGATTCGATGTAGCGAATGGTAAACATCGAATATTTTCGGTGCATCGATGTTTATCGAATACCCCTAGCGTTACCGGCGGCGAGCGCCAATACTCTTGACGGAAGGACACAGGAACAAATGAGATAGTCTTCTGATTGCGCGTGGCCCCCCGTGTCTCGACTTCCCTTCGAATTGGAAACGGATCCCTTATCGCTTGAGTATAAAAACGCGCTCGAATATGAAAACAGAAGCATGCGTTGCCGTATTCCGTACGAGAGAAGGTGGGCCACTCCCTTGAAGAGGCTCTCTTCACAGCAATACATGTGTCCTCTCCGAGGCCCACTTTCTTTCGCACGGAATAGGTCAACGCGTGCTTTTATTTTGCAATTAAAGCCCGTGTTTTTACTCGAGATATAAGGGATCCGTCTCGAATTTGCTGGGAAGACGCCGCAGGCCTATATCTGGCACATTTAGGTAAAAACTGAAGGTACTGGTTTGTGTACCACATCTGGTTCCCAAAAATTAATCCGGCTGATCGGCCAGAGTGTTCCGCCAGGATGGCGGTTAATGACCACATTATCCCACGAGTAGCGGTTGACAATGGTACCTGCGCGTCCTAAGTCACCACCCATTATCGACATCTGGGAGACAAATGTTTCCCCACGAATGCTTCGAGAACAAGCAATTGCCTAGTCGTAAAGAAATTAAGAAATTTCGCTTCAAAAATACTAAATGGCCAGCTGTAAAAGATAACTGAATTCGGACGCGCAGGTACCGTTGTTAACCGGTGACTCACGGGAAGGTACGGCCATCAACCGCAACCCCGTCAAAACACTCTGACCGATAATTTTCAGCACGATAATTTGTGTCTTTCTTTGCAATTTTTGGAGCCACTAAATTCAGAAGCTCTTCAAAATCAGATTTTGTCATTCGAACAAAATTGATAAAACTACTTCCGTCATTTAATAGCAACTCTGACATTAAATGATCACCATAATGTTCGCCACTTCTCAAAAACGCTTTTTTCCACCAACGCCTTTTTCTTTTGGTCGATGCTATGACAACCAACGCGGCACCAACACCCATAGCTATCGAAGGATCCATGGCTACTAAATAGAGTTCGGAATGGACGCCGAAGCCTTCGGCCCGAAGGGTCTCGGTCATTAAGTGGAGGGACACAAGTTGCCGAGTTGCCGTGTCGCCGGACACAAGTCGCTGGATACCAGCCGCTCGGTAAAAGTCGCTGGAGACAAGCCGATGCATCCCAGCGAGTCGCCAGGCGACCCTCTGGAGTCGCTGGCGACAAAGTTGCCGGCGATTATCGCCCAGTCTATTCGAGCCTCAAGGGTTCATCGTCGGTGGAAGATTTGTCGTGAAGGAAGTGGCTGTCCTGCGAAAGGGAACAATTCTCTCGCATTATATTTTTCGGAGTTCGATGCCACAATATCTTCTTACGAAATCTGACAAATCAAGCATTCGGTGGTTCGCGGCGAAACATCATGGGCTACGCTGAGACGATGGAGAAGTTCCATACAGTATGGCTAAACAGCTAATTACGAAAGCTGTAGCTGATGCGATCGACGAAGAAGATGACATGTGCCATGTCGTATACGTTAAAGGGCTGCAGGAACGCGAATGGCTTGCGGATTTCCTCGATGAAAGTACGAGAGCGGACATGGTCATCGAGACGCTGGACATTGACTACGAGAATATACAATCTCTAAATAAGCTAAATGTATTTGATACTCTGCGATGTGGCAGACATGCAAAGCACTGTGCCTTGCAAAATGTATTTAAAATATTCAACTGGTGGACTAAACATCAGAGAGAAATTCATAAATAAATATAATCTATTTTTATTGTATAAATGTTTTTTCTTCATCCTCTCCAAACCAACTTCCTAAATATGATGTATGCTAGATTAAGACGGTAGTTTCTCAATTTTATTTACCCATCATCCTCCTTGCCACCTAACATTAAGATTTTCTGACGCTGCATAATTATTTCTATGATTCGCGCTGCCAAATGACATCACCGTGCACGGTCGCTCTAGAGGAGTCGAATTTCGCGTAATCGCGCGATGCGCTGCGACGTTAAATCGGAACGTTTAATACTGTTGGCTTTATAATAAAATGCGATTGTACGACCAAGTATTGCTGTCTCTTTCCCTCCCCTAGAATTTTAGCTTTAAAATGCATGCTCCGTCTCTTATGTAGTGGTGTCTCTTTCCCTCCTAGAATTTTAACTTTAAAGTAATGCTCCGTCTCTTTCCCTCGAAGACGCGGTGTCGAAAAACGCCGATCATTCCCGACATCGTCCGATAAAAATAAATTATTTCTCTGTGTTGAAAAAAAAAATTTCTAGGACAGTCCCCAACCCTGGGTTGGGTCTGAAAATTTTTTCGGGTGGGCCAAGTTCTGAAAGAGATTTTTTTCGGGGGTCAATGCCTCCCTCTGAAAAATGGGTCCGGTCTGGAGAGGTCTCCGCGGCGGCTCGGCTCGGACTGATCTCCTCCATAATCGCGGCTTCCCCCACTCCGCGGCGCGTGCGCGCGCAACCTGTCTGCCTCACCCCGCAGGCCCCGCGCCCATGTTTCCCTCCGCCGCGCTCCCCCGCGCGCCCTCACTTTCCCCCTGCCCCCGCGCTCCCCTCAGCACACCCGGGTTAGAAACCGCCTTGTATTACTACTCGCGTCGCGGCGACATCGATACGTCGATAGCGATGTATCGTACGAGCAATGCATATAATATGCTATGCTGTGCACTTTATGATGCTGGTACGTGTGTAATTTATTATCGCCCATTCGATTGTCCTCCGTTTTTTCAATGATGCATTCCAGATCTGCGTACACCACGAAGCGGAGCCGCTCCTTCCTGCAGTGGTTGTTGAAACTGAGGAGCTTTTCACCTTCGCTGGGCAGCAGGATGGCACAGTCGTTCACTTGCCCACAATCCACTGTATGGACCTCCAACTTCTCGGCAGATCCGAAATAGTGCATGCAGCTGTAAAACCAAATTTTTTTTTATTTGATTTTTATTTTAATTTTTTTTTTCGCGACGCATTTCATAAGTTTCTATACGTACCGATCACAGGTGAATTTCTTTCCATCGTGTCTGCTCAGCTGTGCGCTCACCAGCCGAGACAAATTCTTGATCAGCACAAAGTGCCCTACATCACCGTGCTCGCTCATTCGTGAGGCGCAGTGGAAAAACCGTTGGCCCCTTCTTCTTCTTCTTCTCCATCCCAAAGCTGTACACGTTGATGGAGATTTCGTTCAGCCGTTCAAACTTCACAATCTGTGCCAGAGACATTGGAAACTCAATGCCCTGGAGATTTAGCGTGGAAGCATAGTCGGGGTATGAACTTGGACGATCGGGATGTCTTTCCGCCGGATGTAGAGCGGCGATCACTGCCCACGCGAAACAGGCGTTGTCCGAGGATTGCACACTAATGGTTGCCTTCTTCGACAACAATTCCCGCGGCAACTTGTTGTGGCACCCCGCGCGCAGCGGATTATACTTGTTGACATTGACTGTCAGGTTGAGAATTCTCGTCAATGCCCATCCGCTGTCGCGTTCCTGGAACTCTTCCAGCGATACCAGGGTGAGTTCGACGACGCATCGTTGGTACCACTCCTGCAGATCGGATGTGTGGAAGAGTTCACAGTTCCGGGTATTGATGCTTTTACAAGCACGCTTGTCACCCGCCACAAATTCGCCGTTGAACACTGTGTTCACTTTGAGGTTTCGATGTTTCCTCAAAGCGCCCCGCACATGCTCCAACACAATGGTGTCCGCATCTTGGAGGAAGTTGCACGGTTCGATGTAATTCGAATTTAGCACGGCACCAGTTAATACGCGGGTATCGAACGCAGTGTCTATTTCGCGCCACAAAAGTCCTGTGCTACAATGTCCGGCACCTTCGCGCACGAAACGTCCGCGCAGCGAATATTTCAGTCCTTCGAGCCGCGCGATTCGAGCAACCAACGATTCTCGAACACCGATCGATAATCGGGGACGTTTCACTCGACTGTGTTCTTCCAACGATTCTATGCACTCGTTGCACCGTTCTTCCCACGCGAGGTACTCTTCCCGCGAAATCAATCGTGCAGATTGATCCAATAATTGGCGTTCTACTTGCACGAATTCTCCCATGATTGTAAATGGAATGTATATGTAACGTCCCTTCCACGCAATACGTTGCAACGATTTGAGGCTTTGTGGAGGTTGGAGCATGCCTTTATGACTGATACCACGATTTGCTATCTCTCTCTCTAACTCTTTCGATGTTCCCTCTCTCTCGAATGCATATCAGTGATACAATGCTGTATCAGTTTCTGCTGATACAGCATAATTCTATGAATCACACTTATGACGAATTAGCGCGCGAGATCGTCCGACATAGTTTCTGCTGATTCCGCATAATTCTAAGACTCGACGCTTGTACAGGTATTATATTACATTCAACACGTGTGGAGTCTTTTATCCTCGAGGGTGGGACTCAAGTTACATGCTACGTTCAGATTCAAAAACATTATGGAAAAATTGGTAGCTTTAGAATAATATGCTGTGGCGGGGGAGGCAATTGCACCTCTATTTAAGCCGAGCTCTCGGACGCTATTCTATCAAACGCTCAATAACCTCAGTGACTTTGACGGAACAAATAGTGCTCTGAAAACATATAATGCATAGTACCAGTGCCGAAGGGAACGCTAAACGTATGAATTATTACGTTCCGATTGTGCAAGATGATGGCGTAGCTCAATGCGGGGAAACTACAGTTGTTTGGTAAGGCTTAATTTTCACATCCTCTCAAATTTTTTTTTCTGTTTATTCCTAATACGAGCTGACAATTTCATAGCTTTGATTGTTCTCATAGCTCGCAACGAACATCGCGTATCATGGTCAGAAGATACGCATTAACATCCATGGGCAGTAAATATCTGGAAATTGGAATCCGCGTACGGCCTAAGATCGATGTAGAATTTGTTCTCGGCAACAATTGTGGGATGTATCTCACGTTAACATCATATACATGGCATGCCCTATGCAACAATCGTATAACCATCGAAGAACGTTCACGATTACCAGGATCACCTTCGATGCAGATGGATCAATTAACGATGGATTTTTGTGAGATCTATAATTCTTCGATTGTAAAGATGACGTTACATGATAAACCGCTGTATTTCAAACCGGAGACAGTAACATTTTTATCAAATCTTGAGCCATGTATAGACTATGTATATCTGCGGCTGTGTCAAATTGTAGGAGATGTGCAGACGAAATTTGAAACTTTTGTTAACGTGCTACAGCAGAGCGATGTTGCCTGCGAAAAATTAGATATATGTCATGCTGCTAAAATCATACGCGATAGCGAACATTACTGTGAGGATTATTATATAGATTGCGAACTGGTAGCATGTGCCATCAATGATATTTTAGCTGATGCGCGTAGGAAAAATGTTAAATTGTATTCATTTAATTTTAAATAAATTATCATTTTAAACTTATATCGTTTCTCCATTTATTTACCCGTCCTCCTCCTCCTCGCCACATAATTTTAAGATTCGACGTTTCGGAATTCTCCAGACGTCATATAATTCTGTTTCGTTCGAGCGTTCTTCGCGCCATCAAATGATATCATCCCGCGCGGCTGCTCCAGAGGAGTCGAATTACGCATGCTATCGCGCGATACGCGGCGACGTTAAATCGGACCGCTTTGAAATACTTGTAGCTTTAGAATGCATGTGATTCTATCCCCTATGCAGTGGCGTCTCTTTCCCTCCTAAAATTTTAACTTTAAAGTAATGCTCCGTCTCTTTCGCTCGGAGACGCTGTGTCGAAAAAAAACGCCGATCTTTCCCGACATTGTCCGAAACAATTTTTGAAAAATTATTGGTGTGGAAAAAAAAGTTCAGTAGTAATACTAGGCCGGTTCTAACGCAAATTTGAGTTTGAAGGCCATGTCCCCCTCCCCTCCCCCAACCTTGAAACTCAAATTTGAGTTTCAAAGTCGGCGGAAAAAAATTCTCCGCAGGCGGTGCGTGACCGGGCGGCGCGTGGCCGGGGCAGCGGCGGATGACGTCATCGAGATCGGGCGGCAGCGGATGACATCATCGAGATGGCGGAATGGTGGGGGGTTATAGCGCGAGGACCAATATCTAATCAATCGATAACCGAAACGATACCAAAACCGCCGCATCGAGGAGGAGAGCCTGACTGTCGGTAAAGAAGGAAGTATTAATTTAAGATATTAATATAAATGAAAAAACAGAATCTATGCGACGGGGCTCGAACCCAAGACCTCCGCGGTACGAGTCAACCGCCTAACCAACTCCCCCAACGTCGGCTCTCTAACATCAGTCTTTAATGAATGGTACATATACTAAGCATCGTCAAGCATTCGTTTTTCCTCGGATGATGTTTCGGGCAATGTCGGCGTTTTACGAACCACATATTCGGAGGATGGGAAAGAGACGGAGCATCACTTTTTAAAGCTAAATTTGAGAGAGAAAGAGAGAGTAATACATAGGGGATAGAATCACATGAATTAGGAGGGAAAGAGACAGAGCATTATTTTAAAGCTAAAATTCTGAGGGAGGGAAAGAGACAACACTACTTAGTGGTACAATCGCATGCATTCTATAGATAATAGTTTTTAAAGCGCCACAGTGCATCGCACGATCATGTAATGTGATTCCTCTGGAGCATCCGTGCAAGATGATACCTGCCATATTCACAGCGCGAAGAACGCTCGAACGAAACAGAATGATATGACATAATAATAAAATAAGAAATAGACAAAAAAAGAAATAATAGAAAATTAAAACTATCGCGATGGCGAGGGGGGGGGGGGGGGAATTAGGTGACGAGGAGGGTGATGGGCGAATAAAATGGGGAAACGATATAGGTTTAAGACATTTATTTTTAAAATTAAAAGAATATAAGTATAAAAATATAAAGAAGAATATAAAAAAGAATATAAAAAGAAATGTAAATATAATATTAAAAAGTAAAAGAAAAAATAGAAAAATATAAAATAAAAAATTATTGCGGCGGTGGTGAGGGGGGTGGTGGCGAAGAGGGCAATAGGGGCCGCGGCATCCCGTATGGTGCCCACCTGATCCCATGATGGGGGTCATACTGCCGCAGCCGGGCAGCCTCCACGGGACCGATCATGGGCCCCACCCGCCGCACCTGCACCCCTCGGGGTGCAATTTGGTGGTCGCGTGCTTCCATATCCGCCAGCCAATCTCGAATGATGTGTAGCGGTATGTCCTATAACATAGACACAAACATCGATATAATATGGGTGCATTAAACATAATAAACATGAAAACACACAAAATAATGCAAAGTATTACATACCACTAGAGGCGGCGGCGGCGAAGGCATCAGCGATGGGGGTGACGGCGGGGGCGACGGCGGCGGCGGTGGCTGCGGCGAAGGCGATGACGATGGTGATGGCGGCGGTGAAGGCGGCGGCGAAGGCGGCGGCGAAAGCGGCGGCGAAAGCGGCGGCGAAGGCGGCGGTGATGGCCGTTGAGGTGGCGGGGGAGACGATGGCGGTGGCGAACGCTAGAATATAGAAACCCGACAATATAATATTCAAATGAACACTTGATTTAAGAGCACTTGGTTTAAACTATTAAACGCGATAAATGACAAAATATTTATATGTACATACCTCCGGGTCGCACTCCGGTGCTATACGATGAATACCCATGTTCACACAGAAAACTTGTCAGTCAAAAACTATTGTCCAAATCCAACTATCTGAATGTCTTTAACGTTTGCAGACGACTGATCTCGCTGCATCTCCTCCTCGTTCATGCATGCTAAAACCCCTCCTATCAAGAAATCGAGAAGTGCGTAGCTTTGCAAAAGTAAGATGTTGTTGTTCTCCACCTTTATTTTTCGCTGACCATCCTCCTCCCCCGTGTCCTTATCTTCTTCTTCACTGACCATCCTCACCTTATTCACACGCATCTTCTTCTTCGCTGACCATCCTCTCCTTATTCACACGCATCTTCTTTCCCTTCTTCTTTGACACATCATTCGACTAGATTACACCACTTTAATCGCATATCCATCAATTATTGAACGGGTGTTGGACGGGTATCGAACGGCTTTGATCATGTACCGAACGGGTGTAGAACGGCTTTGAACGGCTTTAATCGCGTATCGAACGTGAATCGAACGTCTTCGTACCACTTTGATCGTGCATCGAACGTGAATCGAACGGTTTGAAACGTACATCGAACGTGAATCGAACGGCTTGGAACGTGCATCGAACGACTTTCATACCACTTTGAACGTGAATCAAACGTCTTTCATACCACTTTGAACGTGTATCGAACGTCTTCATACCACTTTGATCGTGCATCGAACGTGAATCGAACGGCTTGAAACGTACATCAAACGTGAATCGAACGGCTTGAAACATACATCGAACGTGAATCGAACGTCTTGGAACGTGCATCGAACCATTTCTCAATAATTGCAACCATCGTCTTAATCTAGCATACATCATATTTAGGAAGTTGGTTTAGGGAGGGTGACGAAAAACATTTATGCATTAAAAAATTGATTATATTTATTTATGAATTTCTCTCTGGCGTTTAGTCCACCAGTTGAATATTTTAAATACATTTTGCAAGGCACAGTGCTTTGCGTGTCTGCCACATCGCAGAGTATCAACTACATTTAGCTTATTTAGAGATTGTATATCCTTGTAGTCAATGTCCAGCGTCTCGATGATCACATCCGCTCTCGTACTTTCATCGAGGAAATCCGCAAGACATTTGCGTTTCTGCAGCCCTTTAACGTACACGACATGGCATGTGTCATCTTCTTCGTCGATCGCATCAGCTACAGCTTTTGTAATTAGCTGTTTAGCCATACTGTATGGAACTTCTCCATCGTCCCAGCGTAGCCCATGATGTTTCACCGTCAACCACCGGATGCTTGATTTGTCAGATTTCGTAAGAAGATATTGCGGCATTGAACTCCGAAAAATATAATGCGAGAGAATTGTTCCCTTTCGCAGGACAGCCACTTCCTTGACGACAAATCTTCCATCGACGATGAACCCTTGCAGGTCAACAAATGTTGGCGTAGACATTATCGATACAATTTAGAGACCCGCTGGCTTCCAAGACAGATGGGGGAATGCAGTCTTTCTCGTAAAGCATCTAGATTTTCACGATGAAATTTTCTTTTGGTAAGAATTTAACACAGGAGAGGGCAGGCAATTTAATTCATTTTGCGCACCACGTTTGTCAGCGGATTGTATTCAACCACCCGATCGTGCAGAATCAGACAATAGGCCGTAGTATTTGCCGGTACATTCTCTTTACATTCGAATTCTATGCGCACATCCACGGTACCGCTTTTAACCGACTCATTTTGTCGCGAACAATCAATCACCACGAAGGGACCAAATTCTAAAAATTTGGCCACGGTGAATAATCCATCGTTACAGTTGTAATATGATTTACGGAATTGCGTGTACATGTGAAACAAGATGGCATGCTTATCCATGTCAAAGTCCACCTGCATGTCATCATATGGGTGAAAATCCGAGTTGAGAAAAGCTTTTACATTGGTTAACTTGCATTTGTCGAACATAGTAGCATCTTTGGACATATCATTCTTTCGATCAGTCTGTAGAGCAAGGATAATGACACGCGGCTTCTCCAACTGTGCAGATGCCTTCACGGCCCATGACTGCTTGGTAGTGCTCTGTAAGAGAGGATACTCGTACATATCCCACGATTGAAAACAAATGCTCAGGTTTCGTCCACTGTCCAAAGTACGTAGCAACGATAGCTTATTAACGTCGTTCAGCGTCACATGAGGCATCCGCCGTACTTTAACTAATTGAATTTCTGGTTCCAACATCGGTGATCCAATTAGAACATTGTTATCGTTGCGCGATCGTATAAAAATCAATTCGTGACGCACATTAATAGTAATGCGTTTGTAGTCCTCGCAAAATCCCAGCCAATATTTCAGTGGGATACAAAAATTGAAATGATTTTTCACTTTTAGCCCATCGCGTCGTTTCAAGCCCCATCCGGCATTCTCCATATTTTTGTCTTCGCCAGATGTCAGCGATACATAGTTTTTAAGCGTGCTAGTTATTCCAACGTATCTGTTGCGATCAATTTCCACACCATTCAGCTCGTATCGAATCTCATCGTATAAGAACGCCATGCAATTATTTCCCAATGTCACCGTTAATTTATCGTTTGGCTTATTTATCTTCAATTTTCCCTCCACGTAGAGGAAACTTTCGCACGGTAATGTGTATAAATCCTGCTGTTGTATGGGTATTCTTATTTCATCGCTGTGTCCAAACGTTGTGTTGACGTATGGGTTGTATGTGTGAGTCTCGAGTTTGACGATGCGATCATCAAACGTCGGCTTCCCTTCAATGCTTAGAATGTCAGCCATTTTTTCAACTTAATTGCGCACGGTGAATCCCAAGGATTTCAAAAATGTAATGTTTGCGGCAGTGAGTCTCTTCTTTTTAGCGTGATCAGAGCTGTTGTTGTTGTTGCTGTTGTTGTTGTTGTTGTTGTTGTTGTAAACAATTTGGTTTGGAAGAAACGAGTTTCTGGAGTCGTTCAACACAAGCATCTCTTTCGTTCGCTCCACACGTATTATCGTCGTCGCCGTCGTACGTGCAATCTGATGGTAATCTCTTCACCTCGAAAATCGAGCAGCCGTCCGTCTTGATCCACAACCCGTATCGTTAGATCCGTAACGACCCGTGCGGTGATTGGAAGGTAAATGATCTGCGCGGGCGTTTCCGATATCTTATATCCTGGTGGGACTCTCGGAGAAAATTCATGTATCGTATGTACGCGCTTTCCATTGTTGTACGCGCCAGCGGTAGCGCTACATTCAACTCGAATAATGTTCACGTTCATGATATTAATCGGATCGTCTGATTCGTGCCACCGCCCTGGTTCCAACACCCGATTCGTCGAGAATCCCAGTAACGATCCAATGTTATTGCGCTTCGTAAAGTCTACGGTGAACGAGCAGTACAGCTCGCTTTTCATGGTATTGTTGTTGGGACGCAACACTATAGGATACACATCACCATCGTTAGCATCGGTGCCGCCGACATTTGTAGGATACCGCTCAAGTAATCGCTGCCTCAAATACTTGGCAATGGCGTCTAGTTCGTAGGAGCCGTGGGGAATCAATCCTTAAATTTGGTGCCAATCGTTTGTAGAAAGCGTAGACATAGTTGTCCGCAATTGCTCTGATCGTACTTCTGATAAGCCGTTCGATTGTATGCGATTTTCACAGCATCTTTGTCCAGATATTGTACCAATTCCTTAGGCGGTGGAAGATTCCCGAAGCTGTCGAAATATATATCTCGACATCCTCTCTTCGCATACGGTACCCAATGAGTTCCCGACCCCTCGACATTGTCCAAATTTATGATACCGCTCTCGTTTCGATGTACTCCTCCAGCTGGTAGCGCGTTGCGCATAAAAACACCTCTAAAGAATGGAATATGCATACGTTTTGCCAACTCAGCCAATTGCACATCGGTAGTTATGCCCACAGGCATTTTTATTTTCTTTTCGACGTCTTTTTTTTGTTTCGATATTCCCTGTCCGCGCTTGTACGGTGCGAGATAAAGTCCGCGACCTTCCATGGAGCGATTATGACGCTGCATTTCCTGCAGCTGATGTTACGCCGCCTTATTATCGTTTACCGCCATGGCTATCCCCGCCGCTCCACCAGCTAATGATCCGAGAACACCTAGCAGCGGGAGAAGTGGTACTATGCCACCCCGTTTTGCCACCGGAAGAATCCGCTTTTTCGATGCTATCTTCGTAGTAGTAGTTTTGCGAGGTTTTGTTTTCACCCCCATTCCAATTTTCGTCTTGGCCTTCATAGCTGCCCAAACAGCTGTAGCAGCACCTCTTTCACCCAGAGTCGAGTCTCGTGCAACGATGCGTCTTCGCGCTTTGTCAGCGAGTACGTTATCTGCCGCGTGCCTTTCGTCGAGGTCGTTGCTACGCGAATATGCAATATCGTGTTCGCGACACGCGGTGTCCAACGGATTGATACCCTGATACCCTCTAGCCAATCGTTTTGCCAGATGAGTTCCAGGGCCACAAAACTGATATCCCGGAATATGTAATTCGAAAGGTAGCGCGTTTATCGCCCGATTTAACAAACCGCGACCTTTCTTCACTCTCGTTGGCGACATTCACCACAGTTTCTAATCAATGGTGCTGGACCGTCGATATGCGTTCGCTGCCAAGGGCGATTATAATGTTCCAAGCACCGACGATACTGCTGCACCTCAGAATCGGCTTTTATATGCTCGGGGAGCCTATCCCACAACTGTTCAATGTGCCTCCCAAACTCTCGGAGTAGAATAATCTTTGGTATATATTTCAACTGCTCAGAGGTTAGGTTTCGAATATCGCAATTATCCGACAGGATCAGAAGCATTTTGAATACTGAGGTGTTTTCGCTTCGGCGCGGACCTATAAATAGGACGCGTCATCGCTCCGAAAATCAGTTTTCACAGTTCACATCGAGGATGCGATTCGTGCGACATCCTGTAAAGGCTCGTATAGACTGGGCGATAATCGCCGGCGACTTTGTCACTGGAGTCGCTGGCGAGTCGGTGGGATAACCGACTTGTCTCCAGCGACTTGTCTCCGGCGACTTTTATTCGGCGACTTGTGTCCGACAAGTTGTGTCTGGCGACTCGTCCTTTAAAGGTTAAGAGATACGAATATACCTGGGAAAGTCGCCGGATACAAGTTGCCGGCGACTTGCAACAATCGCTGTGGGATACAGCAACTCGACCCTTGCCTTAAACGGCCTTCTAGAAATGACTGTTGGCCACATGTTCCCGAAAAACTGTATTCAAGTGGTCGGTGAGCAACATCGCCCGAGTGTCTAGTGCCTGTATTCTGTTTCCCGTTCCGAATGGGAAACATCGCCGACTCTGTGGCAACACATATATATGTATATAGGTTAAGTCGGGGAGAGATGGCCCACTTTTTTAAAAAATCAGCACACCGTAAATTTAGTGGTTTTATAAAGGACAAAAATATATTTGCAAAAGGAGCGTGATCGAGCCATCTCACCCGGAATTACTCTACATCATATAGTAGATGTATACGTTAAAAATTTACTATACGATGTACTTCAATACTTTACAGTTAATTATCAATTTCTTCTTTTTTTTCTTCAATACGCCCCGTATTGTTCTTAATCTGTACAATTTCACTAACTTTTTTCTCCATGTAATGCATCGCAACTACGCATCGATGTTTTCTTTAACATCGAATACTTCTGCGTTTTGAATTAATTAACAGGCCATAAGTAGTGAAATAAAATAAAAAACCGAAAAGAATAATTTAGAATAATACCCATTTATTATCATTACAATACCAGTATTTTATTTAAATGTCCCAGGGTTCTTTCTGTAGGCATAGTAACAGTAATAGTTTGCTCAATCGTTTAACCTCCAGCAAAGAAATGGATTGGACGGTAAACGATTCAACAAACTATTACTTTTACTACGTCTACAAAAGGAACACTGGGACATTTAAATAAAATACTGTTATAGAAATGATAATAAATAGATTTGATTCTGAATTGTTCTTTCCATATTATTTTTGCTACAATATCAAACATATCGAATAAAGAGTGACCCGAAAGTGAGGCCTTTTTTAGTCTTTTTTATTTTCGAACTGAATTTTGTGCCAAATGATGGCTTATGATGAGACATAAATCACAACAAATTTTCAAATTGAGGTAACAATTAGTTTGTGAGATATGGGAGGTGAAAGAAGTGAAAATTCATTAACGCGTCAGCCCATACGCTTCGATGTATGGACTTTTATGTCATTCCGATAATTTAGATAATTACTTCCATGGGTTTTGCTGACTGCTAACAAAGAATTTGAACTTAGTGAGTCAGCGGTTGACAACGCTACCTGCGCGTCCGAAGTCACCATGTATACCACCCATTATCGACATCTGGTAGACAAATGTTTCCCAACGAACACTTCGAGAACAAGCTATTGCCTAGTCGTAAAGAAATGAAGAAATTTCGCTTAAAAATTACTAAATTGCCAGCTGTAAAATATAACTGAATTCGGACGCGCAGGTAGCGTTCTCAACCGCTGACTCACGGGACAATACGGTCATAAACGGTACGCTTCTCGATACCGCTGATGTACGTAGCATTTGTGACGGTAATAATTATCCAGCCTTTGAGGCTGCAACTGCTGGCGTAAACCATTGGTAGGTATATGTTTCAAGAGGCAGTGGCTACTGCGAGCCACCCGTGGCGGAAACACGACCACGCCCGGTGTTTTCTATTCGAGCAGTTTTCTTCCAGTGGAAATCAGTAAATTTGCAAGCGCAATATCTCGAAAATCAGTTAAAATGAATAGTACACATTATAGGTTATTGAATTTGTTTAGAAACTTATTATCAAGTGATCTCTAAAAAGAAAATAGTTCCATTTAAAAACCCGAACTTGACCATCCTATCTGTTAAAATAATAATCGAAGAAAAGTATCGTATGCGCTAATAATTTTACCCCCCCCCCCCCCCCCCCCCCCGAAGCATGCAGTTGAATATAAACAATTTTTTGTATTTCCAATACGTTGGGAACCATCCAGCTGTTTACTGTTCCCGTGGATACCTGCGTATTTACGAAAAGTCGCATTTTTTTCACAGCGAATAATCTATAAATTCTTAAAGACTGCGAAGGTACGATCTTAATTGCCCTCTAAAAATCTGGCAACCAGATATTTTAGCTATTGACGGATCCATGGCTATTAAATAGAGTTTGGAATGGATGCCGAAGAGTCTTGGTCATAAGGTGGGGGACACAAGTTGCCGAGTCGCCAGACACAAGTCGCTGGATACCAGCCGCTCGGTAAAAGTCGCTGGAGACAAGCCGATGCATCCCAGCGAGTCGCCAGGCGACCCGCTGGAGTCGCTGGCGACAAAGTTGCCGGCGATTATCGCCCAGTCTATACGAGCCTTAAGGATAAGTGTGACAAATTTTGACGATAAATCGGAAATGATGTCACCGAATTCGAAGCGTAGACACGGTAGCATGCTACCAAACACTATCCGCTGCCTCATTTGCGGTCCATCGAATTGTGGAAAAACCAACGTGCTGGTGAGCTTGTTGGAAAGCCCACACGGCGTCCGCTTCGAGAACGTGTACGTGTATTCCAAGTCGCTGCAACAGCCGAAATATCAATATTTGAAGAATTTATTGGCTCCGATAGTTGAAATTGGCTACTTTACATTTTCGAATAACAGTGACGTCATCCCGCCGAGCGAATCGCTTCCGAATTCAATTATTATGTTTGATGACGTGGCATGTGACAAGCAAAATACGATACGAGAGTACTTTGCAATGGGGCGTCACTCGAACGTTGACTGCTTCTATCTCTGTCAGACGTATGCAAAGATTCCTAAACATCTTATACGCGACAATGCGAATCTGTTGATTCTGTTTAAGCAGGATGGTACCAACTTGAAACATGTGTACAACGATCACGTAAACACCGATATGTCATACGAGGATTTCTGCGCGTTGTGTCGTAATTGTTGGCAACAAAAGTATGGTTTCGCGGTAATAGACAAGGATAGCGCGATGTCCAATGGACGTTATAGAAAGGGATGTAACGAGTTTGCCATACCGTGAGATGGTCAATCGCTGTCAACACTTCGATGAGAAAGCAACGTTTGTGGTACAACGATGATGATTGATATCGATAGTCTGGAGGTTAAGGATCGCGAGATGATAGCGAAGGAAATTGCAAAAACTAGTGCAGCCATTCGCAAGAAACACTTGGCTTTGAAGACTGGCAAGATGGAGGAAGATATCGCGTTGGAGAGATACTTTAAACCTATCGTGGAACCCTTGAAACATATAGTGGAAAATACCACAGAGACAGACACATTATCACCAGTGAGCATTGACGGTGAAGAGAATGAAACATTAACGCCTAAAACAAAAATCCGTCCGAATTGGAACACATCGGCGTTGAGGGAAAGAGGAAATCGCGCGCGTCATCGGATTATTCACTCGTAACCTCCACAACAGTTCAATCGAAGCGGAACCGACAGAATACTACGTTAAACGAGCCTCCGGTCCCTATCACACCAATAAATACAATTCCTCCTGTACAATTGCTCTCAGCCATTGACGATGATGATGGTGATTATGATGATGACGTTTTCGAAACTTCTCCCAATGAGTCATTTGTGACATCTATTAGACAACAACTTCGAACATCCGAGGGACAAGAAACGCTTCGCAGTTATTTCGGTCCGCTGGGGCAAAAATACATAGATGTAATCCTAAGTGAGGATAAAAATAAGATCATAGACTATGTATACGGTGTATACTTTACCGATGATAATAAGATGATGCTTGGGAATGAGGTTTTCGATATTGACAAGCATGATAATATACTCATCGATGGTGTAAGATACAAGGGAACGCCCGGCCTTTACGAACTGATTTTTAAGAAACTTCCAAATGATGCAGTATACACCGAGGCCGATAAACAAAAATATAAAAGTATACTGCTTGCGACGAACGCTCACAAACAAAAACATGGTGATCGTAATCGCATATCGAGCAACAGGGGATACAAGTACAAATATGTAATTGCACCGCTAGTCCCCAGTTCATCGGCTAAAAGGACAGGGAAAGGTCTAAGGACACCACGACTTATGACGGTAAACGATAACAAGATCGATTACGTGCACTGGGACGATCCCAACGAGCTGGTCGATAGACTTAGAGTGCTCATTGCATCGCGCGTGGCAGGTCACACGGGTCTTGATAACGAAATCACATCCATCGAGGAAGAACTTCGCGAGGCGGGTCATATTGTATAAATTAAACCGCACGCCGATGACGCGCACTGTATGCATCCAGATGCCGATCAACAAATTTGGGGTGTCGCTCGAGAAGAGTGGAACAGCTGGAATGGACTACTACAAATGGAACGGTTTGCTTCGAAATTAGATGCGAGATAACGTTCTTTGCATGACCGGTGTCGACTTTGATGCAAAATCATGCAAGATACGACGGGTAGCGCAACCCACGGCTGACACCGATGCTGTCAATAAACTGTATATGGAAAAGAGCATTAAACTTTTGAGAGAGCAACAGGAAGAATTAGAGAGGAAGCTGGTCGTGTTTCAGAGAGATATGCTGACGTTGCAAAACAGTGTTCAAAAGATATCGCAGGCGTCGAATTCTATTCCGCAGCAGCGCTGCGAAGGAGAATCGTGCGAGACGGTTGATCTTGCCCCCGCACCGATGGGGAGCACATAATGCGCGTACATGATAATTATCGCATCATTCGTGTCGAAGTCACCTCTGCGATCAAACATGCCACCATTATCAACATCCAAGAGTAAAGAAAACCATGGTCGCAAGAAGACAACTCGTTGAGGAATTGCACGCTCCAGCTCGAAGACATTTCCCGCGGAGGCGCGTCATAGTGCACGGATACGACGATCTGTGGCAAGCTGACGTTGTAGAAATGCGTCTTTACTCACGATTCAACCAAGGTCACCACTACATACTCACCATCATCGATGTGCTGAGCAAGTATGCCTGGGCGATGCCGTTGAAGACTAAAAGTGGTGCTGAGATGACTAAAGCGTTTGCAAAGATATTTAGAGATCGATATCCGAAAAATTTGAAAACCGATCAAGGAAAAGAATTTTACAACACTGATGTGCAGAAACTATTGGCAAAGCATGACATTAATCATTATTCGACGTATTCGGTGATGAAGGCCTCCGTCGTGGAACGTTTCAATCGAACTTTGAAGAACAATATGTGGAAAATGTTTACGCTCAATGGAACCTACAGATGGATCGATTCGCTACCAAGTCTTCTCGCAGAGTATAACGCGCGAAAACAATAAACCATCAAAATGCGTCCTTGCGATGTTACCCCTGCCATCGCCGACAAGCTGCTAACCACTGTGTACAACAACGTAAAGATCGCCGCTCCAGCGAGGTTCAAGTTGGGCGAGTTTGTGCGCGTGAGCAAATTCAAAACCATCTTTGATAAAGGCTCTACGCCGAATTGGACAACGGAGGTGTTTAAGATAGCCAAAGTACAAGCAACTGATCCCGCGACGTATCTGCTCGTCGATTCCTGTCGAAAACCGGTCGTCACCGATCCTGATGTGTATCTAGTGGAAAAAGTCTTACGTAGGAAGGGGGATAATGTGAACGTCAAGTGGTTGGGTTCGCACAATTCTTGGATATATAAAAATAATGTATTGTAAAAAATAATAATACATGATTCAATAAATACAATGATACATATACATGTGCAAATAATTTTTTTTTATTTCCATACATGTGCGAAGAATATTATACAATAAATACAATAGTTTCTATTTCACAAGGGTATATTATAATGTTCCCAGGGCAGAGTGTCGGTCGAATCGGGTACGATATATCGCTTGTCATAGTGCGGACTTAGAGCGATTTTGGATTCCGAAATGGTGTACATTTTGTGCAATTTAGACCGTATGCACGATTGTCTGCGAACCATTTCGATCTCGCTTTCCAAGCACTGCGCATAGTCGTCGAAAGTTATCGTTCTGGCTATGACGTTGGTCTTGACGCCTTTCGCTTTCTTCGTATGTTTTTTACCGTCTACGCGAAGTGCATACATTTTCGCTCTAAGACCTACGAATTCGGTCATTATCGCACCGTTATTTTCGTCCTTCATCAGCCCTGGAACCTTCTTATTTAAGCGCGGCTATATTATATACATTGTCGATGGGATAATCGCTGGTGTCGAATCTGTCGATATTGTGCTTCATAGATTCATAGATATCGTCGCATCGAATATGATAAATGAGGCTGTCTGTGTCTGTGTATAGAATTTTACAATTTGTTCCATGCTTGGGCGACATGTACTCGTGATGAAATTCGTACAAACAAATTTTTGATATGTCCAGAATGCACATACCCACGTATATCGGTTTGTTGAATTTCACCTCGAGGTTTCGCTATTCAACAGCTATTAAATTTTTCGAAAAAACATTTCGGCTGTGAAAATTCGGTTTCGCGATCATTGCCTCCGCGCCATATCGCCCATCCCAATGCGTTAAAAGTTTTACATCCACATGATTTCGTACATTTTCCATGGTTTTACCGAATACCGCGTTGTTCATCAATTTGCACAAATTTTTTTCAAAGTCGTTTGTCGCGCTTGTTCTAAACCGTGTGTTGAGTTCGATGTAATCGCGGAGCCAGGGGGATTGAGCGAATTGAAGCACGCAGTGTATCTTTGTAATACGAAGACCGTGACGCATGCACTGCTGCAGGTTGCGATAATGAATAACGTAACGCTGCTTATCGTATACCGTCGCGAATAACTTGTCCTGTCTGCTGCCAGGTGGTTTGGCACGCGTCGGACAGAACGGTAGATCGGCATGAATGTTGTGCAGACGTTGCGGATATTCCAGATCTACCTCGAGAATGTATCCCGTCAAAATTAATCAGGCTGATCAGTCAGAGCATTTCGCCAGGGTCGCGGTTTATTGTCCGGCGAGTCGGCGGTAGAGAACGGTTTCCTACAGTTTCGGATAATTTATGACTTAATTGGTTCCGCCTCGTAGCAGTCGTGAACTCAGGGTGTCGGAAAGGGGAAACAGGAATGGTATGCATTTTCTTCTTTATAGTAACTCGAAGACTGTCTCTTCTCTTCGGACCCTTTCGAACCGATACACGTGGTGTCTGTTTTCTATCTCGAAGCAATGGGTACATTGGCAGTAGAAGGACGGAGCGCGGGCTTTTGTGAAAGTGTTCGTTGCACTTCTGCAAAACACGTGTTCCGAAAATGTGTTGGCTTCTTTTTACCTAAAGCCTCTTTCCCTGGCGGGAGTTAACTCATAATGGAACCAGAGAAGCTACTTGGGGGTAGCGGAAGTTGCTTGGAAAAAATCCTGTCAGTCAGCTAGCAATCGCGTCGCAGAAATGTACACGGCCCAAGAATACTTCAGGATAAATAAAGTGATCAGTGTTAGTAGCCGTGCAGTGAAGTGAATATTCGGTACGTTGATCTGGACGCACCAGACATTGCGACCCTTAACTTTGGGTAGTGGGAATCTAAGGATACCTGGGACCAGCTGTGCACGGAGCACGTCCATCGATGACCAGGATCGGTTCGGTGACCCTGTGACACAGATTTTCAAGCTGCAGGTGAATTTCCAACAAGGGTGAGTTTTAGTTACTTTATTAGTGATAATTCATTTTTAAATTTAACGCAAGCGATGGCTTATTTCCGGCGATAATTCTCTAAATTCCCGTACGATAACATTTGTTCGGGCTTTTTAAACAGACTTATTCGTTACCACCAACAGTGCTGGCCGTTATTGAATTACGGATTTTTATCACAATACCGAACGCCTATCACCTTTCGTTAATTTCCTGTTACGTCCCAAGATGGTTCTATGCAGTTTCTGCTGATACAGCATAACTCTTTCTATGATGAACGCGTATGTCTAACTCTTTTGGTGTACCTCCTCCCCCCAAAAGATTGCATGCAAAAAGCCGATTGGTCCAAACACAATTTCTGCTGATACAACATAATTCTTTCTATGATTCACACGTATGGCAAATTAGTGCGCGAGATCATCCGAGGAAATTTCTCCTGACATCGCATAATTCTAAGAATCAACGTTCCCACAGGTATTATATTACATTCGGCGCATGTCGAAACTTTTATCCTTGAGGGCATGGCTCAAGTTACATGATTGAAAATCATTTGAAAACAATTATTATCTATAGAATGCATGCGACTAAGTAGTGTTGTAGTAGTGTTAGTACCACTAAGTAGTGTTGTCTCTTTCCCTACCTAGAATTTAGCTTTAAAATAATGCTTTGTCTCTTTCCCTCCTAATGCATGCGATTGTACCACCATGTAGTGCTGTCTCTTTCCCTCCCTCAGAATTTTAGCTTTAAAATGCACGCTCTCTCTTTCCAATCCATCCGAAGAGGCTGTGTTTTAAAAAAGCCGATCTTCCCCGACGTTATCCGATGAAAAACGAATGCTTGACGATGCTTAGTATATGTACCATTCATTAAAGACTGATGTTAGAGAGCCGACGTTGGGGGAGTTGGTTAGGCGGTTGACTCGTACCGCAGAGGTCTTGGGTTCGAGCCCCGTCGCATAGATTCTGTTTTTTCATTTATATTAATATCTTAAATTAATATTTCCTTCTTTACCGACAGTCAGGCTCTCCTCCTCGATGCGGCGGTTTCGGTATCGTTTCGGTTATCGATTGATTTGATATTGGTCCTCGCGCTATAACCCCCCACCATTCCGCCATCTCGATGACGTCATCCGCCGCCGCCCCGGCCACGCGCACCCCGGTCACGCGCCGCCCGCGGAGAATTTTTTTCCGCCGACTTTGAAACTCAAATTTGAGTTTCAAGGTTGGGGGAGGGGAGGGGGACATGGCCTTCAAACTCAAATTTGCGTTAGAACCGGCCTAGTATTACTACTAAGTTCCAGGACAGTCTCCACCCTGGGTTAGGTCTGAAAAATTTTTCGGGTGGGCCAAGTTCTGAAAGAGATTTTTTTTCGGGGGTCAATGCCTCCCTCTGAAAAATTTCCGACGGTGGGTCCGGTCTGGAGAGGCCTCCGCGGCGGCTCAGCCCGGACTGATCCCCTCCATCGTCGCGGCTTCCCCCACTCCGCGGCGCGTGCGCGCGCAACCTGTCTTCCTCACCCCGCAGGCCCCGCGCCCAGGTTTCCCTCCGCCGCGCTCCCCTCAGCACACCAGGGTTAGAACTGTCATAGTCTTACTACTGTTTGTCATTAAATTCTACTATTTAATTACCTATCTGATTCCATTGAAAAGACCCGTATGGGACTAGAGCACCAACGATCCCAAAATCTACCCCTTATCCTTCTGATAAGGTATTTAGATAATTAAATAAAATACTTGACTGTTGCGAGTGCGGCGAGCCTCCTTGCCATTACCTACATAAATACGAAAAATTCTGATAATCGAATGATTGTGGGATACCCCTGATCAGAATTTGGCCGTCTAAAACGCGCCGCTCGAACACTAAAGGCCGCGGCACGTAACAGATCTGGTGGCAGCGGTGGGATGCCAGGAATTTTCTTGTAAAAATTCCTGAGTGCTCATATTCATTGAAATCGGATAGAATTTATGAAATTTCTTTATTTCTTTATTTATCAATGTGGTTGTGGTAACGCTGGTTCATTATATGATATTTATTGACTAGTTCAGTACATATATTTTTATACACATATTCATTCATGGCTCAAGACGCAAGCGCAATGATGACCTCCATGGCGGAGTGTCTGACTATTGAGAATAGCACGTTAAATATTCCTTACTTTGATGGGAAGGGCGTTCCTCTGAAAGATTTTGTACAGGATGTGCAAAATAGCGCAAGTTTAGTGCCTCCTGCATTAGAGGGATCATTTCTAAAATCGGTATTAGGGAAATTGAAGGGTCCTGCCCGCGATAGTACTTATGGAAAAACATTTAATACAGTCAATGAACTAATTAAACACTTAAAGGGTAGATTTGCACCGGGTAAAAATTATCCTTATTATCAACACGAAATAGAAAATATTCGGATGAAAAAGGAGGAATCAGTTAGCGATTCTTATGACAGATTAAACATATTAATTAGCGGAGCTCGAGTTGCGTTAGAGGATAGTTATGGAGATACGGCAGAACAAATGCTATTACCATTAAAAGAATGCGGATTGGAAGCTTATATTCGCGGACTTCCAGATGAAATAGCGCGCTCAGTAGATGCGCGTGACCCTAAAACTTTAGACGATGCGAGAAAATTTGCAGTACGTATAGAAACGCGAATGAAATCCGGAATATTACCTTCGAATGAAACTCAGAAAGTATCATTTAATCAGAATAATGGCTATTCTCGATCATCGAATTCTTACTATCAGGATTACGCTAATCGCTAATCCATAAACCCTCCTCGCTATCAACATTATGCAATTCGAAATGAAGAAGAGAATCGCACCCGTTCTCCGAGTCCTAGCCCTGACGTAAGCGAATCGCCAATAGGAATTTTGAAACGTCCATCAAGCAATCATTTTTACAATCCACCGGGATTTCCTCCACATCCGTATTACTCGCCTTATTTCTATCCGCCAGTGCCGTATCCGAATTATTACCCTTACCACCATTATAATCCAAATAGTAATGAGCCATCACGTTCAGCAAGAGATGGGTATTCGCAAGGGCCTAGACCTAGATCTCCATCTCCCCTTCCTTCATCAACATGATCGGGTTCTCCGTATAAAAGAAATACTAAACCTGAAGATAGAACCGATCATTTAAACGCGCAAATGACCCGATGGACGGACGCAACGTCGAGTCATCCGACCCAAGAGCGTCATGCAACAGTAAAACTCCTGGCAAACCAAGAAAAATTGCAACGGTAGAAAAACCCGAATCCCCACTAGTAAAAATGATGGGTAAGGAGATGAATATGGTTGTGCATATTTCCTTGTAGATACAGGAGCGGATATAAACGTGATTAAATTAAGCGCCCTAGACGACAATGTTTCAGTCGCGCTTCATGAATCAGTTGCTATTTCAGGAATAACTCCGGATACAACGGAGACGTTAGGTACCACAATAACTACTTTATTAGGCAAACCTGTAAAATTTCATGACGTAAGATCTTCATTTATACTGCGCTGCTATGGTATATTAGGTAAAGTGTATCTCACACAAGAGCAGGCTGAAATCTCCTTCGCCCATAACACATTGGTAACACGAAGCGATCCTATTAAACCCATACCTTTTATTGGCCATGATCCAGTACCTCGTAGGGTAGGACCTCGAGTTTTGTACTTAAAAGCGCGTACTAGACAAGCTGTCGCCATTGACGCTACAAATCATGATTTAAAAGAGGGATATTTACCAAAAATTGAAACTATAGATGGCTTATACATTGGCGAAGCTGTTGTGTCTGTAAATGACCGAGGTGCATGTCACGTATTTGCCGTTAATACAACGGACAAGGATGTCGAAGTTGAAATTCCGCCACAAGAATTAATACCATTCGAGTATCATAACTTCCCCGAAGAACAAAATTATTCCGATTCTGATACGGAAGATGAGACCTTGCCAATCGCGGAAGAAAGAATTTTAGAAATCATTAAAAAATTGCGTCTCGATCATTTGAACGAAGAAGAACCGGATCATGTAATTAAAATCATTAAAGAATTTCCAGAATGATTCCACTTGCCTTGTGATAAATTACCATGTACTTCATACATTAAACATAAAATCCCCACAGTATATGATGTCCCTGTGAATACGCGACAGTATCGTTTTCCTCCGGTTCATAAAGACGAAATAGAAAAACAAGTCCGTAATAAACTAAATCATGGAATAATAGCACCTTCAAATTCACCGTATAATTCGCCCATTTGGATCGTTCCTAAAAAAACAGATTCTGAAGGTAATCTGAGTAGTCATAGATTTTCGTGATCTTAACGAAAAAACCATTGGCGATGCATATCCATTACCGAACATTACTGATATACTGGATCACTTAGGTGAGGCCCGATATTTCTCAACGTTTGACTTAGCTAGCGGATTTCAACAAAATGAGATGGATCCTAAGGATAGACAAAAAACAGCCTTCACAACCCCAAATGGTCATTATGAATACATCCGAATGCCGGAAGGTCTGAAAAATGCTCCAGCGACTTTTCAAAGATTAATGGATCAAGTCCTACGCGGGTTACAGGGTGTAGAAGTTTTCGTTTATTTGGATGATATTGTGGTATATGCCAAAAATTTAGAAGAACATGAAAAGAAAATTCGTCGTTTTTCACGCGTTTGGCCGATGCTAAATTAACTTTAGAACCGGATAAGTGCGAGTTCCTCAAAATAGAAGTTGCTTACCTAGAACATGTTATTAGTCGGGCAGGTGTAAAACCGGATCCCAAAAAGATTAGCGCAGTAAAGAATTTTCCTCGCCCGAAAAATCAGAAAAACATTAGACAATTTCTAGGTCTAGCAGGATACTATAGACGCTTTATCAGAAACTTCGCAGAAAAGGCTAAACCATTGTCAGACTTGCTTAAGAAAAATTCTACTTTCACTTGGGGGAAAGAGCAAAAGAAAGGATTTCTGGAATTACGAAAAGCACTTTGTAAAAGCCCCATACCTCAATATCCAAATTTCTATAATCAATTCACTTTGACTACAGATGCGTCAGACTATGCTATAGACGCTGTACTTAGTCAGGAAATCGATGGTCAAGATCTACCAGTTGCATACCTTTCTAGGATTTTAACTAAACCAGAACAAAATTATTTCACTACAGAAAAAGAATGTTTGGCAGTCCTTTATGCAATTTCACACTTCAGACCATATTTATACGACCGAAAATTTACCCTCGTTAATGATCATGAACCACTAAGATGGATTAACTCAATAAAAGATCCAGGACAAAGATTGATCCGATGGCGACTAAAACTGCGAGATTATAAGTACGAATTTGTTCATAAGGCAGGAAAATTAAACACAAATGCTGATGCCTTATCAAGGAATCCAGTTATAGTAAATGAACTACGTTTATCCGATGATTTCAGTTTATCAGATTCCTCTGATGATGCAAAATCGGAGTTAGCACCTGATTGCCCAAAACTATTACCAATAAATAAGACATCGACAACTTGCAAGCCGACAGTATCGGAATCTGAAGTTTCAAAACCTAGGAAAGAATTAGCTAGTTTACCCGGAAAATCAAAAATAGGAAAGCCAGTAGGTTCAAGATTTAAGTCGAAACAACCTGTACCCTTAGGTGTCAGTGCAATAGCAACTAGAACGCGAGCAAAGATTCAGGCTACTGAAGTTCCGGGACCATCAAAAACACAAGAATTAGGTAGATCAAAAGAGGTTTCTCTAGCGGAGGACGACGATTCCGATGATGAACAGTCAGATCCGCCAATATTCCGTCAACGTAGAAGTACGCTGCTGAATCTGGGATTTCATCCTAAACAGATGATGGAAAATCCTAAAATTCCAGATTTTCAGGGTGCAGTGGCCGGTACGGAATTGCGGGAAAAAGGGACCGTGTTTGAGATTCCATTAGTTCAGCGTTCCGCCGTGCCAATGCTCGTCGCAGCACCTCCTGGGCAGCGGAACACACCGCTGATCGACGATCGATCCGGTGATCGATTCTCCTAGTCCCCTGCTCAGCCAATCGCCATTCACCACGTGAAACTGGCGGCCCAATCAGAGAGCGTACTTTCTTGGTCGATTCTCGAGTATTGTTCGAGAAGACGCTCAACGGCTTTCGGCGTTCTCTTTGTCCACTCTTGTTCATACCGCTTGTCGCGATAGACGTGTTTCTTTTTACTTGTTTTATTGCGCAACGTACGAATTTACATCAATTAGTACTTTTCAGTACTCTGCTCAGTTTCTGTGCTCAGTGTTTTAGTCTTGCTCACGCGAATATTGTTATTGCGATTTTGCTCAACACGTGTGCTCATCGTGTCTCGCGTGACCGCGTGTTTGTGCATTTGCAATTGTTCTGTGCGCGATTCTGCTCAGCTCATAACTATTGTGCTCACCGTGACTCCATTGACTTTATAATAAAGTGACTCGGTCAATTTTGACTAAGAACTAAGTGCACTGCGTCGTACTTTCCCACCGTCGATTCCTAACCTAACTTTCCAGCGTGCTCACCCGGTTAAATTTCTAACAGACCGAGTCCGAAGTAGATAGAACCATAGCCATTAATTTACCCGAAGCTCGCGATAGTGATACAGGTGATCGGGACAAACAGAAGTGTACATTTATAGATTTAGAAGAACTACATGAGTATTTCAATAGATTTGAAAAATCATTATTGGATAAAAGCGCTCAATTACAGGAACTTGAGGAGGAAGTTGTTTTATTGGATGCCCTTTCTGAGGGAGACAGTTTAGACGAATATAGACAGGAAATATTACAAGATTTGGATCCATATGATGACGACACTGGGGACGAAGAATTAAATAGACGAATAGAAAAATTATTACAACAAGCTAGGGATTCCGCAAAAGATAGTCAAACTCCAAATCCAAGGCTTGAGGAAACGGCCAGTAAAGCACCTAATCTGAAAAATATTCCGGAAGAATCAGAACTAGAAATATCTGCAACAGGAGTGCCTGATAGCACGATCGTTAATAGGCCTAGATACAGTTCAACCTTACCCACCCCAACCACAAATCCAAACCCTATAGCACTTTCGACACCATTTCCAAACACAACGGTTGATCGAACTCCCAAGGAGGGAGGTAGGGAACCTATCGCTCAAAAATCTACTCCTAGACAACTTTTCTTACAAATCTCAAATTCATCATCCATATACATCCCGGACGCTGATTATATACCTCCAGACATGGAATCCGAATCTCGTAACATGCGAAACAAAAGTAAAGACATTGTAACTTCTACAAGACAAAATCTAATATATTACAGATCGAATTATGTACATTTCATTTCGTCCGATTGCGAACTCGTTACACCAGTGAGTATGTTCCTCTCTGACTTAGGCATTATCAATGTTAACTATTTGAAAGAGGCAAGACCCAGAGTAGGACAAATATTGATAACAAAACGCGGTAAACATAGGATATTTAGCGTAGTCATAAAAAGGAGACATTTCGATGAAATTTCTACTCGAGATTTGGAACCTTGTCTACAGAACCTAAGGAAAATTCTTTCAGATTTAGATAAAAGGGGGCTAAGAATCTCACAGAATGGTGACTTTACGGACGAATTACCTCAAGGTACGTTAATAGAAATATTAAGGAATACATTTGAGGACAGTAATATTGAAATAGTCCTTTGATACGGAAACACTCAGGTACCTCCGGAAGAACTTCGTCTGAAAATCATTTCAGAGTTGCATGAAAGTTTGGTAGGAGGACATAAGGGTTTAACAAAGACATATTGCAGGATTCGAGAACGATTCTATTGGCCAGGTATGCGTAATGATATCCAAAATTATATCCGTACTTGCAATAGTTGCCAGAATCAAAAATTAGTGCGAACTAAAACTCGTGAACCAATGTTAATTACTGACACTCCATTAGAGCCGTTTTCCAAAGTATCATTAGATACTGTAGGTCCTTTACCTACTACTCCCAGCGGGAACAAACATATTCTAACTATGCAAGATAATTTGACAAAATATTGTATAGCTGTTCCTGTTCCGGATATAAAAGCTGAAACAATAGCTCATGCATTGGTAACTAATCTAATATTGCAGTATGGAACACCATGTGCAATATTAACGGATAAAGGGACTAGTTTCATTAATAAGATAATTCGGAATTTAGCAAAAATTTTCAAAATTCAACATGTCACTACATCTGGATATACAGGGTGTCCCAAAAATGCTGCGTTTCCTTAAAGGGGGTGATTCTGGGGTGATTGCAAACAACTTTTTCCTTTGCGAAAATGCTCTCCGATGTTTCGTTAACGAGATATTAATAAAAAGCACCGACCAATCACAGCGCGAGTCTGACGGCCGAGTTCCCGCGCTAGCGTGGCTACGAGCCGCGCTGCGACTGCGAGCAAGCAACTCGGCATGCATCGAAGAAACTTGCGTAGAATGGCAAATGAAAAAGACGTAACAAATAAAATCGAACATGTTGTCATGGTGTGTTCGTCATTTAAAGTGAATAATGAATATAGGATAAATGGATGAAAATCACGTGTAACGTAAAAAGACGAATACGCAGTTTTTTTTTAGAAGATTCGAAAATAATAATTATTTGAAGTGGGAGGATAAGGAATGCGTAAATTTCCTTGTGTTAATAACGTAGCCACGAAAAGGTAATGTAACAGGAAATTAATGAAAGGTGATAGTCGTTCGTTATTGTGATAAAAATCCGTAATTCAATAACGGTCAGCACTGTTGGTGGTAACGAATAAGTCTGTTTAAAAAGCCCGAATAAATGTTATCGTACGGGAATTTAGAGAATTATCGCTGGAAATAAGCCATCGCTTGCGTTAAATTTAAAAATGAATTATCACTAATAAAGTAACTAAAACTCACCCTTGTTGGAAATTCACCTGCAGCTTGAAAATCTGTGTCACAGGGTCACCGAACCAATCCTGGTCATCGATGGACGTGCTCCGTGCACAGCTTGTCCCAGGTATCCTTACATTCCCACTACCCAAAGTTAAGGGTCGCAATGTCAGGTGCGTCCAGGTCAACGTACCGAATATTCACTTCACTGCACGGCTACTAACACTGATCACTTTATTTGCTTTTCAAGAGCGTGTTGTTCCTACGTTTTAAAAATTGGTGGCCCCGAAAGGGGCCGGTTGTTTTCAATTTAAAAAGTGCTCCACGTGGCCACCGTCATTCTCGATGCACGTTTCAGCGCAAATTCTAGCGCAAATGCTCGCGCAGCAGCACTTGCGTCCCCGTTGTTCCGGGCGTACACCCAGATCATCCTGAAGTATTCTTGGGCCGTGTACATTTCTGTGACGCGATTGCTAGCTGACTGACAGGATTTTTTCCAAGCAACTTCCGCTACCCCCAAGTAGCTTCTCTGGTTCCATTATGAGTTAACTCCCACCAGGGCAAGAGGTTTTAGGTAAAAAGAAGCCAGCACATTTTCGGAACACGTGTTTTGCAGAAGTGCAACGGACACTTTCACAAAAGCCCGCGCTCGGCCCTTCTACTGCCAATGTACCCATTACTTCGAGATAGAAAACAGACACCACGTGTATCGGTTCGAAAGGGTCCGAAAGGAAGAGACAGTCTTCGAGTTGCTATAAAGAAGAAAATGCATACCATTCCTGTTTCCCCTTTCCGATACCCTGAGTACACGACTGCTACGAGGCGGAACCAATTAAGTCATAAATTATCCGAAACTGTAGGAAACCGTTCTCTACCGCCGACTCGCCGGACAATAAACCGTGACCCTGGCGAAATGCTCTGGCTGATCAGCCTGATTAATTTTGAAGAACTAGAAATTACAGAGTATTATCCAACATCAATACGCCTCGCGGAAAGACACAGGAAGAGAAGGGGTGGTCCGCTGAGTGCGCGTAGTCCCGCATGCTTCGTCCTACCTTCAAATTAAAGACGGATCCCTTATCTCTCGAGTATAAACGCGTGCTCGAACTTCAAAACAAAAGCATGCGTCGACGTATCCGGTGCGAGGGAAGGTAGGCTTGAAATTCGATTGGTCCCAAACTAACCAATCTGCCCTACATCCCTCCCAAACGGCCACTGTTCTGAAGAGGCCCTCTTCACAGCAGTATCTTCTCCGCAAGGCCCACCTTCTCTCGGACGGAATACGTCGACGCGTGCTTTTGTATTGAAATTCGAGCGCGTGTTTTGGACACGAGAGATAAGCAGGCCCGATTGGTTAGTTTGGGACCAATCGAATTTCAAGCCTACCTTCCCTCGCACCGGATACGTCGACGCATGCTTTTGTTTTGAAATTCGAACGCGTGTTTATACTCGAGAGATAAAGGATCCGTCTTTAATTTGAAGGTAGGACGAAGCAGGCGGGACTACGCGCACTCAGCGGACCACCCCTTCTCTTCCTGTGTCTTTCCGCGAGGCGTATTGATGTTGGATAATACTCTGTAATTTCTAGTTCTTCAAAATTAATCAGGCTGATCAGCCAGAGCATTTCGCCAGGGTCGCGGTTTATTGTCCGGCGAGTCGGCGGTAGAGAACGGTTTCCTACAGTTTCGGATAATTTATGACTTAATTGGTTCCGCCTCGTAGCAGTCGTGTACTCAGGGTATCGGAAAGGGGAAACAGGAATGGTATGCATTTTCTTCTTTATAGCAACTCGAAGACTGTCTCTTCCTTTCGGACCCTTTCGAACCGATACACGTGGTGTCTGTTTTCTATCTCGAAGCAATGGGTACATTGGCAGTAGAAGGGCCGAGCGCGGGCTTTTGTGAAAGTGTCCGTTGCACTTCTGCAAAACACGTGTTCCGAAAATGTGCTGGCTTCTTTTTACCTAAAGCCTCTTGCCCTGGTGGGAGTTAACTCATAATGGAACCAGAGAAGCTACTTGAGGGTAGCGGAAGTTGCTTGGAAAAATCCTGTCAGTCAGCTAGCAATCGCGTCACAGAAATGTACACGGCCCAAGAATACTTCAGGATGATCTGGGTGTACGCCCGGAACAACGGGGACGCAAGTGCTGCTGCGCGAGCATTTGCGCTAGAATTTGCGCTGAAACGTGCATCGAGAATGACGGTGGCCACGTGGAGCACTTTTTAAATTGAAAACAACCGGCCCCTTTCGGGGCCACCAATTTTTAAAACGTAGGAACAACACGCTCTTGAAAAGCAAATAAAGTGATCAGTGTTAGTAGCCGTGCAGTGAAGTGAATATTCGGTACGTTGACCTGGACGCACCTGACATTGCGACCCTTAACTTTGGGTAGTGGGAATGTAAGGATACCTGGGACAAGCTGTGCACGGAGCACGTCCATCGATGACCAGGATTGGTTCGGTGACCCTGTGACACAGATTTTCAAGCTGCAGGTGAATTTCCAACAAGGGTGAGTTTTAGTTACTTTATTAGTGATAATTCATTTTTAAATTTAACGCAAGCGATGGCTTATTTCCAGCGATAATTCTCTAAATTCCCGTACGATAACATTTATTCGGGCTTTTTAAACAGACTTATTCGTTACCACCAACAGTGCTGACCGTTATTGAATTACGGATTTTTATCACAATACCGAACGCCTATCACCTTTCGTTAATTTCCTGTTACATTACCTTTTCGTGGCTACGTTATTAACACAAGGAAATTTACGTATTCCTTATCCTCCCACTTCAAATAATTATTATTTTCGAATCTTCTAAAAAAAAATGCGTATTCGTCTTTTTGCGTTACACGTGATTTTCATCCATTTATCCTTTATTCATTATTCACTTTAAATGACGAACATACCATGACAACATGTTCGATTTTATTTGTTACGTCTTTTTCATTTGCCATTCTACGCAAGTTTCTTCGATGCATGCCGAGTTGCTTGCTCGCAGTCGCAGCGCGGCTCGTAGCCACGCTAGCGCGGGAACTCGGCCGTCAGACTCGCGCTGTGATTGGTCGGTGCTTTTTATTAATATCTCGTTAACGAAACATCGGAGAGCATTTTCGCAAAGGAAAAAGTTGTTTGCAATCAACCCCAGAATCACCCCCTTTATGGAAACGCAGCATTTTTGGGACACCCTGTAGACCCCAAACGAATGGCGCATTGGAAAGAAGTCACATAGTGTTAACCGGATACATTAGCCATTACATGAATGATTTTGACGATTGGGATAGATTAGTACCCTTTGCTATGTTTTCTTATAATACATCTGTCCATGAAGCCACAAATTTTACCCCGTATGAATTAGTTTTTGGCAAACTTGCGCGTTGTCCAAGTTTCTTCACGAGCGACGAGAATTTGGTTACATACAATTCATATTTACGTGATTTAATAACGCGACTTTCGGAAATGCAAGTAATAGCAGGACAGAATTTGGTTCAGGCGAAAGAAAGGTCAAAACTGTATTATGATAGGAACGCCCGTCCCTTCAAAGGAAAAATAGGAGATATGGTACGTGTTTTGGTGGAACCAAAGAGTGGAAAATTTGCCAGGCGTTACCACGGGCCATATAAGATTATTGGGATACTGGAAGGAAGCAATGTTTTGTTAAGAGATGAAGGTGGTAAAACGCTCACCAAACATGTCGATAAATTACAATTAAATTGGAGTCCTGATTGATTTGACTGATTCAGGTTGAGAGATGACGCTGACCCGACTGATAATTTTTCTTACTCTGCAACACATCGCGCGGACCCAGGAAGTATACAGACTGACACGTACGGATTTGAACCCGGGCTTATATTTTGAAAAGATCAACGCGATTAGGTTTCAGAGAGCTGGTTGGCGCTTCATACTAGTTATAGACATAGATAAAATAGTAGCTGAATTTCCATATGAAATCGGGAATATTGAACGATCTCATAGCTCATGTATTAATTTTCCAACCCCAATACAATGCGATTCCTTGTTACGGACAAAATATTTAAACAATATGGTACGAGAAGCCTCAGATTTACGACTGGAACTTATAGAGTTGAGTACAGAAATTAAAAGACCAGAATATGAATCACATAATTTGCCTAAAGCTATCACACGCAGGAATGCACCTTTCGGATTCATCGGTTCGATTAACCATGCTTTGTTTGGAACTTTAGACAGTGATGATGCTAAATACATTAACAAAGAAATAGATAAGATATATGCTGATCAGAAGAAGGTCACCCAACTTGTCAAAAATCAAACTCATATAATCATAAGTGATCTGCATAAAGTTCATAAAACTTTCAACCGAATTGCCGCAGAAGTAAAAACCAATAGACAGAAGATTTCCGAATTAGAAATGCAAATTGATAAACAATTGGCCTTGAATTATAGCTTAGCAATGAGTCTATACTCAGCATCTGTTGAAACCTCTTTGAGTCATTACATTACTGCAACGCAACGCTTTATCGCGGCTTTGAGCACTGCGCGCAACGGAAAATTACATCCGTCACTATTGAGCGGATCTAGTTTCAAAACAATAATAAACGAGATACATAATTCAATAGTCGATTTTGAACTTCCTATACCACGGGATCATCAACGAATCGAGGACCTGGTCAAAATATCTCGTGTCAATCTAAAATATATACAAGGAAAAATGGTCGTGACAGTACAAATACCATTAGTAAATCGGATTGAATATGACCTGTATAAAATACACATATTACCAATTCCTCAGCACTTAAATAATAGCTTTGATGATAGAAGCAATAGAACTACAATTTCGGCTTTCATCTTACCAGAATTTCCATATTTAGGGATAAGCACTGACCATTCAAAATTCTTCGGATCAGATAAAGCTTTCATTGATTCCTGCATCAGGGCATGGCATTACTACATTTGTCCACAGGACGTCCCGTTGCAAGACGTAGCTCACAGAACATGTGAAACTTCATTATTACTTCAACCGGAACCGAAATTCATACGCTTGTGTAATATTAGATTCATGCCCTATCACGTACCTTCCTGGCGAAAATTAAATACTCTTGGCGGATGATTATATTCGTTTGAACAACCTGAACCCATGCAGATTCTATGCGGCCGGAAAAAGAATATCCATACCACCATAGTTGGAACAGGAATTTTGGAAATACATCCAGAATGTTTTGCAAAAACCCGATATCACACCTTATTGGGATCAAAAACATACTTGAGCAAAGATTCTTATTACTACATTCCTAATATGTTACTGAATATTAGCCTGATATCACCTAATATCTATCAGTATTCCAAGGGAAAACACACCACAGTAAATCTATTTCCAAATGACAATAACAAACTGGAACGCACATCTGAATCTTTGTACGAAATTGAAGCCCAACTAGATGAAATTGGAGATCATCATCGAGCAAGAAAATCACATTCGTCATTGACGTATGGAACAATAGCGACACACCTTAATTATAATAGGATTGATGATCTACTATTTCTGGAGCCTATTGAAGACACTACGGTTTCTGAGGAAGCGGGGCTCGGAACACGAATCTGAGGAAGCTTCAGCCAGTCAACCGGCAGCAATAGCACTGCAAGAATCTACTACTTCGGAAAACAGACCACCGTTGCCTATTCAGAGGGCAATGATAAACTGATAGTAGCAAACCCTGAGAATCCAAAAGACTATGGGAATTCCCTTGTCAGAAATTGTTGTTAGTTACGATTTTTCTAATGTCTTTCTTTGATAATAAGTTTAAATTTGCTTTTATTGTGCAATAGCGAAATGGCGTCGTCCAGTCAGTACCATCAAAATTCCGCTGAACGGCGATTATTTGTCAGCCGTTTGGCGCCATATACTAAAAAGGAGAAGCTACTCGATATATTTCGCCCGTATGGAGTCGAGCATGCGGTGGTGACGAGGAAACCAACGGGAAACCAGGCATTTTTAACGTTCGCAACATCAGACGGAGCAAAGAAGGCTGCGGCTGCGGCGGACGTCGGAATAATATGCCATAAGAGGAAGTTGAAGGTGCTGATAGCGGACTCGTGGCACAGCACCAAGCTAATTCCCCCGCGACCCGATGTGAACTCATTCCCAGGCATAAATTTGCGTGAACGGATTCCACTTCCAATAGAATGTATATCTAAAATTTCCAGTTATTTGCCGTTTGGAGACAGGAGCCGTCTGGAAATGGTCTCTAGAAGGTGGCGACTCGGAAGCCTTGCCTCGTATCACGGTCTTCGCCATATGGACCTGAATGATTGGCGCTGGCCGAATGCATGGAAAGGGAGAACAGTGAGCACGGAGTCTTTTTATTGGCTCATGAAGAGAGCAAGTAGTCAGCTAAAGAGCATACGGATAAATGAGGAACCATTGGCAAAATGTTTGAGGCCCCAGGTTATCTTCATTGCCATAAGGAGTTGTCCTGAACTGGAGATAATAGAGCTAACTACTGTGACGATCCGGCCATCGGCTCTAAGAGACCTGGAGTTGGGGGCACCACGCCTTACTTGCCTCAGACTGGGGAAATGTGAGAGTCCCGTGGATCCTGAACTCTCTAAGGTGCTAGACTTAGCAGGAAGTCTAAAGTCCCTCTGTGTTACGAACACAGATATCACTGGGAAGTCCCTTCTCGGAATCACCAAAAATTTAGAAATGCTTTCTCTCCACCGCTGCGAACAACTAAAACCTTTAAACCTGGCAACCACTCTTCAAGGGTTGCAGAAGCTGAATTATTTAAAGATCAGCATATGTAAAAATTTAATGGATCATAGTATTTTGCAGGCGCATTGCAGTCGATGTGGAGAGCTGCCCAACCATCAGTAAAACCGTACTGAACTGTGCGTACGAGGTGGTGACAAGCGGTCGTCGAACAGGGTCAATACACCTGTATGTCGGAGGTACCACGATTACACGATACACTAGGTACAAATGCAATAACTCTCTGCGCGTCACGCACGACTTAATGTATGAGCCCTTATTTCAGTCCGAATAATTTCGGACTATTCGAATAATTTGTAACGGGTTTGCATTGCGACAATGTTTGAACATTATGGGATTTCCCTAGTCTAATGCCACCCGAGACCGTACATTTATATATTATATTTTATACTTTCAGTATACATCGTCGGGGACGACGATGGTCCAAGGAGGGAGGGATGTTACGTCCGGAACGTAAAATTTTTCTTTTGGTCAGGGTATGCATCAACAACGCCTAGCATTATGGGAAATCCCTCGTTGGTCATACTCCTGCCTATTAATTAATATTTTTGATAGAATAAAAACCCCTTTCCTTCGGAGCGTCGTCGCCTCGACACATTGCCGTCCCGCGATACAGATAAAACGGTGCTGACGCAACGGCGTTCTCACTAGATAGTCACGTTCGAAAAGACCAGTGGTTCTCCTGTTGTGCCGAATCCGTTCTGTGTAAGCGGCAGGGGCGTGTTTCAACAACGCTTTGCAGCATTATGGGAGAACCCTCGTGGAGAACACCTCTGACCGTCGCGTTAAACATTGTGACATAATCAGTAACGGATACAGCAGGAATGTGCAGACTGGATCAGTTCTTAGAAGATTGACGGAATTGTATACCCAACATCCGGTGCAGGGAACCGCGTCTTCCCACGGTTTTGTCGCACGTTTCGGAGCATGTGTGAATTATTAATTAATTAGAAATTGTTGTTAAAATTAAGTACATAACACAATTTCTGATAGTCTAACGACTGTGGGATTCCCCTAGTCAGAAAGTGTGTATATGAAGTTATGAACCTTGAGGGAGTGCCCTCAGCTGTGTGAAATTGTATGGTTTTCAAGATGTGGGATGTCATGTTTCCCTGTGCGTACGAATGTTGCATAAAAATCGATCATATATTTGAATCGGGAGTCTGACGGGTGGACGTACACACATACACACCGCCTCGTTAAGTAGAGGGGTCCGTAGTAGCGTGGCCGAGCGATAAAATGCAACGTAAGCTTTTCGGTGCGGACCCACTCTGGCCGCTGTCGAGAGCGTGAAGCTGCGACACTCTGTGACGGTAAATCGCGAGGTGCGTGTCAGTGGGTCCGCAAGTGTTTTAGAGCGAGAGTTCCCCGGTCTACTGTGTAACCGCGGAAAAGACTCAACCTTGTGAAATAACTATTTTTACTAAACTTTGCTTACAATATTAATCTATTAGTGATTTGCTAAAAATTATCATACATTTCGTTCACTTAAAATTATTGTTATTCATTTTATAATTCAACGGCTCTATTCCGTCTTATAATCAAGTGTGTGTGCGTTCGCGTCTTATTCCTCTTTCTGATTCAGGTATACCAGCGACTCAGAATTACCCAAGCCTCAAAGGAAATCCAAAAGATATTATCATTTATAATATTGTGACTGTCTGGTGAGTTGCACGTCTTATCTTTTTCTGTACATTTAATACATTGTTATAATTAATCTGTATCTAACGATAATTCCTGACAGTCAATCGATTGTGGGATTCCCCTAGGCAGGAGTTATACGCGAATATATATATACATTTTATGAAATGTTAAATTGGTCATTTACATATTTCATATTTTGTGATCTTTTGCTTCCTTCAAGAATTTAAACATTAAAGTTTTGTTTGTCATTAAAATCTACTATTTAATTACCTATCTGATTCCATTGAAAAGACCCGTATGGGACTAGAGCACCAACGATCCCAAAATCTACCCCTTATCCTTCTGATAAGGTACTTAGATATTTAAAATTTAAAGAATTGACTGTTACGAGTGCGGCGAGATTCCTTGCTCTTCTAACAAAATTATATCCAATACTGCAATTTCTGATAGTCTAACGACTGTGGGATACCCCTAATCTGAATTCGCATGTATAAATCGCGCCGCTCGAACACTAAAGGCCGCGGCACGTAACAGGAGTAAGAACGGAGGAGCAAGTGTGGAAGGTGGTAAATAGAGGGAGGAAAAGGAGAGGGAGGGTGAATGAAGGGATAGCGATGGAAGAATGGGACGGGTATTTCAGAAGGCTATTAGGGGGAGTGGAAGGGAGAGTGAGAAAGGGGGGAGAGACAAGGAGGGGGGAGGATGGAGAGGCGGAGATAGGGAGGGAAGAGATAGGAAAGGTGATAAGAAACTTAAAGGATGGAAAGGCTAGAGGGGGGGGAGGGATTCCAAACGAGGTGTGGAAATATGGGGGCTCAGAAGTGGAGGATTGGCTGTGGGGGATATGTAACAGGGTGTGGAGGGGGAGGGGTGGCCGGAAGGGTGGTGGGAGGGGGTGGTGATCCCCCTGCTGTAGAAGGGAAGGGGGGCAAAGGTGGACGACTATAGGAGGATAACATTAACACAGACGGCATACAAGGTGTATGCCTCTGTGCTGACGGAGCGGCTGAGGCTGGAGGTTGAGGAGAAAAGACTGTTGCCACCGAATCAAACGGTGTTTAGGAGGGGGATGGGTTGTATTGACAATGTGTATGTTTTGAACTATTTGATAAATAGACAGGTGGGGAGAAAGGGGAAGAATATGGTAATAATATTTGTGGATATGAAGGCCGCGTTTGACTCGGTGGACAGACAGGTGTTAGTGAAGGCAATGAGGGGGAGGGGGTAAGGGAACAGCTGGTGGTGAGGTGTGAGGAGATGCTGCAGGAAACAATAGGTAGGGTGCGGGTGGGGGACGAGGAGGGTGAGAGGTTCTGGACAGAGAGAGGGGTACGGCAGGGATGTCGCTGAGCCCGAGCCTGTTCACTCTCCTGATAGCCAATATGGAAGAAGAACTAGAAAAGGGTGGGTGGGGGGTGAAACTGGGGGCGGGGGGGGGGGGGGGAAGGTTGTACACGTTGGCGTACGCTGACGACGTGGCGGTGCTGGCGGAGGATGAGGAGGGGATGAAGGGTTTGATGGCGAAGTTGGAGAGATACGTGGATGGGAAGGGGCTGGAGGTAAACGTAGGAATGACAAAGGTCCTGAGGTGTAGGAAGGGTAGGGGGAGATGGAAAAGTGTGACGTGGAGATGGAAGGGTAAGGAGTTGGAGGAAGTGCGGAGCTTTAGATATTTGGGCTATACGGTGATGGGGAATGGGGGGCAGGAAGGGCATGTGGGGGAGAGCGTGAGGAAAGGAGCGGCGGTGATGGGGAAGGTCTGGGGGTTAGGAAAAGGGCTATTCGGAAATGACTAGAAAAGAAGAATGTGGCTCTTCGATAAATAGGTATGGCCAGTGGTGGGGTACGCGGCGGAGTTGTGGGGTGGGGGCAAAGAGAGAAGATGGAAAGGTATATGAAGTGGGTTTTGGGGGTGGATAGATGCACCCCGGGGTGCATGGTGAGCGAGGAGCTGGAAAGAGGCATGTTGAAGGAAAGGGCAGGGATGAGGGCATGGGCGTTTGAGAGAAAGTTGGAGGAGGGGAAGGGGGGGGGGAGTTAGCGAGGAGATGTTGGGAGGAGGTGAAGGGGAGGCTAAGGAGGGGAAAGTGGCTGGAGGGATGGGAAGAGGAGAGCAAGGATTTTTTCGAGAAGAGAGGGTGGACGCTGGAGGAGATGAAAGAGAAGAGGGAAGTTGGGGGAATAAGAGGGGAGGAGTTGGTGGAAAGAGAAAGGAGAGTTCAGGAGGAGGAGAGGTGGAAAAGGATAGGGGAATCAGACTATAACAGGTGGTACGGAAGGGTGAAGGGGAGGGGTTGCCAGGGTACTTAAAGAAAGGTTGGGGGGGAGTAGGTGGAGAAGAGTGGCCAGATTTAGATTGGGAAATGAGATGAGGGGGGGGGATGTATTGGGAAGAGGGAGAAAAAAGGAGGTGCAGGGTGTGTGGGAGAGGGGAAGAAACGTGGGAACATGTGTGGGAGGAGTGCATGGGGTGGGGGGTAGAGACGGGGTGGCAGGAGATGGCGGGAGAAGTACTGAGGGATGAGGGGGAGGGGGAGGAGTGGCTAAGGAGGTTAGAGGAAAGGAGGCAGGTATGTGGGGAATGGTGGTGTGAGAGAGGGAATGGAGTGGCTGGGGAGTCGGGCGGAAACGGAGGTCCGGGAGGCAGGGATGTGTGCGGGTGTGGGCGTCGGGGAGGAGGGGAGCGAGCGAGCGGACGGAATTTTTTGTAGATATTAGTGTACATAATGTGTATAGTAGATAAGTAAGGTTAGGTGTAAGATAGGTTAAGTTAGGTTTAAGATACGCTAAGTTAGGTTAAGATAGGATAAGGTAGTGTAAGGTGAGATGTAAAGTGGAGAGAGGGAAGAGAAAGGAGGTTGTAACCCCTAGGGGATCAATTAAAAAGGATATATAATACTTATCTAAAACATAAGGTATACATTTTGGTATATATTAATAAATCTCTGGACAGAGGAAATTTATAATGAATATTTACAATGACAAGAAGGTGTAATTTCCAAACATGAAGTACAAACAAATAATCAAATTAGTGGGAAATATTTGCGGCGTGGGATATCGTACCGTCGTCGAAACATTAAAAGAATTTAAAACGACGGGAACCGTGACATCACCGTCGAAGAAACGGGTAAAGCCCGATATAATGCAGAAGATGTCGGAAGAGGAAGTTGGAGGAATAAGGAAGCATGTGCACGCCATTTGGGATCGAAGAGAATTACCGACAGTTCCGAGAGTCTTGGCGGCGATCCGAAGAGATGAAAATTTACCTATTATTTCGCTAAGTACGTTACAACGCCTCTTGAAGAAAATGAACTTCAAGTACGGACAGAGGCAACGCTTCCCTTATCGAGCGGGAAGATATAATTCGTTGGCGCCGAACGTTTATCACCAAAATTCGAGAGTTCAGAGCGGCGAGAATGCCTATTTATTATTTGGACGAGACATGGGTAAATGCAGGCGACTCACGGCAGCGAGTGTGGGTGGACAACACCATAGCTTCAGCATCGATCGCCAGAGAAAGGGGCCTTTTCCGACTGCGAAAGGAAAGCGCCTCATCGTACTCCATATTGGATCGGAGGATGGTATTGCCGAAAATGGCCTGCTTTGTTTTGAATCGACGACCAAGAGCGGTGATTACCACGACGAGATGAATGCGGCACACTTTCTCGAGTGGTTTAAGCGCATTGTACCACATTTAAAACCAAACGCGGTTATTGTGATGGATAACGCGCCGTATCACTCTGCGAAACAGGAGCGCTGTCCCGTAGCTATGCTTGTAGCCCGAATCGAGTCTCGGGGTCCCGAGACTGTCGGGATCTCGAGCAATACGAAATTATCCGGATCCCGCCTGATCTCGCCCGAAAGTTTCCAGTCCGTCCCGAGCCCGAAAAGTTGGGTACCCGCACAGCCCTGGCTGCCAGCGACCGCTGGATAGCAGTGATGCCCGAGCTTCGAAAATGTTAGGATGGTCTCCTTCCAATTAATGTTGCAAAGAACTAGGTATTGTGAATTTTCCGGCCCAGGTAATCGAGCCGCGCGCTCCGTTTTTATGATCGGTTTACCACTCGCACCCCAGATTACTGTAATGAGGTTTGAAAATAATGTCGACTGATCTCGTACCCGTCTTAATTTAAAAAAATTTACCTACGACAGGGTTGACCGCGGCGCTATACCTTTGTATGCAGAGATGTTTCGTCACTTGCGTGTAAAAGCCACAATAATGGCGCATCGTTTCAAGCAATGATATTAACGGAAGCCAGTATGGGCGTGGCGTTGAGTAGCCAAAAGGATAAAATATTCAGACACAAAAATTCTAGAACAAATTTAAACACCGCCACAATCAAAGACACGTCCGCTTAGTTACCCGTTACGTCCGATCTATGCATGCACTGCATTAAGGATAAAATTATAAAAATGAAAACCAAAACAATAAATTCTGAAGTTTGCGGAACTAACACAATTGAATAAAAATTTAATTTCTCAATTTATGACAGTAATGACACAACAAAAAGTAGCCTATTGTTTACCAACACCGGAAATTTAAAATAGCATTAGAAAGAGAACACAGTATCAAATAAACAGTTTGCAAAAGCTTCTCACAACAATTATGGTTAAAAAATTGATAAAACAAAATGAAGTAAACGCAAAATATTTTAAATTATCCATCATTAAGGGGGTATACCCGTTTGAACCCTCGGAAAATGTCTACATTTTGTGGATTTTTTTGCAAGTCAACGGTTTGATGCAGATTTCCCGTTTTTTTACTATCTTTACATAGTATTATGAACTACTCAAAAAAAAAGTTTCAGTTAAAAATATATTGTTTTTGGGAAGTTATACATACACATCCGAAAGTCTTTCGATTTTAGACGGCTAAACGGTGGCCCTGAAAACAACTGTATGTCGTGTCTGAAATCAAAAACATTAAAATTTTCTTATAAAGTATGTCAATAGCTATCGTCCAACGAAGCCGATTTGGAAAATTTTGAAAAATAAAGAAATGGTGAGAGATCAAAGGTAAAGTTAGATTTATTTTAGAGAAAAATCCACCTTTTTTCTTTATAAATAATAAACGGGGAATCGGAATAAAAAAAACCTTCGTTGGACGATGTGGAATCTTATTATGATTCTCCATGCAAAATTGGAAGTGAATTGGTTGAACGTAGCGCGAGTTTTTAGGGCCACCGTAATGAAAAATATAGTTTCGCTGCGGTCGGTCGAGCCGCCGCGTCGCGCCGCTCCCTGCTACCTGGGATGTTTCACTCAAATGCTTATAACTTCGTCAATTTTCCGAATTTTTACATCAGACCTGTTTTATACTATTTCTAAAACATCAATCTATGAAAATATGTAAAACAGGCCACTGTAATGAAAAATGTAGTTCCGCTGCGATCGGTCGAGTTGCCGTGCATCGCTGTCCGGTGCTACCTGGGTGCTTCCACTCAAATGCCTGTAACTTTGTCAGCCTTCCGAATTTTTACATCGGACTTGATTTATAATATTCCTTAAACACCAATCTATGAAAATATGTAAAACGAAAAAATCCGATTTTTGACACTTTCAAACGGTTATACCCCCTTAAGAGGAAATAATTTTTCCTCATTTTTCGGCGCAGATTGCATTTCGATATCTTTTATTGTTCAAAAATTATACGAAAAAGGCTCCAAATTCTTCAACCCGGGCCGGAAAATTTCAAATAACTCTTTGCGACGATAATTTGAAGCATCCTAAAATTTTCGAAGCACGGGCATCACTGCTGCCTAGCGGACGCTGGCAACCCTCCGAACGCCGGGCCGGTGCATGGTTGTAGTGGAATGCATCCGTGAGGCGCTGTTGCCATTTTACCTGTTCGCGCGCGCGTAGGTTGAAGTTTTAACGGATGACCCTGTATATATCAGAAGAATGATGGTCGGGGTGCAAATTGCTTGTGTATCCGATGCTGGGCAAAGCCCCGTAGCCTGACCTCCGACTCCCACCTACGAGTGAGCCCTTTCTTCATAGATTTTTGGAATTTTTTCCATACGCTAATCTCCTCCAAATTGTATCTTCCACCTCATGCCGATAACCTCTATACACACGGTATCCTGTAATCGCCGGGAAGGGGGCACATCGCTCCCAGATACGGCCTACGCCACTCACCGAGATTAAAAGTAAAAAAAGGGGTACAAATTGCTTTTGTAGATTTAGGCCGTCTGTTCACGAAGCGTCGCGTCATAGACGCGTATTAGACGCGACATCGCTTGCTGGTCGCTTACATGCAGCGACCAATGTAAAACAATGCAAGCCCGTCCACGAAGACGCAGCGTCGCGCTTTCGTCGCGAGCTGCATTCGTCATGACGACCAGCGTATGACATTGTCGGTCGCCAGGCGTATATTTTCGCTCGTGTCAAATATGTCGGCTGCGGACTTCGTGAAAATTATCGAAAAATATCCATGTTTATATGATCATACAGTACCCGAATATTCCAGAAAATTTGCGACAGAAAAAGCTTGGAGTCAGGTAGCGCGTGAAATAAAATGGCCTGGTAATTTTAATAGAATATATTTTTATTTATACATGATTATTTTACTCATTGTAAATACAAACATTCCACTGCCATATGGCAGAGCAACCTGTGGTTTTAGAAAATAGTTGGCCAAGTAGTCACGTAAAATTAACGCAGGAGATCTTTCAGAAATGTTAATATTTTCTTGTGCATTGGGAATATTTCTAGGCGTTGAAAGAAGAACAGTTTCATCGCGTGCATAAATTTCGTATGATAGTCCATCGTTTTTTCGTATGTAATTGTGAAGTATAAAAGCACATTTAATTATAGAAACTATGGTTCCATATTTACGGCATCGAATAGGTGTTAAAAACACTTGAAATTTTTGTGTCAACATACCAAACGTACATTCAATATTTTTTCTGCCCCGACTTAACCTATAATTAAAAATCCTTCTTGTATTATTAATAGTTCTCTGGGAATACGGTCTCATTAAATTTTTTTGTAATGGAAAGGCGTTATCGGCAACGAAATAATAAGGAAATGCGGTATTTTCATCATGTGGCAACGGAGTAGACACATGAATATTAATACCATATCTTCGTAGCCAATGACCTAATGCTGATGTCCGAAATATACCCCCATCACTGTTTCTACCCGCGAAACCACATTCGATAGATACAAAACAACCATCTATATCACTGCAACCCAATAAAATGACCGAATGATATCCTTTATAATTGAAGTTTGTGGACCCGGAATTTGGAAATTTTTGAATTCGAATGTGTTTTCCGTCAATAGCTCCCAAACAATTTGGGAGATTCCACAATTCAAAATATCTTGTAGCGATTTGTTTCCACTTTTCGGTACTAGGAACGGGCATATAAGATTCACATAATGCAGTCCATATTGCTTGCGTAGTTTCCTCAACAACCCGTGATATGGTACATTCCCCTCTTGCAAAGTACCATCCCAGTGAAACAAAAGTGCATCCTGTTGCCAAATATCTGAAAACGAAATATCATATATTATTTAATATTATTATCATTTCTGACGTTCTGTAGTTGCCGAGTGTCAAGATAAATGGAAGAATTTTCGAAATGGATTTGTACGGAGCTTGAAACCACCAGCAAGTGGATCTTCTACAAAGCAGAAAAAATCGTATTATTTGCACAATGTGATGCAATTTGTGTTGCCATTTGTGAAACCTGTGGTTTTTACTCATGATTCTGGAAATCTTCCACTTCCTCCACTAACTGAAGAAACAGAACAACGAGATGAAACGGCGATGGAGGAAGATGTAAGCCACGAAACATGTCCTTCGACCCAGGATGAAGATTCGGTGTCACGAAGATACAAAAAACGACAGAAACCATGTGCAAATGAAGTCGATAAAATCTTCGTAGATTATTTGAAAGAAAAAACAAAACGTTCTTCTACGGATGATTACTGGAAATTATTTCTGCTTAGTTTGCTTCCCGATGTCCACAAACTGTCGGACGGTGAGATGCGGGAATTTCAAATGAAAGTTTTAAATGTACTGGGCGAACTTCTAAACGCCCGCAGCAAGAACATGTAAAACATAACTTATAACATTTACTTATCATAAATAAATTACTTTTATTTGCCTACCTTAATGTTATCAAAATCCTTTCTTCAGCACTTACACATTGTCGCATATTAGTATTTTGCCTTTCTATAGTTGGCCCCACTATTCGTACAAGATTTCTGTACATATCTTTCCGCATTCTATAAAATGATTGAAACTTAGCATCATCTTCTGCTAATTCTTTCGGAGCCACAAATATTCGACAATCGATATTTCTGCGAATATAAGGGTGCAACCAGTATTTTCTTTTTTTCCTTCTGCGTCGAATATAATTATAAAGTATCATTAATATGTCTTCTTCGTCACTTGACATCTTGTTACTCGACATCTTTGAAACTGCCGCGAAGCTTGCTGTATGTTGCGTGGATAGAAACAAAAGCGTATGCGTTTCGTGTCTTCAATACGCTACGCGTACGCGTCTATCGCTATGTCCTAATTAGATGTCGCACAGCGACAAAATCGTTGTCGTCCAACCCATCGACCAACACGACTATAAACAAACAAAGGATTTTCTATGGGCTTGTTCAAATTGGCAATGTATGCGATGCGGCAACTTCGTATATGTCGGTCGTTTTATTTGAATTTCAAACCAGTTTGTTTTTTTGTCGTATCGCACGCACGACGTCCCAAAAAATCAATGGATTTCGCGGGATTACTGATTTCTGAGTTGGTAGTTTTGTGGGTACACTTTTCTCGTATTGCTTCAAGAATATAATTAAAAGTACTTTTTGTCATTCGAGTATATTGATAAAATAAATTATTGTTTTCTCGTAGCTGACAGTAGAGGTGGTGAAATTCGACGAAATTTATCCTGTCTTTATATATCTGGTCTATAAACTGACGATTTCTCTTCCGTGTATTTGTTCGTTGTAATATATGTTTCACATAACTATTTTCACTAAGAAAAAGCAACTCCAACTTCGACAAAGACATCTTGTAAACTAACCGCAAAAGTTGGTTGCAAATAGTACTCTACAGCCGGCCGTATATGGACACTGTCGCATTGTCGTACGACCGACTGAAATCGGTCGGTTGGATGACAACGATTTTGTCGCTGTGCGACATCTAATTAGGACATAGCGTATGACGCGACGCTTCGTGGACGGACGGCCTTACCCGTACCCTCTTTGGATGTTACTATGTCTCGCGTGTGATCAAATTTGTCAAGACATCCGCCCCACCTTGACGTATGCAACATTGATGTCAGAAAATCATCTTACCAACAACATTATTTTTCCCGAAATATTATGAGGAACTTAAGATTTTTTTCAAAATACTTAATTTCGTTTCAAGATATTAATTTTAATAAAGATGAATCAGTTACGCTAATTACTCGGGCGAAGCCGACACGGGGCATGCTAGTACATATATATAGGAGCGATTCACGAACATTAAGTTCACCATACAATACTATTACACTTCCCACACAGCACTTAATATTTTGTAACGCTGATTATTCTTATTTAAGATCAAGTAAGAGTACATTCAGCTGACTATTGTTTTAACATTGAATATTATTAGAGATAATCCATACTAATATAAGCACATGGACATGTATTTCTCCATTTTTATATTCCATACGCCAAACTAATTTTTATTGAAATCAGTAACTCCACTGCTGTAAACTTCTCTTCAAACATATAAACTAATGATTTTTATCGATGAAAAATCAAATGCTATTTGCAATTGGGAGATATAAGAACGTATATTAACTTACGGGCATTGGCAGATAGCTGCTGGACAATTTGGTGGGTACCGAAGACAATTAGCCTGACACCAATCGCTCATTCCTGGTATACGGCGATAAAGAGGAGTGGCTATGCACACTTGAGATCTGAAATTGATATTATCAAATAATATTCTCCATATACAGGTTTTCTCAAAATTCAATGACATCCCGGAACATGCAATGTACTGATCCCAAAGACATTGAAAACTCTTTTACTGTTTTGGGATCCGAGGCTTCGTTCTCGATATACACTCCGCGTCAAAATTAAGGGAACACTATAAGTTCCCGAAAATTTTGGTCATTTTCAAATGGCTGTATCTCTGCGAAAAATGGTCGAAGTTTCTAGTTCAAGTACTCAATTTTTTTTCTTCGTCCATTATGATACTGTTTTATCAAGATGAAGCGCAGGAAACGAAGTTTCAGAAATTTTTGCCTAGTTTGGACGTGTGCACGGGCCAAAAAATTTCTTTTCAGATAAATCCAATGCAGGGCTCTTATAGAGCAAACATTTCTCTTTAATTTCGTTTTTTTGATTTTGTTGTATGATTTTTATTGTCCGAGTTATTCGCTATCAAAGTGAAAAAGGAACTTTCTACTTTGAACGCCTATAACTTGCTAACGCATGATCGTAGAATATTGTTCATGAGTGTTGGAAAGCTAAGACAGTTTCCTTTCAGAACCTTTAGTTGCCAATTCAATGAGATTTTTTTTAACCGTATTAAATTCATTTTAAAATTATCCCAAAAATGGCATATTTACCATTTTTTAGAAAACATGATGCCACTTCAAGGAAAATCATGGAATCACTCAAGTGTCCACGTTTTTTCGGAGGTGAAACTACCTCTTAAACACTGTGCAAAAGGCCGGACCGATCAGATTTTTTTTCCGTATGTCCTCGATGGTCAAACATGCGATAGGGTCTGAAAAGTTGAAGGATCACCTGTTTTACGTTATGTTTCTCTGTAAAACCCTTTCTTTTGTTCTCGCGGCTTTTGAACACTTGTTGCACGTTTTTTTTGTTAGTTCAACGTCATTTTACTAAAAAGAAAAGATTTCAAAAATTTAAAAAAAAATTATACAGTGCTGTCTCTCAAATGGCAAGCGTTTTCGGATTCTCTATACGCATGAAGCTATCCCCACTACTTCGGTTGTAGTCGCCGCGCCGGGGTATCGGGTATCGGATGTCAAAGAAAAAGCCGAAGAAAGGATCATAACCATTCTCAATAGTGACACACCTTACACTCTGACCGCGTTAAATCAAAGGAAGCCGAATAGACTACTCGTCTCTCAAATTGCGTGAGCCCAATCCCAACACACGCGGCTATAGAGAGACAGAACTGTACCCAAACTCTTCGCAATGACGAAAACTGTACTTCAGTAACTGGCATTAGCACCATCCAAAGCGTGCCACGAGTTGGTGCATGCGCGGTCGGATTTACACTTCATGTGCGTCAGCATGGAGAGATGAGACCCTGCGGTTCGTCACTCCCGCAGTATTTTCTGACTCCAAACTCACTCTCCGATGCGTGTGTGTATGAGAGCACGTGCGTGCGTTGTGTATGTCTCTGTGTATTTGTGTATGGTCTAATAATGTGTGTTGCCCCCTCTCCGCATGAGGACTTTCCTTAATCGGTTGCGCATGTTAATGCAGTTGCGAATTTGCCTATGGAGAATTCTCTGCCAAATTTTGCGGAGGGCGTCTGCTAATTGCCCCAAATTCGCCAGGTTCGGGTACTGTTGTCGCAAACGTCGCCCAAGAATGTCCCAAACGTGCTCAATCGGATTCAGATCTGGGCTCACTGCTGGATGGCCAAGAACTGATATCCGATTTTGCCGCAGAAATCGTAGCGTATGGCATGCCGTATGCGCCCTTGCATTATCCTGCATAAGGACGAAGCGGTTCCCCATACGTTGACGTAGGGGAACAATCCGCTAATACAATAGCGAATAACTCGGACAATAAAAATCATACAACAAAATCAAAAAAACGAAATTAAAGAGAAATGTTTGCTCTATAAGCGCCCTGTATTGGAATTATCTGAAAAGAAATTTTTTGGCCCGTGCACACGTCCAAACTAGGCAAAAATTTCTGAAACTTCGTTTTCTGCGCTTCATCTTGATAAAACAGTATCATAATGGACGAAGAAAAAAAATTGAGTACTTGATTAAAAAACTAGAAACTTCAAGCTTTAAAATGCGTTTTTTAAATATTTTTGCGACCATTTTTCGCAGAGATACAGCCATTTGAAAATGACCAAAATTTTCGGGAACTTATAGTGTTCCCTTAATTTTGACGCGGAGTGTATTAACACTTGAATATTAGTGGTGGAACTTCCGGACCGTGGAATTCAGTTTCAAACTGTGAAAATGAACCAGCGCTAGGGTGTCCCTTAGAATTGAAGGTGCGGTAAAATGATGGGACGCCCGCTAATTTGATTCTCTTCGGTGTGCTAAGTAAGTATGGAAAGTTTCGGCACAATCGGAGTATTCTGAACCCTGCCTCAAGAAGCTTAAAGTTACGATATACTATAAACTTCTTTTATTTTTTGTTCACCTTTATAAAATAATCGTTCACGTGGAACAGAGGTTGCTGGAATGTATAAATCTTTTATCGCCATAGCTTAAAATCTGGAGAAATGAAAAACTTGAATCACCATTTAACGATATTTTAACGATATTATCGATATATCTTAAGTATCAATAAGTTATCGACAAGATATCGATAAATCTGTCCAACAAAATTTTACTCTGTTTCTGATTTGTAGCATTCAATAGCCGCTTCTTACAGTGGTAGTCAATGGCGGTGGGAGCATTCACCGCCGCCCAGCATCACAGAATCTCTTAAAAGGGTAGTGGACTACTGGATAAGTAAAATCGTTAGTATCTTTGACGCTAAATTACTTTAATACCATGTTACGAGCCGAGGCTGAGGGCAATGAGAATGGCGGCTGCGAGGCCGAGGATTGATTTTTGGTTGTTTGAGTTTGTTAGTAGCGGACGAACCGGGGTCTGGTATCCCCGGGAGCAACTAGGAAGGTAGAAGTCGTGGACGAACCGGGGTCTGGTATCCCCGGGAGCCACTAGGAATGTTAGTTTAGCCTCGTAACTTTATAATGTGATACACCTTGAGCGGTAAAGGAGTATCTATGTGGGTTTATCTCGAAGAGGAAATTCAGATAGTGATTGATTCAAATAAAAGAACTCTGATTAAGAAATAACAAATTATATTTAATAAGCTCGGTTCTTACAATTGTTTAAGAGTTTAGTTGTCGCGGTACCTAAGTCCACCTCTCGGTTTTGACGCACTGAGAAATGCGGGGGTCTCAAAGAGTTTAACAATTACAACACCTATCAGCAACACTGCGAGCTGTATGGCTTAAGTTGAATTAATGCTTGAAGAAGAATGTTTCTCGATCTTGCAAGCCTCTTTAGTCTAAACGTATTACACTTGAAATGAGCCCCTGAGTGTGGATTCCTGGCCCTTTTTATACGGTGAAATTCGGCTAGAAAGTAGTGGGGGCATGAGTGCCTTCATTGAATATTAGGTTTTTGGGGAAAACTTGGTTGCATCACACCACTGCAGGAAACGGTGACCCCGTGGGGTCATGTGCATTCCAGACAACCGAAAGGGTTAGAAGGTCAAAGATAAATCTGCGTACGTAACAACCAAATAATCGTTATAGTTGAGCTATTCACAATCTATTCTGGGCACGTTATCGAGTAATTACAACAAAAATTGTCGGAATGTATATAATTGTCGAAGTTATTAATCGTTGACGATAGCCCTGTACGGTGTGGCGCTGCAGTTGGTGTGCATCAATTCAGATAAGCCAATCATCCGAAAGCAAAATGCTTTGGAATGAGTACTTTATACACCAAAATCTACGAAGTCGAATTTTACCGATGATTTTGAACAAAAATTGTGGAAATTACACACGAATCAATTTTTTCCCCATATTTTTACGAAAAAAATCGTATTTAATCAGTTATAAAATGTTTTACAAACCTCCAATGTTGATGCGGGTATTCCACTTTGTAGAGTAAGAAATTACACGTTTAGTAAAAATTTCAGGTGAAAATATTCATTGGTTCAAGAGTTATGATGTACACCGTGTCTGAAAATGGTGTTTCGCAAAAAAAAACGGCATAAAGTTAAGTCCCGTATTTCAATACCTCTCTGCTAGGCCGTTACTCCACGGTGCACTCAATTACGTTTGCTGCTATAACTTCCACAATTATTAGAATTTCTTCATGAAATTTTGTTTAAAATGTTCATAAAAGATAAGAGTTTCACAAGCAGAAAAAAAATCGATTTCCTGAAGCTGAAATAGTTCACTACACCCTTAACGGGCGTGACTACCACTGTCCGCGTCGCACGTTTTGCCAAACTCTTTCGTCTCGGTATTGAACAAAAAAGATGTTTTACCACTTCTGTTGATGTTTTCCGCGCGAAAAATGGCTGCTGCATCACGCGGAGCAGTCAGATTTTCTCCCAGACCCTTAGTTTTTGAAATATTCAGAAAGATATCTGCCAAAATTGGTGCATTACGGGTGTACTGTTCCCTTTAGTCGTTGTTTAAACATATTTAAATGATCTTAATTCAATAATAACTTAAATTATTGAATTCGCGAGGTTTCACAGAATAATTTTGCGGCACAAGCAACCGAATACCTATTACTGTTTCGATTTAAAAAATGTTCAATGTGAAAAATTTGCATCCTCTTTTCAAAATCGAATTTCTCGAAAACTAAGGGTAATGGCGACATCCAGTTCGCTGATTTGTTTTCAGCGCACAAAAATCTATAATAAACGGCTATAGAATGTTATAAATCAAAATGGTTGTTGGACAGTGTAATTAATAGTCCCAACTCTATTACCATCACACATTTTCTTACATACTGGGTTACATATTTAAAAAAAAAAGCTGTTAATTGATCGAATTGAATTTTGCACACATATTTACCACACCAAAAGGAAATAAATCAGGGCGCGTCTCGGACCAAATTCTTAAATTGAAAAAAAAGATCATTATAAGGGTGACCCTAACTAGCGCGGTCGGCTCAACTGAGTGTGTGAACCTGTATCCACACGCGCCTCCTGCGTGTGCATGTGAGGAGTCACTGCTCCACGCTCAGCTGTTTCGGCTTTAAATTGCGCAGCCCGGAAGTTCCACCACAAATATTCAACTGTTAATATCTCGACGACGAACCCTCGGATCCCAAAACGTTAAAGAACGTTTCGATGTCTTTCTGTATCGGGATATTGCATATTTCGAAATATCCCTGAATTTGGGGCCACCTTGTATAACTATTTACATTTATGATACAAATTAATTATTATGTGACAAATGAATTACTATTAATTTTAAGGTATAGAATTTTCAATTTACAATTAACGCTGTGATGGCGTTGACGTGTTTTCACGTCAGGAAATTTTCAGCCGGTGTGGTAATAGGTTTAATGTGTTCTCAACTCTATATTTTCTGAAAACCATGAAAAATATTATCTAAGCATTCCCACATGTTTGCTATAAAAACAAATTGACCACGGAATTCGGCGCCCCAGCGATCCTTCGCTCATACGGCAACCGAAATTGAAGTAAGTTTGTTACTAATGAAAATTAGAATTTCTATATTTCTTCTTGATCTTCAATAGAATACTCCCAATAAATTACCAAGAATATCCTAATGAAAATGATTTTAATCTCGATTTTACGCGAATTATTTTTTTATCATCTATCATCTATATAAATAAAAATGTAAATGTTCGTTTGTGCAAAATCTTAAATCTCCGAAACTACTGGACGGATTGTGATGTGGTTTACACCGTTTTGTAGAGCATTTCTCGATGAAGGTTCGTGTGTATGCGACATTAAGCTATGGCAAATAGAAGCCGAGCAATGACGATTTTAGTGAAGCAAGATTTTCGTGAATCGCAGCGCACACAGTACAGCTAACGATGTGACTCGCTTCCCCACCTCTGTACAGGCAGCCGTCACGCGCATCTCTTTCACGCAGAGCTGTGCTCGCCACGCTATGTATAATATCCACACTAGATTCTACATATTGTGCGTATGGACCTGTATCTGGCACCTACAGCTTGATCGTACTTTAAAGAACTTCTTACTTATTTCGGTTTTCTATCATTATCCTTATGATTAATCATTAATCAGTAATAATATGTAATGGTCTCCGGTTGCGAGACGATTATCGGTGGGACGGAGAAGGGATTGTAATGCCCACTCAGTCGGTGTGTCCGGGTTCGGCGAATGAGTAAAATTCGTGGTTAACAATAACAGGGTTTATTGGTCAAAATCTCTGAAAGGGTCTATATGGATAAGCATAGTGAAAAATGCCCTTGAACCGATTTTAGCTGGCAATGCACCTTTCAATAGTGTAGCACAGGAAAACATTGTACAACAAGTTTCAACCCCCTATCTCAACCAGGAGGGTAGTTATAGGGTAAATTCGAATTTTCGATTTTTGCCATATTTACCCTATTTAATGGTCAGCAAAAATTCTAAAAAAAATCTGAAATATTGTAGACATGATTGTGTATGATTGTGAATTTTTTCAGATTTTTTCGTTGCAACTGCTAAGTGTAAGAAATAAAAAACGCAACAAATGTCGAAAAATGCAGATTTTGTGTTGAAGTTTTTGAGCGACTAGATTTTTAATTTTACAGTAGTTAGATATTGACATGACTATTATCTACATTTTTTTCAGATTTTTCGGTAAGGTGCGCCATAGTTAAAAAAAAATCAGAAAACGATATTTTCGTGATATTTCGCGCGAAAACGTGATAAGTACATTCAATTTTTACATTTCCGTCATACAGTGAATGCAGTATATGATTTTTAATATCTCTATATTCGACAGAGTAATATGTAAACGGAGGGAATCAAGTTAATATGATTAATTGGAAGTGTATACGCACCATATATCATATGGTACGAAAGAATTATTCAGCGCCGCAGTTAGCGGAGTGGTTAGGGTGTTAGACTCCGAAACCGCTGCATACTCTCTTTTGTCATAGGTTCGCACCCCACCAAGGTCCAATTTTTTTTTCATGATATAAATTTTTTTCAGCGTTGATTACATGACAATATATGATATTCATTTAAAAATGTTTCTAGAATATTTTAAAAATATTTTATCATAAGGTTTCCATAAAAATAATTTAAATGCACCGCCGCGCCGGTTTTCTGCCTATGTATTTTTCTAGCTCCGGATAGTTTATAATATTTTGTCAATGGAATAGATGTGTGGTATTGGCTTATGATACGTATTCTGAATCCACTGGTTGGATTCGCCATTCTTTTATCAACGTACACCGTCCTCATTCGATTGTGGTCGCAGTGCATATCAAGTGTTAATATATCTAGAAAAATACATGGGCAGAAAACCGGCGCAGCGGTGCATTTAAATTATTTTTATGGAAACCTTATGATAAAATATTTTTAAAATATTCTAGAAACATTTTTAAATGAATATCGTGTATTGTCATGTAATTAACGATGAAAAAATTTTATATGATGAAAAAAAATTGGACCTTGGTGGGGTGCGAACCTACAACAAAAGAGAGTATGCAGCGGTTTTGGAGTCTAACACCCTAACCACTCCGCTAACTGTGGCGCAGAATAATTCTTTCGTACCATATGATATATGGTGCGTATACACTTCCAATTAATCATATTAACTTGATTCCCTCCGTTTACATATTACTCTGTCGAATATAGAGATATTAAAAATCATATACTGCATTCACTGTATGACGTAAATGTAAAAATTGAATGTACTTATCACGTTTTCGCGCGAAATATCACGAAAATATCGTTTTCTGATTTTTTTTTAACTATGGCGCACCTTACCGAAAAATCTGAAAAAAATGTAGATAATAGTCATGTCAATATCTAACTACTGTAAAATTAAAAATCTAGTCGCTCAAAAACTTCAACACAAAATCTGCATTTTTCGACATTTGTTGCGTTTTTTATTTCTTACACTTAGCAGTTGCAACGAAAAAATCTGAAAAAATTCACAATCATGCACAATCATGTCTACATTATTTCAGATTTTTTTTAGAATTTTTGCTGACCATTAAATAGGGAAAATATGGCAAAAACCGAAAATTCGAATTTACCCTATAACTACCCTCCTCGTTGAGATATGGGGTTGAAACTTGGTGTACAATGTTTTCCTGTGCTACACTATTGAAAGGTGCATTGCCAGCTAAAATCGGTTCAAGGGCACTTTTCACTATGCTTATCCAGCTAGACCCTTATTTTTGCTTTATACATATGTCCCGTGCGGTGATTATTGTAGTCGTTTGAGATTCTTGCGGGTCGTCCGATGAATACTGTTCGGTAGCGCGGCGCTCGAGCGGTTTCTCTTAGCAGCGCGTCGGTACACGGCGGCGACGACGTTTCGGTGAGCGGTTAGGAAAGTGGGATGCGGATTTATTGAACGTTCTGCTCCGGATGGTCTTATAGGGCACGTCCGTGGAGAGTCGGATAATATTGTATCAGAGTGCAATAGGGTTCTGGCCTAATGGGCGCGGAGAAACCTCTCGGACGTAGGTAGGGCGCAAGATTTCTCTCGGCCTATTTCGGAAGAGGCTGGTTATGGTACAGTGGTGGCGATGGCCGACCACTGACACACCTCATGGGAACTAAAAATGAGCGTCTTGTCGTACCGCGTGGAGCAAGGAAGCTACAAGCACAAGAGCTCCTGATTCCGCTCGCCGCGGCCTTTATATGCGGGAGCCGTGCGTCTTCGCAAGCGAGACAAACGCGGGCCCCATGGCCACTTAGCGGCCGTGGCGTGTACTGGGCCTCGCCCTTTGTTTTGATTCCATGCGCTCGCGCGGTCCGCGCGACGTGACTTTGTCACACATTAAATAAACGTATGGGGTGGTGGGGGATGGATCGCAGTCCGTCCAGTGTTTTTCGTGATTAGCGGGATCAAACATACAGACGCCTACCGGGGACTTCATTTTATACTGTGTATAGAAAAACATGAATCAGTCCCGCTAATAACTCGGGTGAAGCCGAGACGGGGCACGCTAGTACGTAATACAGGAATACCTGTCTGACTCAGTGATGAGATACCGGCCGGGTTTTCTCGCGCATGCGCAGTGCTTGCAGTGCAGTAGCTATGTTGAGGCGCAACTAATAGGTGTGGCATTATTTGCGGAAAAGCAGCAGCGTGTTCAAGGTGCCCCTTATTATCGAAACTTGTACTATACTGATGCTAAAATCGCCGAGCATGCACGGGAAAACCAGCTCGGTCTGACTGAAGTTTGTTAGACACTTCCAACTGAAACTGAATCATCCTCGCTGCATTTATTTTGTTGATTTAACCCTTATGTCAATACCCGGGTGGTGCCCACCTGAACTTTTTTAATGTTGTCATGAAAATTTCTTTATTATTATTATTATTATTAAACGTCTTTATTACTGGGGTAAAAGGCGAGGTGCAGCAAACCTGCTGTTATTATAGCTGACCTTATACCCGCCAGGGTCGTCGCAATTTGACCCTTTTAATATCAGAATATTTATTGACCTTTCCTTTTCAAGATCCGGAAGTAAAAAAATTATGATCTTTGAATTTACCTATTTGATTTCAATACCCGGGGTACCCGAGTGCCTATCTGTACCAATATGAGTTTTACCTGTAGTTATTGAATAAATTAAGTGACGAATTATAGAAGGGGGAAGGGGGAGGAAGGGAAGGAAGAAGGAAGCGAGGGTAGGAGGGAAAGGAGAAAGAAAGCGGGAGGGGAAAAAGAGGGTGAGGAGGGAAGGAGGGAGTTGAAAGTGGGTTTTTGGAATGTGGCAGGACTAAACAGCAAGGATGAGGACGTATGGAAGGAGTTACAAAGCTGGGACGTGGTAGGACTGGCGGAGACATGGGTGGAGGAAAAAGATTGGGAAAAGGTGAGAGGAAGGATGCCGGCGGGTTACAGGTGGAGTAGGCAGAACGCAAAAAGGAATAAGGAAGTGGGGAGAGGGATTGGGGGGATGGTGACGGGAGTGAAAGCAGAGATAGAGGAAGTGGAGTGGGAGAGGGAGCAGGAGATAGAGGGGGTACTGGAAAGGAGGGTTAGATGGGGTGGAAAGATGTGGAGATTAATAACGGTATACGTGAATAAGGACTTAGAAGAGAAGCTAGAGAAGCTAAAGGAGAGAACGGAGGCAAGGGGAAGGGTGAAAAATATCCTGATAGGGGGGGATTTTAATGCAAGGACAGGGGAGGAACGGGCGCTGAGGGCTGGAGGGGAAGAAGAGGAGGAGGAGAGTAAAAGAAGATCGAAGGATACGGTAATAAATAGGGAGGGAAGGAAGCTGATAGAAATGCTGGAGGGGGAAGGATGGTGAATTTTTAATGGAATTAAAGAAGAGATGAAGAAGGACAATACACGTATATGGGGGGAAGAGGAGAATCAGTTATTGACTACGTGATCGGTACCAGTAAAACGTGGGAAGCGGTAAAGGAGTTAACAGTAGGGGACAACACGGAGTCGGATCACCACCCGCTTATTGTGAGGTTGGCAGCAGAAAGAAAGGAGAGGCGGGAGGTAGTAAAGGAAGAGGAAAGGTGATGGACCGGTCGGAGGAAAGTAGAGAAGAATATAGGAGGGAAATGGGGAGGAAATAAAAGGAGAGACAGTAGAAAAGGTGTTACGGGGACTGAAGGAAACGGTAAAGAGAAAGACAAAGTGGAGGAAAGCAGGAAGGAAACGGGAAGGGAAGAGGTGGTGGGATGGGGAGTGCAGTAGCCGGAAGAAAGAGGTAAAGGGGGCGTTCAGGAGATGGAGGAGGGGGGAAGGTACAGGGGACGAGTTCAGGAAAATGAAGAGGGAGTACAGGAGGGTCTGCGAAGAGAAAAGGGAGCAAGAGAGGAAGAGATTTGTAGAGGAGATAGAGAAAGTAGATGGGGAAGGGAAAGTGTGGGAGATTATAAGGAGGGAACAGGGGAGGGGGAAAAAGGTAAACGGGAATATTCAAATGGAGGATTGGAAGAGACACTTCATGGAGGTCTTATGGGGGAGAGAGGAGAGGGTCGGAAGAGAGTGGGAAAAAGAAACGAGGGATGGGGAACAAGTAGAAGAGATTGGGGTGGAACAGGTGAGAGACAGCTTAAAGGAGCTAAAGAAAGGGAAGGCTGTGGGGGTGGATGGGATGCCGAATGAAGCATGGATGTATAGAGGGGAGAATGCGGAGAGAGCAGTGTGGAGGATTTGTAATGGAGTATGGATGGGGGAAAGATGGAGTGATTGTGCCCATTGCGAAGAAGGGTAAAGGGGAGGCAGTCGGGGACCACAAGGGAGTAATCTTAAAGCCTTCCCTATACAAGGTGTATATCAAGCTACTGGCGAAGAAACTGGAGAGAGAGGGAGAGGGAGAGGGAGAGGGAAAGACGATGGTAGCGTTTTTTGTAGATCTGAAGGCGGCCTTCGACATGGTAGAGAGGGAAAAGTTGGAGGAGGCAAGGAGGGAAAGAGGAGTGAATGGATGGTTGACAGAAAGGATAATGGAGGCGTATGGAGAGACGAAATGTTGTGTGATAGTGGGAGAGAGTGTGAGTGAGAGCTTTTTGACAAAAAGAGGGCGAGACAGGGGTGCCCGCTAAGCCCCTTGGCGTTTAATATGTGTACGGCTGACTTGGAACAGAGATTGAGAGAGGAAGGATGGGGAGGGGAAAAGTGGGGGGAGAGAAAGTGTATGAATTGGCGCATGCGGATGATATAGCATTGATGGCTGAGGATGAAATAGGGATGAAAATGATGATGAGAGTGCTAGAGAGGTATATGGATGAGAAAATGCTGAGAGTGAATGTGGATAAGTCCAAGGTGATGAGGTTTAGGACAGGAGGAGGGCACTGGAAAAATATAGTATGGGGTTGGAAAGGAATGAAAGTGGAGGAGGTGAAAGAATTTGTATATCTAGGTTATAAGATAGAGAGGAATGGAAGGCAAGGAGCACATGTGAAGAAAAGGGTGAAGAAGGCAATGGTGGTGATGAGAGAAGTATGGAGGATTGGGAAAAGGTGGTTCGGGGGAGACTGGAGGAGACGGATGCTCCTGTTCGATAAGCTGGTGGGAACATTGTTGCTGTACGGAGCGGAAGTTTGGGGGTGGTGCGAAAGGTCGGAGATAGAAAGAGTCCAGGAAAGATAATATAAGATGGGTGCTAGGGTTGGAATGGTACACGCCTGGATACATGATAAGAGAAGAAACAAAGAGAGGAAAGCTGAGGACAGGGGCAGAGAGGAGGGCCGTAGGAATGGAGGAGAGGGCGAGAAGTGGGAAAGCGGGGGGGGGGGGGGTAGCGGAGAGGTGTTTGGATGAAATAAGAAGGAAGGAGAGAGGGTGCAAAATAGAATGGGTGGAGGAAAGGAGGAAATTCTTCGAGGAAAGGGGGTACGCGCCAGGGGAAGTGGAGAGAATGGTGGTGGGAGGTTTGTTAGATGAGGCCGCAGCTGGAACTAAGGGACAAGGTAATACAAGAACAGGAAATAGAGAGTAGAATCAGGGGAGGGAGATACAACGGGTGGTTTAAGGAAGTGCGAGTGGGAGGGCTATCAAGGTACCTAGAGAAAAAAAGGGAAAGAGGAGAAGAAGATAAGAGTAACAAGGTATTGAATGGGAAATTAGATGAGGGGGGAAAGGTATTGGATGCGAGAGAATGCAAACAAGTGTAAGATTTGTGGGTGGGAGCAAGAGAGTTGGGAGTGAGGGGGGAAGAGGAGGAGGGCGGGAAAGAATTAGGGAAATTCTGGGGGAAGAAGGGTTCGGGGAGTAATGGATGTGGAAACTGGACAGCGATAGAAGGGAAGCACTGGAAAGGGGAAGGGAGAAGAGGGTGGGGAGGGGGGTGTAAGAGAGTGAGGGAGAGGCGGGTGAAGGGAGGAGAGAGCGGAGGAGTGACACGATCGAGCGAGCGTGCGGTGGCATGAGGCGGGTGGAAAGAGAAGTTTGGCGAGGTGGCGGCGGCTAACGGGCGGCGTACGATGCGCTTAGATTACGATTAAAATAAGATTAGAATAAGGTAGAATAAGTTAGTGGTAAGCTAGATGTAAATAGTAGGGTGGGCCGAAAAACCCAAATTTTCGAAACTCGAAACGGCGTAGTGCGGAAAAGTTGCCGTTGGGGAAGACAAATCGAGGCCGAAAAGAAATTTAGAAATCGGTCCATATTTAACCCTGGCGCATCGCCGTCAAAGTTTTTAATTTTTTACCGAGTTTGGCGACTGCCGTATGTTTTCTTAAAAATGACTATATTTCACTGTTGAATATCACAAAATATTATTTCAGCACATAAATACATACAATTACATTACATTAGCTGTGCAGCTCTTGGCCCGAGTTAAATACCTAACACGACTCAGAACTCACCACAGGGAGGTGGCTACACCTCCAGTTCCACCCACGCCATTTCCAACCAACCAACCACATAGGGCATACATACTACTCATTGTCGATATCTTTCACGACTTTTACTTCTTCACGTTGAATTGTGCCTTGTTTGTGGAGGAAGACACATTGAGCTATAAGAATACCTGGAGAGGGAACAGAGCAATGGCGGCCGGTCCGAGAAAGAGGGAAGAAAACGGGTGAACCTATCTCTGTCTTACAACAGGCTATGAATGTATAGTGCATGTGAGTGAAGTTATCTGCGCACACACAACATACATAACACAGATAGTACAGAGTGAGAGGGATAATAGGAAAAAGGATAGGTTCACCCGTGATCTTCTATTTCCCTCAGACCGCTGTCGCCTCTACTTCTTCCCACTGCTGTTCCCTCTTCAGGTATTCTTATAGCCTAATGGGAAGACATGATTTCCTTGGACATCAACGTGGTCCGGATAAAACTATCCCTGTTTTTATACCTAACAACTGTTCCTGCTGCTTCCGTCTCTAACTTAACACAGCGCTCAACTGTTTGGGTATGGCAACGAAAGTTCCTAGTATCACATTTAGTGTTCCTAGTATCACGGGTTCTTTACACATCCTGACAACTTGCTCTTGATAATGGCGATGGATGACAGAAGAAATATTAGAGAACTTGGCCTAAAAAGAATCATCGAGGCAAGAAAATCACCTCTGAAGCAAAAAAAGCCGGCTCGTGACTTCTTCATTTCAATAATCAAGTTTGCTGCAACAGATTATTCAGAAATTATCGACTGGAGCTTCATTAACTCTTCACCACCTCTTTTACGTCATCTCTCATCTGAACATATTACATCGCTGATAGAATCTGGATGTACTCCAGACTGGGATATCAGGAACTTTCCTTGCCATACCCAATCAGTTGGGCGCTGTGTTAAGTTAGTGACGGAAACAGCAGGAACAGTTCTTAGGTATAAAAACAGGGATAGTTTTATCTGGACCACAATCCTTCCTTCTCGAACAAGGCACAATTCAACGTGAAGAAGTAAATAAGACAATAAGTATGTATGCCTTATGTAGTTAATTGGTTGTAAATGGCGCGGGTGGAACTCGAGGTGCAGCCACCTTCCTGTGGCTGACGAACTTCGCTTCGGTTCCGTTCGGCCTAGTGGGCGACCACCTTAATCCGCCTCGCAACCGTGACGAGGTCAAGCCAAAAGGTATGAATCCTGGGTACTTTTTCCGAAGAAAGCCATAAAATTCGATGGGCACTGCGGGGTGTTGTCGTCCCAGCCACGGGATGAAACGCAGAATTACCCTGTTTCTGTTTCAGAAATAAAATAATTCTTTATTCTTTATCGTATGGATATGGAAGTGTGGCCGATGGATTCCTAGTGGTTTTCCGATGAAAATCATGCCAAATATCGTGCAAATCGGACTACTTTGACACAAGCTATTTGTATTCCCTATGTAAAAGTAGTCCGATTTGTAGTAGTAGAACCTACTTGTAGAAGTAGGGTAATTCTGCGTTTCATCCCGTGGCTGGGACGACAACACCCCGCAGTGCCCATCGAATCTTATGGCTTTCTTCGGAAAAAGGACCCAGGATTCATACCTTTTGGCTTGACCTCGTCACGGTTGCGAGGCGGATTAAGGTGGTCGCCCACTAGGCCGAACGGAACCGAAGCGAAGTTCGTCGGCGCTCTTCTATCATATGGGCGATGCATGGTCGCTGCTGTTCTATCATATGAGCGATGCGTGGCTGTCGCGCGTCGCTTCGGTTCCGTTCGGCCTAGTGGGCGACCACCTTTAGGCGTACCGAGCCAATCACCCTGTAATCGGTCTGCGCGAAGTGGGGCGCAAGTTCGATCATTTATTATAGCACATGTGTGTTTCGTAATAAAGTGTTTCTATCGTCTCCTGAATTCAATAACTGGCATCCCGACATCTACGCTCCTACAATCCACCGTCGATACTCCTCGTGGAGAGACACAAGAAGAAAAGGGGTAGCCCGCTGTCGACGCGTGGTCCTCTCGAGTATAAACACGAGCTTCAATATTAAAAGAAAAGCATACGTTGACGTATTCCATGCGAGAGAAGGTGGGCATTGGGGAGGAGGTATCAAGAGAGCAGCCGTTTGTGAGGGATGCAAATCCGATTGGTTCTAATACAATTTGCTCCCTATAGGTGAAATTTACTCTAGCAACTTTCACACCTCCTAACCTAACCAATCGAGCTTGGATCCCTCCAAAATGAACCGGCCATCCAAGCGTAGAAGCAAGTGCGAAATAAAAGTAACGGTGCGCTTCTCGATACCGCAGATATACATACATAAATAGCATTTCTGGCGGAAAAGAATTGTCCAGCCTTTGGGCCTGCCAGTCTCGGCCTCGACCTTTGGCAGGTATGTATCACTTTCAACGGGCAGTACCACCCGTGGCGCCAGTATGACCGTCACCGGTCCTTGCTATTTCAGCAGGCTTTTTTCCAGGGAAAATCAGTGAATTTGCAAGCGCAATATCTCAAAAACCAGTGAAAATCAAGTGTATACATTAATCCTCATTGAATTTGTCTTGGAACGCACTATCAACTCAGGTGTTCAGAAAAAATAGTTCCATTTGAAAAACCGAACTTGACCATCGTATCTTTTAAAATAATAATTGTAAAAAAAAATTCGTTTACGCTAATAGATCAGCCCCTTCGAACCATGCGATGCCATATTTTTTTCATTTTTTTATCTCCAATACGTTAGGAGATATCCCGCTGTCCAGTCTTAGATGGGACACCCTGTATACAATGAATGCTATAGCATTCACGTCCGCGAACGTGTTAAATTAGGTGGCGAAAGGAGAAGGTAAAAAAAAATAGAAGGTAAATAAAATGTGACACAGTAATATGATTAAAATATATATATTTTTGTATAAAATAATCTTAATAAAATAAAATAAAAAGAAATTAAAAAACTATCTTGACGGGGGTGGGGACCGCAGCCGTCGCAAAGGCCCCATCTGCTGATTTGACAGCCATGGTCGTCGCAATCTTTCTCGCATGATGGGGGGGGGGCCGACCTGGGGTACGACCCGGGGTGCGCCCGGGACCTCCGCCAGCAGCCGCGCCAACCGCGCCATATAAAACATCGGATGTTCTTGCTCCGCCAATGGTTCATAATTCTGAAACATATACACAAGCATTGATATTATATTAACACAATAAACATAAATGTATAAAACAATGCAAACTACTACATACCTGCGGGGGCGGTGGCGGCGATGGTGGCGGCGAAGACCAGTGAGGTGGTGGGGGAGGCGACGGTGGTGGCGAGTTCTGGAAAAAATAGAAACGCATGATATAATATTAACATAATCTCAATGATTAACACTATTCCTACCGATAGATTTCACATCATTTGACCGGTCGCGTTAGGTAAGACAGACTACAAATTTTTTCACAGAAAATAAACAATAAAACAAGACGTGAATATTCAAAAAATGTATTATACGTATATTTGAGGCGAAGTCGTGAAGTTTAAAGGCGATTCAATTACGTTGTATATAGGAAATTCTAATCGATATTTTAAAAACAGTCTTTTTGATCGATTCATGGTAGGAATAGTGTTAAATGTGATAAATGTAAAAAATATTTATATATACATACCTCGGGGTCGCGCTCCGGGGCGATTCTCGACAGGCCCATTCTGCTTTATATAAAAAAAAAATCCACAACTTTTAGCTTACACAAAAACTATCTTCAAAGCTTTGAAGACAACTGGTCTCGCTGCATCTCCTGGCTCTCGCATGTTAAAATCCCCTCCTGTCATGACATCGAGAAGTGTTTAGCTTTGCAAAAGTAGGATGCTTTTGTTCTTCATCATCTTCGTCGCAGGCCGCCCGTGCTCCAGCTGCATTTTCGCTGACAATCCTACATGTACTTATCTTCTTCTTCACTGACCATCCTCTATGCACTTATCTTCTTCTTCGCTGACCATCCTCTCCTTATTCACACACACATACACACATGTCTTCTTTCCCTTCTTCTTTGACACGCCATTCGGCTAGGTCGCACCACTTTGATTGTATATCGAACGTGAATCGAACGGGTATCGAATGCGATGTCGAACGTGCATCGAGCCATTTCTAAATAATTGCAACTACCGTCTTAATCTAGCATACATCATATTTAGGAAGTTGGTTTGGAGAAGATGAAGAAAAACATTTATGCATTAAAAATTGATTATATTTATTTACGAATTTCTCTCTGGCGTTTAGTCCACCAGTTGAATATTTTAAATACATTTTGCAAGGCACAGTGCTTTGCATGTCTGCCACATCGCAGAGTATCAACTACATTTAGCTTATTTAGAGATTGTATATCCTCGTAGTCAATGTCCAGCGTCTCGATGAGCACGTCCGCTCTCGTACTTTCATCGAGGAAATCCGCAAGCCATTCGCGTTTCTGCAGCCCTTTAACGTACACGACATGGCACATGTCATCTTCTTCATCGATCGCATCAGCTACAGCTTTCGTAATTAGCTGTTTAGCCATACGGTATGGAATTTCTCCATCGTCCCAGCGTAGTCCATGATGTTTCACCGTCAACCACCGGATGCTTGATTCGTCAGAGTTTGTCAGAAGATATAGTGGCATCGAACTCCGAAAAATATAATGCGAGAGAATTGTTCCCTTTCGCAGGACAGCCACTTCCTTGACGATAAATCTTCCATCGACGATGAACCCTTGCGGGTCAACAAATGTTGGAGCGGACATTATCGATCAAATTTAGAGACCCGCTCGCTTCCAAGACAGATGGGGAATGCAATCTTTCTCGTAAAGCATCTCGATTTTACCCATACAACGATGAAATTTTCTTTTGGTACGAATTTGACACAGGAGAGGGCAGGCAATTTAATTCATTTTGCGCACCACGTTTGTCAGCGGATTGTATTCAACCACCCGATCGTGCAGAATCAGACGGTAGGCTGTAGTATTTGCCGGTACGTTCTCTTTACACTCGAATTCTATACGCACGTCCACGGTGCACTTTTTAACCGACTCAATTTGTCGCGAGCAATGAATCACCACGAAGGGACCAAATTCTAAAAATTCGACCGCGGTGAATAATCCATCGTTGCAGTTGTAATATGATTTACGGAATTGCGTGCACATGTGAAACAAGATGGCATGTTTATCCATGTCAAAGTCCACCTGCATGTCTTCATATGGGTAAAAATCCGAGTTGAGAAAAGCTTTTACATTGGTTAATTTGCATTTGTCGAACATAGTAGCATCTTTGGACATATTATTCTTTCGATCAGTCTGTAGAACAAGGATAATCACACGCGGCTTCTCCAACTGCGCAGATGCCTTCACGGCCTATGAGTGCTTGGTAGTGCTCTGTAAGAGAGGATACTCGTACATATCCCACGATTGAAAACAAATGCTCAGGTTTCGTCCACTGTCCAAAGTATGTAGCCACGATAGCTTATTAACATCGTTCAGCGTCACATGAGGCATCCGCCATTGTACTTTAACTAATTGAATTTCTGGTTCCAACATCGGCGATCCAATTAGAACATTGTTATCGTTGCGCGATCGTATTCAAATCAATTCGTGACGCACATTAATAATAATGCGTTTGTAGTCCTCGCAAAATCCCAGCCAATATTTCAGTGGGATACAAAAATTGAAATGATTTTTCACTTTTAGCACATCGCGTCGTTTCAAGCCCCATCCGACATTCTCCATATTTTTGTCTTCGCCAGATGTCAGCGATACATAGTTTTTCAGTGTGCTAGTTATTCCAACGTTTCTGTTGCGATCAATTTCCACACCATTCAGCTCGTATCGAATCTCATCGAATAAGAACGCCATGCAATTATTTCCCAATGTCACCGTTAATTAATCGTTTGGTTTATTTATCTTCAATTTTCCCTCCACGTAGAGGAAACTTTCACACGGTAATGTGTATAAATCCTGCTGTTGTATGGGTATTAGTATCTCATCGCTGTGTCCACACGTTGTGTTGACGTATGGGTTGTATGTGTGAATCTCGAGCTTGACGATGTAATCATCAAACGTCGGCTTCCCTCCAATGCTTAGAATGTCAGCCATTTTTCAACTTAATTGCGCACGGTGATTCCCAAGGATTTCAAAAATGCAATGTTTGCAGCAGTGAGTCTCTTCTTTTTAGCGTGATCAGAGCTGTTGTTATTGTTATTGTTGTTGTTGTAAACAATTTGGTTTGGAAGAATCGAGTTTCTGGAGTCGTTCAACACAAGCATCTCTTTCATTCGCACCACACGTATTATCGTCGTCGCCGTCGTACGTGCAATCTGATGGTAATCTCTTCACCTCGAAAATCGAGCAACCCATCCGTCTTGATCCACAACCCGTATCGTTAGATCCGTAACGACCCGTGCGGTGATTGGAAGGTAAATGATCTGCGCGGGCGTTTCCGATATCTTATATCCTGGTGGGACTCTCGGAGAAAATTCATGTATCGTATGTACGCGCTTTTCAATGTTGTACGCGCCAGCGGTAGCGCTGCATTCAATGCGAATCATGTTCACGTTCATAATATTAATCGGATCGTCTGATTCGTGCCACCGCCCTGGTTCCAACACCCGATTCGTCGAGAATCCTAGTAGCGATCCAATGTTATTGCGCTTCGTAAAGTCTACGGCGAATGAGCAGTACAGCTCGCTTTTCATGGTATTGTTGTTGGGACGCAACACTATAGGATACACATCACCATCGTTAGCATCGGTGCCGCCGAGATTTTGAGGAAACCGCTCGAGTAATCGCTGCCTCAAATACTTGGCAATGGCGTCTAGTTCGTAGGAGCCGTGGGGAATCGTAATGTATTCAGGAGTGGCGTCGTCGCTATTGCCGATGTCATAATTTGCGGTGAAGTAGAATTTATCCTTGCTCGAGTCGATGTTTGGTGTTGTATGATAAGTTTCAAAGGTTGTTAGGTCAAGCTCGTAATCATCGTCGCTCAAATCTATGGGTGGAAAGTAGCTCACCGCGAGGGTGCTACTCTTGCCGGTTAGAGTGAACGTTAGCGACATATTCCAAGCTGTACGACTCGATTAGTACTGAATCATAGTGGTGGGAAGTCAATCCTTAAATTTGGTGCCGATCGTTTGTAGAAAGCGTAGACATAGTTGTCCGCAATTGCTCTGATCATACTTCTGATAAGCCGTTCGATTGTATTCGATTTTCACAGCATCTTTGTCCAGATATTGTACCAATTCCTTAGGCGGCCGAAGATTCCCAAAGCTGTCGAAATATATAGCTCGACACCCTCTCTTCACATACGCTACCCAATGAGTTCCCGACCCCTCGACATTGTCCAAATTTATGATACCGCTCTCGTTTCGACGTGCTCCTTCGGCTGGTAGCGCGTTACGCATAAAAACACCTCTAAAGAATGGAATACGCATACGTTTTGCCAACTCAGTCAATTGTGCATCGGTAATTACGCTCACAGGCATTTTTATTTTCTTTTCGACGTTTTTTTTTTCGTTTCGATATTCCCAGTCCGCGCTTGTACGGTGCGAGATAAAGTCCGCGACCTTCCATGGAGCGATTATGACGCTGCATTTCCTGCAGCTGATGTTGCGCCGCCTTATTATCGTTTACCGCCTTGGCTATCCCCGCCGCTCCACCAGCTAATGATCCGAGAACACCTAGCAGCGGGAGAAGTGGTAATATACTACCCCGTTTTGCCACCGGAAGAATCCGCTTTTTTTTCGATGCTCTCTTCGTAGTACTTTTGCGAGGTTTTGTTTTCACCCCCATTCCGATTTTCATCCTGGCCTTCATAACTGCCCCAACAGCTGTAGCAGCACCTCTTTCACCGAGAGTCGAGTCTCGCGCAACGATGCGTTTTCGCGCTTTGTCAGCGAGTACGTTATCTGCCGCGTGCCTTTCGTCGAGGTCATTGCTACGCGAATATGCAATATCGTGTTCGCGACACGCGGTGTCCAACGGATTGATACCTTGATCCCCTCTAGCCAATCGTTTTGCCAGATGAATTCCTGGACCACAAAACTGATATCCCGGAATATGTAATTCGAAATGTAGCGCGTTTATCGCCCGATTTAACATACGACGACCTTTCTTCACTCTCGTTGGCGACATTCACCACAGTTTTTATTCAATGGCGCTAGACCGTCGATATGCGTTCGCTGCCAAGGGCGATTATAATGTTCCAAGCACCGACGATACTGCTGCACCTCAGAATCGGCTTTTATATGCTCGGGGAGCCTGTCCCACAACTGTTCAATGTGTCTCCCAAACTCTCTGAGTAGAATAATCTTTGGTATATATTTCAACTGCTCAGAGGTTAGGTCTCGAATATTGCAATTATCCGACAGGATCAGAAGCATTTTGAATACTGAGGTGTTTTCGCTTCGGCGCAGACCTAAGTAGTAATACTAAGCGGGTTCTAACGCAAATTTGAGTTTCAAGGCCAAATGACGCCACAACCGGCGCGGGGGGGGGGGGAGTGAGGGCGCGCGGGGGAGCGGGGCGGAGGGAAACCTGGGCGCGGGGTGAGGAAGACAGGTTGCGCGCGCACGCGCCGCGGAGTGGGGGAAGCCGCGACGATAGAGGGGGGATCAGTCCGGGCCGAACCGCCGCGGAGGCCTCTCCAGACCGGACCCACCGTCGGAAATTTTTCAGAGGGAGGCATTGACCCCCGAAAAAAAATCTTTTTCAAAACTTGGCCCACCCGAAAAAATTTTCAGACCTAACCCAGGGTGGAGACTGTCCTGGAACTTTTTTTTTCCAAACCAATAATTTTTCAGAAATTGTTTCGGACAATGTCGGGAAAGATCGGCGTTTTTTTTCGACACCGCATCTTCGAGGGAAAGAGACGGAGCATTACTTTAAAGTTAAAATTTTAGGAGGGAAAGAGACGCCACTACATAAGAGACGGAGCATTACTTTAAAGTTAAAATTCTAGGAGGGAAAGAGAGAGTAATACATAGGGGATAGAATCGCATGCATTCTAAAGCTAACAGTATTTCAAAGCGTTCCGATTTAACGTCGCCGCGTATCGCGCGATAGCATGCGTAATTCGACTCCTCTGGAACAGCCGCGTGGGATGATATCATTTGATGGCGCGAAGAACGCTCGAGCGAAACAGAATTAGCGCGAATCATAGAAAGAATTATGCAGCGTTAGCAAATCTTAAAGTTAGGTGGCAAGGAGGAGGACGGGTAAATAAAATTGAGAAATTATATACGTTTATGATATATATATATTGTTACAAATCATAAAATTAAAAGAATATAATTTACCATTTTTTACTACGAGCATCATCCACAATATGATTGAGAGTACAATCACATTTTATTCTAAAGCTAACAGTATTCTAAAGCGTTCCGATTTAACGTCGCAGCGTCTCACGTGATCGTATGTAACTTGAGTCCCCTGGAGCAGCCGTGCAGGGTGACGACATTTGACAGCGCGAAGAACGCTCGAATCATAGAAAGAATTATGTGGTGTCAGCAGAAATTTTTTTCCATTCCAATATGTGATGGAAATTTTTTCCCCAATACAGAGAAATAATAATTTTTTAATCACCGATATATAACGAACTATTATGTAGCAAACAGATATATTTTTTCCGAACCATTATGTAGCCAGCATTCTAAAGCTAACAAGTTTGGAGCAGCCGCGCGGGATGATATCATTTGGCAGCGAGATGAAGGCACGAACAAAATATAATACTTTTTTCGGAAACGTCGAATCTCAGAATTAGGTGGCAAAGAGAGAAGGAGAATGATGGGTGAATAAAATTGAGAAATAATATAGAATAATACAAGCACAAATATAAAAATATAAAATACAATACAATACAATATGAAAAACAATATAAGTATAAAATGAAATAAAATAATAAAATAAAAGAAAATAAATTAATAAAATAAAAAAGAAAAATATAAAAACATAATATAAAAATAGAATATGAATAGAATATAAAAATAAAAAATAAAAATATAAAAATTCAATATAAAAATACATTATAAAAGAAAAAATATAGGAATAATAATAATAATAATTTAATTTATTATCCACTTTTGTGTTACAATTTAACGATCCTATACTCTTTCCATTTCATTCCCGTGATTGTGTCAATGTAAGTCCTACCGTTCTAATGTATCCTGCTGAGTCACAACAATTTTTTCTATTTTACAAGTGTTTCCTAATCTATTTTATGTTGCATAATCTTCTTTTATCATTTTCCTGTTCTTCCCATCTTTTCCTCCTCCCTATTATCTCCCGTAGAATAGCCAAGTTTTTCCCTTCTCCTCTAATTACCTCTTTCCAATTCCTCCCACTCTCTCCACTTACTTCACATGCTTGAATCACATGTTTCACTGTTTCTTCCTCTTTCTTACAAAGCCTACATATCCTTTCTTCGTTCATTAGCCAATATTTGCATACCCTTGTTTCACTATCCTTTATGAATCTTCCTACCCTTTCTAATTCTCCTCTCCTTTTTTTCACCCATAAGTATTTCGGCTTATTTCCTGGTTTCCTTGCCACCTCTCTTAATTCTCTTAGGAACTTTGACTCTTCTATTTTCATCTCTCTTTCTTGTTCTTGAATGTATTTACTTATCTGCTCTATTTTGGTTCACACGTCTTCACCAATAAAAATATAAAAATATATAAATATAATTGAATATAAAAATATAAAAGTACAATTAAAATAAAAAATAAAACACAATACAATATAAAAACATATAAATATAAAAGAACATAAAATAAAATAATAAAAGAAAATACTATTAAATAATAAATATAATATGAAAAGAAAAGAGAAAATAGAATATAAATGAATAAAATATAAAAATATAAAATAAAAAAAAATAAAAAATATAAAAAACATTATGAAATAAAAGGAATAGAATAAAATAATAAATATAATATGAAAAGAAAAAAAAATATAAAAATTCGTTATAAAAGAATATAATATAAAAAGAAAAAATATAAAAAAGCAATATAAAATTAAACGAATAGAATAAAAAATTCAGTATAAAAATAAAAATAAAAATATAAAAATACAATATAAAAAGAAAAATATAATAATAATAATAATAATTTAATTTATTGCCCACTTTTGTGTTACAATTTAACGATCATATACTCTTTCCATTTAAATCTCGTGATCGTGTCAGTGTAAGTCCTACCCTTCTAATGTATCCGACTGTATGCTAACAATTTTTTTCTATTTTACAAGTGTTTCCTAATCTATTTTATGTTGCATAATCTTCTTTTATAGCCAAGTGTTTCCCTTCTCCTCTAATTACCTCTTTCCAATTTCTCCCACTCTCTCCACTTACTTCACATGCTTCAATCACATGTTTCCCTGTTTCTTCCTCTTTCTTACAAAGCCTACATATCCTTTCTTCGTTCATTAGCCAATATTTGCATACCCTTGTTTCACTATCCTTTATGAATCTTCCTATCCTTTCTAATTCTCCTCTCCCTTTTTTCTTTTTTTCACCCATAAGTATTTCAGCATATTTCCTGGTTTCCTTGCCCCCTCCCTTAATTCTCTTAGGAACTTTGACTCTTTTATTTTCATCTCTCTCTTTCTTGTTCTTGATTGTATTTACTTATCTGCTCTATTTTGGTCCACACATCTTCCCCATTTAATCTTCTTCTTCTTTTCCATTCTTCATTTGACCATCCTCTCCATTCCAAGAATTTGATTCTTATTCTTTCCCTTTTCGTTACTTCATTTCCTCTCATTAATATTCTCCCACGTTCTTCCTATCATTCTTCCGAGTTTATTAACCTCTCTTCACAGCTCATTTCCCTTACTCACATTTTTAATTTCTTTTAACAGCCAGTATGTTGGTGTTGATCTCTCCAATTTCGTTATCCACCGTATGTATTCCGCCTGCAATTTTTCTATTTCGTCATACCTTCTCCATCCCCATATCTCTGTTCCATACGCCACGGTGCTTCTAACTAGCGCATGATACAGTTTCGTTCTTCTTTCAAAGTCATCTCTGAATAATCTTTCTCCAATCCCCCACATACTTTTCCTAGTGTCATATCCGCTTTCCTAACTACCTTCTTAATATGGTCTGTATCCTTGTTGTTCTCTCTCTCTCTCGCTCTCTCTCTCCCACTGTATAACCTAAATATTCCAGTTCTCTTACTCTTTCTATTTCTTCTTCATTTCAACGAAATCTTTCCTCATTTCTTCTTCCTCCGGCTTTCCTGCATATCATTTTCTTAGACTTTTGCACATTTAACTCCAAGCATTTCTTATTTATGTATCTCTCGAATCTCTTTATCATATTCTTCAACCCCTGTGCATTATTTACCATTAACACAACATCATCCGCGTATGAAATTGTCCAAATTTTCCTTCTACCTATTAGGACTCCTCCTTCCTGTTCTTTGCTCATTTCTTTTTTCCAGGTCTGCAAATGCGACATTGAAAAGTGTCGCGCTTAACGGGCACCCATGTCGAACACACTTTCCTGTTAAAAACTTTCCTATCAGTTCCCTCTTCACTCTTAAATTGCGTATAGTTCTGTCGTACATTTCCTATATCCTTATTCTTAGATGTTCGCCTACTCCTTCTTCTTAAAGCTTTTTCCAAATTTCTTCCCTTTCTATCTATCAAATGCTCCCTTCATATCCGTGAAAAACAGGTATAGCTTCCCTCATTTTTTTTTTTTTGAGGTTTCTATATCTATAGGCGTTTTAACTGCCACTATTGCGTCTACTGTTCCTCTCCTTGTCCTGAATCCCATCTGCGTATCGTTTAATATCCCATTTTTCCATTTGTTCTTCTAATCTTCTCCTTAGAATTTCCGCATATATCTTATAACTTGTATCCATCAAAGTTATGCCCCTATAGTTTTAAATCATAACCCTTTCTCCTCTTTTTGAACATCGGACTTATTATTCCTTCTTTCCATTCTTCCAGAAAGTTCCCCTTTCTTCCATGTTCTGTTTATCACATTTGTTAGATTACCTATAGTTATGAAGATGATTGCGTCCTCGATGTTGAATTAAGATATAATTTAAATGCAGGAGTTTAAATTTTAAGTCAGTCAGACTTATAATATCTTATATGATTTGAGTTCAGATCGACGTGAACCAGATCGGTTTTCAATCTATATTTATCTAATAAGTTTTTTGTACGAAAGGACCTAATTTATAAATAATTTTTTCATATATTCAATAAAAATTGGGTTTTCGTATTTATTAAGAATAGGTGTTTACCCTATGATAATTGTTGGTTGGACTTAAAATTCTAATTATTCAATATTAGAAGCGATTGGGTCAATTTCACTGTCAGATTCTTATGAAGTAATTTTATTTTTAACAATATTTTTGTAATATACGTTTAAGATATATATATATATATACATATACAAAAAATAATATAGAATAATACAAATAAAAACATAATAATACAATTGAAATATAAAATACAATACAATATAAAAAAAATAATATGGAATAATACAAATAAAAATATAAAAATACAATACAATATAAATACAAATAAAATATAAAATACAATACAACATAAACAACAATATAAATACAAAAGAAAATAATACATATAAAAATATAAAAATACAATTAAAATATAAAATACAATACAATATAAAAAAATATAACATAAATGAATATAAAAATATAAAAATACAATTAAAATAGAAAAGAAAATACAATACAATATAAACAACAATATAAATGTAAAAGAAAATAAAATAATAAAATAAAAGAAAATACAATTAAATAATAAATATAATATAAAAAAAGAAAAATATAAAATTGAATACAAATAGAATACAAAAATATAAAATAAATATTAAGAATATAAAAATTCAATATAAAAATACATTATAAAAAGAAAAAATATAATAATAATAATAATAATGATTATTTAATTTATTGCCCACTTTTGTATAACAATTTAACGATCATATACTCTTCCCATTTCATTTCTATGATTTTGCCAATGTAAGTCCTACCCTTCTAATGTATCCTGCTGTGTCTTAACAATTTTTTTCTATTTTTACAAGTGTTTCCCAATCTGTTTCATATTGCATAGTCTTCGTTTATCACTTTCCTGTTCATCCCATCATTTCCTTCTCCCTATTATATCCTGTAGAAAGGCCAAGTTTGTCCCTGCTCCTCTAATTACCTCTTTCCAATTCCTGCCACTCTCTCCACTTACTTCACATGCTTTAATCATGTATTTCACTGTTTCTTCCTCTTTCTTACAAAGCCTACATGTTCTTTCTTCTTTCGATAGCCAATATTTGTATGCTCTTGTTTCACTACCCTGTATGAATTTTCCTATCCTTTCTAATTCTCCTCTCCTTTTTTCTTTTTTCCCATCAGTATTTCGGCTTATCTCCTGGTTTCCTTGCCACCTCTCTTAATTCTCTTAGGAGCATTGACTCTTTTATTTTCATCTCTCTTTCTTATTCTTGGACGTCTTTACTTATCTGCTCTATTTTGGTTCTCACTTCTCCCCAATAAAAATATAAAAATACAATAAAAATATAAAATAAAACACAATACAACATAAAAATCAATATAAATATGAAAGAAAATAAAATAGAAGTAAGTAATAAATATAATATAATATAAAAAGAATATAATATAAAATAAGAAAAAATATAAAAAAATCAATATAAAAATACAATATAATAAAAATAAAATGTAATAATAATAATATGGTATATAATTTTATTGTCGTTCCCCTGAGGGTTACAACCTCCTTACAATTTCCTTCGCCTTCACCACATTTTCCTTAACTTATCTTATTCTACTTAGCCTAACTTAGCCTAACTTAGCCTACGTCTTAAACCTACTCCCGCTCGCTCGCACTCTCCCCCTCCCTCCTTCGCACGCCGCACGCTCCCCCTCCTCCGCTCCTCGGACCTCCGCTTCCGCCCACTTCCCCATCCACTCACATTCCTTCATTCATTCCTACACTCCCCCCCCCCGCACAACTCTCTTTTTTTTCCAATCTCTTCATCCATTCCTCCCCCTCCCCATCATCCCCCAGAACCTCTCCCATCGCACTCTGCCATCCCCTCTCCACCCCCCACCCTGTACAAACCTCCCACACATGTTCCCAAGTTTCCTCTCCTTGTCCACACATCCTACATTTTCTTTTTTCCTCCTCCTCCCAATATCTCCCCCCCCTCATCTCATTCCCCAACCTAAACCTTGCTACCCTCCTCCACCTATCTTCCCCCCATCCTTTCTTCATGTACCCCGGTACACCTATTCCTTTCACCCTCCCATACCACTTATTATATCTCCCCTCTCCTATTTTCCTCCACCTCTCCTCTTCCTGCGCCCTTCTCTCCCTCTCCACCAACTCCTCCCCTCTTAATTCCCCTTTTTCCCTCACCCTTTCCACCTCCTCAACCGTCCACCCTTTGTCCTTATAAAACTGCTCCCTCTCTTCCTCCCATCCCTCCAGCACCTTTCCCCTCCTCATCCTCCTCTTCATCTCCTCCCAACATTCTCTCGCCAGCTCCCCCCCTTTTCCTTCTTCCAACTTTCTCTCATATCCCCATGCCCTCATCCCTGCCCCTCCTTTCATCATCCCTCTCTGCAATTCCTCCCTAACCATGTATCCCGGGGTACTACAATCCACTCCCAACACCCACTTCAAATACCTTTCTTGCAGCCCCTCCACCTTTTCCCTGCACTTCCACCCCCATACCTCCACCCCGTAATTTACTACCGCCCACACCAGCTTGTCGAAGAGCCAGATTCTTCTCCCCCAATCTTTCCCACACTTCCTTTTCCCTATCCCCCACACCTGTCCCAACAACGCAGCCCCCTTCCTTACCCTCTCCTTTACATGCTCTTCCTGTCCTCCATTCCCCATCATTATGTACCCTAAATACTTAAACCTACGCACCTCCTCTATCTGTTTTCCCTTCCACCTCCATATCACCTTTCCCCATCTCCCCCCTCCCCTTCTACACCTCATCACCTTTGTTTTTCCAACGTTCACCTGTAACCCCTTCCTGTCCACATACTTTTCCAGCTTCCCTATTAACCCCTTCATCCCATCAACATCCTCTGCCAGCACCGCCACGTCATCCGCGTATGCCAGAGTATGTATCCTCCTCTCCCCCAACTTCACCCCCCCCCCCACCCTCCCCTTCCCAACTCCTCATCCATGTCCGCGATCAGAAGTGTGAAGAGGATTGGGCTTAGCGGGCACCCCTGTCTTACCCCCCTGGCGGTCCAAAACCTATCCCCCTCCTCTTCTCCCACCCTGACCCTTCCTGTTGTTTCCCTCAACACCTCCTCACATCTTGCCACTAGCCCTTCCCTCACCCCCCTGTCTCTCATCGCCTTTACAAGAATTTCTCTGTCCACCGAGTCGAACGCTGCCTTCATGTCCACGAACATGATTATTAGCTTCCTTTCTTTCCTCCCCACCTGCCTGTTTATGAGGTAGTTGAGTGTGTAGATGTGATCTACACACCCCACCCCCCTCCTAAAACCCGCCTGACTCGGTGGCAGTATCCTCTTCTCCTCCACCTCCAGCCTCAATCTCTCCGCCAGCACCGACGCATAGATCTTATATGCCGTCTGGGTCAGGGTAATTCCCCGATAGTCCTCCACCCTTTCCCCCGCCCCTTTCTTCAACACTGGCACCACAATCCCTTCCTTCCACCCCTCCGGCCACCCTTCTCCCCTCCATACCCTATTACAAATCACCCACAGCCATTTTTCCACTTCTTCCCCCCCATACTTCCAAACCTCATTTTGTATCCCATCGCTTCCCCCTGCCTTCCCGTCCTTTAGACTCCTCACCACCCTTCCTATTTCATCCCTCCCTATCTCCCTCTCCTCGTCCCTCCCTCCTCTCATTCCCCCTCCCCGCTTCACCCTCCACTCCACTCCTCCCAACAGCCCCCTGAAATACTCGTTCCATTCCTCTATTTTAATTCTCTCGTTTACCCTACTTCTCCCCCCTCTCTCTCTATTTACCACCTTCCATACTTGCGCTTCTGTTCTAACCCCCTCCAGTTCCCTTTCCCAACGTTCCACCTCCTTCTTTCTCTTTTCCTCGCATAACCTTCCATAACCCCTTTTCCTTTCCCTGTATACCATCCCATCCCCCCCCTCTCTTCTCCACTTTCTTAACTCCTTCCTCACCTTACTCTTCTCCTCTCTACACTCCTTATCCCACCAACCTTCCTTCCTTCTCACCTCTCCCCCTTTCACCACCGATTTCCTTACCGCCCCCTTTATTCTTTCCTTCAGCTCTCCCCACTCCTCATCCACACTCCAATCCCCCTCCACTCTCTTCCCGAAGTTCCTCACAAACTCCCTTCTCCCCTCGTCCGTCCAATTTCCTCTTCCTCCTCTCCTTCCCCCCTCCCCACTTTTCCTCCTATCTATGTTGCCCCCCCCTCTCTCCCCTCACCCAGACAATCAGTGGTTGGTGATCTGAGTCTACCCTCTCTCCTACTTTTAACCTTTCAACTTTTTCCCACGTCTCTTCATTACCAATTACATAATCGATCACGGTACTTGTCTTTCCTCCTGTAAATGTCCATTCCCCCTGTTCATCCCCCTCAATCCCTCCATTTAAAATACTCCATCCCCTTTCCTCTATGTACCCGCATAGCCTCCTCCCGTCACCATTCACCTCCTTATCCTTCGACCTCCTACTTCCGCACCCCCCTCCCTCTTCCTCATCCCCTCCCATCACCCACCCTCCCTCCTCTCCGGTCCTCGCGTTAAAGTCACCTCCTATCATCACCCTCACTCCCCTCTCCCTCTCCTCCATCCATTCCCCTATGTCCTCCAGCTTCCTCTGCAGATCTCCATTCACGTAAACCCCCACTATTCTCCACCATTCCCCCCCCATCCTAATTTTTTTCATCATAATTCCCTCTTTCCCTCCTACCTCCTCCACTTCCACCTCCATCCCTTTCCTTACCCCCATTAACATTCCTCCCATCGCTCTACCCCTCTTCTTCTCCCTCCGCGCCCACTGCCTGTCCCACACATACCCTCTCGGCAGTCTTCCTTCCACCTTCCTCCACCCCCCCTCCTCCATCCATGTCTCCGACATCACCACCACGTCCCACTCCTCCAAACCTTTCCAGAATTCCCCGTCCTTGTTCCTCAATCCCGCCACATTCCAAAATGCTATCTTGTACCCACTCGCCTCCCCCCCTCCCCCCTTTTCCCTTTTCTCCCCTCTTTCCCTTATCTTTCGTTTCCCTGCTCCTCAACCCATCTTTCTCTCAATTCATCCCACTTTCTCATCTGCCCATTTACCCAGAGCTTCATATATCCCACCTGAACCTTCTTTCCTCCTTCCCTCTCCCTCTCCGCCTCTCTTTCTATCTTCCACCTCGCCTTCCTTTCTTCCTCCGTCATATCATCATCAATCCTTTCCCTCCTGCCTCTCAGTCTTTTCCTCGCCTCCATCACCTTTATCTTCTCCTCCTTCCCCGTTAGCTTCACCAGAATCACCCCTCCCCCTTCCTTTCCCCTTCCTCCAACCCTTCTCACCTCCCTTATCCCCCCCTCCCCCATTCCCATCATTGTCCACAACTTCTTCACCTCCTTCTCCTCCTCCACTCCCTCCGCCCTCAACCCCCTTACCACCACATTATTCCTTCTCTCCTCCCTCTCCCTCCTGTCTTGCCTTAGCTCCATCTTTCTTATTCTCAACCTACACTCCTCCACATCCTCCCCCTTCTCCAAACTATCTCTCCCATCCTTTTCCTTTTCCCATTTTTCTATCTTCCCTATCATTTCCTCCACCCTCCCACCCCTTTCTTCCACCCTCTCTAACCTTTCTTCCATCTTTTCCCTCTTCCTTTTTTCCTCCGCTCTGTCCTCCTCCCATCTCCTCCTCTCCTCTCTCCACTCCTCCAACTCCTTTCTTCTCTCCTCCCTTTCCTTCCTCAACTCCTGTTTCATCTCCCTCATCTCCTTCCTCATTTCCTCTTTCTCCTCCCTTAATTCCTTCATCATCTCCCTTAACATCCTCTCCACCTTTCCTGTCTCCTCTTCCTCCTCCCTTCTTCCCTCTACCCCTCTGCCTTCGGGTGATCTCACCGTCCTCGAGCTCCTTTTAAAAAATGCTCTTTCCCGCTCCACCTCACTCCCCCCGCCCTCCTCCCTTTCCTTCCTTTTTTTTCCCCCGCAACTATCTATGCTTCCCGCATTGCTTCCCACGCTGCTCTGGCTATCGTTCCTGCACCTTTCCTGCTTTTTCTGCCTTCCCTTTTCCTCTTCTGTTGTCCCCTCTTCTCCTCCTCGCCCCCCGTCCCCCTTTCTACCCACCATTTTATCTCACGCTCCTTACTTTCCCTCCACCTCCTTCCCCGCTGTTACCCTTATCCTTTTTAACCACCACCTCTCTCCTTTCCTTTAACTCCTTTCAAATTTCCCGCCTTCCTACCAGCTCTCCCTGCTTCCACTCCCGTCCGCCAGACTACTCTGCCTCCTCCTCCGTCTTTATTTTCCCGCTCCACACCACCTGCCTCTCAACCTAACCTCCAAATCGTTCCCTTCACCCGCTTTAAACTTCGTAGCCCACTAACCCCGCCCTTTTCCCTTACTCCTCCACCCTTTCTACCCCTCCCCGTACCTTCTCCTCTCACTCCCTATCCTCTCGTCCCCTATTTCACTCACTCTTTCCACTTCCACTCTCATCCACACACCGACACTTCTACCACTCTCGCGTCCGGAAACGGAAGTCGTAATAATAATAATAATAATTTCATTTATTATCCACTATTGGCTTACAAATTAACAATCATATACTCTTTCCATTTCATTCCCGTGATTGTGTCAATACAAAATTGGCTCGACCATATCAATCGGATCATGTATCAAACATCTTTCGCACCACTCGGAACGTGCACCGAACGTGAATCGAACGTGCATCGAACGTGAATCGAACGGCATCGAACGTGCACCGAACGTGAATCGAACGGCTTGAAACGTGAATTGAACGACTTGCGTTCAATACCCGTTCGGTGCACGTTCGATGCACGTTCGATGCACGTTCGATTCACGTTCGATGCACGTTCGATGCACGTTCGATGCACGTTCCGAGTGGTGCGATTCACGTTGGATACACGTTCCGATAGTGTATCCAACGTCTTTCATACCACATTGATCGTGCACCGAACGTGAATCGAACGGCATCGAACGTGCACCGAACGTGAATCGAACGGCTTGGAACGTGCATCGAACGTGCACCGAACGGGTATTGAACGCAAGTCGTTCAATTCACGTTCCAAGCCGTTCGATTCACGTTCGGTGCACGTTCGATGCCGTTCGATGCCGTTCGATTCACGTTCGGTGCACGATCAATGTGGTATGAAAGACGTTGGATACACTATCGGAACGTGTATCCAACGTGAATCGCACCACTCGGAACGTGCATCGAACGTGCATCGAACGTGCATCGAACGTGAATCGAACGTGCATCGAACGTGCACCGAACTGGTATTGAACGCAAGTCTGTTGACGCGCACCTCACCTAATTAGGCAGCTGTCCCACTCCATCGCGCGAGATGCTTTGTCTCGCCGGTGGGCTCTTTGTCCATCGCAGGACGAACAGCTGTTGGGTGGGGTGTCGACGTCACGGAATTCGGCGAAACGACCGATTCGTCACCGCGGTCGTTTCTTCTTCCAAGAACTGTGGACGTGACCGGACTTGCTTACCTTTCTCGCGTGCTTACGCTATTCTGGAGCTTTCCAGAACTACGTTAAAAATTCGAACTGCTCGGTTCGAACTCTACCTCGCGTACTTGTGCGCTGTCTTAGAATAAGTGTCCTTTCTGTCTTAGAATTAAGTGTAATTTATTGTACAACCGTTTTGCAAATACATAGTGTGCGTGACCTTTTGTTCAAGAAAAGAGGATATTAGTGACACCTATTGGTGATCGATATTAATTAGGTAAGTGGCAATGGCCTGCTCACTCATGTGGAGCGCGGATCGCGTCCCCTTCCATCGACTCGCGATCCATGGAAGGGAAAGGCTTGCGCTTCCTAGAAATCGACGCTGATTTCTGGGAATTGGCCACTTTGTTCCTGACCTCAGCACCTTTTGGTAATTATTTCTTTGCTTACGCACATTGCTTGCGCTACTTTCTTACGCACATTGCTTGCGATACTTTCTTATGCACATTGCTTGCGACTTGGTTTAATAACTATTTTAGCTACCTTGCTTGGCTAAATCACGCTGGTGTTCTTTGCTTTCACCAGATAATACTTTCTGTTTAATGTAAATGATATTTTGTATAAATTATTTGTGTAAATAACTGTTTATTGTGTTTGACCTTGTACATATTCAAATTATAACTGTAACGTGGTGAAACGCTTAAAATTATCATTAACTAATCTGCGCTTAACAAAGACAAACAAACGTTTGGTGTGACTTAAATAATAAATTATACACGCTTAAAATAAACTCTTTCGTTAATCTTATCGTAAATTAGTGTTGTGCGACAAACGTTAGCTTGTGACTGTGCTTCTTAAAAGCTATTGCATACTTTAGCGCTGATCCTATATTACTTTGTAACACCTTTATTTTTAAACTTAACGGCTAGTCTTAACCCTTTCGCTACGAGCGTCGCCTATAGGCGACATCCGCGCGACGATCTGTGTGTACGAGCGTCGCCTACAGACGACATCTGCGCGACGACCTGTGTGTACGAGCGTCGCCTATAGACGACATCCGCGCGACGACCAGTGTGTACGAGCGTCGCCTATAGACGACATCGTAATACCACTTGACCATGAGACCCGCGATGTTTTAATTTTTACGCATACTGCACAGCGATCACACTTGTCTCATTCTCTGGTTTGTTTATATTTGTTTTAAACAAGTGAAATATAAGCATACATTGTTTGGGAGCAATCGGGTCAAGAAACACCAGTTTACCTACGCGCAACATGTACACTTTTGCGGCGCAGTGCTCCGTACAGTGCCGCTACTCCGGCGGCACGGTGGCCCGTTCAGCGGTGTCACTCCGGCGGAGCATACTGCCGTAGCGAAAGGGTTAACTGTTAGTGCATAGTCAATCCTTGTACCTAAACCTAGACTAAATCGAGAACGTTTGTTACTCCTACGTTCGGTACTGAACAGTATTTATTGTGTAATATATATAAATGGTGGAATTATTGTATAAAAAAATTGTTCACACATTCATTTGTATCATTGTATTTATTGAATCATGTATTATTATTTTTTACAATACATTATTTTTATTTATCCAAGAATTGTGCGATTGATCAAACCCCAACCACTTGACGTACACCTTATCCCCCTTCCTACGTAAGACTTTTTCCACTAGATACACATTAGGATCGGTGACGCGTTGCAGCTCGTGTTCGTAGAATCCTCCGGCAACAGGTTTTCCACAGGAATCGACGAGAAGATATGTCGCAGGATCAGTTGCTTGTACTTTGGCTATCTTAAACACCTCCGTTGTCCAATTCGGCGTATAGCCTTTATCGAAGATGGTTTTGAATTTGCTCACGCGCACAAACTCGCCCAACTTGAATCTCGCTGGAGCGGCGATCTTTACGTTGTTGTACACGGTGGTTAGCTGTTTGTCGGCGATCGCAGGGGTAACATCGCAAGGACGTATTTAGATGGTTCTATGTTTTCGCGCGTTATACTCTGCGAGAAGACTTGATAGCAAATCGATCCATCTGTAGGTTGCATTGAGCGTAAACATTTTCCACGTATTGTTCTTCAAAGTTCGATTGAAACGTTCTACGACGGAGGCCTTCATCACTGAATACAATGAATAATGATTAATGTCATGCTTTGCCAATAGTTTCTGCACATAAGCGTTGAAAAATTCTTTTCCTTGATCGGTTTGCAAATTTTTCGGTTATCAATCTCTAAATATCTTTGCAAACGCTTCAGTCACCTCAGCGCCACTTTTAGTCTTCAACGGCATCGCCCAGGCATACTTGCTCAGCATATCGATGACGGTGAGTATGTAGTGGTGACCTTGGTTGAATCGTGAGTAAGGACGCATTTCTACAACATCAGCTTGCCACAGATCGTCGTATCCGTGTACTATGACGCGCCTCCGCGGGAAATGTCTTCGAGCTGGAGCGTGCAATTCCTCAACGAGTTGTTCGCCTCTTGCGACCATGGTTTTCTTTACTCCTGGATGTCGATAATGGTGGCATGTTTGATCACAGAGGTGTCTTCGACACGAATGATGTGATAATTATCGTGTACATGCATTATGTGCTCCCAATCGGTACGGGGGCAAGTTCAACCGTCTCGCACGATTCTCCTTCGCAGCGGTGTTGCGGGATAGAATTCGACGCCTGCGATATCTTTTGAATGCTGTTTTGCAACGTCAGCATATCTCTCTGAAACACGACCAGCTTCCTCTCTAATTCTTCCTGTTGCTCTCTCAAAAGTTTAATGCTCTTTTGAATATACAGATTATTGACAGCATCGGTGTCAGCGGTGGGTTGCGCTACTCGTCGTATCTTGCGTGATTTTGCATCAAAGTCAATACCAGTCATGCAAAGAACATTATCTCGCATGTAATTTCGAAGCAAACCGTTCCATTTGTAGTAGTCCATTCCAGCTGTTCCACTCTTCTCAAGCGACACCCCAAATTTGTTGATCGGCATCTCGATTCATACAGTGCGCGTCATCGGCGTGCGGTTTAATTTATGCAATGTGGCCCGCCTCGCGAAGTTCCTCCTCGATGGATGCGATTTCATTATCGAGACCCGTGTGACCTGCCGCGCGCGACACAATGAGCAATCTAAGTCTATCGACTAGCTCGTTGGGATCGACCCAGTGCACGTAATCGATCTTGTTATCGTTTACCGTCATGAGTCGTGGTGTCCTTAGACCTTTCCCTGCCTTTCTAGCTGATGAACTGGGGACTAGCGGCGCAATTACATATTTGTACTTGTATCCCCTGTTGCTCAATATGCGATTGCGATCACCATGATCGTGTCTGTGAGCATTCGTCGCAAGCAGTATACTTTTGTATTTTTGTTTATCGGCCTCGGTGTATACAGCATCATTTGGAATTTTCTTGAAAATCAGTTCGTAAAGGCCGGGCGTTCCCTTGTATCTTACACCATCGATGAGTATATTATCATCCTTGTCCATATCGAAAGCCTTATTCCCAAGCATCATCTTATTATTATCGGTATAGTATACACCATATACATAGTCTATGGTCTTATGTTTATCCCTACTTAGGATTAAATCTATGTATTTTTGCCCCAGCAGACCGAAGTAACTGCGAAGCGCTTCTTGTCCCTCGGATGTTTGAAGTTGTTGTCTAATAGATGTCACAAATGACTCATTGGGAGAAGTTTCGAAAACGTCATCATCATATTTACCATCATCATCAATGGTTGAGAGCAATTGTACAGGTGGAATTGTATTTATTGGCGTGATAGGGGCCGGAGGCTCGTTTAACGTAGTATTTTGTCGTTTCCGCTTCGATTGAACTGGTGTGGAGGTTACGAGTGAATAATCCGATGACGCGCGCGATTTCCTCTTTCTCTTCAACGCCGATGTGTTCCATTTCGGACGGATTTTTGTTTTAGGCGTTAATGTTTCATTCTCTTCAACGTCAATGCTCACTGGTGATAATGTATCTGCCTCTGTGGCATTTTCCACTATATGTTTCAAGGGTTCGACGATAGGTTTAAAGTATCTCTCCAACACGATATCTTCCTCCAACTTGCCAGTTTTCAAAGCCAAGTGTTTCTTGCGAATGGCTGCACTAGTTTTTGCAATTTCCTTCGCTATCCTCTCGCGATCCTTAACCTCCAGACTATCGATATCAATAATCATCGTTGTACCGCAGACGTTGCTTTCTCATCGAAGTGTTGACAGCGATTGACCATCTCACGGTATGGCAAACTCGTTAAATCCCTTTCTAAAGCGTCAATTGGACATCGCGCTATCCTTGTCTATTACCACCAAACCATACTCTCGTTGCCAACAATTACGACACAACGCGCAGAAATACTCGTATGACATATCGGTGTTTACGTGATCATTGTACACATGTTTCAAGTTGGTGCCATCCTGCTTAAACAGAATCAACAGATTCGCATTGTCGCGTATAAGATGTTTAGGAATCTTTGCATACGTCTGACAGAGATAGAAGCAGTCAACGTTCGACTGACGCCCCATTGCAAAGTACTCTCGTATCGTATTTTGCTTGTCACATGCCACGTCATCAAAGATAAAAAAAGAATTCGGAAGCGATTCGCTCGGCGGGATGACGTCACTGTTATTCGAAAACGTAAAGTAGCCAATTTCATTTATCGGAGTCAATAAATTCTCCAAATATTGATATTTCGGCTGTTGCAGCGACTTGGAATACACGTACACGTTCTCGAAGCGGACGCCGTGTGGGCTTTCCAACAAGCTCACCAGCACGTTGGTTTTTCCACAATTCGATGGGCCGCAAATAACACAGCGGATAGTGTTTGGTAGCATGCTACCATGTCTCCGCTTTGAATTCGGTGACATCATTTCCGATTTATCGTCAAAATTTGTCACGCGTATCCTTACAGGTTGTCGCACGAATCGCATCCTCGATGTGAACTGTGAAAACTGATTTTTGAAGCGATGACACGTCCTATTTATAGGTCCGCGCCGAAGCGAAAACACCTCAGTATTCAAAATGCTTCTGATCCTGTCGGATAATTGCGATAGTCGAGACCTAACCTCTGAGCAGTTGAAATATATACCAAAGATTATTCTACTCCGAGCGTTTGAAAGACACATTGATCAGTTGTGCGACAGGATCCCAGAGCATATAAACGCCGATTCTGAGGTTCAGCAGTGTCGTCGGTGCTTGGAATATTATAATCGCCCTTGGCAGCGAACGCATATCGACGGTCTAGCGCCATTGAATAAAAACTGTGGTGAATGTCGCCAACGAGAGTGAAGAAAGGTCGTGGTATGTTAAATCGGGCGATAAACGCGCTACATTTCGAATTACATATTCCGGGATATCAGTTTTGTGGCCCTGAAATTCTTCTGGCAAAACGATTGGCTAGAGGGGATCAAGGTATCAATCCGTTGGACACCGCGTGTCGCGAACACGATATTGCATATTCGCGTAGCAATGACTTCGACGAAAGGCACGCGGCAGATAACGTACTCGCTGACAAAGCGCGAAAACGCATCGTTGCGCGAGACTCGACTCTCGGTGAAAGAGGTGCTGCTACAGCTGTTGGGGCAGTTATGAAGGCCAGGACGAAAATCGGAATGGGGGTGAAAACAAAACCTCGCAAAAGTACTACGAAGAGAGCATCGAAAAAAAAGCGGATTCTTCCGGTGGCAAAACGGGGAAGTATATTACCACTTCTCCCGCTGCTAGGTGTTCTCGGATCATTAGCTGGTGGAGCGGCGGGGATAGCCAAGGCGGTAAACGATAATAAGGCGGCGCAACATGAGCTGCAGGAAATGTAACGTTATAATCGCTCCATGGAAGGTCGCGGACTTTATCTCGCACTGTACAAGCGCGGACAGGGAATATCGAAACGAAAAAAAAAACGTCGAAAAGAAAATAAAAATGCCTGTGGGTGTAAGTACCGATGCACAATTGGCTGAGTTGGCAAAACGTATGCGTATTCCATTCTTTAAAGGTGTTTTTATGCGTAACGCGCTACCAGCCGGAGTAGTACGTCGAAACGAGAGCGGTATCGTAAATTTGGGCAATGTCGAGGGGTCGGGAACTCATTGGGTAGCGTATGCGAAGAGAGGGTGTCGAGCTATATATTTCGACAGCTTCGGGAATCTTCGGCCGCCTAAGGAATTGGTACAATATCTGGACACAGATGCTGTGAAAATCGAATACAATCGAAAGGCTTATCAGAAGTACGATCAGAGCAATTGCGGGCAACTATGTCTACGCTTTCTACCAACGATTGGCACCAAATTTATGGATTGACTTCCCACCACTCTGATTCAGTACTAATCGAGTCTTACAGCTTGGAATATGTCGCTAACATTCACTCTAAAGGTGGCCGTTCCAATAAGCGGCTACAGCCGCCAGCGACTGCGACCGGCGGCTACAGCCGCCAGCAACTCCAACTGGCGTCGTCGCAAATGGTATTTCCTATATCTAAGCGTCGACGCCATGGCCCCCACCAGTGCAACGACGCGCCGCACAGGCCCTTTTCGAGCACTTGAAAAGAGGGTCTATTGTTGTATGAGGTCTCGAGGACCGTCGAAGATAGTGAAAGACTAGCCATTTGTCTTATATGTACATCGTGTTCTGTTTATCTATCGGATTGAAGAAGTCAATGACATTTAGGTGCTTCTTTTAAAATATCGGAATTCAAATTGTGGCAAAAAATAGGATAAACCTATTCCTTTCTAGTGATGTATAAGTTAAAACATATTTTTTACATCTATTAATTTGTTTTTTCTATTTTTTAACTCAATCGTGATAAAAAATTGGAAACTGTTTTTTGGTACTTTATTAGTGGTTTAAGTCACACGCTGGGGAAACGTTCGGTTTTCAAGTTATTATTTCTGTACTTTCCATAGTATGTATTTATCAATTTTTTTAGTTTTATTGAAATTGTTGACGTTATTTTTTTAAATAACCTCAGACTTTGTTATGAGTTGTATATTAACTCAAATTTTTATGAACTTACTTAACAATATTCAGCATTTTCAACGCGAAAAATGGAATGTTGCATTTTCCCCTATTTCTTTGGATTCAGGCCCACTGTACGATATAGAATACAAGTGATTACTCCATTATTAGCAACTATTGTAAAATCTTGTTTTCGCAGTTGCAAGGACAAATATATATTGTTTATACAAGTTCGTGGAAGGTAACTAAAAAGTCGAAAAATACTGATATTTTTTCAATGGGTTTCTTATAGAAAAATAAATGTATATAACGAATTATTTGCTATTATTTTGCAGAATCGATACTATTTCTGACCCCTTTAACTTTACTTTAACAAACTTTGAAAGAAATCACTTAAAATTTTGCATAAAACAACAAATTTGACATGTGTTTACACGCAGATCAGATGTAGCCGTCATGATATTTTACATTTTTTTACAAGAGCTCATATTATTAGTTTACAAGAAATATATATATAAAAAAAAACAATTCCATAAGTTATGAATTCTGACTTCTTTCCTTATTTCTGGATAATCTGTCCGAATGTGAGATGGATCGCAGAGCGGCTAGAGTCGCTAGACTGCTTCTGGAGCAGTAGAGCGGCAGCCGCTGCGCGACTTGGCGATTCTGCTGTTACGGCGGAACACAGACACTCGTGGCTCTGTGTAGTGTCTCGAGTAGCCTAGGCTGCTCATGAACCAAACGCGCATAGGCTATAGCAATCCTGGCGCGGCCGCAGCAGTCGCAGCCGCCCATAGGAGTTGGGATGAATGCTTTTCCATTGTACCAGTCATCGCGACAGCGGCTGTAGCCGCCGGTCGCAGTCGCTGGCGGCTGTAGCCGCTTATTGGAACGGCCGCCTTAACCGGCAAGAGTAGCACCCTCGCGGTGAGCTAATTTCCACCCATAGATTTGAGCGACGATGATTACGAGCTTGGCCTAACAACCTTTGATCATACAATACCGAACATCGGTATTGTATGATCAAATATTGTATGATCTCATATCATACAATACCGAACATCGACTCGAGCAACGATAAATTCCACTTCACCGCAAATTATGACATCAGCAACAGCATCCACAACACTCCTGAATACATTACGATTCCCCACGGCTCCAACGAACTAGACGCCATTGCCAAGTATTTGAGGCAGCGATTACTCGAGCGGTATCCTAAAAATGTCGGCGGCACCGATGCTAACGATGGTGATGTGTATCCCATAGTGTTGCGTCCCAACAACAATACAAAGAAAAGCGAACTGTACTGCTCGATCACCGTAGACTTTACGAAGCGCAATAACATTGGATCGCTACTAGGATTCTCGACGAATCGGGTGTTGGAACCAGGGCGGTGGCACGAATCAGACGATCCGATTAATATCATGAACGTGAACATTATTCGCATTGAATGCAGCGCTACCGCTGGCGCGTACAACAATGAAAAGCGCGTGCATACGATACATGAATTTTCTCCGAGAGTCCCACCAGGATATAAGATATCGGAAACGCCCGCGTAGATCATTTACCTTCCAATCACCGCACGGGTCGTTACGGATCTAACGATACGGGTTGTGGATCAAGACGGACGGCTGCTCGATTTTCGACCGTACGACGGTGACGACGATAATACGTGTGGTGCGAACGAAAGAGATGCTTGTGTTGGACGACTCCAGAAACTCGCTTCTTCCAAACCAAGTTGTTTACAACAACAACAACAACAACAGCTCTGATCACGCTAAAAAGAAGAGACTCACTGCTGCAAACATTGCATTTTTGAAATCCTTGGGATCCACCGTGCGCAATTAAGTTGAAAAATGGTCGACATTCTAAGCATTGGAGGGAAGCCGCGTTTGATGATCGCATCGTCAAGCTCGAGACTCATACATACAACCCATATGTCAACACAACGTTTGGGTCCAGCGATGAGATAAGAATACCCATACAACAGCAGGATTTATACACATTGCCGTGTGAAAGTTTCCTCTATGCGGAGGGAAAATTGAAGATAAATAAGCCAAACGATACATTAACGGTGACATTGGGAAATAATTGCATGGTGTTCTTATTCGATTAGATTCGATACGAGCTGAATGGCGCAGAGATTGACCGCAACAGAAACGTCGGAATAACTAGCCCGCTTAAAAACTATGTATCGCTGACATCTGGCGAAGACAAAAATATGGAGAATGCCGGATGGGGCTTGAAACGACGCGATGGGCTAAAAGTGAAAAATCGTTTCAATTTTTGTATCCCACTGAAATATTGGCTGGGATTTTGCGAGGACTACAAACGCATTATTATTAATGTGCGTCACGAATTGATTTTAATACGATCGCGCAACGATAACAATGTTCTAATTGGATCGCCGATGTTGGAACCAGAAATTCAATTAGTTAAAGTACAATGGCGGATGCCTCATGTGACGCTGAACGATGTTAATAAGCTATCGTGGCTACATACTTTGGACAGTGGACGAAACCTGAGCATTTGTTTTCAATCGTGGGATATGTACGAGTATCCTCTCTTACAGAGCACTACCAAGCACTCATAGGCCGTGAAGGCATCTGCGCAGTTGGAGAAGCCGCGTGTGATTATCCTTGCTCTACAGACTGATCGAAAGAATAATATGTCCAAAGATGCTACTATGTTCGACAAATGCAAATTAACCAATGTAAAAGCTTTTCTCAACTCGGATTTTTACCCATATGAAGACATGCAGGTGGACTTTGACATGGATAAACATGCCATCTTGTTTCACATGTGCACGCAATTCCGTAAATCATATTACAACTGCAACGATGGATTATTCACCGTGGTCGAATTTTTAGAATTTGGTCCCTTCGTGGTGATTCATTGCTCGCGACAAATTGAGTCGGTTAAAAACTGCACCGTGGACGTGCGTATAGAATTCGAGTGTAAAGAGAACGTACCGGCAAATACTACAGCCTACTGTCTGATTCTGCACGATCGGGTGGTTGAATACAATCCGCTGACAAACGTGGTGCGCAAAATTAATTAAATTGCCTGCCCTCTCCTGTGTCAAATTCGTACCAAAAGAAAATTGCATCGTTGTATGGGTAAAATCGAGATGCTTTACGAGAAAGATTGCATTCCCCATCTGTCTTGGAAGCGAGCGGGTCTCTAAATTTGATCGATAATGTCCGCTCCAACATTTGTTGACCCGCAAGGGTTCATCGTCGATGGAAGATTTATCGTCAAGGAAGTGGCTGTCCTGCGAAAGGGAACAATTCTCTCGCATTATATTTTTCGGAGTTCGATGCCATTATATCTTCTGACAAACTCTGACGAATCAAGCATCCGGTGGTTGACGGTGAAACATCATGGACTACGCTGGGACAATGGAGAAATTCCATACCGTATGGCTAAACAGCTAATTACGAAAGCTGTAGCTGATGCGATCGATGAAGAAGATGACATGTGCCATGTCGTGTACGTTAAAGGGCTGCAGAAACGCGAATGGCTTGCGGATTTCCTCGATGAAAGTACGAGAGCGGACGTGCTCATCGAGACGCTGGACATTGACTACGAGGATATACAATCTCTAAATAAGCTAAATGTAGTTGATACTCTGCGATGTGGCAGACATGCAAACCACTGTGCCTTGCAAAATGTATTTAAAATATTCAACTGGTGGACTAAACGCCAGAGAGAAATTCATAAATAAATATAATCAATTTTTAATGCGTATAATTTTCTTCACCCTCCCCCAACCCAACTTCCTGCGTTTGATGTACGCTAGATTAAGACGATAGTTATAATTATTATGTACAAGTGGTACCATACATGTTCAGAGTGGTACAATAGTCGTTGAAAGTGGTACGACAGACGTCCAATACACGTACAGAGTGGTACGACAGACGTTCGATACACATTCAAAGTGGTATAAAAGACGTTCGATTCACGTTCCGACTGGTACGATTCACGTTCGATGCACGTTCCAAACCGTTTGAATCACGTTCGATGCACGTTCCAAGTGGTACGATGTACGTTCCGAATGGTACCATACACGATCCAAAATGATCAAAGCCGTTCAAAGCCGTTCGATACCCGTCCAACATCCGTTTAATAACTGTTGGATATGCGATTATAGTGGTGTAATCTAGTCGAATGATGTGTCAAAGAAGAAGGGAAAGACGATGCGTGTGAATAAGGAGAGGATGCTCAGCGAAGAAGAAGATGCGTGTGAAGAAGGTGAGGTTGGTCAGCGAAAATGTATGTGAAGAACAACAACATCCTACTTTTGCAAAGCTACGCACTTCTCGATTTCATGATAGGAGGGGTTTTGACATGCGAGAGCCAGGAGATGCAGCGAGACTAGTTGCTCATAAAAGCCGAAAGACAACAGTCGTGTTTTATCATATTCGCAATGGGAATAACGCGCATTGCCCCGGAGGAAGACCCAGAGGTATGTACACAACAATGTGTTTTTACGTTTATCGCGTTTAACCTTTGAGATCATATTAAATCGTGGGTTTCTATCTTCTAGTGTTCGCCATCGCCACCACCGTCGCCCACCTGGTCATCTGATTGGGGGTCATCGCAGCCGTCGCTGTCGCCGCCGCAGTCTCCACAGCCATCGCCGCCGCCATCTCCGCCAGCGCCTTCACCACCGTCGCCGCCTCCACATGTATGTAATACTTTGTATTGGTGTGTGCGTTTGATATTTATTATGTTTGATGCATCCATATTATATCGATGTTTGTGTCTATGTTCTAGGACATACCGCTACATGTCATGCGGGATTGGTTGGCGGATTTGGAGGCGCTGGCGCATCAGATTGCACCCATTGGGATGCAGATGCGGCGGTCGGGGCCGATAATCTGCCCCGTGGAGGCTGCTCGGCTGCGACAACCCCCCGACCGGATCAGGTAGGCGCCATACTGGGTGCCAGGCCCACCATCACCCTCACCTCCACCATCGCCCACACCACCATCGCCCTCACCATCATCGCCCTCACCATCATCGCCCTCACCACCATCGTCCACACCACCATCGCCCTCCCACTATTAGTTTTTATATTTTTATATTTTTTATTTTTTCTTTTTTAATTTTTATATTTCTTATTTTATATTCTTTTTTCTATTATTATACTTATATTGTATTTTCTACTTATATTATATTTTTATATTCTTTTTCTATTTTTACATTTTTTTCTATTTTATTTGATATATTTTATTGTATTTTTTCATTTTTGTATATTGTATTTTTTATATTCATATTTATTGTTATTAATATACATAATAATAATAAAATATCATTTTTAAACTTATATGGTTTTCTCATTTTATTTACCCTGTCATCCTCCTCACCCTTATATTGTATTTTCTACTTATATTATATTTTTATATTCTTTTTTCTATTTTTACATTTTTTCTATTTTATTTGATATATTTTATTGTATTTTTTCATTTTTTATATTGTATTTTTATATTCTTTTTTCGATTGTATATATTTTATTGTATTTTTTCATTTTTACATTGCATTTTTCATATTCATTTTATATTTGTTTTTATATTCATATTTATTGTTATAAATATACAGAATAATAATAAAATATCATTTTTTTAAACTTATATGGTTTTCTCCATTTTATTTACCCTGTCATCTTCCTCACCTTATAATTTTAAGATTCATGGGGAAAACAAATTTCAGGATGGGCCAGGTCTGGAGAGGTCACCGCGGCATCATTCCCTCCCTCGGTTAGGTATAAAAAATTTCCGACGATGGGCCAGGCCTGGAGACGCCTCCGCGGCGGCTCGGCCCAGACTGATCCCCCCTCTATCATCGCGGCTGCCCCCACTCCGCGGCTCGTGCGCGCGACCGGTCTTCCTCTCCCCGCAGGCCCCCCCACTAGGTTTCCCTCCGCCCCGCTCCCCCGCGCGCCCTCACTTCCCCCCGCCCGCGCAGGTTGGGGCGTTGGGGAGGGGGAAATGGCCTTGAAAGTGAATTAGAACTGTCATAGTATTACTACTAACGTCTGACGTTAAGCGTGCCGTACGTTATCTAGGGAAACTCCGGACGGCCGAGACCGACTCAAGGTCCAGCGACACGCGAGCGCCCAGCGATAACGGAGACGTGAACGCCGTTTCTGTGGTATGTTTTGCTTAGTATAATTATTATATTTTCTCCCAGAATATATTTCATCCTATTGTTTTTCCTTTTAATTTCGTATATTGGTTTATTCAACCCTTTTCCTCCCTATCATTCCATGGTAAGTATAGTCAAGGTGTGCTTTAGCATTTAGATAGAGCAAGAACCCGATAGATCATTCCAGCTGCTCGGGGTGATTTATTGAAGAGTCCCTTCAGGACGTACCAAGGTTCTTCATATCTACTTCCGTCAGAACCGATATACAGGGTGTTACTCTACCTATAGTCAATACTTTGGGGGTGATTCTACAGGCATATATAAGTCGAAAATCAAGAGTGACGAAATTGCGGTAAATGCTTCGTTTATTAATTATCGATGGTTAAAGATTGGCGTCTCGATCGCCTGAATCAGCCTGAATGACGGCAACTCGACGGACAGCGGGCCGCGCGAGGCAGGCCAGCCAAGGGGCGTGCAGTGGCAGCGGGTGCGTGACGGATTTGCCATGTAGAGCGCATACTTACTTACCTACCTCGCCGAAACTGTGACATACGATACTTGCGATAATTTATGAAAAGACGCAAACGTTGTTCGGCATTAAACCTGCCTACTCGTAAAAATCCACAAGGGCATATCAAAACCCGCCCAACGGGATTCTCAAGTAGAGAGGGTGAATGCCATTGCCTTAAATAATATTGCCCTCAAAAATCACCCACACGGCCATCCAAAGCATCGCGATTGCCCCGTCCGCGATTGTTCACTTAATTACACACACGCACCACGATTAGTTTTCTCGCGAATGTCCATGTCTTCACGCACCGTGATTGTCCCGTCCGCGATTGGTCACTTAATTACACACACGCACCACGATTAATTTTCTCGCGAGTGTACATGTCTTCACGCGCCGTGATTGCCCCGTCCGCGATTGTTCACTTAATTGCACACACGCACCACGATTAGTTTTCTCGCGAATGTCCATGTCTTCACGCACCGCGATTGCAGTCTGTGCTCGCGTTGACGACAGTCGTCCAACTGAGGAGACCTTTGGCCAAATCCCTGCGCGAAGGACACGAACAACGTTACGAATAAAGAACCTACATACAATGTATCGCTACACCTTCGCCGAGTGGCTCAAGCGATGATACACAGCTTATGCAATAAATTAAATTCTTTATTCTTCATGGAATCGATAGGTATGGCAGTGACACCAATGGATTCCCTATGTTTTTCCGATGAAAATCATACCAAATGTAATGTAAATCGGATTACTTTTAACGAAGCTAATTTTACATGAGGCCTGTGTGTGCCTGTGCTAGAGAATCACAGCTGTTTCGCACGGCCAGTCAATGCCCCCGACGAGACCGTTCCGCGCTGAGTTTCGTGGCCTCCGACCGCGACGCTAGAGATCAGTGGGCCATACAATGTTGCGCACTAGAAAGCGTCGAATCTGAAAATATTCTGCATTTCTCATCAGATCTTTGCGAAAGTGGCGTCGATCGATTCCTTATGGAAAAACATAGAGAATCCATTGGTGTCACTGCTATACCTATCGATTCCATGATGAATAAAGAATTTAATTTATTGCATAAGCTGTGTATCATCGCTTGAGCCACTCGGCGAAGGTGTAGCGATACATTGTATGTAGGTTGTTTATTCGTAACGTTGTTCGTGTCCTTCGCGCAGGGATTTGGCCAAAGGTCTCTTCAGTTGGACGACTGTCGTCAACGCGAGCACAGACTGCAATCGCGGTGCGTGAAGACATGGACATTCGCGAGAAAACTAATCGTGGTGCGTGTGTGTAATTAAGTGAACAATCGGGGACGGGACAATCGCGGTGCTTTGGATGGCCGTGTGGGTGATTTTTGAGGACAATATTTTCAAAGGCAATGGCATTCACCCTCTCTACTTGAGAATCCCGTTGGGCGGGTTTTGATATGCCCTTGTGGATTTTTACGAGTGGGCAGGTTTAATGCCGAACAACGTTTGCGTCTTTTCATAAATTATCGCAAGTATCGTATGTCACTGTTTCGGCGAGGTAGGTAAGTAAATATGCGCTCTACATGGCAAATCCGTCACGCATCCGCCGCCACTGCACGCCGCTTGGCTGGCCTGCCTCGCGCGGCCCGCTGTCCGTCGAGTTGCCGTCATTCAGGCTGATTCAGGCGATCGAGACGCCAATCTTTAACCATCGATAATTAATAAACGAAGCATTTACCGCAATTTCGTCACTCTTGATTTTCGACTTATATATGCCTGTAGAATCACCACCCAAAGTATTGACTATAGGTAGAGTAACACCCTGTATAACAGTTTGAAAGTTATTTTCGGAACCGTTTCAACCCCTGCGATGCACCCCCTGAAAGTGACACAGCGGCGGGCTATCTGCCTTCAAGCACTTTCAAAACATGTACTTACTAATCAGCTTGTTTGTCACATCAATTACCTAGCTCCCACTTCTTAGAACAATTGGCATTATCTGAAGCTACAGAATAGCCCCAAATAGTTGCGTTATGGCCTCTACTTATCGGCGAATTCTAAATTTCAAGCAGCCGCAGATACCTTGGAATCCGAAATCGACTGTGCGGCGACATGGCAAATTCGTTTGCAGGCTCATTTTGTGTAAGTTATAATGGGCTACATAGCTCATAAAGGGCTCCTATTTGTACTTCTAGCTCATGTTTGTCGAATATAATGCCAAGGAAACAATTTCCCTACAAGACAAAGCATTTAATCAAGGAATTCGGTAGGTGTATTAAACAATGTCGTACATTCCGAGTATTGACATACGGGTTAATGGGCATGAAACTCCCTAGTGGACATACCATTAAAGGTTATAAATAATAACAGTGTTTGAAGAAATATCGACACTTGAAGTTTGAAATCGCTTTTTCCCTATTTTTGTCGTCCTTTCAATTCCTTTAAGAATTATAAATTTAAAAAATTCTAAATCGTTAGTGGTTTCTCCACTACACGAAAGTATTTTCTTAAAAATATAAAAAGTTTTCGTCGAATCGGATGATAACTTTTCGAGATATTGGTTCCACCAATGGCCGGTTCCATGATAGGCCGGGTTTTACTCAAGCGTTCTCCGCTAATCAAATGCCTATAACTTCAGGAATTTTTCAAATTTCAAAAAATCCTTTCAAACACGTATTCTTGAAAGATTGAACATTCGAAAAATAAAATAAAATAATCGATTTTTGGACCAGAACCTCCCTTAAGGGGGTATTCTGGTCTAGCGCGCGAGTTTCATGACCATATTTCAGAATTTTTTATGGGCAATGAAAGTAAGTGTACTACACAAAGTTTTTCCTAAAATCTTAATCGCCCTTTTAACTATATTTAGAAATTTTTTTCGTAGAAACATTAGTATATTAGGATATAGCAACTTCTATATGATCTTTCAATTTTTTACCGTGAAAACGGTGCCGTGCCGTGAAAGTGTACTACGGGGCTTTCTTGGAATCCTTTGGTCGAGAATGAGAGAACCCGAGAACGAGCGACAGAGGACAAAAAAGACGGCACGAAGTTGCCGTCGACTACGATAGATCGAACACATGATACTTTGTCTCGCTTCATAGTTCACGTACGTACGCTCTGCCTCTTTGCTGATACATTGTAGGGTAGACGCACCAATGAACGAACACTTAAGGCTAATGAATGAACACTATTATAAAATTTTGTTTACAGTGCGATTGATTGCACCTGCTGCAAAAATTGTTGGAATATGGAGCAAGAAATTAAAAGAAGTCTGTAATTAATTATTTGCTTATTTTAATAACTTATTTGACCCATTGTAATAAAAAATGTCCATTCACTGATACGTGATCATTTACTGGCACATCTATCCTATGTAGTCATCCACGTGGGTCCAACTCAAAGAGAGAGCGTACACACATCATGCTTTCTTTCTTTCGTAGCCGACGGCAACTTCGTGGCGAGTCTTTCGTAGCCAACGGTAACTTAATGTCGAGTCTTTCGTCCCTTCTCGCTCGTTCTTGGGTTTTCTCACTCGCGGCATTGGCGGCTCGGAATAGTGTCCGTTACCCGGTATATGCCCACCGCGATCCCCGTCCGTCGGGACTGTAAAAAGAATTTACTGTATGTACATATGGCTCATTCAATTTAAGCCGCTCCAATACACATGCACGATGGCCAGTGGTCCACATCACAGAATTAGCATTTGCTTGGTGAACGCTTCTACAATGTTTCGTGAAAATGATCGAGACAAGAGCATATGCCGTGACTTTGCTTTAAAATTATGCAACCATGTAAAGCAGGGTTGCACAAACCAGAACACACGTGGTCTGTGGGGTTGTCCCACTCCCGTTCCCGTCGTCAGGAATACCGGGCGATGTTAAAGAGGCGTCCATGACGCTACACATGACGTGTGATTAGTGACACACATCGTCATAGCGCACCAAAGCTACTATTACATATTGCTCCCGAATATTGTGTGCGGACGGAGCGGTTGGAAGGGGAGGCAGGTGCGTGAGGGTCCATACCGCTGGGGAGAGTGCTGATGTGAAGTAAGTCGACTCTTAACTATGCATTTGTGTTAGAGCAGGTATGCTCATTGTCAGTCGAGAGGCGTACACCTCGTTAGGTTCTGAGACGCAGGTAACAACCCAGCACGGAACTGTTATGTTGCTACCCGTTGCGTGGGTTGTGGGAGAACTGTAAAAGTGTGCATGCAGGCTTGTATCATGAGTCTATAACTGGAACAGGTCCTGTAACAAAATTGAGTATGGTGAAATTCCCAAAACTTTTGCTACTGCTGGCCCAGCTATATTGACTTATGATACGAGCCTGCATGGATACACGCACTCTCTTGCAGATCTACCACAAACCATGCCGTGATTAGCAACATAACAATTGCACACTAGGTTGTTACCCGAGTCCCAGAACATGAGGAGGTTTACGGCTCCCGACTGAGCAGGCCTGTGTTGGAGGAACCAGAATTGAATGGGCCAGATGTACAGATCAATCTGATGACAATAAATAATACAACAACGGCGGGACACTCTGCCAAAAGTGGATTTTGTTACATGTTTCGTCGAAAAGTACAATTATTTAATACAATTAAAATATCGTTATTTTAAATCTAATGAGGTCTCCAGAAATTCTTGACTTCAAGGTAATGCGTATTTTCATACTGTTTGTATTGTAAAGATTCAGAAAATGCTTACCTAACTACAAGTGGAAATATATTATTTGGAGAGAGATAATCCTTATAGTAAAGCAAGAAAGGATTATCTTGTTGCACAAAGGCCGGTGGCACACCAGCTGCGCTGGTAACAATATTGATGTCAGCGCAATTTCGGAAAGTTTCTGGTCTTCCACAACCACTACCTTCGGTTCCATTTTCGCAAATACCCCACATATTACCTAACAAAATTACCAAACGAATGAATTAAGAATTTTAATAAAATAATACATGACGGTACTATAACAATAAATTTTTTGAAAATGATAATATGAAGTAAGTACATTAAAAACAGTGATGCGTTTAATGTCAATATAGCAATATACAAGATGTTCGGTAACAAGTAGTAGAAAATGATTACATGTGACAAAATAAGACCAAAAACGTAGAGTAACGAAATTGCGGTGGAGGCTTCGTTTTTTTAGTTATTAATTTTTAAAACTTTGTGTGAGAAACGCCTGAAGCTCGGAATAGGTCTGGACACACATATCAGTTCCGTGTCAGTGCCATTTCGGCATGCCAGTGGTAAGAAAAAAAGAGTCGTAAAGCATCTCTTCTTTGTACCATCGGCACACAGTGGGTCAAACTGCTCTTTTTTGTGTCAAAATCGTAGAACTCTTGATAGGAATAAGGTAGAGGTATGGGACTTTTTCGAGGTTAAAGCTAAGATGTTGCAGATTAAGGGAAAAATGTTTAGAATGCATAAAAAAAAAATTTGACCTTGAAAATCTAAGTCAAAGTTGGCATTTTCGACGAAAATTTCGGTTTTTCCGTTATAATTCGTGGTTGCAGTTTTTCCATTACTTATTATACATCATTTCTTATAGATTTTGTCGCGCTGATTTCAAATCCGTTCGCAAAATTTGTCTACCCCCTCAGGATCTTGAAAAAAAGCGATTTTGAGTTTAACGCAGATTTTCAAAAGTAAAAAACGTTCGTACCATAATTTCATTAATTTTCCCTTAATCTGCAATCTTTCAGCTTTAATTTAAAAAAAATCATCGCTCTATCTCATTGCTATCAAAAGTTCTTTCATTTTGACACAAACTTCATCATGGCGCACAGTGGGGCAAAGTGAGAAGTTTGTGTCAAAATGAAAGAACTTTTGATAGAAATGAGATAGAGCGATGATTTTTTATTTAAATTAAAGCTGAAAGATTGCAGATTAAGGGAAAATTAATGAAATTATGGTACGAACGTTTTTTACTTTTGAAAATCTGTGTTAAACTCAAAATCGCTTTTTTTCAAAATCCTGAGGGGGTAGACAAATTTTGCGAACGGATTTGAAATCAGCGCGACAAAATCTATAAGAAATGATGTATAACAAGTAATGGAAAAACTTCAACCACGAATTATAACGGAAAAACCGAAATTTTCGTCGAAAATGCCAACTTTGACTTAGATTTTCAAGGTCAAATTTTTTTTTATGCATTCTAAACATTTTTCCCTTAATCTGCAACATCTTAGCTTTAACCTCGAAAAAGTCCCATACCTCTACCTTATTCCTATCAAGAGTTCTACGATTTTGACACAAAAAAGAGCAGTTTGACCCACTGTGCGGCAGCGCGGAATGTGAAAAATGTGCCCAGACCTTAATTTGGAGATCACCGGCCCGCGTTTAGTAGGTCAAGGGGCTTTTCACAGTCGTAGTTAAAACACAGTGATGCTTTCATTACTGCTTCTACAAGGTAAAACTGGGATTTCCAATGCGCTGCTTAATAGACCGAAAGCTGGCTACATGGGGGTCAACGTCACAGTTCTTATTTAAAAATGTTGGATTAGTTTTGCCGAATACGACATCGCCGGTCTGGCGCATCAGTTCGGGGAAATAACGCGGCGGTGGACGGTCAAACAGGTACAATTTCTAGCGCAATAACGTCATTCTTGCTGTTTTGAAACTTCATATACTTTTTGTTTACGCATTTAATGAACGATATGCAAAATGGCAGACCACCAAGTGGGGTATAAGACCTTGGCAGATGTCGATGAAAAACGCGATACGTGGCTTGCGGGCTAGTGCAAGGGAAAAGACATTTGTTTCTACAAATGGAACGGCAGCCTATAGGGCCGTTCCAATATGCAGCCGGAGCACAGTGGTCGAAAATGACACAGTCGGCGTCAAAAATCAATTCCCACGCCAAATCGAAAGGAAAATCAACGACCCTTAGTATACTGGAGTATTAGGTATCGCTGATTACGAATCCGTTGCAGGTTTTTTGAAAAAGAAGATGGCGGATCCAATATGGCCGCTCGAAGTTGACAAAAACTGGAAAAATACGAATCCTACGAACGAAACACGTTGTTTATTCAAAACTTAAAGCTATAACTATATATTTTATGAGTCTAGAAATGTGCATCACACTCTATAGAATGATATTCTAATAAATAGTTGTTAAAAAATTATTGTTAACAATAAAAAACAACATTATTTACTAATTTTATCATTTCCGCGACAAATACTACAAATACGTGATTAATCTAACGATTGAATATTTATCGGAGACGAAAATAAAGATTATTGACATAAAAAAAGTTAATATAATTGTTTATTAATAATTTGTTTAAACAATTTTTTAACAAAGTGACTGAAATCCATTTCATACAATCAAATTGATCATATTTTGTTGTAACATTAATATAAACAATTAATAACAATTAATTGTTATTAAACCATTTGTTAACATAATAGAATTCAGTAATATTCAACAAGATAAGTGCAATTTGGAAGGTACATTGTTTTTATGACGTAGCTACCCACTAAGTAAGGATTCTTGGAAATTTCATCCCCAAGGGGATGAAAAGGGGTAAATTTATTTTCTCGGACTCCTTAATATCTCTTAGGTCCGATTAGATATTACCTTGGTTTTCACTTACAACGGTTGCCCACACAAATACCTAAAACTCAATTTCAGGATTTTGCCCTAATCAACCCTTAAGGGGGTGAAAAGGGGTATAATTTGTTTTCACGGATCTCTTAAAAGCTCATCGGTTCGATTCGATATCGATACTTTGTTTAAGCTTAGCAACACAAATGACTAAAAAAAAATTTCAAATTTTTACCCTATTCAACCCTTAAAGGGTTAACTCTGAATATGGTGTACTAAGTAAGTGTGCATTGAATCGGGGCGTCTTAAGTTTTGAATAGTAGGTGAGAACGAACATATACCTGTATATATTAATATCCGTTATACGTAGGTTACTTTACGGAAATTATATAAAAATTGCTACAAAAAGCAGATATAAAAGTAATTCCTTTTAATTATTCTACCACAGCGAAGCACGCGTATTTTTCTATACATAAATAAAAACCCTAAACCCAGTATTTGAACTTTTTAAACTTTTCTTTACATTTTTCAGTTTTATAATTTTTTCCGTGATTTTTTATAATTTTTTGTTTACTTGAAGTTAATTGAATAAAATAATATTTATATTGATATTTATATTGATTTTTTTATGTCAATAATCTTTATTTTCGTCTCGGATAAATATTCAATCGTTAGATTAATCACGTATTTGCAGTATTTGTCGCGGAAATGATAAAATTAGTAAATAATGTTGTTTTTTTATTGTTAACAATAATTTTTTAACAACTATTCATTAGAATATCATTCTATAGAGTGTGATGCACATTTCTAGACTCATAAAATATATAGTTATAGCTTTAGATTTTGAATAAACAACGTGTTTCGTTCGTAGGATTCGTATTTTTCCAGTTTTTGTCAACTTTGAGCGGCCATATTGGATCCGCCATCTTCTTTTTCAAAAAACCTGCAACGGATTCGTAATCAGCGATACCTAATACCCCAGTATACCAAGGGTCGTTGTTTTTCCTTTCGATTTGGCGTGGGAATTGATTTTTGACGCCGACTGTGTCATTTTCGACCACTGTGCGGCGGCGGTCCCACTAGTGCAAAGACGAAACAGATGTATACTTCTCCCTTGCACTAGCGCGCAAGCCACGTATCGCGCTTTTCATCGACATCTGCTAAGGTCTTATACAGCCACTTGGTGGTCTTCCATTTTGCATATCGTTCATTAAATGCGTAAACAATAAGTATATGAAGTTTCAAAACAGCAAGTATGACGTTATTGCGCTAGAAATTTTACCTGTTTGACTGTCCACTCCCCCCCCCCCTCCCCCCGCCGTTATTTCCCCGAACTGACGCGCCAGACCGATGATTTCGTATCCGGCAACAATAATCCAACATTTTTAAATAAGAACTGTGACTGCATCGAGTCACGTTGACTACTATGTAGCCAGCTCTTAAACTATAAGATGCAACACACGTATCTACATATCTACGCAACGCGCGCCGTTGATCATTGAATTACTGTGTTGCAGGTGTTTCTGACGCATTTTTTTCGTGGTTTATATTGATGGTTTAGTGCACAAATGTTGTATGTTCACTTTTAGCGTTTTCGAGAAAAACAGATTGAAACATGCAATAGTAGGATACGATTCAGGGATATACAATCCACAAAAATATTATTTTTGACAAATTTATGAAGTAGATATAAATATGATTTTTATACAGCATAAAACAGCCATGAACTATTTGTTGTATATGAAAACACAAATTTCACAAAAAGTAGACATACAAAATTTGTGCACAAGCCATCGATATATATCTAACATACCAAGTCTCAACCACAAATTCCTTGTTCTTCATTTTCGTCACATTTTGTCATGAAGAATTTCCATTTCACTTTCTACCAGCTGTTAACAGCACCCTGTTTGAATATTTAAATGGTTATTGGAACTGACAAAAACAAACAACATAATCTTAGATTTATTTTAAAGTTCAGCAATTTGAATTATTTTTCTCTTCAACTTTGACAATATTAGACACTTGTTAGTAACAAATATCTCGGGAGTAGAGCTCTTACTTTTTGACCCATTGGGTACACGTCTACTTCAAACAACTTCAAGCCATTGAATGTGGTATTGTTCGATCATTTTTGGCTAACATTAAACAATACCGCAGACAACACAACATTCAATTGCTTGAAGTTGTTCCGGGTAGCCGGGTACCCGACGGGCCAAAAAGTAAGAGTTGACTTTAATATAAAATAGTATATTGCGTGACAAGGGAGAGAAGCAAGAGATTCCGACGAGTGTGAAGTTTGCTGTCCGAGCGCAGCTCGGACAGCAAACTTCACACTCGTCGAAATCGCTTCTCTCCCGTGTCACGCATTATATTTTTTTCAACACCTGCATGAAAGGTGTGTTTTTGAAAGCCTGCTCAGCGATTCGCAAAAAATAAGCATGTTCGATTGCTCTTTTATTCTGTCAAAATTAATAAATACGTGTATTTATTTTCCAACAAATCGATAACGATTAGTCGAACAACTGCATCTTCATACCATAGGGTAACGTCAAACTCCAGTTTATTTGGGAGGAAAGTAAGAAGTAGCGAATACGCATGCGCGTAAAGTCTTTTTCCCTTGGGACTCTTGGCAGATAGACTTTACGCGAATACGTCTGAAATTAGTCATTTTGCTCCCGCTCAGCAGGCGTAAAAAAACACACATTTTCATGCAGGTGTTGAAAAAATATATATTAACTAAATTTGAGTAAATATTAAATCTAACTAAACGAACCAGTGTAATAGTTCCATTGTACCACGCATTGAGTGCAGGTGACGTAAGAGGGTAAAGTCACCCTATATCGAAATATAGCTTTTTTCTTAGTATCCAGAGGTATTTCAAAGCCAACGTCTCGAGTTCCAGAAACGTACAGTGGATACCTGAAGAATAAAAATGGATTCCAATACTTTACGTTGCACTCATTTTAATAGCATATCCAGTACTATAGAAACGCATCTTCTTACCTATCAAAGCATTCTTGGCTCGCTTCATTCCGTGGATTATTATTCGGACAAAGATACATTTCAAATCTCCCAAAATGGTTTGCCGTAAGTTCAACCTCGACATCAATATCCTGTAAATTAAAAAATGCCACGAAATAGGTAACATATTAAAAGTAAAGAATAATGTAGGGGATATTATGGCTGACTTTAAACATATTAGCAATTTAACACACGTTAGAAAATTGCTGAAGCATAACCGGTTATTGTGTCAACTACTCACATAATCTGCTTCTTATACAGTGTGTTCGACAACAGGTGACAGAAACTTTAAGAGGAGAATCTACATGCCACAATAAGAAATTAAGACATTGACACATTGTGGCATGTAGAATAGGGTGGACCATATTTTTCAACCATCAGATTTTTTTGGTCCCGTACGCTAGAAATGTGACACTTGTTGGAAAAATGATCTGGAAAAAATTTCAGCTCGATTAGACCACGGGAAAAGGACGCGCATCAAATTTGAAAATTTTGAACATTTTAAACCTTGACATAAATATACATTATGATACATCGTTGGATTTGTATTTTTTTGCTGTTTAAGAATACATACACAGCATATACGATTGTTTACAAAAAAACATCCGTGACTTTGAAAACTCGAAAGAGTGACCTTGAAAAAAAATTTTCCCCATTATATTCGCCTCTTTATATACTAGAACTTTTGTTTGAAGAATTTTTTCATATATCCATAAACGTTGGAGATGTTAAACATTCTCATATAAACGCCCATATAGATTGTAGAAAAAAGGTAGACAATGGTATATAAAGCAACATTTTAAATTTCATGTGAAATAGTTGCATTTTTGACAATACTACAGTTTCTTAAATATTTAATTCGTACATGTATTGAAACGCGGGGGTTTGAACCTTCGAAATGCAGCTACAACTGCGTCAGGTAATCAGATTGTACTCCTCAGAAACCGTTAGAATTCTACCTGCGCAGGAAGGGATGGGACAGAAGGTCCGAAAATCATAGTTGGGCCATTATGTTCTGAGCGTTCAACGAGGTAACAGTGAAATATCATAGTGAAAGTGAAAGTGAAATGGAAGGTATAAGGAAAAATTATATTTACTCGATTATAACGAAAGTCAAATTATCGGTGCAAAATTGCCATCCAACAGGCAATTCTCAAGAGTCCTATTTCACAATATGCGGAATGTGAAATTGAATCTTAAGTCTAGTGCTTCTTTAGTTATTAAAGAAGTTGAAATATTTTGGGAGAAAGCGCGGATTCCAACAAAAAGACCACAGCATTGCATTGACAAGCTAGATGCATTGTATCAGGAATGGGCGACTTTGCATAAAAGTTGCAACCGCAGTACTGACACCCAAAAAAATCGAGAGAAAGAGTATGTAGATAAGCTAGATAACCTTTTTGATATCGCACCTGCCGATGCGTTAAAAACTATTAAAGTATAGGAAGACAAACTTTTTCTATTAAATCAACGAAAAAAAGGACGTCCTGGTTCTATGATTGGAAGAGATCATATATTATACCGGAAAGAACAGAAAAAAACGTTTCGGAAGGAGCAAGACAAATCAAGGCAGAAGCAGTGTGAAGTAGAAGCTGTGCAAGGTAAATATTCTTTATGCAATTCATTTTTAAAACTCAAAATATTGATCGTTATCTTGGATATATAATATAAGATATATTGGTCTTTATTGACACTTGTATATCGATTAAAACAAGAGGAAACAATGGACGAAGTAGCATCATCCAGCGAAGAAGATGGTCACCTATCAAGTGTGGGTGAAAATATTGAATTTATTAGTGCCGTGGATGAGACTTCCGTTTCCGGACGCGTGTGTGGAAGGTGCGTGGAAGCGAGAGAGATAAGCGGGTGAAGGATAGTGTGGGGAAGTGGTGAGGGAGAGTGGAGTGTGTGTGTGTGGAAGGTGAGGGTGAGAAGTTAGAGGGAAAGGGCTATTTAGAAGAGGGCGGAGGGTGAGAAGAGTGGAGAAATAGGAAGGATAAGAGAAAGTTTGGAGGTTAGGTGGAAGGTGAGAGAAGTGTGGCGGGAAAGTGAGGTATAAGGAAAGTGGAGACATCTAGGGGATAGGAAAGGAAGGAGAAGAGATAAAAGGCGCGAGATTTGAAAGAAGAAAGTGAGGATAGTGAAATGAATAAGGGAAAGGATAGAGGGTCAGGGGGGGCTGAGGGTAATAGAGAGATTCAAATAGAGGGAATGGGAGGGGGGGACGGGAAAGGGGGGGAGAGGGAGAAAGGAAAGGGAAAGAGTGAGGAAAGGGTCAGGAAGGACAGCACAAGCAGTGTAGGGAGTAGCATAGGGAGTTTGGAGAGTTACTGGGGAAAAAAGAGAGAGAGGGAGGAGGAGGAGGGGGCGGAGGGAGAGGAGAGGAAAAGCGGGTTTAAAAGGAGTGGGATAACAGCGAGATCGCCAGAAGAGGGGAAGATTGCGGATAAGAAGACGGGGGATGTAGGGGTGGTGGGTGGGTTGGAAAGGATGATAAGGGAGTTGGTGAAGGGAATGAGTGAGATGAAGGGGGAAATGAGGGAAATGAAGGAAGAATTGAGAGAAGAGAGGGAGGAGAGAAGAAGAGTGGAAGAGGAATGGAGAGGGGAAAGGAGGAAGTGGGAGGAGTGGATGAAGGAGGAAAGGACAAAAAGGGAGGGGTTAGAGAAAAAAGTGGGTAGGCTAGAGGAAACGGGAAAAAAGATGGAAGAGGTGATAGAGAAGGTAGGGAAGTGGGAAAAACAGGGATTGGGAAGTGGAGGTAAAGAAGCGATGGATGAAGAACAGGTGGAGGAGTGGAGGCTTAGGATTAGAAGAATGGAGGTGAAACAAGACAAAAAGGAAAGAGAGGGTAGAAGGAACAACGTGGTGATAAGGGGAATAAAGGTAGAGGGGGTGGTGGTGGAGGAGGAGGTAAAGAAGCTCTGGGGAAGGATGGGTCTGGAGGAGGGAGGCATAAAGGAGGTGATTAGAATAGGGAGGGCAAGAGGGGATGGGTTCGGGATGGTTTTGGTGAAGCTTGCGGGAAGGGAGGAGAAGAGGAGGGTGATGGAGGCGAGAAGGAAAATGAAGGGTGGGAGGGAAAGGATTGAGGATGATTTAACGGAGGAGGAGAGGAGAGGAAAATGGATGGTAGAAAGAGAGGCGCAGAGAGAAAGGGAAAAGGGGAAGGTGGTGCAAATAGGATATATGAAGATGTGGGTGAATGGTAAGATAAGAAAATGGGATGAGGTGGGGGAGAAATGGATAGAGGAGCAGGGAAACGGTGGGGGGTCGAGAGGAAAGGGGGGGATTAGGGGGGGGAGAGGGAGGTAAAAAATGCAGGGTGGCGTTTTGGAATGTAGCGGGACTAAAGAATAAGGATTGGGATTTCTGGAAAGGACTAGAGGAATGGGAGGTGGTTGTTTTATGTGAGACGTGGATGGAGGAACGGGATTGGGAATATGTAAGGAGTAGGTTGCCAAAGGGGTACGTGTGGTGGAAGCAGTGGGCGAGGAGAGAAAATAAAAAAGGGAGGGCGATAGGGGGGATGGTGATGGGGGTAAGAAAGGAGGTGGAATATAGGGAACAGGAAGGAGGGGAGAAAGAAGGGATAATGGTTAAAAAGGTATTGTTAGGGGGGGAATGGTGGCGGGTGGTAGGGGTATATGTAAATAAGGATTTACAGAGGAAGCTGGAGGAAATGGAAGAGTGGGTAGAGGGTAGAGAGGAGGGAGTAAGGGTGGTAATAGGGGGGGACTTTAATGCGAGGACAGGGAGGGAAGGGGGAAGGGTATGGGGGGGAGAAGAGGAGGGGGAGGAAAATAGAGCGGAAAGCAGGAGATCAAAAGATAGGGAGGTAAATGGGGAAGGAAGAAAGCTGTGTAGATTTCTAGAGGAGAAGGGGTGGGGAATTTTAAATGGAAATATGGAGGGGGATGAGGATGGAGAGTGGACGTACACGGGAGGGAAAGGGAACTCAGTGATAGATTATATAGTAGGGAATGAGGACACAAGGGAGGGGGTTGAAAGGATGGAAGTGGGTGAAAGGGTTGAATCGGACCATCATCCGGTAGTGGTATGGCTGAGGGGGAAAGGGGGCGGGGAGGGGGAAAAGAGTGAGCAGAAAGCTGTGGGTAGGGGATTGAGGAGGGGAAACTGGACAGAGGAGGGGAGAGAGAAGTTTATAAAGAGGTTCGGAAAGAGGGAGGGAGGGGATGGAGGAATACAAGAGGAATGGAGAGAGCTGAGAGATAGGATAAGGGGAGCGCTGGAGAAGGGGGGGAAGGGGAGTGAGAGGGCAGGAAAGGGGGGGTGGTGGGACGAGGAGTGTTGGGAGAGGAAAAGTATGGTAAGGAGAGAGCTGAGAAGATGGAGAAGGGAGGGAGGGGAGGGGATAGAGTACAGGGAGAAAAAAAGAGAGTATGGGAAAATGTGTGAGGAGAAGAAGAGGGAGGAGAGGGAGAGATGGGAGAAAGAGGTGGAGGGGATCAGGACGGAAGAGCAGGTTTGGAAAGTGATAAATAGGGATAGGAGAAGGAGGAGGAGAGTGGAGGAAGGAATAGGAATGGAAGAGTGGGAAGAGTATTTTAAGGGGTTGTTGGGAGGGGTAGAGTGGAGGGTGAGGAAAGGGGGTGAAAGAAAGGCAGGGGAGGATGAAGAGGAGGAGTTAAGGATTGAGGAGGTGAGGAGGGTGGTAAGGAACTTGAAGGATGGTAAGGCAGGAGGGGGGGACGGCATACCCAACGAGGTTTGGAAGTATGGGGGGGAAGAGGTGGAGCAATGGCTATGGGACATATGTAGAAGGGTGTGGAGGGGGGAAGGTTGGGTTGAGGAGTGGAGGGAGGGAGTGGTAGTACCCGTGCTGAAGAAGGGGAGTGGGAAAAGCGTGAAGGATTATAGGGGAATTACTTTGACACAGACGGCATATAAAGTATATGCGTCCGTGCTGGCGGAGAGATTGAGGGAGGAGGTAGAGGGAAAAGAGCTGCTACCACCGAGTCAGGCCGGCTTCAGGAAGGGTAGGGGAACTGTAGATAATATATATGCTTTGAATTACCTGATAAACAGGCAGGTAAACAGGAAGGGGAAGAACATGATAATATTCTTCATGGACCTGAAGGCGGCCTTTGACTCGGTGGACAGAGAGGTACTTATAAAGGCGATGAGGAAGAGAGGGGTAAGGGAGGGGTTAGTGGAAAGGTGTGCGGAAGTTTTGAAGGAAACAGTTTGTAAGGTGAGAGTAGGGGAGGAGGAAGGGAAGGTTTTTTGGACGGCTAGAGGAGTGAGACAGGGGTGCCCGCTAAGCCCGAGTATGTTTACGCTGTTGCTTGCGGATCTGGACGAAGAGCTACAAAAAGGAGGATGGGGTGGGGTGAGATTGGGGGGGAAGAAGATATACACACTGGCGTACGCAGACGATATCGCGGTGATGGCGGAGGATGAGGATGGGATGAAGGGGATGTTGGGGAAGTTAGAGAAGTATATGGATGGGAAGGGACTGCAGTTAAATGTGGAAAAATCGAAGGTGATGAGGTGCAGGAGGGGTGGAGGTAGATGGAAAAAGGTGGATTGGAGGTGGAAGGGAAAGGAGCTGGCTGAGGTAAGGGAATTTAAATATTTGGGTTACACACTGATGGGAAATGGAGGGCAGGAGGCGCATGTAAGGGAGAGAGTGAGGAAGGCGGCGGCGGTGATGGGGCAAGTGTGGGGAATCGGAAAGAGGAGATTTGGAAAGGATTGGGGGAAAAGAGTATGGATGTTTGATAGGTTGGTATGGGCAGTAATAAGTTATGGGGTGGAAATCTGGGGTTGGAAAGGTAGGGAGAGGGTGGAGGGGGTACAGGACAGGTTTTTGAGATGGGTTTTGGGGGTGGAGTGGTGTACGCCGGGTTATTTAGTAAGGGAGGAGTTGCAGCGGGAGATGTTGAAGGGAAGGGCGGGGATGAGGGCGTGGGAGTATGAGAGGAAGCTGGAGGAGGGACAAGGACGGGAGGTGGCAAGGATGTGTTGGGAGGAGATTAAGGGGAGGGCGAGTAGAGGGGGGGTACTGGGGGGATGGGAAGAGGAGAGGAAAGGGTTCTTTGAGGAGAGGGGATGGACGATAGAGGGAGTGGAAAGGATGAGGGGTAGGGGAGAATTAAGGGGAGAGGAACTGGTAAGGGTGGAGAAGAGGTTGCAGGAAGGGGATAGGTGGGAAAAGATTAGGGAAGCCAGGTATAATAGGTGGTATGGGGCGGTAAAAGGGGTGGGGGTTCCTGGATACCTGAAGAAGGGGTGGGGGGAGAGCAGATGGAAGAGGGTGGCGAGATTCAGGTTGGGGAGTGAGATGAGGGGGGGGAGATACTGGGAGGATGAGGGGAAAAGGAGATGTAGGGTGTGCGGGTGGGGGGAGGAAACATGGGAACATGTATGGGAGGAATGTACGGGGTGGGGGGAGGGAAGAGGATGGCAGGAGATGGCGGGGGAAGTGTTGGGAGACGATGGAGAGGGGGAAGGGTGGATGAGGAAGGTGGAAGAGTGGAGGGGGGTACAGGATGAAGGAATGAATGGGTAAGGAATGGGAGTGAGAGGAGGCGTGCGGAAGCGGGGGTCCGGAGGAGGGAGGGAGGGACGGGAGAGGTGTGCGAGGCGGTGGCGAGCGAGCGAGCGAGCGGGCGTGCGAGCGAGCGGTGACTAGACTTAAGGTTTAGGTTAAGGAGATGTATTGAGCATTGTAATCCCCAAGGGGGCACAATAAAGTATATATAGTGCCGTGGATGAAACTGGTCCAAGTAACCCTAAAAAGAAACGTGCTCAATTTGATATAATTACGCCAAAACTTGTTGCAACCCTTGACAAGTGCAAAGTAAGCGATCGTGATGCTGTTCGTATAATAACAGCAACAGCTCAAGCTCTTGGTCATGACCTAAACGACTTAAGTATCAATCGAACGTCTATACGGCGTCATCACACGGATCTTTGAGCACAGCTTGCAGATAAATATCGTGTAGCGTTCAAAGACTGTAAGCTTGGTGCTATTACACTACATTGGGACGGAAAGCTGTTGCCAGCTTTAATAGGCAACGAGAAAATTGATCGTTTACCTGTACTAATAACTTGCAGAGGTATTGAGCAGCTGCTTGGAATCACTGCAATTCTATCGGGTACTGGAGACAAACAAGCTTCTGCGGTATACGATTTAGTGGAGAAATAGGATTTAGGTGGCACTTTGCTGTGACACAACGTCGTCAAACATGGGACATTTCCAAGGCGCACGTATCCTTCTCGAACAAAAATTTGAAAGAGATTTGCTATATTTTCCTTGCCGGCATCACATATATGAAATTATTTTACGGAGTGTTTTTTATGTAAAGCTCGAAAAATCATCAGGTCCAAATATTCCACTTTTTAGACAATTTCAGCAGGCTTGGTCCCAGATCAATGAATCGAATTTTATGGCAGGAATTGAAGACGAGTACGTTCACCAATCTACAATTATAAAAAGTACTGAAGTGCTGGAGTTTGCAATGCAAACCTTGAAAAACATCAATCAACCACGAGAAGATTATAGGGAATTCTTGGAGCTTACAGTTCTTTTCTTAGGCGGAACTCCTAGAAGAAATTATACATTTCGAGTTCCAGGAGCTTTTCATCACGCTGGATGGATGGCCAAGGCGATATATTGTATAAAAATATATTTATTCCGAAAAGAATTTATCTTGACTAGCGAAAAGGCCACTGGAATTCGCGACATTTGTATTTTCCTCGCCAATTTATATTTACAAGCGTGGATACAAGCTTCAGTCGCAACAGAAACCCCACGACAAAATTTGGAATTTGTAAACAATTTATTCGCTTATTGTCAAATTGACGATACAATAAGCCGCGCTGCAATAAACAAACTGTTGGCATTTTATTTTCCGAATTCGGGGAATCAATAAACACGACTTGTTCGTTCTTCGTCTCAGAGCGATCTGAGGTAGTCACCGATCACCGTTTATTTCAAAATGTCTGAGATGCGCGATGTTGCCAAATCTTACATGTCAATATGGCCCCACAAGGCGCGTAACTTAAATCTACTTATCCTAAGGCAAACAATTAGTCCACAAATCTCCCCGGTTGTTTGCCACACTTAGTAAACAATCCCTATATCGCGTAAACAGTTCTTTGGTAAGAGGTTTCGTAAAAATGTCTGCAACATTACATTTTCCTGAAATGTGGTAAAGTTCGCAAATATCTTTCTCCATGAGATCTCTAACATATTGGTACCTTAAATCTATGTGCCTGGTTTTTTGATTTTCGGTTCGATTCTTCGCGTACTCGAGGGCAGCCGTGTTATCGCAAAATAATTGGGGCTTTATGTCGGATATGCCCATTTCTTTTAGTTCTTCTAATATCTCCTTTAGCCACTTTGCCACCTTTGCTGCTTCCGACAGCGCTATGACCTCGGCCTCCATGGTGGACAAGGCAACGCATTTTTGCTTGGAACACTTCCAGCACAGGGGAATATTCCCCAAGAAAAAAATATGTCCAGAGAAGGATTTTCTATCTACACTATAGGAGGCCCAGCTCGCATCGCTAAAACCTATTAAATTGCATTCGTTTGCATCGGATAAGTTCACTTCATATTCAATTGTAGTATACAAGTACTCGAGTATTTGTAGAAGCATGTTCCAGTGATATAGGGTTGGTTCAGATGAAAACTGCGAGAGTGCTATTACTCCAAACAATACGTCTGGTCTACTTCGATTTGCGACGAACAGTAATTTTCCGATTAATCCGCGATATTTTCTTTCGTCTACCTTTTCCCCATCATGGATCTTTAGAATGTCCATGCCCGCTTGCACTGGAACATGTCTCTTTACATTTGTCGCACAGAATTCATGAGCTGTGTTGTAAACATAATCTCTTTGGTTAAGATATACTCTCTCGTCTTTCATCACGAAGTTTACACCGAGGAACCTGCGAATTTGTCCCAGATCCTTCATTTCCAGTTCCTTTTGTAATATTGATACTACTCCTTTTATTACGTAGTTATTTTTCGCAAAGATCGCAAAATCATCAACATATACTGCTATTATCGCGTCGGTCCCGAATTTGTATACGCAGTTAGTACGATTTAGTTTTTTAAACCCTAGCTTTTCGAGGATGCCGCTTAGTTCTTTATACCAATTGTGCCCCGATTGGTGTAAGCCGTACAAGGATTTCTTTAATTTCCAAACTTTATTTGCATCTTTCTCCACCCAACCTTCCGGTTGTTCTAGATACACACATTCTTTTAGTGTCCCATATAAATATGCATTTTTCACATCGAGATGTCTATGAACCCATTTTTGTTTATCCACTAGAACCACAAATAGTAATTTTACTATTGTGAAATCAACCACGGGGCTATATGTCATGTCATAATCAACCCCGTATTGTTGTCTGAACCCTTGCGCTACTAGGCGCGCTTTGAAAATTTTAACCTCATTTGAGCTGTCCCTTTTTATATTGAAAACCCACTTACTCCCTATTACTTTTCCGTTAGGCCTTTCTACTAATTCGTAGACGTCTCGACTCTTGATTGCTTGTAATTCGTTTCCCATGGCTTTACACCATTGCTCTCGGTACTTTGATTTCAGTGTCTCCTTGTAAGACTTTGGAACCACCATCTCGAGATAGTTTGCTTCTAATATTTTGTCTTTTTCGTACTGAGATGTACTCGGCTCTTCACCTATCTCATCTTGTTCACTACCATCGTTTTCATCGTTGTTTGTAAAACAGAAATCCCCCTTTTCGTAATTGATTCCGTGTTGGCGGCAATATTCCTCTATGTTTTTATAACATCTTAGCTTCTTACCGCTCTCTGTTGTGTAGGTGACATCCGCCCTACCTGCCATTGTCCCTTTTTTTCTAATTTTCACTTGTCTTTCCCATTTTGAAGGATCTGGGACACTTGGTTCGCTATCCTTCGAGTCTTTCGGTTCCTCAGCGCTGTATTCGGGTTCCGATTCTACCAAACTATCATTACAAACATTAGTAATCACATCAAAATCATTATCGATTGTATAATTAAAGTCTTTTTCGTTAACCGCGTTTGGATCGCGATCGCTATTTTTACCATTTACTTTATAAAACCATTTCATACCGCTCTCATTTTCTAAAATTTTTACGTGCTTGCTTTCTATTACCGACCTGGTATTAGGAAACCAAATCCTGTAACCTCTCGTTCTGAAGGCGTACCCGACTAGTATCCCCATTCTTGCTCTTGGCTCGAGTTTACTCTTAACCTTACCTTTCTCGTGAGCGTATACAAGGCTGCCCATTTTCTTTAAATAACCTACTGAAAAACCTTTATTAGTCCACGCTTTATAAGGAATTTTGCCTCCGACGCCCCTGTGTGGGAATCGATTTTTGACATGTACATAAGTATGTAATAGTTCCGCCCATAATGTTTTCGGTAATTTACATTCAATTAGGAGCGTACGGACGCTTTCAATTGCGCTACGGTTAAAACGCTCGGCAACCCCGTTCATTTCTGGAGAATAGGTGTTGCTGCGTTGTATTCGAATTCCCCTGGCCGTCAGAAATTTTTCGAAGTCCTTGGAACAAAATTCGAGACCGTTGTCGCTTCGTATTGCTTTCAACTTCACCCCCTTTTGCCGTTCGACGTCTGCTAAATATTCACTGAAACAATAAAAAACGTCACTCTTCCTACTCATTGTGTACACCACTGTGTACCGAGAATAATCATCGATGATCGAGAGGAAGTATCTTGCCCCTCCTAGGGATGTCGTTGCTGATGGCCCCCAGACATCGAGGTGCACAAGATCCAGGATTTCCCGCGATACTGGCCCATTTATTTTCTTGTGCGATGCCTTTGTAGTTTTCCCCATCCGGCACGGGGTACAGCATTTTTCGGCCCGCTTCATGTTCTCCAGCCCATAGACTCCTTCTCTTCGCTGCAGGTCTTTCAAGCTTCCTATGTTCTGATGTCCGAATCTTGAGTGCCAATTCATCACATCTTCTTTGTCCCAGTCAGAATCTGCTCGCTCAATGGTATTTGATTCCATGTAACTTCTTTGCCCTGACTTCCTTGCTTCTGCTTCAAAGGAATACATCCTGTTTTTCAGGGGAACGTTCAGGAAATTTTCCCCACCGGGCAAACTAATGTTCACCCCTTTTTGATAGAAGTTTAGTTTGAATCCTGCTACGTCCATCAATCCAACTGATATCAAGTTTCTTCTCATGTTGGGGGCGTAGTATACCTTCTTTAGTGTGAGGTGTCTAATGCCATCTGGAGTCCCTATTGTCAGGTCAACTTGACCATATCCCAATACTTCACTCGTACCCTCTGCAACCAATGCTCCAGCTGTGGGCTGTTCTACGAAATTTGTAAAGAAATTTATATCATTTGAAAAATGATCGGATGCGGCACTGTCTATGGTCCATTCTTTTCCACAGTCTTGATTATTGTCAACTAAGTTTGCGGCTACAAAACATGTGCCAGTACGAAAGTTATTTTTTTTTTGAATGCTCTTATCTATTAATTTTCTTTTATTTTTACAGTCCGACGCAAGGTGCCCCGTGACACCACATGCGAAGCAAGTACGCGTTTCAGTCGATCGCGGCTGTTTGTCATTATTATTGTTCGAGTCTGACTTTGGCTTCGATCCCCCTTTGTAACGGCCGAATTTGTTTTTGTTCGGCGACCTTGTAGACTGCGTGTCGCTTGGAACGGCAAACGCGGCTGAATATTCTTTCTCTTCCGCTTGATTATTTTTGCAATGTTGTATGCGATGAGCCTCGCTTAGTAAAGCTTCACTCACCTTTTGCGATGTGAATTGTTTGTAGTCCAACTGATACAGAAATTGAATTACCCCTTCGTATGCCTTTGGAAGATTCTCCATCATTTGGTAGGCGATTTCCGAGTCTTCAACGGAGAGGCCAGCATCTCGTAGTTCCGTGGCCGCCTGACGCAATTTTGCCAAATACAGCGTCATCTGCTCTCCTTCTTCCATCTTCATGTTATAGAAAATTCTTCGTAAGGCCGCGACTCTTGCCCTACTTTTAGGCTCATAACACATTTTCAATGCTTCCCAGGCTTCGCCCGGTCCCATTTCGTCGGTGATTATCTTCCTTTGTGCCGGTTCCACTGTTAGACAAATCGTCGCCATTGCCTTATTTCGTCGGATTTTGTATTCCTGTAGCTTCTTTGTGTCGCTATCTCCAGGATCGTTTTCGCTCCCTTCAATAAATCCGTAGAGCGCCCGATCCATTAATAGATATTTTATGTTTTGTCTCCACTCATGGTAATTTTCTGAGTTCAACTTCGGGATCTGGAAACCCGTCGCCGACTGTTGGCTTCCAGAATGTTCCATGATGCCACGTGTTGCGCACTACTATTTTATTCTTACTTTTCCCTTTATTTTCTACACTCACTTTTCGCGCCGTTCCGAGTGAATTACGCCCGAGCAATTAACCACGCTCTGCTACCATTTTGTTGGCATTTTATTTTCCGAATTCGGGGAATCAATAAACACGACTTGTTCGTTCTTCGTCTCAGAGCGATCTGAGGTAGTCACCGATCACCGTTTATTTCAAAATGTCTGAGATGCGGGATGTTGCCAAATCTTACATGTCAATATGGCCCCACAAGGCGCGTAACTTAAATCTACTTATCCTAAGGCAAACAATTAGTCCACACAAACTGATCAATCATTTGTGGTATTTGGCACCAGAAACTGCCGCATTATCATTTTTCGATAGTGCCATTGGGAATGACACTAAAATAAAAATAATAGAGGCAATAAATGCCAGTGTAAGCAGTGACGACAACGAATGCATTAAAAAGTATTAAATTCTTCCAAAGGATATGGAACAATTCGTCAACAAAAAAATTGAACATTTTATTTAATCCAGATTCCAAAAGATTCTTTGAAAGGTTTTTAATACCTACCACATTTTTTGAAAAAGACCTTTCTACATAGGATAATGACAAGGCATTCCAAATTGGGCGAAACATCGTGAAAGGATTAAAAGTGGTAAATGACACCGCTGAACGTGGCGTTAAACTTATGGAAGAATATAACAAAATATTATCACAAAATGAAGAAGAGAAACAATTTATACTGCAGAATGTGATGGAATATAGAAAACAGTATCCTGACCTCATAAAAGAGAATTTATCAAAGGATTTTTAAAGCGTTTTTAATATAAAGGAACTCCTAATAAATATCTCCGTGGCTATTTGAATTTTTGAGACGTATTTAACCCTTTAGCGCCCACACCTGGATCCCGTTGAAAGAAAAATATCCCGTTTTGTTTTTATCGTTAAAAATGGTCTGAATTTATATATTTTTATACAAAAACAAATTTTTTAGTTTTTTAAATTTATTTTTTTCAAAAGTCAAAATGCATAGAACCGAAGAATACAGGGTTCAGATAGGTCCGACTTTCTTCAGTGAATAAAACTACGCTAAACATGTATCACTTTGTGACGTAGCGTCCCAGCACGTGAGGAATCGAGTGCGCGGTAATCCGACCGGGAGTGAGTGAGACGCCAAATGGCCGGCCGACCGCGTCCGAACCACGCCGACCCGGGCCGAGGCACACCAGGCTCGCGACGAGTCAGCGCGATGACGATAACTCCCCACCGCGCCGCTAGATCGCGTCGATTTCTCGCTGCAAAGATATTCCGGACATCGGGACATAAGCCTCGCCGCGACGCAAAACAGGCAGTTCGAGTGGGGCTACGGATCCCCCTCCCTAACAGCGCATATCTGGATGTTGCCCAGTGACGCGTTAATAGGAAAACCAAAGCCGGTAACCGCCGATCAAACGATCGCCACCCATTGTGCCATTACGGAGACGCCAGGATGATGCCCGGTCTCTAGGCCTGCCGCCCCGTTTACAGAGACGCCCGGATGCTGCCCGGTCTCTAGCCGCCGGATCGAGACGCTGGAAGTTGCCCGGTCTCAACGCCCCCCCCCCCTTGCCCCGTTTACAGAGACGCCCGGATGTTGCCTGGTCTCTAGCCGCCATATCGAGACGCTGGAAGTTGCCCGGTCTCTACCCGCCAGCACCGAGACGTCTGGAAGCTGTCCGGTCTCCAAAGCGCTTCGCGCCAACGTAGAATCACCGGGATACCGCCCGGTCTCTATCTAGTCCGTTCCGAGTAAGAGGTGCGAGGACTCTGTCCGACCTCCACGACTACGCCGTATCTAGCACCAGTCAATGGTATTAAGCTAAGCCAGCCCATGTACGCTTCGACCGCCGTCTATTGGTATATGTTATTGAAATACAGGACGAGCAATAAAGGATTACGTTATTAAGAAATCGGTGTACACGAACCCTGTCTTACCGACTCTAGCTAATCACACCGATCCTTACCTCCTGAGTGACGTACGTCACAACTTAAACTGTTGCAAACAGCAACATGCGAATGCAAACGGCGAAACGGCAAAAAAAGGAATGTATCATATATGATACGTTTGGCGCTAAATGGTTAAGACTGTGTTTGTTAACACAGTCGCGTCTAGGGCAAGATCTGCTCGGTCTTATCGAACGTCCACGAGCAGGTCTGGGACGAAACGCTTAGGGTATCCATAATTTAGAAATTTACAGGATAGCTTAAATTCAAGGTGAGCGTATTAAGACGTTGTATCGGGAATTGAGACAGGTTCTGCTGGACCCTACTGACGAGTCCACGAGCAAATCTGGGACGCAATACTTTAATGACATTTCTATTCGTAATTTACATAATAGCTATAATAACTTATTTTCAGTCTTAGAACTGCTTTTCTTCTGTATAATTGAGCGTTATAATGAAAATAAAAATCTGTAATATCTCCATCGTTTATGGATATATGAAAAAACACTTCAGACAAAAGTTCTAGTATATAAAGAGGCGAATATAATGTGAAAAAAAAATTTCAAGGTCACTCTTTCGAGTTTCCAAGGTCACGGATGTTTTGTTGTTAACAATCGTATATGTTGTGTATGTATTCTTTAACAGAAAAAAAATACAAATTCAACGATGTATCATAATGTATATTTATGTCAAGGTTTAAAAAGTTCAAAATTTTCAAATTCGATGCGCGTCCTTTTCCCGCGGTCCAAGCGAGCTGAAATTTTTTCCAGATCATTTTCCTAACAAGTGTCACATTTCTAGCGTACGGGGCCAAAAAAATCTCGCAAAATAATTTTCGTCAAGAGTAGCTAAGGTCCACCCTAATGTAGAATCACCTCTTGAAGTTGCTAACACCTGTTGCCGAACACTCTATACGTTTTGCATGTCAGCTTTATGTCCACCTCGAAAAATTCAGAACAGAATGGACTCAATCGTCCGAAACCACCCTCGACGATTCTGACAGTCATTTCGTGTACATCAGTTCTTTATCGCCTCGAACAAATGTAATTGTTTCAATGCCTTCATAATTGCACCCACTTATAGGTAAACAGAATGAGTTGTAGAGCACTTAAAAGTGGAGTCGAAAAGCGGGATCAGTAACAAAAAAATCTTAGAATATTTGTGTTATAAAACGGACTAAAGGATCGGCGCGATGGAGTGAGAAAGTAATGAGCAGCACTACGAAGAAACTAGAATTTATTAAGGAGCACGAGGACTGTTATTTTGAACGTTCACTAATCAATGTTATTATTATAATTAAAATTTATGTACAAAGTAACAATTAAACTATTCACTATTTATAACGACGGCGATAAATGTTTAAACCGCAAAGAAGCACAGTTATTTTCATTAACACAATTAGCAAGTAAGCGTAGATAAGCCGTTAGGAATCGCGAACACAAGTTACTCAGCAAATGAGTGACTTTCGCCATGGCAGTGCGTAAGCAGGAGAAGTGTGTAAAGCAAGCAAAAGTGCGTGTTGATCGTAACTAGGTCGCGAACAAAGAGAGTGATCCAGGAAATCGAGGACGATTTCCTGGGAGGAAGAGCCTTCCCCTTCCATTGATTACGAGTCGAGGGAAGGGGCCCCGATCGTCGCTCCACGTGAGCAAGCAGGCCGTTGGCAACGCCTAATTAACGGCGGGTCTGAGATATGCCACCAAATTGCTGCTTTCTTGAACAAATGTATTTGGTTGCCAGTTAGCTGTGAAATGATTTATTACCCAATGAATCATTTCACAACTAATTGGCGATCGATTGGCTGGTCGATGTTGCGTGGTGCTATACCGTGGCGGTGGCGCCACTTGCCTGACATGGACGCGTCAGCCAACTTAGATGACGGTGTTGGAGTCGCGATCTAGTGCGCAGTGAAATTCGTGAGTGGAAGTGCGTGATCCTAACCTGTGTAAAGGATAAGAAAACAAGTTTAGAAATTGGTCGTACAAGCTCGGAACATGTTGTTTTAACCGTTACAACGCACGTTAACCCATCGAACCCTGCATGCAACCGAATAATCCTGGCCAGTGGCCACTGTCCAGGCGACGTCAATTCGGACTTGATTAGCCACAGATCACCGATCTGGGGCTGCGGGTGTTGGTGTGCCCACTTTTTGCGAGCTTGCAGTGCCTACAGGTATTCAGCGGTCCACCGCTTCCAGAACTGCAACCGCATTTGTTGCAGGAGATGCCAGCGAGAAAGATGAGATTGTGGAACGCCATCCAGTTGTGGGTCAGGCACGTTGAGAAGTGGTTCTCTGATGAGAAAATGCCCTGGTTTTAAGGCGTTCAGGTCCCTAGGATCGTCGCTGATCGCATGTAGTGGTCGATAATTCAAACAGGCTTCTATCTGGGAGAGCAGGGTCGTTATCTCCTCGAAGGTGAAGTGCTGTTCATCTAGCACCCGACGAAGGTCATGTTTCGTGGATTTTACAATTGCTTCCCAGAGTCCTCCTAAGTGAGGGGCAACAGGAGGATTGAAACGCCACTCGATGCCTCGGTGGATCGGATGGTCTCCTGACCGTTGTCGAGGTGAACCAGCATTTCGCGCAGCTCACAGGCAGCTCCCACGAAGTTGGTCCCGCGGTCGCTCTGGATGACAGCGCAGAGTCCTCGTCGAGAGGTCAAACGCTGCAAAGCAGCAAGGAAGGCTTCGGTGCTGCAATCGGAAACCAGCTCTAAGTAGACGGCACGAGTGCATAAGCAAACGAAGAGAGCCACGTAGCCTTTGTGTGTGCGGCGTCCTCTTCCTCGTATGGCCAGATGTGTGAGGGACACAGCATAGTCAATACCCACGTGTAAGAAACGACGGACTGGAGTCACCCTAGAGCTCGGTAAGTCCCCCATAAGTTGTCGTTCTGGTGTTGCACGCCAGCGTGTACAGGTGACGCAGCGATGAATAAGGGCCTTAACTCGTTGTCGGTCCTGCAGAATCCAATATTTCTGTCGCAAGGTAGACAGTTTCAGCTACGTCCTTCCATGCAGCGTGCGACGATGGGCCACGTCAACCACGAGTTCTGTCAGCCTGTGGTCCTTTGGGAGAATGACTTGATGTTGGACATCCAGAGGCAGCGCTGACAAGGGAACACCGCGAATCCGGACTCACAGATTGGAACGCAACTTTGTGGGTTTATAGAGTGACTCAAGACAAGCACAACGGTGTGTTTCATTTGTGCCCTATCGTCTTTAAAGCGGGTGAAAACTAACCTCAAAGTCAAATTGACGATTCCAATTTTTCGCGTATAACTCTCAAAGTACAACAGACAGAAAAAAAGTTTGAAACAAAAGTTGAATGGTGCAATAAGCGCTACAAGCTTGCGTTAACAAAATTTAGAAAAAGTTTGTTTTCGTTCAGGTATTCTTTTTTTAAATTCTTTTTAAAATTGTGGTAATGCAAGTTTGTAGCGCTTATTGCACCATTCAACTTCTGTTTGAAACTTTTTTTCTGTCTGTTGTACTTTGAGAGTTATACGCGAAAAAGTGGAATCGTCAATTTGACTTTGAGGTTAGTTTTCACCCCCTTAAAAGATCCCTTATTGCCGTTATTCACCCCCTTATTGCAGGATCACGCAAGGACGTCATGATAGTAGTGGTCTGGGCCTCGAGGTTGATCAGTGGCACGTTGAACTGCTCCCCGTTGTCCCATCCTGTTAGTGAAGTCAGCCAAGTGGGTCCAGTCCATCAGAGAGCAAAGTCTGATAGCTGATTGGGAGAGTGTCCTCGCAACGCGCAGTCTGCTGGATTGTCCTGCCCGGAGACGTGGTGCCAGCGACCGTCGGGCAGCGTGAGTTGGACCTCCGACACGCGATTGGCCACGTATGTCTTCCAACGTGACAGGTGGCCTTGGATCCATGCGAGAGTGATAGTGAAGTCACCCCATAAATGGACGGCAACTTTCTCCAAGCTCAGGCTCTCGCAGGTGAGTGCCACTAAGCGTGTTAATAAGGTAGCAGCACAGAGTTCGAGCCATGGTAGTGAGATCTCCTTTAATCGAGCCACCTTGGTCTTGGCAGTGACCAGCTGTGTTCTGATGGCGCCGTCGATATCTACGACTCGAAGATAGACCACCGCAGCATAGACTCGCTCCGATGCATCGGCGAAGCAATGAAGTTCCAGGTATTGAGCTAATCGGTGCAGGCCGAGCCAGCGGGGAACGACGATGCGGTTCAGCTCAGGCAATTCTTCCAAAAAGCTATTCCAGTATTCGGCATCAGTCGGCGGCAGTGGTGTCCTAATCTAAATGAATCATCCAAAGGGATTGCATAAATATTTTGGCGTTGACCGTTACAGGGGGCACCAACCCCAGTGGATCAAATATTTTTGCGATTTTGGATAGAACCGTGCACCGAGTAAATCCGACATCTCGTTGGTTAGGCTGCACTCGGGCTCTGAAGCAGTCGTCGGCCAGACTCCAGTGTACTCCCAGCGCTTGGTGGGTTTTGCCAGCCTGCCACTTGCACTCTGGGATTACGTCACCGGTGGGTTGCTGGTCCATCAACGCCGATTGGTTGGAAGCCTATTTACGGAGGTTGAAGCCGCCCGCCTTGCAGAGTTAACGCAATTCCCTTTGCAGTTCGAGCGCTTCCTGCACGGAGTCAGCGCCGTTTACGACGTCATCCACGTAGAAGTCTCGTTGTAGAATGGCCGCCGCTCGAGGATGACGTGCTTGTTCGTCCATGGCCAATTGACCTAACGTACGAATAGCAAGGTACGACGCGCAAGCAAACCCATACATCACGGTGTCGAGTGTATAAGTACTAACGTCTGCGTTATCCTTCTCCCTCCACAGAATCAGATGATAGCGGCGGTCATCCAGGTGGAGAAGTATCTGGGGATACATTTTCTCAATGTCCGCAGTGAGGCAGACACAATGGATTCGCCAGCGCAGCAAGAGTTGCTGCAGACTCAGGAGAAGGTTGGGGCCCACCATCAGCTTGTCGCTCACGGAGTAACTCGATGAAGAAACGTATGACCCGTTGAACACCACCCGCAGTCTGGTGGTCGTGCTGCTCTCCTTTAGAACTCCTTGATGTGGTAAATAGAAAGATGGCCCTGAAATGTCCCCTCGTATTTTGGTCATGTGCGTGAGTTGCATATACTCACGCATAAACTCTTTATAGGCCTGAGCGAAGATGGGATCCCTGCGGAATTTGGCCTCCATCCGTAGCAGCATCCTTCGGGCGCCATGAAGAGATTCGCCGCGCTCCAGGTTATCGTGGAATGGAAATCGAACCATGTATCGATCGGACGGCAACCGCTGGTGAGTCGTCCGATAATGATCCTCACAGCTCTGTTCTTCGGCAATGTAGGACGGTGTCACTGCTATCTCCTCCTGTTTACAGAAGCGGCGCACTAACGGTACGAGCTCCTCTTCAGTGGTGCATTCGAGTGACAACAATGCATGGCTGTTAACGATGTCACATCTTGTCTTCGTCGTAGCTGGTCCGGACACGATCCAACCCAGTGAGGTCTTCTGGGCTATTGGTTCGTTGATGCCACCTTTAATGAGGCCATGGCGCAAAATGAGGGCAAATGCATCGGCTCCCAACAAAAGATCAATTTGCCCTTCTCCGGCATAGCTAGGATCCGTTAGCGGAAGGCCAGCTAGATAAGTCCATGTAGAAGCTCTGTTACCGAGGTGTGGTTGGTACACTGTGATGCGTGGTAACGCCAGAGCGGCTATCACATGACGTTCCGAGGAGTTGACGTGTGCGGTGAATTCGAGATGCACCTTGCCTCGGATCCGTCCGATGAGCTGGTTCCCGACGCCAATGAGGCGTATATTAGTTGTCCTCCACGGTACGCGTAGCTGCTGAGCCAGTGCTTCGGTGAGCAAGGACACCTCGCTGCCTTGGTCGATGAGGGCACGCACGATTCTGGAGCTACCGTCGGATTGTAGCACTTTCACGCGTGCAGTGGCCAGGAGCACGGCAGGTAAGGAACTCGACGCACAGCTAGAGGTGTTAGCAGTAACCACTGCGACGGCCCCTGAGTCTGGCGTGGCGCTGGCGTCCGTGCTGTCTTCATGGATGGTAATGTGATACTTCCCACTGCTCTGCTGGCATCGCTTCTCCGAATTGCAATCCCTAACTTGATGGCGTCCGAGGCAATTGTAGCAAAGATTCGCGGCCGCTAGCGCTTCGCGACGTTCACGCTCACTTTTCGACTTATAGACACTGCAGAAGAGGACGAAGTGGTTGGTTACACACAATCCGTACTGTTCCGAAGAGCGGTTGGTCTGGGACACTTGCAAAACCTTGACTGACTTCTGGCTCCCGGCAGGTTTAGCTGTGCGCCATTCAGATTAGCCTTTAGCTTTGCCCCCCTCCAGAGCTCCGACGGTGGTCATGCGGGCTTTGATAAACGCCCTGAGCTCGTAAAAGGTTGGAGGGCTTGTCTGTACACCGAGATGTGTTTCCCACTCTCGTCGTGATTGCCGATCTAGTTTCTCGGCCACCCAGTAGAGCAGCCAGTCACCTATGGCATCGAACGGACGCTCCATGGTGGCGAGGGCGTCGACGCAGTCGCAGATGGTGAAATAGACGGTTTTGAGGGCCGTGGTCGATTCTCGAGTGAGGGTCGATAGCCCTGTTACGTCCTGAAGGGACTTTCCTATAAATCACCCCGAGCGGCTGGAATGATCTATCGGGTTCTTGCTCTATTTAAATGCTGAAGCACACCTTGACCATACTTACCAGGGAAGGATGGGGAGGAAAGGGTCGAATGAACTAATATACGAAATTATAAGAGAAAAACAATAGGATGAGATATCTTCTGGGAGAAAATATAATTAATGTACTAAACCAAACATACCACAGAAACGGCGTTCACGTCCCCGTTATCGCTAGGCGCTCGCGTGTCGCTGGACCTTGAGTCGATCTCAGCCGTCCGGAGGATCCTCAGATAACGTACGGCACGCTTAACGTATGATGTTTCGCTCTCTCTCTCTCTCTAATCTCTCGAACACTCGATTACTCGCTTGCTGTACTTCACGTTTCGCGATCGCGGTGGCTCGGATCGGCGCGTATGTGCTCTCCCGGCTAGGCCGTTCTCGGTGCGTCGGATGGAGATACACTTTTGCAATACCTGTTCGGCGGCTCGCGTTTATGCGGGTGAATTTAAGCGCGGAGATAAGGTCGCGATACTAAGACGGCCCGCTGGCTCGTCGCAACTTGCTAACTTGATGTCTAAAAAACGAATCCTCGCTAAAACTTCCGCTGTCCCTGTTCGTGCCTCGCGTTTCGACGTCGGTAGGGGAAAACCGCCCCGTCGGCACCTGTCGATCGCTCCTTATAAGGAAATTGATGGCCCGAGCCATCGGCGGTCACGTTGTGCTTACGATGATGTGTCCTTGGTTCGGCGAGCGAGCTCTCGTCCGCGGTGCGATTCCGCTGAATCGGCGCTGTCGGAACGGAAGGCGGCGCGTGGACAACAAGCACGAAAATGAACCGATAGGGGCATATAACAGCCCAAATATCGTAGCCATTTGCGCCTGTACCAGCAACCTCTCGTTTTTGTAGTGATCATCCAACAGGTCCCAAGCACCGGCGAAGGTCGCAGCTCGTACAGGAAGCTTCCTGAGGGCGAGGAGAGCGTCGCCCTTTAGGCAGCCCCGGAGGTAATGCAGGCGCTCTAGGTCCGTCAGACTCCTGGCGCGTATGACGAGGGATCGGAAATGATCCCTGAACTCTGGCTAGGATTCGTAGTTCCCGTCGAACTCTGGCAGTGGTAGCTGAGGTAAGGAGGCCTAGGAGTGTACGGCCGCCTACGCGGAAATGCTTGACGTTCCAGACTCGTTGTGATCGGCAGTAAATGTCTGTAGTTTATCGACGAACAGAGCATCCTGGACAAGAAACAGCTCCTCCGTTATCTCGTAGTGAGTTTCTTCAAAATAAGATATATCTCTCTTCCCTGGAGCGACCAGCGGAAGCAGCTGATCGTGTTACTGGTCGAATTTCGACCAATTTACCGCAACATTCCCAAACGCGATTCAATGGCTCCATGAGTGATTTTGGCAGCACCCAGCTTCTTTAAATTTTCGTAGGCACGCGTGATTCTACTGCGAAGCTCGTTTTGATTTTCAAGTAACTGTTCCATTGTCCTCAGGTATTCAAACGCGCGCGAGAATCGGCCGTTAAGGTTGCGCTGACTCGTTATGATATGGCTCGCTGTTTTTGCAGATGGATATCACGCGCGACGGTTACACGATACTCACCACCGTTTCAGAACTGTTTTCACAGGTGCCGATCCGGCTCAAAGGACCAAAAATGTTATAAAGTGGACTAAAGGATCGGCGTGATGGAGTGAGAAAGTAATGAGCAGCACTACGAAGAAACTAGAATTTACTAAGGAGCACGAGGACTGTTATTTTGAACGTTCACTAATCACAGATACTATTATAATTCAAATTTATGTACGAAGTCACAATTAAACTATATACTATTTACAACGAAAGCGATAAATGTTTAAACCGCAAAGAAGCACAGTTATTTTCATTAACACAGTTAGGAAGTAAGCGTAGATAAGCCGTTAGGAATCGCGAACGCAAGTTACTCAGCACATGAGTGACTTTCGCCATGGCAGTGCGTAAGCAGGAGAAGTGTGTAAAGTAAGCAAAAGTGCGTGTTGATCGTAACTAGGTCGCGAACAAAGAAAATCGGGGACGATTTCCTGGAAGGGAGAGCCTTCCCCTTCCATTGATTACGAGTCGAGGAAAGGGGCCCCGATCGTCGCTCCACGTGAGCAAGCAGGCCGTTGGCAACGCCTAATTAACGGCGGGTCTGAGATATGTCGCCAAAATGCTGCTGTCTTGAACAAATGTATTTGGTTGCCAGCTATCGAGCAGTGATGCCAGATCGAGGACGGGTTCCCTCGAGAATTTTCCCCACCTCGCGCACACTACGCCGGAGCAGCATGTCCGTGAGTTGGATTCCGAAGCGCTGAGCTCACGGACACGCTGCTCCGGCGTAGTGTGCGCGAGGTGGGAAAATTCTCGAGGGAACCCGTCCCCGATCTGGTATCACTGATCGAGTATGACTTTGTCACTGCCATCCTCCTTTGCTCGTAGCCAGCGGTCAGCGCACGACACGATAAAGCGTTTCTCGCACTGAAGAGGGGCCCAGTGGCTCAATGGGAAAGTTTTTTCAATGTTGTCTGTTTCACATTTTTTCTTGGGACATGCGGGTCCCAAAAAAAAAAAAATCTACGACTCCCACTGTTTATCTACATATACAAGCTATTAAAATTCCATTGATACATGATATATCTCCCTTATCAAATCTTTTGAAAATGTTCAGACTATCGTGTATAAGTAAAATCTCAAATAACACAGTATTCAGAAATAACAGAATAACACAGCATTCAGAAATCACGAATAACAGTATTTGTCTACATTTTGTAAGACCCGGTACATATTCATTAAACTATAGGAACTCACGAGGAACTCTGTCACTAAACACAGAATAGTAACACTAAACATAAGAACAAACGTATCATTACCACTTCAATAGCATTAACATGTTTCTTCAATATTATTATATATGTTTTCGGCGCACTGGTTCGGTCAATTTAAAACAATAAAAACAAGCTATTTTGCAATTATAAGTATATAAGCTTCCGACGTTTCGATCTTGGTTTAGATCATCTTCAGGAAAGTTTAGAACAAATATAAAATACTGCTTTTTGCTCTGGCACTACGTGTGACACGCGAGTCGGTTGGAAGAAGACTAAAGTAAACCGTGAACAAAACATTTGCTTCTAGAAGGCGAAACAAGGTAAATACCGTTGACAGTAAAAAACATATTTAAACTTCCTGAAATTCAAACTTAAAGGATATACCGTTTGCAATAACAAAGCATTCTTGCTCAAATGGTGTGTTATACATTCTAAATCTTCAATATTATGTCTCGAAATATGGTGTATTTATTTTATGAGATGGGCACCAATGAAAATAATGAATATGTAATGAATATAATCCATTTTTATTTATCCTTTCTGTTCTCTTTTTCTGGCGTGCGTCAACAAATTATGATATATGGTATATCAGAATTAAATTACCTGGCCGACGGTATAGTGTCTAACAATCGTTCCTTTCGCATATTCACCACCTGCTTCATGTGGTCTTGGCCCTTTTAAATGGTAAGCATCACCACAGATTCCGCACTGGCCATTATTCTGCACCCATTGTACTAAACAATATAAATTCTGCTTTTGTTATTCATTTCTAAACGATTATGGAAACAGTTACATAAATGACATTTATTTTATAACATTTTACAACACCCAAAGATATAGTTCTTTAATTATAATTTTGAAATCCAGCGATTGCTCGTTACATGAATTCTTCGTGACTAGAACTAGTAGACATGCTCGGACATACCTACTAAAAAATCTTAACCTGACACTACTAAACATTTATCAATACATGTATACTGCAGCTCATGTAAGAAGTAACTTGCCGACCGACGAGTTTAGATCGGTTCTGCGCATGTTGGCGCTCATTGGCTATGCCACCACCAATGGTGTTCCGGCTGCGCATCCGTGCTGCGCCGAAAACATTGGCGAGGCGCTACTTTCGTGTATACCGCGTGTTTCGAGTTTTTGTCGGATCTGATTGTCACTTTTTTATTGTAAACATCAATAATTGTGTTAATTGCAAGATGTGGGTATATACAAAGTTAATAAATGGATGGAAACGGTTTGCCCGGGCAAAGAAATAAGAAAGGAAAGGTAAGCAACTGAAATATTATAAGTAACAGAAGTATTATAAGCAACTGAAGTATTATAAGCAACTATAAAATATAAGAATAAATATTAACCTGAAAGGCCTGAAAATATATATTTTAATTTAATGGGAAACGTTTCTCTTACAGATAGTTCACTCTGGACAGAGGAAGTTTATAATTAATATTTACAATGATAAGAAGGCTGAATTTCCTAATATGAGGTACAAGGAAATAATCAAATTAGTTGGAAATATTTGCGGCGTGGGATATCGTACCGTCGTCGAAACATTAAAAGAATTTAAAACGACGGGAACCGTGACATCACCGTCGAAGAAACGGGTAAAGCCCGATATAATGCAGAAGATGTCGGAAGAGGAAATTGGAGCAGTAAGGAAGCATGTGCACGCCTTTTGGGAACGAAGAGAATTACCGACAGTTCCGAGAGTTTTGGCGGCGATCCGAAGAGATGAAAATTTACCTATTATGTCGCGAAGTACATTACAACGCCTCTTGAAGAAAATGAACTTCAAGTACGGACAGAGGCAACGCAATAGTGCCCTTATCGAGCGGGAAGACATAATTCGTTGGCGCCGAACGTTTATCACCAAAATTCGAGAGTTCAGAGCGGCGGGAAGGCCGATTTATTATTTGGACGAGACATGGATAAATGCGGGCGACACACGGCAGCGAGTGTGGATGGACAACACCATAGCTTCAGCATCGAACGCCAGAGAACGGGGCCTGACGATTGGCCCACCTACTCCGACAGGAAAGCGCCTCATCGTACTCCATATTGGATCGGAGGATGGTTTTGTGGAAAATGGCCTGCTTTGTTTTGAGTCGAAGACCAAGAGCGCTGATTACCACGACGAGATGAATGCAGCACACTTTCTCGAGTGGTTTAAGCGCATTGTACCACATTTAAAACCAAACGCCGTTATTGTGATGGATAACGCGCCGTACCACTCTGCGAAACAGGAGCGCTGTCCCGTAACGAGCTGGAACAAACCGCAGATAAGAGAGTGGCTTACCAGCAAGGGAGTACAAATGCCAGATACAGCACTGAAGTGGCAGTTATTGGACGAAGTTCGCAGAATCAAGCACAAGTATGATACATATGTAATCGATGAATTCGCAAAGACAACGGGGAGAACTATTCTCCGACTACCGCCTTACCATTGCGACTTGAATCCAATTGAGCTCGCGTGGGCGGTAGTAAAAGGCCACGTAAAAGCCAACAACAAGACTTTCCACCTTGCTGATGTAAAGCAGCTATTAATACAAGGGGTGGAAAAGGCAACACCCGAAATGTGGGTAAATTTTATCCGCCACACGACGAAGGTGGAGGATAAATTATACGACCTGGACCAAGTAATCGACGATATGCAGGATAACGCGGATGATTCTTCCTCCGATGAAGACGACCCAGAATCGGAACCGAATTTAGAAATGGAATCGGATTCGGATTGATATATCAAGGGAGAAATTGCACAGTAGTCCGGTAAGCTGCATTTCATGGAAATAATCTAATCTTTCAATCTATCTTTCTTATGTATATATTTTTATGTACTTCTGTACTTCTTTCAGAAACTTTCAACATGAATCCGGATGCCCACCTTCGTAGTCTGGGTCACTTTCATCGGGTGAAGGATGCTGCGCATTATCCTGCATATGGTCGATTACCTGGTTACACATTTCGGTTTTCCACCTCCTGTATTAGTAGCCGCTTTACATCAGCAAGGTGGAAAGACTTGTTGTTGGCTTTTACGTGGCCTTTTACTACCGCCCATGCGAGCTCAATTGGATTCAAGTCGCAATGGTGAAGCGGTAGTCGGAGACTAGTTCTCCGCGTTGGCTTTGCGAATTCATCGATTACATATGTATCATACTTGGGCTTGATTCTGCGAACTTCGTCCAATAACTGCCACTTCAGTGCTGTATCTGGCATTCGTACTCCCTTGCTGGTAAGCCACTCTCTTATCTGCGGTTTGTTCCAGCTCGTTACGGGACAGCGCTCCTGTTTCGCAGAGTGGTACGGTGCGTTATCCATCACAATAACGGCGTTTGGTTTTAAATGTGGTACAATGCGCTTAAACCACTCGAGAAAGTGTGCTGCATTCATCTCGTCGTGGTAATCAGCGCTCTTGGTCTTCGATTCAAAACAAAGCAGGCCATTTTCCACAAAACCATCCTCCGATCCAATATGGAGTACGATGAGGCGCTTTCCTGTCGGAGTAGGTGGGCCAATCGTCAGGCCCCGTTCTCTGGCGTTCGATGCTGAAGCTATGGTGTTGTCCATCCACACTCGCTGCCGTGTGTCGCCCGCATTTATCCATGTCTCGTCCAAATAATAAATCGGCCTTCCCGCCGCTCTGAACACTCGAATTTTGGTGATAAACGTTCGGCGCCAACGAATTATGTCTTCCCGCTCGATAAGGGCACTATTGCGTTGCCTCTGTCCATACTTGAAGTTCATTTTCTTCAAGAGGCGTTGTAATGTACTTCGCGACATAATAGGTAAATTTTCATCTCTTCGGATCGCCGCCAAAACTCTCGGAACTGTCGGTAATTCTCTTCGTTCCCAAAAGGCGTGCACATGCTTCCTTACTGCTCCAATTTCCTCTTCCGACATCTTCTGCATTATATCGGGCTTTACCCGTTTCTTCGACGGTGATGTCACGATCTCCGTCGTTTTAAATTCTTTTAAAGTGTCGACGACGGTACGATGGCGGATATCCCACGCCGCAAATATTTCCAACTAATTTGATTATTTCCTTGTACTTCATATTAGGAAATTAAGCCTTCTTATCATTGTAAATATTAATTATAAATTTCCTCTGTCCAAAGTTTTGTTAATATATACCAATGTATACATTAAGTTTTGATAATAAAATTTATTTTTATATGTCATACTTTGTTGTTATATTTCATAATATTAATACCGTAAACATTTCAGTAGAATATGACTAATAAATAAATTCTTAATATATATAGCACGAATTTAATAGACTACACGTTTTATTTGGTTACCCGGTATATGGAACGGTGCATGGAGAGAGGGAAGCTTGGGTGGTAAAGTGGGGGAACAGAGACCTCGTGACAGTCGAAGAGCTCATTCTACATGCGCGAAATGGGTTACTTCTAACATGAGCTGCAGTATAGTCACGTTAATACTTTAAGCCACGTTACGCACTTGCGACAAGTTGCCGGCGACCACGAGGTACACGGGGATATATGAGTTCCTGCGCACTTTGTTGCGGCAACCAGCTAGCCATCAGGTCAGCAACCACGAAAACGTGGGGACACACGAGAGACTAAGTGGTCTTTACGACCAACGAGGTGCCTTGTTTCCAATGTACGCGTTCACACGACCAACAAGTTTGTTGGAGACCACACAGGTTCAAACAACGAAATGAGTTTCGGTACACAGAAAGGGTATAGCCGGTTAAGATGGTCAAATGTGCCCCTGAACCGAATTCAACTCGCGATGAGTCTTTCGAAAGCTTATAAAAAAAGAATGATTTCTGCCAAGTTTCAACTTTGTATCTCGACTCGGGGGGTAGTAAAGGGAAAAAATAGAAAATCAAGTTTTTGGCGAATTTCTACTATACCAGGGAATGAAAAATTTTGAAAAAATTCAGAGGCATATCTGTTATCGGGGCACATGTTAGGGAATTATTTTAGATTTTTAAATTGAGAAACCAAGCTGTGAAAAATAAAAAGCCAAAAAATGATGAAAAATGCCGGTTGTGTATCGACGCAGTTGCAGAACTATAATCATATTTTTACTGTAAGTACGTATCATTGTTACTAATGTCCTGAATTTTTTTCAGATTTTTCAATTTGGTGCGCCGTAGTTAAAAAAATTAAAAACCGATTTTTTCGTCGTTTTTTCCGTGCCAAAATAACTTATACGTCGAATTGCTTAATGAAATAAGTGTTTTATGCGATCTTCAATGTTTATACGTACAGCAAAACATCATAGGAATTAAAGAAACTGGAAAAACCGAATCATTTGAAACTATGTTATGCGCCTTACATTGTAAAGTGTCTACCGTATTTTCCAACGGTGTCGGTGGCGCAGCGGTAGAGTGTCGAGCTGCTATACCGCTGCGAACTTTTTTAACATAGGTTCGAATCTCGAACTTCCAAGTCCGCTTGGGCAAAGTTTTTCTTTTTTTTCCCCCGTAATTATATATATTTTCTAACTATATGACAATGATCAATATTGGTTTTCTAATGATTTAAGAATGTTTGAAAAATATATTAACCTGAAATATACGTAAACATGAGTTCGGACTGCGTTTCTCTTTTCAAGTATCCTGCCAATTACGATATTATTTAACATTTCCTACATTATATTAATATGTGAAGATCGTTTCCGAATCTCTTACCTTTAACAATTATGCATGGATAGCAACAAAAATCGTTTGTGATGTTTTTAATCTTCATCGCTGTCTTCGTTAATTATTGGTGTCACGTGTTCACTGTTGAATATTTTACTAAGAATTTCTGCAGGTCTTACAATTTTTTAAAGGTAACGAGCATGCGACAAATAATAAATTATTGCAGCTATGTGTGAACAGCACCCAACGGTTCGGTTACCATTTGCGCATTCACAACAATAGCGTTTAACTCCGGAGTAGCCTATTGAGTTTGGTGCGTAATCAATGTAAATTCCGACGAAGATCTCTGTGATGAGACAGTAGATAGAATGTCATCTCAAAACATCGCTGAGAATTCATTGTCAGTAGAAGTTGAAAACCAGCAATGGAACAGACGTAAGATTCCATTTAATCAACTATCATCTATCATCTAATGAGCTCCTTGATTTTCCAGAAATGACAGAGAAAGACCTCAAAATTCTATTCACTGGTTCATATCAATTATCTCAAGCAATCTCATATTTAGCAGAACTAATGGATGAACAGAACACCATTAATCTTCGATGTCTTAAAGAGAGAAACACTAATATTATTAAATTCGAAGTAAGATCCCGACATATTAATAATAAAACCTATAGATGTTACACGATGTGAACGACGCTTCCCGGCGGCAAATTAATGGCGACGGGAACTTTTTGCGGAATAAGGAGCGTTTGAAAAAACTGTATTACAGTATCTCCAAATCCTAATGACTTTTATTTTAAGAACTATAGGTATTCGTGGATATATACAAATACTTGACAACGTTATATAGTTTGAGCTTGTCCCTATAAAGGTTTTTGGACAACTGGTCTACAAGAAGACCACGCGACACACCGTGGACGCCGCGTGGGTGGAGTTCAGTTCATCTACCGAACCCTGACCTTTGATTGGTGCAACCCGGCATAACTCCCACCAAGGGTGTAAATAAGGCCTTCCCCTAATAATTAGGGAAAGGGAAATCCGTAGCGGGAAAGTCAACGACGTGGGAGGCCGGCGTTTACGAGGACCTCTGACCCGTCATCGGGCCCTACAGGTCCTTTTCGCCTTAGCACAATGAGGCCTTTGAAAACCCCCCTGCACGCCAGGAAAACTGGCGCCTGATCTCGAGAAAAGTCTCGTCTTGTTTAAGAATACTGGCGCCTTGAAATAAACACTTCTTTCAAGGCGCCAGATAACAAATTCCGTCTAAGGACGGAACACTGGCCAATAGGTAAAATCGCATGTTTTATAATTTCTGCTCCATGTATCAGCACTTTGTGAACGCTTGTAGGCATATAAAACCACGAATATAGAGACACAAATTTTATTGCGGTTTCGAGTGCATAAACTTCAAACTTTTCTACGTCTACTTCATATCCACATGAAATGGTTTGAAGAATCATGTACATCCTGTATATAATCTTTTCGTCTACTCCCGTAATTTTCGCTGATTTTTTGTACTCTTTAAAAAAAGTTCGAACTGTATTTCCTGTATTGGTGGACCCATAACCGCGTTTCGGCTGATCAACTAATATCCCAAGTTCTTTCTTAAGATCATCAATAATCGTTTCTTTCTTATCTCCATTTTATTTTTATTTTCGCCTCTTGCTTGCCACCTTTTTATATCTAATCTATACGCTACATGTAAACAACACTCGAAGAAACGAATCCACGAGTGTAGGCTAGAAAGACCAAAACTATACGTTTCTAATCTCGGTAATCTAATCTTAATGTATTCCAAATCATTCATTTGTTTCGGGTTTGCCGTGGACAGCGGGATATCTCCTAAAGTATTGGGGATAAAAATATGAAAAAAATATGGGATTGCATGGTTCGAGGGGGCCGATTTATTAGCGTGGACAAATTTTTTTTCGATTATTATTGTAAAAGATACGATGGTCAAGTTCGGTTTTTTAAATGGAACTATTTTTTCTGAAGAGCTGAGTTGATAGTGCGTTCCAAGACAAATTCAATGAGCATTAATGTATACACTTGATTTCCACTGGTTTTTGAGATATTGCGCTTGCAAATTCACTGATTTTCACTAGAAGAAAACCCGCCGGAATAGCAAGGACAGTGGACAGTCTAGCTGACGCCACGGGTTGCCTTGCCTGTTGAACCCTATACCTACCTGCTAAAGGTCTACGTCAGAAATGGCAGGCCCAAAGGCTGGACAATTCTTTTCCGCCAGAAATGCCACTTAGGTAGGTACATCTGCGGTATCGAGAAGCGCACCGTTACTTTTATTTCGCACTTGCTTCTACGCTCGGATGGCCGGTTCTTCTTGGAGAGATGCAAGCTCGATTGGTTAGGTTAGGAGGTGCGAAAGTTGCTAGACTAAATTTCAACTATAGGGAGCAGATTGTATTAGAACCAATTGGATTTGCATCCCTCACAAACGACTGCTCTCTTGAAGAGGCCCACCTTCTCTCGCATGGAATACGTCAACGCATGCTTTTGTTTTAATATTGAAGCTCGTGTTTATACTCGAGAGGACCACGCGTCGACAGCGGGCTACCCCTTTTCTTCCTGTGTCTCTCCACGAGGAGTACCGACGGTGGATTGTAGGAGCGTAGATGTCGGGATGCCAGTTATTGAATTCAGGAGACGATAGAAACACTTTATTACAAAACACACATGTGCTATAATAAATGATCGAACTTGCACCTCACTTCGCGCAGACCGATTACAGGGTGATTGGCTCGGTACGCCTAATCCGCCTCGCAACCGTGACGAGGTCAAGCCAAAATGTATGAATCCTGGGTCCTTTTTCCGAAGAAAGCCATAAAATTCGATGGGTACTGCGGGGTCTTGTCCCTGCCCACGTGTTGAGGGGCGTAAATGCAGAACTACCCTGTCTCTGCTTCAGAAATAAAATAATTCTTTATTCTTTATCGTATGGATATGGAAGTGTCGCCGATGGATTCCTTGTGGTTTTCCGATGAATATCATGCCAAATATCATGGCATGAACAACTCTAAGCGGGTGATCGTAGATACGTTTACTAAAATAGTAAAATAAAATGATAATGGGATTGCGGGGGATCGCGTTTTCTCTTTGTCGTTTTTGGAGATGAAGTAAGCTTTCAAATTAAGTACTTCGCAACGCGTGCAACTGCGTGCAAATTTTGTAAAACTTACGACATTCTAATAATTTTTCTTAAAAAGGATCAGTTCATAAAATATATCATTAAGTGTGTGAAGGAAACGTAAACCTACCATTTCCAGTTACAGCCATACTGATAATATCATATATAACAAGCTCATAACACAATTTATGCACACTTCAAAAAAGAACTCGATATTGTATTGGCCTTTATTGGTTCCCCTAGGGGTTACAATCTTTTTATACCTCCGTCTCCCACACCATCTTCTTCCCTTAATTCTATCTTAAATCTATCTTAAATCTACCTTAACCTATCTTAACCTATCTTAACCTATCTTAACCTATCTTAGCCTACTTCCTCCTTCCGCCTCTACCCCTTCGCCGCTCGCTCGCTCCCTACTCTCCTCCCCGACGCTCGCACACGCTACCTCTAAATAAACGCTTCCCTCCCTCTCTCGGACCTCCGCTTCCGCTCGACTCCCCTTCCGCTCTCATCTCCTCATCCATGCTCAGCCACACCTCTCATCATTCTTCTCAGCCACACCTCCCCCCCCCCCCGTCATCTAGAACCTCTCCCGCCATCTCCTGCCACCCCCTCTCTTCTCCCCCCCCCCCATACAAACCTCCCATACGTGTTCCCACGTCTCTTCCCCCCCCTCTACACACCCTGCACATCCTCCCCTCCTCCTTCTCCCAATATCTCCCCCCCCCCCCTCATTTCATTGCCCAACCTATACCTCGCGATCCTTCTCCATCTACTTTCCCCCCACCCCTTCTTCAAGTACCCCGGTAACCCTTCCCCCTTCACCCTACCATACCACCCGTTGCATCTTGATTCCCCTATCCTTCTCCACCTCTCCTCTTCCTGCAGCTTCCTTTCCCTACTCACTAACTCCTCTCCTCTTATTCCCCTCCTTTCCCTTATCCCTTCTATCTCCTCACCCCTCTCGCTGTCCAAAACCTCTCCCCCTCCTCATCCCCCACCCGCACCGTACAATAAGGATCTAAGGACGTCTAAGGATCCCTAAGGACCTCCTCACCCCCCCCCCCCACTAACTCCTCCCTCACCCCTCTTCCCCTCATAGCCCTAACCAATACCTCCCTGTCCACCGAGTCAAACGCCGCTTTCATATCTATGAATAAAACCACCATTTTCCCCTTCTTTCTTCCCACTTGTCTATTTATTAAATAATTGAGCACATACACATTATCCATACACCCCACCCCCCTCCTAAAGCCCGTTTGACCCGGTGGCAGCATTCCCTTCCCCTCCACCTCCCGTCTTAGCCTCTCCGCTAACACAGACGCGTATATCTTGTATGCCGTCTGTGTTAGGGTTATCCTCGTATAATCTTCCACCCTCTTTCCCAACCCCTTCTTTACTACTGGCACCACCACTCCCTCTCTCCACCCTTCTGGCCAGCCTTCCCCCCTCCACACCCTCTTACATATCCCCCATAGCCAATTCTCTATTTCCGCCCCTCCGTACTTCCACACTTCATTCTGAATCCCATCTCCCCCTCCCGCCTTCCCATCTTTTAGGTTCCTTATCACCTTTCCTATTTCCTCCCTCTCTATATCCGTCTCTCCATCCTCCCTCCTTCTTGTCTCCCCCCCTTCTCACCCTCCATTCCACCCCCCCCCCAGCAACCCCCTAAAATACCCGTCCCATTCCCCCATTGAAATTCCTTCATTAACTCTCCTTTTCCCTTTCCTTCTCCTGTTTACCACCTTCCACACTTGTCCTTCCGTTCTTACTCCTTCCACTTCCCTCACCCACCTCTCCACCTCCTTCTTCCTTTTTTCCTCACACAACCTGGCATACTCCCTCTTCCTCTCCTTATATTCTCTCCCATCCCCTCCTTCCTTCCTCCATTTTCTCAACTCCCTCCTTACCTTACTCTTCGCCACTCTACATTCCTTATCCCACCACCCTCCTTTCTTTACCGCCTCCCCCCCCCCCCATCCCCGTTTTACCCAACGCACCCTTAATCCTTTCTCGCATCTCACACCATTCCTCCTCTATTCCCCTCTCCCCCCCCCCCCACCCCTTTTCCCAAATTTCCTCATAAATTCCCTCCTTCCCTCTTCCGTCCAGTCGCCCCTAAAACCGCCCCTCCTCCCTCCTTCCCTCTTCTTCCCTCCTCTCCCCCCTTAACCAAGAACTCGATATTTTGAGGTTATAATTTGTACCAATTGACTAACGCAGACAAACAAAATGTGGTTACTGGAATGTTGACAGTCTTGCCAGCAATAATACAGTGATGTGATTTACTAATTTTGCTTTTGTTATTGTAGTATACATATCAAACTATCATACAAGTATAAATTTTAACAGATTTACGTTAGTTGGTATTTTTAATTTATTCGCGCCAGAAGTGACTTTTAGACCACATTGCAGCACATTAAAAAACAATAAGAAATTGTGCATTTAATTGAAAATGAGAAAGCCAGTAAACATTATTTTCTTACAGCGTTCTTAACCCTTTCGGTACCAGCGCCGGATATATCCGGCATCCTTTTGATGATCTGTGTATACCAGTGCGGGATGTGTCTGGCGTCACGGAACGAGCCGTCGTTCCTAGCGCCGACTTTAATCGGCATCTCCGATAGTTTAAAAAAAAATTAGTTAAAAGCATTTTCGCGGAAATATACGCTGTACTGAAAGGGTTAAAGAATACACCGAATGTTGCCTCTTCTTTTCTCCTTTTTTTCAATGCACTTCACAATTAGAACAATCTCCTCGACGTCCATTCTGTTTGGCGGTGAAATCCTGATCTTTTCGTGCTAAAATCGCAGAAAAAAGCAGGACTTAAAATTTAAATAGCCATCATTTTCTTTAAATTAATATTTCGGAAATTCTCTCTATTAATCAAAGGATTCATTAATATAGTGTCACGTCCCGGGTGAAGGTCTTAGGGAACAAATGACATAGTGGGGTTAAATAAACCACAGGCGCGAATCTATAGTCCAGCGCACCGGGATGAGGGAATCATGCGTGAAATGTGTAATTCTGCACACTAACCGTTTCGAACGTCAGACGAGAAATGTGTAATTCTGCACACTAATCGTTTCGAACGGCAGGCGAGAATGTGAAATACAGCACACTGAGGATTTAGGGGAAGTCAGGCGAGAAATATTTAATTCTGCACACTAATCGTTTTTTGAACGTCAGGCGAGTAATGTTTAATTCTGCACACTAAGGGGTTGCGGAACGACAGGCGAGTAATGTTTAATTCTGCACACTAATCGTTTTGAACGTCAGGCGAGAAATGTTTAATTCTGCACACTAGTCGACCAGGGAAGGTTTAATGAACTGGGTTGTATCGAGGAGACACCCGTTAGAGCACTTGTTTTGGTCTGTCTTGGAAATTGGCTTTACCGTTGCATTATGGTAAAAGACACACGTAATAACTCTGCGAAATTCGGCTAGTCATGCGGTTGAGCGAGAGCTATACAAAAGTAAGTTAGTAAACACCGTGATACTTTCCGCGGTCGTTGCCCGTGATCAGCTGTTGCGACAGCTCGTGTGGATTTATGGATCTTCGTAGCCGTAGGATTGACACAATAAATCCAGGCATGATTTAAAGTAACACTGTTTATTCAGTTTAAAGCACTGGTAATACGTGACACGATAAGCAATAGCACATAATGGTTATATAAATGGTTATTATAATGAATTAAGAGTGTGTATAGGAGATTGAGATCAATATTCTTCGTTTGCGAAGAATTAATATCGCTCATTTTAATTTTAGTTTGGATGCTCGAATTTAGGAAATGAGTTAGCCACGTGGGGAAGCAACAAGATTTATTCGCTTCCAATAGTAGAGTCAACGAATCACTCTAAGAGTTCGTTTTCGCTCGTATTAGCCAAGCAAAATCAATTGAACAATAAGAATCAATTGAACAAACAAAGTTATCGGCTCGAAGCCCGAGGCCGTATAATAGAGTACTCGCACGGAGAATCACAACACACGTGTTTACACTCGCGATGCGCGAACAAGAAGAAGGGAAGCAAGTCTGCTTGCAAAATCGCGGAACGAATCGGCCCCCGTCCCGCTGCGCCCGCGGCCCAAGCTATTCGGTCCACCCAAACCACGGGAACGACGAGATCGGCCGGGCCGATCCTCTATTGGTCGCGCTAGCGGGCGTAATACAAAGTCCTATGTACACTATATGCACCTTACAAACTAAGATACAAAACTTAACTATGTACAATAAGTAAAGTGAATAAAGTAAATAAACTATTAAAGTGGTTCAAAGCAAATTAATGTCCCGCCATCGCGAACAAGATACAAGTATATAAGCCAAACATAGAACTGAGTAAAGCATAAAGATTTGCTACACTAGCAATATGAGCAATGAACGTTAGCAATAGTAATAAAATAAAGTAACAAGAATTAATGATTCACAGTAATATAAGCGATGAGCGTTAGCAATAATATGAATAAAAAAAGCAATAAGAATAGCAATACACAATATATGATGATGGTGATGTACAATGGTATTAAAGATAATTATAATCTCTTACAATGCTTGATGGTTGAAGATGATTGAGTTTGGTTTAAATAATCTTTGCGTTGGACGATATCTTTCCTTTGAGTGGTTTCGTCCAAAGAGCGTGTCCTTTCGATCCTGGTATTTCGGCGAAAGAGGACTTCTGCCTCGGAGCCCTTGTATTTATATGATTTTACAAGGGGTTACGGGGGTACGCGCGGTATGGACTTTGACCCATTTATGTATTATTTTACAGTATGAAGGGGGGTGCGCAGTATGCACTTTGACCAAATTATGAACATGCGTCACAGTAACAGTTCCGGGGTTTTTGTAGGGACCAAAGGTTGGTCTATATTTGGACTCGCATTTATCCTTGCGGGGTTTTTAGACATGTGAATTTGGAATGCTCAACTCGTCGAATGGGTTTTGGGCGTTTTGATAGGAAAGGGATGGTAGTGGCTTTGACTTCTTTGGTCATGGAGAGGGTGTGAGACGTAGTCTCGATTTAAGAGGTTTTTGGGACGAGGGACTTGTTTAGATTCGATATGAGGGAGGAATTTGTGCCGCGTTGGGCGAATAAGGGAAGGGGATTCACTGATTGACCGTCTTGAGATGGGGACCGCTAAGGTACATCGCCAAGGTGGTCGGGGTTTTGGAAAAGGGGTGAAACTTGAGGTTTGGGGAAATTTGAGTGGAGTTATAGAGTGGTTTATGAGTGGGAGTTGTTGTAACCGCACGCGAAAAATCGTGGGACGTCACAATACTAACAAAATCTTTTTTTAGTTTTTGATCTTAAGGGCATCCACCGGTCAAAAAATCGAATAATTTTTTTGGCACATTTTCATTGAACGTCTGAAAAAGGCCCAGTTAAAATTTTGGATCGAAGTTCCTAACAGCACAAAATTTATAAGCAGTTCAGGTGGGTCAACAGCGTGACGGCCTTAAAAATAGATATTTCTTGAAGACGGATTGTGACGCAGGTATAGTAAACAGAAATGTGATTTTTATTTTAATTAATAGTACATTTATTGATCTAAAAAGGAATAAATTTTTGTTTTAATCGAATAAACGTATTGAAAATAAAGCAAGTCCCCGTCAGTAGACGAACGCGCTCGGCGTCAAACTTTAAGTGCGGTTTTCTCGAAACAATTTTTCACGCACTATCGCCATGATAAAAAATGCAATTCTTGACCGAATCTAAAAATTCAAACGGAATTCTTCTCGAAATTACACTGGCTTCTGCGCTACCCTCTATTACGAATTTTCATACACTCAATTTTTTTTATAAAACATTTTTATGCGAAAAACGTATATTTTGGGGACTATATCGTTTAAATATTTGGCAATCATCGCCCATTTGTTTCTGAACACCGGCTGAAGGTAGCGCGATTTTTGGTTTTTTGATTTTGGATGATCCTGTCTGAAGTTATTGTGGCGACAGTGGAATCCAGTCTTTTTTACTAAATGCATACCAAACGCAGGGGTGGGCAAAAATGAAATAAAAAAAATTGTTTTATACTCTATATTTGTGGCAGAATAAAGTACCAAAAGTTTTAGACCCATACATTGTATACCTTTTTCTAGAAAAAAATCATAAAAGTCACCTGTTTTCCCGTGATTTGACCGGCGGATGTGCTTAAATAATCTGGTTCCGAATGGCAGTGCTCAGCGCAAAACTAAATTTTTAAAAAAGCTTCTCAGATGTTGGTTATTACTTTATTAAGCACGCAAATTTTTTCGGTAATGGTATACAAAGTGGGCAACCTCACGGATTTTAACGACCTTGAAATATGTTGTCAAGGACGTCATTCTGAACAACTTTTTCCTCTAAACTTTTTGGCGGTCGACCTTAGTTTCCGAGATATTCGCAAAATTATGTTGCTACCACTACATTAAATCCGATCTGTACGTGCACGAGGCGGTAGCGTATGAGTCAACACGAGACCCCCGCTTATCTGCTGTTTATATACGTCGCAGTCACCGGCGGGCAACGTATATATAGGGTAAACTAAAAGGTTCGAGTTAACCAATTCCACGGTGGATTCGTGGTAGTTGGTCGCCGGGGGAATTTGTTATAGTTTTGGGCGTCTCACGGCGCGTAAGCGTCGTGAGAGGGCGGACGGCGCGTCTCAAGTTCAATTATTAAGAAAGAAAAATTCTTTGGAGTGATAAACTCGAATGCGCCGTCCGCCCTCTCACGACGCTTACGCGCCGTGAGACGCCCATAACTATAACAAATCCCCCCGGCGACCAACTACCACGAATCCACCGTGGAATTGGTTAACTCGAACCTTTTAGTTTACCCGATATATACGTTGCCCGCCGGTGACTGCGACGTATATAAACAGCAGATAAGCGGGGGTCTCGTGTTGACTCATACGCTACCGCCTCGTGCACGTACAGATCGGATTTAATGTAGTGGTAGCAACATAATTTTGCGATTATCTCGGAAACTAAGGTCGACCGCCAAAAAATTTAGAGGAAAAAGTTGTTCAGAATGACGTCCTTGACAACATATTTCAAGGTCGTTAAAATCCGTGAGGTTGCCCACTTTGTATACTATTACCAATTTTTCTACAGAAAGTTACCCAATGTTCTTTAAATGTCGTTCTTTTAAGTGCAAAAAGTTCTGTAACAATATATGCTTTCGCTTTTTAAAAAAAAATCACAAACATACGCTTTATTCGGCTGCCTGACTGGGTATAATCGCTTAACCGACACCCTGCTGGGTCTAGATAGTACGTTTAGACGTACCTTCCTACTATCTCTCGCAGGACTGTGTTTAGGGAAGACTACGACAAAACTGAGGCCCTAAAGATTAAGCGTTACAACCTCGATTTTAATAAAATGAAAAAGAAATTGAAGATACGGTTTATCCGGCAGTAGGAATCTGCCTGGTGACTCAGCCGGTATATTATTATTATTATTATTATGTCTTTATTACTCTAAAATGATAACAGCAAAAAAAGAGAAAAGAAGATGTAACATATAAAGAAAAAGAAAAAGCAAATTAGAGTAAAGGCGAGGCCGCAGTATAAACTGTTAATATGCCTAACCCTAACATAAACTAAACACTACTTATTACTAAATGTACTAAAACTAAGCGTACTTAAAACTAAGACTAATACAAAAGAATAATATATATATATATATATATATATATATATATATAAGAGATAAGAATAGTGACGGCCCAACAAGGATGATAGTGAAAAGGAAGACATGACCAGGATGGCTAATGCTAGAAGTGATGGAGAATATGATGCCGGGCTGAGTCCTTGAAGGACGAATAAGAGTCTAGCTGACGAATGGTAGCAGGAAGGGAATTATAATAATGTGCCGCAATATATGAGAAAGAGGATTTAAATTTGGAGGTAGAATGTGAAGGAATAGAGAGAAGGGATTTGGACCGGGTTGAAAGAGAACTAGTGGAATGATAAGAGAAGTTTGTGCGTAGGATTCTGTATAGATATGACGGACAACCAGAGGAGAGTATCTTAAATACAAGACAGCACAAGTGGAGCTTCCATCTTTGTGACATGCGCAGCCAGGAAGATTTGACGAAAAGCGGAGAGATGTGATCAAACTTACGAACACAGTAGGCAAAACGCAGACAGGAGTTTTGGACACGTTGAATCATAGAAGTGAGACGAGAGGTAAGAAAAGGACTATATAAGACATCACAGTAGTCAAACAAAGATATAACTAAGGATTGTGTTAGGAGAAGTTTCTGAGTGGAGGAAAGAATATGTCGAGAAGGATATAATAGACGCAGACGATAAAAGGCTACTCGACATACATTAGTTACATGATTTTCGAAGGTAAGATTGGAATCCAGTACGATTCCCAAGTTCTTGATAGAGGAGACAGGAAGTAGCTGGACGGAGTCAAATGTAACAGTAATGGGAGGAAGAGAACGAGTGAGGAAGGAGGAGCCAAGCACAAGGAGAGAAGATTTGGAGGGATTGAGTCTGAGTCCATGTTGAGCCGCCCAGCCAGATATTAGGGCCAGATCCGTCTCCAAATTATTTATGGCTTCGTTGATGTTATTCGGCGGAAAGGTAGAGATAATCTGCATATCATCGGCATACATGCACGCAATATTCATCTTAGTGAGACGGAGTAGATCAGCAACGAAAATATTAAACAATAGCGGACCTAACACAGAGCCTTGTGGGACTCCGCAACTCACCGCACGTAAGGAGGAGAATATCGGTCCATCCCGGTTTAACATAACCTGCTGAGTGCGTCCAACCAGGTAGGAGCGAAACCATGAAAGGGACAATGCAGACAGCCCGAAAAATTTCAATTTAGCAATCAGCAGGTTATGATCAACAGTATCAAATGCTTTAGAGAAATCGAGAGATGTAATAAGAGCGATGTTTCGAGAGTCCATGGCACGCAAGATGGAATCGGTAATAAACAGTAGAGCGGTGGTCGTACTGTACCCGCGTCTGAAACCAGATTGGAGGTCAGGTAAAGCATGAACAGACGAAATAAAAGATGAGAGTTGCGCATGACATAATTTCTCTAAAAGTTTAGAGAGGAAAGGAGGCTGTGATATAGGACGAAGGGAGTTGAGGGTTGATGCATCAGGAGTTTTAGGAATAGGTGTGACAATGTTATTCTTCCAAACGGACGGATAGGTGCCAGAGGAGATAGAGTGGTTAAATATATGGATCAGAGGATCAAGACAGAAGGGAATGCAGTACAAAAGTAGATGACCGGATAAGTCAAACGGATTCGATAAGGAGAGCTTGATATATTTAAGGACGGAATAAAGGTCAGCGGGTGTAAAAGGGGAGAAGGAGAAGTTCGAAGAAGATTGAATATGAGATTTGTTTAAAAAGCTATCAATTGTTTCAGACGAGATTTTAGTAACCGGAACGGAATCGATGAAGTGATTATTAATAGAATTAGGTTCGGGGAAAGGAAGAAGAGGGTTAGGATCTCGCCGAGGACGATAATAGCCAGCACGAGTGATAAAATTCCAAAATTGTTTAGGAGATTTGGAAGAGGATGATAGATGATTGAAAACAGCACGTTTTTCAGCTCTGAGAGTTGCGGTACAAAGATTGCCGAGCTGCTTATATCGGCGCCAGTGCGAAGGATTGGCAGTCTTACGAAATTTTAAACTCGCCTGATTACGCATGCGCATAAGCTTACGTAGATTAACTGTTAACCATGGAGCAGGCAGTCGTGTTATGCGCACACGCTCAATGGGAGCAAAATGATCAAATAGTGTAAGTATAAGAGAGTAAAATAAATCTACTTTGTCATCAATAGAGTTTGTTTCGTATATAGGCGACCAATCAATCATACCAGCGGCAGCGTCGAAAGCATCCAAGGACATATCACGTAGATTTCGGCGTAACACAAAGCGAACGGTAGCACGTGGTTTAACTATATCTAATATGGCATAGACGAGAGAATGATCACTTGCATGGCTCATATCATAGATACCGCTAGAATTTACTGCAAGATCATTGCTAATCATTATTAAATCAATTAACGATGAAGAGGTGTTAGTCACACGTGTAGGCAGATTAATAATCTGATTAAGCGATAGTAGTGGCATAAATAAATTAATTGAATTAAAACCAAAAGAATCAGATGAGCTAACATTGATATTAAAATCTCCCATGCAAACAATATAATCGGAGAAGTTATATACATAAAGTAGGTAATCAAGCAGATAATCGATAGCAGATAAAGATCAAGTTGGCGGCCGATAGACAATAACAAGTGCGAGGCGCTTAGTGTTAACAGTAATATGCAAACCAAGAAAATCAAGCAATGAATCAATTTCAGATACATCATATATAACATTATTATTAGTGATTAATGCGCAACAAATGTCGCATTTAACATAAACAGCAACACCCCCGCCGCGTTGCTTAAGATGCGATTTCCGATCAGACCGAAAGAAAGTGTAGCCAGGGATAGTAAGCGAGGACGAAGGTATTGCATCAGAGAGCCACGTTTCACTTATGGATAGAACGTCGAACTTAAGGCTAGAAAGCAGATCAATTATATCAGAAAAGTGCGAGGTTAATGACCTAATATTTATGTGGGCGACTGAAAAATTCTTGGTATCTATTACTAACGTATTATTTGCTAAGCTAGAGCTAGAAACCGATGCGTTCGCTGTAAAATACGAAGACGACGAATAAGATGAAGGCGAGGCAAGCGTAGTAGATCCTGAGGAGACAGAGTCAGAAGTGAAGGGATAATGTGAGACCCTAGTAGAGGCATGTTCCAAAGGTGCAGATGATCCAGTATTGTTCAAATCGGCCCGAGTGAAAAGAGAATTTAACGGAGAATTTAACGGAGTATGTTGTAAGGTACCATGAGGATGAGACAGAGGTAAATCATGTAGTGGCAGTCAATTTATGATGTTTGGAGTTCCGCCAGATGCCGGCGTTCCAACGGTCAGCCCAGAAGGTCCAGCTGCAGTGTGAAGCTTGTTTCCACCTTGAGGATCCTGAGGCAGAAGAAACCGGGCAGCCTTTGCGCTGCTGTCCTTCCGAACGTAGGTGATACCTCTTCTCATCCAGACGTATTGGAAATTGTGAATCTTTGCAAATTGCTTAGCTTCTGCAAAAATTCGGCGCTCCTCGGCAGTTGATCTTTCATTTATGTAGATCATGGTATCCGGCCAGTTTGGGAAGACTTCAGCAGCTTTTAGGTCTTTTTTGGCTCTTTTCTTATTTAGCCAAGAGTCTCGAATGATAGCCGATGTAAATCGTACTATCAGCGTTTTAGTTTTAGACTTTTTGCTACTGAAGCCAGTGGCTGCTGCAACGTCCGCATTGACGAAAGGAACGTTGATGGCAGTAGCAATAGAGGTGATAACTTCCATTATAGAAGTATTAGGGAAGTCCGGCAGACCCGTGACAGCAAGTTCATGGTGCCAATTAACTTCTTCAAGTCGCTGAAGTCGCCGAGATATAGATGAAATCATACCAGTTGGTGCTGCGTCCGTTGTAATTGGTTGAGGGGCATCAATGAATGAAGCAATGCGCTGCTCAAGGTTGTCACATCGCGTCGATAGATGATGTTGAGCTGTAGATAGACTATCAACGCGTCGAGAAACATCATGTAGTGATCGCTGAAAATTTTCAACACGTTCCATGCATTCGCTCAACGCAGCAGTGATGTGATCGAGTTTTGAGAGACTCTGTTTTATGTCATTTAGACTGAAGAGTTGTCCCTGAATGTCGGAAAGAGTAGCGTTTATATTTGAGATATCATCCGGGGTATGTGTCAAGCGGGCCGAGTATCTAGTATTCGGCTGAGAAACAGAGCCTAATGGTGCAGCTGTAGCAATCATCCTGTGGTTGTTGTTTAGCCCGCAACCAGAGCACAAACCTGACTTTGGCAAGAATTTTGCACATTGTGCACAGGTAGGCATGGCGCTATACGTCGATAAAGTAGTACTTAGCGTTATTACTTGAAGACCTCGTTATCTCGAGTCTAGATGGCACCTGTCACCTGTGAGTCGTGTAACACTAGTCCACTGACCTAGTGCGGTAGCCTGTGTATTGTATGTAAACAGAGCTAGAGATACAAAAACCTCAACGGTTGAAGACAGTGATTCAACAATCAACGACTTCCCAGAATTGGCGATATTCTTTCTAGAATTGTACGGCAGCAGTGACGAGAACCGGCTTAACGGAGTAAACCAACAACCACTTTCACACTAACTATGAGATGATCTACGTACACACTCACGAAAAAGAGTTTTGCCTGAGAAAATTAAAGAATTGGCGGAGAGCGATAATTATCCGTGCACAACGTAAAGCGACACCTGTCGGATCAGGGTATATCAGGGTTCAGTGCAATTGATTCCTTTCTTCGAAATGTTGGTTTATTTAAGGTGACTTCGGGTAATAAGGCCCACATGTAATTTATGTTCTTATTGTAATATATCCTTGGTAGGTCAATCCACAATCTTGTTAATGCCATTTATTGATTTTACTACACACGAAATGTCACTCGAGGAACCTCTACACGATTAATATTACATTTGCCGGCTGTAAATTCAACAAATGTTTCCTTCGCAACTAGCGTTGCTGCAGTTATAAGAAGTACTTTGGTTTCTTGGCTTTGTATTAGGAGTACGCATTATCCAGTTACTGTACAACTATAGGTATGTATAAGTATATATGTTGGCAACATATTTCCAAAAAATTGATTATTTTGTAAAGGGCACGTTTAACATATAACCTCGGCAATGTGAAAGTGACAAAGCAGATAAGAAGGCCCACCAAAATATTAAGTGGGCTTTGCCTCTTCCAAAGCAGGACGATATTAAGAAGAGCTCCAAAGCATGTACCACTTCAATCGGAAGAAAAAAGACAAGAATGTGTGAACATGAGCCCATGCCATCCACCTCCAGAGAAAACGTGGATGGTAATTCTGCAGACAGTTGATTTTGCAAATTATGCAGAACTGCATGCGACAGTGTGTCATGTATCTCACCTGGATACACGAGGAATGCGTTGGGCTTACACCTGAGGAAGAAGACGTCTTTGTTTACCCGAATTATACATACTAAGTAGATGGGCCTTATTACCTGCACTACACGAAACAAAGCCCGTTTACAAGGTTTTTAAAAACCTATTAATTTTCGCAATTGTTGTGTTCATATATTCTTAGAAATATTACGGTGTATAGTTTAATGTCCTTAAAGAAACTTAGGTGGGCCTTAATACCCGAACTTACCTTAGTCATGATATATATATAATAGGTACAATTATCGTAGTGTTAAGGGAGTGTCCTGTTTTATAAGGTCCAAAAAATCGATTTTTTTATTGTCTAAATCAATAGATAAATTATCCAAGAATGTATTCACAAAGTTATAGCGGCCAATTCTAAGTATTTTTAAAGATACAGAACCGAGAGCAGGTAAGCGACGAGCATATGTGCGAGCGCTCGGCCGGACACAAGCGCGTGCTTCACCCTTTGACGTGTCACCATTCGTCGATCATTACTTTTAAAGACAATCGAAACGACAGAGTTGTGCAGTGTAATAGTACAGAATAGTCTTAGAGCAGAGTGAGTTACAGATTTTATAAGTTGAACGTAGAGAATTGTAGCGATTGACCGCGAGCGAAAGATCGCGAACGCGCGAGAATCTCTCACCACCGTCAATCGCTGCACCGGTGCTACTGGAAGATTCGCAAGCATGCGGGACCGATTCGTGTTTATTGACACTTCGAAAAATCAAATATTTCAGAAATTCAAAACAAAGAAATAACGCGATCGAGTTTGGTAAGTGCAAAACGTTCGCCGATACCACTGATGCGCAGCGACTCGCGCCGAAAGACAAGCGCCAAACATACAGCAGCAAGGAGGCTCGTACGGCCCGTAGGATTGAACAAAAGTAATAAAATGAGTTTTTTGAACAGGCGGAAGGGCTATTATATGGGGCAGGAATAGCTGATTAGCAGATCACTGGTGTAAGTAACCAATAATTAATACTTTCTCCTACCGTAAACTTTAAAGCGCGATTTCTCCAGTTTTCATTTTTACGATTCTTTAAAATTGGCGGGCGTGATAGCAAAAAAACTATTCGGCCTATTGAATTAAACCAAAGCTTATGCTCTTCAGTATTAAATTCTTTTCTATGTGAACTAAAAAGATTGTTAAAAAATTATTTTTAAATCATTTCTATAACACGTTAAAATCAAACGTTGTTTTTAAAAAATAGACATTCTTCTTATCAAACTAAAAAAATTTATGATTTTGCGTTTTTTCTGCTTTTTCTTAGTTCACCCAGAAGAAAAATATATGAGCATTAAAAACCATTTTGATTTTTTCATTTCAGACAAAAATTACAACCAGAATCCTTCCTGCCAATTGAAGACTGCTGTGGCAAAACGCTCCGAGAATCGGCTGATGAATCTGCCATATTTTATAATTTTATGCGAAAATTTTTTTTTTGTACTCATCGAATATATATTTAAATATACCTAAAAGTTTACGAAGATCAATTGTTCCTTTCTCTTTCAAAAAATCGCGAAAAAAATCATTTGTTTGGACTTTGTGAAGCTGGACACTCCCTTAAGTGATAGCCCACTCCTGAGCGTCCGGGCGGTATCTCGGCACGCTGTAGAAATACGCAGTGGCGACCGGACCGTCGCCTGCGTTTCGCTCTGAGGAGAAACGAAACGGGACGCCGGGCAGTATCCGGCGTCTCGTTGGGTGGAGGGTCGGAGAGTGAGACCGGACAGTATCCTCCGTCTCTGCGGTATAGGATCGGAGAACAAGACCGGGCACTCGTGATGGGCGTGATACCGCTCAAGCAGTATCGATAGCTAGCGGTGAAGTATCATGGTATCACAATATATGAGTACCATAGGTATTAGAAGGTATCGATACCTAAATGATTCCTACTCAAAAGGTTCGATCCTTTGTAGGTATCAAGATCTTGGCTGGACTCGGTAATGGTCCTGCAAAGGATCGATAAAGGTGGAACCTACGATGGGTTCAATTAACTATACCCGCCGTAGGGAAAGGTGGAGGCTCCCCAACAACTGGAAGAGGTGGGAAGAAGTATTACATAGAGTACCTACTGCCTCTAAGGGCCCTGGATAGGAGGCTCATGGGTGGAGGTTTTTAGTGGGTATCACGTCAAGTGTGCGGCGAGTCCCACATAACCCCAGCTTGCAAGCGTCGGGGTATGCATAAAGCATTTTCCCCCACCCCAAAAACAAAAAAAAACGGCTGGACTTGGTATCGATACTATTCGAACCCGAAACAAGCATCCATAGGTATCGAAACAGGAATGAGTACATGGAAAGAATCGTTTCCTAAATGATGCATACAAAAGTGTCGGTCCTTTAAACTTGATTGCGTTTCGGGCCCGACGACATGCCGCACGGCATCCAGATGACGAAGACACTCCCCTCTCCCCTTGCGATGCCTCGCCGAGCGTTGCGACTTTCGACCCTCGAAATGGTTGAAATACCCATTAAGAAGAGAGAAATGTCGTGGCTCCGTATTCCTCATCAGATCTTTGCGAAAAAGACGTCAATCGATTCCTTATGTTTCGCCGATGAAACTAACACCAAGAACGACGTAATTCGGAGCATAATGAAGGAACTTAAATGTAAAATTCATTCATATAATTTCACACTAAGCTCGTTAAAAATAGTGGGATTTACATGAAATTTGGTATAATTTTCAATGGAAAAACACAAGAAATCCATCGGCATCAGTTCCATATCGATACGATAAAGAATAAAGAATGCGGTTTTTCTGAAACAGATATGATAATCCTCGATCGACCGCAGCAAATCGAGATAGGCGCGTCGCAGTCGAGAGTGAAATATTCATTTTAGCGTCTTAAGAAATTCTTTATTCTTTATTGTATCGATATGGAAGTATTACCGATGGATTCCTTATGTTGTTCCAATGAAAATTATACCAAATATCATGTAAATCAGAATATTTTTAGCGAAGTTAGGTGGAGTTTATGGAAATAAATTTTTCAAGGAATTTCCTTTGTTACGTCCTGAAGGGACTTTTGCGATACACCCCGAGCGGTTAGGGTGATTCGCAGGGTTCGCTGCTCTGTTAAGGTGCTAAAGCACGCCTTGACTATACTTACCAAGGAGAGGAAGGTGATTAAGGGTTGAATAAGAGAGTACAATGGAAGATAAAGGAAAACGATAGTGAAAATATATTGTTACACAAATAAATTGTCCTACCTAGAGACGGCGCTTCGTCCGGCTGTCGCTCGCTGTTTCGCGCGGCACGCGTTCCTACTCGTGTTGCGCTCGCTTACAATGTCGCTGACCGATCGTAGGTCGTGGTCGCTCGCTGTGCTCTCGGGTAGCACACGGAAGTCGGTGAACTGGGGTCCGTCGTACCTCTTATACTCGATTCGTTGCTGTTCCTTACGGTCGTACGTCGATCGCGATTGACGCTCAAGGGCTCTCCCGGCTAGGCCGTTCTCGGTGCGTCGGATGGAGTTACCCTTTCACGAATTACTATCGGCCGAGCGTGACTCGCGGAGCGAACGTCGAAGTGAGGACGCGATTTCTAGACGGCCCGCTGGCTCGTCGCGACTACCTAGCTCGAAATCCCGAAATTGATTGTCTGTTTTCGCGGCTCTGGATCGCGGCCTGAACCTCGGACGATCCCTACGAACGGGGATAACTGCCCCGTCGGCAGCTGTCGCTTGCTTAACTATTTCTTGGATTATTGCGAAAGAATCGGCGCTCGGGCCGAACGCGGTCGTTGTCCCTAACGCTGTTGCCACGGGCTCAGCACAACGCGATTGCTACACGCGGGGCGATTCCGCCGAATCGCCTTTGCGAAAGAAAGCGACGCGAGGACAGCAAGCACGGAATGAACCGATAGGGGCATGTAACACCTTCATTATGAACCAAATTTGGCGGCGTTTTCGCGGAGATCTGATGAGAAAAGCGGAACTCAAAGATTTCTCACTTTTTAATGGGTAGGTATACTAACCACTTCGAGGGGTCTTGTTTTCGCCCTTGTTTTCTTGTTTTCGTTGTGGCACAGTGGGCCAAACGGCCGATCTAGCTGAACAAAATTCGAAATGAAGGATTGTGTTATGTCTATCTGTTGTTATAGTTAAATTTGCATGAAATATGAATAATAATTGATTTTTTATACAAATTTGCCTTTTTTTTATTATAAATCATATTTTAATGATTAAAGTAAAAGAGTAAAATAAGAATTCGCATGGAAAATATAAACTTTTAAACACACATATATGTAGACATAATAAATTATTAAAAATTAATTCATTTTTCAAATATTCTTTATTAAAATAAATCATGATATGTGCAATGACTATACATAAGTAATGTTTAAGCGAAGGCCTTAGGAAGGTGGGGTGGATTGCCACTGGTATGGCCAGAGAAGGTATGCGCTCCAATCGAGATGATTACGTCCACCAATTGTTGAGACGGCACGTTTATTTGATCGGCTGTGGGCGTCGTTACAACAACGGACGAGCACTCCACAGAAACCCAGAACGGACACACACGACTTACAACCACGCAGTTACGAGGAACAGATCTATATTCAAACTATGTACAGGGGCGCAGGGTGCCAAGGCTCGAAGGGCCGTTTTAAAAAGGTTCCGCAAAACGTTGCTCGTGGGTCGCAGGGCGACAAAAGCCGTTATATATTGTGCGTGCGGAAGCGTGTTGTTGTCGTCAGATGTTCTTGGAAGCGACTAACGGATTCCTGGAAGAGCGCGCACCGCTCGAATCCATGCAAAAACGTGTGACGTATGTCACCGTCTTACCGGACGGTGTGTCACCAGTATTGACACGCTCTCGCACGCACGTTTAAATCCGCGCGACAGCTGATCGGCGGATTTCGGCTGCAACAAGTAAAAAAAAGACTCGAGTAACTTACAAAAGGTCAAGGGTTTTTAAATTTCATGATGACAGATACGTGACACACCCTGTATAAAAAATAAATAATAGATATATAAAAAGTTCCGGTACATCAAAATATAGCTTAACGAACCTTAGGGATACCTGGTTATATGGTAGGCTCCGTATAAGTATTTTATCTGAGTTAATACGTCATAAGGCCTTCTGTATCGTATTACGATGTGTGGAAATTCCTAATTATAGTAGGTACATGGGCAATAATGATCTATCATTCAAATTAATACCCAATTATAAGAGACGCTAGACGTAAGAAATACATTACGTAGTAGAGGTTTGAGTATAATATACATGTCTGATAGGTAATATAGTGCTTCTGAGTTCTAAACCAAAGAAAAATAAATAATAGCTTTTCTGAAATCATGGGATACCATATCTATGATAATAGAATACACAAAAGAGATAATTTGAACCATTTAGCACCATCAGAGACCATTTCAAGGTTTTCGAACGTTCAACCCATGCACGGGAAAGTGCACCAGCGGTTCATAAAAAGCGGAATATCTTCCAAATCGGCACCTTTCAGCAAAAAATTTTAATCAGGACTTGTAGGCGATGAATCGCAGAATACAATGATATAAGGAAGAAAGCGGACACTCGTGGACAATTTTTTGTAGGTCTAGATAAAGTTAAAATGATTTACAGTATTGTCTCCATATGTACCCGATTTGGTGTATCCGATATAGCCCTGTCGCTATCCCCACCACTTCTGTCTCACTCTTGTCCGGCGAAGGCGAGAGCGAGATGGAACGAGAGCGAGCGAGAGCCACTAAAACCGAGCGAGGACAGTACGAGACAGACGACAGCGTTCATGTTTTGTCTCCCTCCGTCTTTCGGGTGCCGTGACACTCCGTCCTTTGCGTGCGCGACGGGCGTGCGCGATGGTCGCAGGCACATACGGAAGCACGAGACCGCAACGCAAAAACTTGACGCAGGCCCGGCTCAAGTTTTTGTTGCGCCCTAGGCCAACTTTTCAAATTGTTGCTATTGCTGAAAATAAACTTTAGAATTAAATATTACAAGTTGTACTATAAGTGGATTAAACTACGAATAAAAATTCAAAGTAAGGTTATTAATAATCTCAAATAAATGTATTATAATATAGAGCGTAATTTGAAAAGTTTGTCTAGGGCGCAAGAAAGACTTGGGCCGTGCCTGGCTATCTGACCGTCGCGCGCATGCGTTGGGCAGTCACGATGCCTTCTGAGTGCTCGCACGCCCGCGTGCAAGAAAACCGGTCCATCTCGCTCACTCCTTCGACCAGAAAGAAGCGAGAAACGCACACTCGGAATTAGGGATCTGCGCCTTCTGAGTACCCAACGCCGGTCCCGACCAGCGGGCACACACGGAGACAATACTGTACCATGGTTCCCACATTTCTTCTGTTAGTTTCAGGTATTAAAAAAGGTATTTCCAATAATGTAACGAAATATTTTCTTATCACATCTTAAAATACGTACCTTACGGAACAGTATCTTAAATAGAATATAGAAAAATACTAATAACCGTCTATGAAATACAGTTCTGTTCATGGTGCTGTATTCGAGGCTAGCTAAGTTCGTAAACCAAACCCGCGGAACGGGCATCTTTACAGAGGTACCACGGCGATTAAGCGTTACTAAATGAAGTTATTGATGTGTTTTCGGTCGCTCCAAACCTTTTCTAACAATTTGGAATAAAAATGAAAACATTTTATGATGGTCGCCAAAATAACTTTTGTCCAGCTAGATCGGCCGTTTGGCCCATTGTGCGTGGTGCCGCACAGTGGCATGTTTATAGGGAAAAATTGTGAATAAATTATTTTATGCCCTATTCCTACGTATTACAAAAAAAAATAACTCACAAACTATTTATATGTGTGAAAAGAGGTTATCCAATAGTATTACTGCATTAATTTACAAAATACAAGTATTTTGAATAAAATATTTATTCATATTAAAATATTGATTTGTATAAAAATATATCTGCTTAATATTACTGAATACATTCTTGTCTTTGTATAAGTAGCCATTGTGATAATTGGCGCAATTGTTGTATATCATTACTTTTGTATAGTTAAATATAGCACATTAATAAAGGGTCTAGCTGGATAAGCATTGTGAAAAGTGCCCTTGAACCGATTTTAGCTGGCAATGCACCTTTCAATAGTGTAGCACAGGAAAACATTGTACACCAAGTTTCAACCCCCTATCTCAACCAGGAGGGTAGTTCTAGGGTAAATTCGAATTTTCGGTTTTTGCCATATTTTCCTTATTTAATGGTCAGCAAAAATTCTAAAAAAAATCTGAAATATTGTAGACATAATTGTGTATGATTGTGAATTTTTCAGATTTTTTTTGTTGCAAGTACTAAGTGTAAGAAATAAAAAACGCAAAAAAAATGTCGAAAAATGCAGATTTCGTGTTGAAGTTTTTGAGCGACTAGATTTTTAATTTTACAGTAGTTAGATATTGACATGACTATTATCTACAATATTTTCAGATTTTTCGGTAAGGTGCGCCATAGTTAGAAAAAATCAGAAAACGATATTTTCGTGATATTTCGCGTGAAAACATGATAAGTACATTCAATTTTTGCATTTATAATATTGCAGTTTATAATATTTTGTCAATTTTGTCGGACGCACTGCGACCACAATCGAATGAGGACGGTGTAAGTTGATAAAAGAATGGCGAATCCAACCAGTGGATTCAGAATACGTATCATAAGCCAATACCACACATCTATTCCATTGGCAAAATATTATAAACTATCCGGAACTAGAAAAATACATAGGCAGAAAACCGGCGCGGCGGCGCATTTAAATTATTTTTATGGAAACCTTATGATAAAATATTTTTAAAATATTCTAGAAACATTTTTAAATGAATATCGTGTATTGTCATGTAATCAACGATGAAAAAATTTTATATCATGAAAAAAAAATTGGACCTTGGTGGAGTGCGAACCTACGACAAAAGAGAGGATGCAGCGGTTTTGGAGTCTAACACCCTAACCACTCCGCTAACTGCGGCGCTGAATAATTATTTCGTACCATATGATATATGGTGCGTATACACTTCCAATTAATCATATTAACTTGATTCCCTCCGTTTACATATTACTCTGTCGAATGTAGAGATAGTATATGATGTGATAGTATATGATTAAAAATCATATACTGCATTCACTGTATGACGGAAATGCAAAAATTGAACGTACTTATCACGTTTTCACGCGAAATATCACGAAAATATCGTTTTCTGATTTTTTTAACTATGGCGCACCTTACCGAAAAATCTGAAAAAATTGTAGATAATAGTCATGTCAATATCTAACTACTGTAAAATGAAAAATCTAGTCGCACAAAAACTTCAACACGAAATCTGCATTTTTCGACATTTTTTTGCGTTTTTTATTTCGTACACTTAGCAGTTGCAACAAAAAAAATCTGAAAAATTCACAATCATACACAATTATGTCTACAATATTTCAGATTTTTTTTTAGAATTTTTGCTGACCATTAAATAGGGAAAATATGGCAAAAACCGAAAATTCGAATTTACCCTATAACTACTCTCCTGGTTGAGATAGGGGGTTGAAACTTGGTGTACGATGTTTTCCTGGGTAATTATTTAGAAGATCTCCATCCTCAACGATTTCAATGATTTTTGAATATGTTGTCGGGGACATGGTTCTGAACAACTTTTTCCTATATATGTTACCGCCGCTCGACCTTCGTTTCCGAGATATTCGCCAAAAACTGCCGCTACTATACAATGTATTCGGCCGTATACCTACATACCTACAGTACGTGTCCGTGGCAGCGTGCGTATCAGCTCAGCGTTCGGCGATTCGATTTTGTTCTCGATTCTTTCTGAAGAAACTCATGTTTCTTCTTGCTGACCTATCAGTAGTAATCCAGGAGTTTCTGACAGTCAAGCGAGTTCAGGAAGTACAAGTTAAACATTACTGTTTCATTTACAAATCCAATTATAATGAAACATGAATTTCTAAGTTTGTGTAGTAATTATGATAGTTTGGTCCAGTTCTTAATTGAACAAAAAGTTATTCGTGACACGTTGAACTGTACAGAATGCAAGAAACAACTGATACTTGACCGTGAAAGCTTAATGTTTAGATGCAACAATGTATCATATGTAAAAAAAACGAAACAAAAAGAAAATAAAAACGCAATGTACTGTAAAAATAAGGGCATTTCGTAATACATGGTTTGACCACATTCACCTACCAATTCAGACTGCATACCAGTTTATTGCCTATCATATAATGCTTCGACCTCCCCGACAGCAATTTATAATGCACGAATTAAATATATCATCATCCACGGCTGTCGACTGGGCTAGTTTCTGTCGGGAATTATGCACATTATGGGTTGAACAACACTCACAATCAGTTCAAGTAGAAGGTGAAGGTACTGTTGTCGAAATTGACGAAGCAAAGATTGGAAAGCGGAAATATAATAAAGACCGTTTAGTTGCTGGACAGTGGATTTTTGGAGGTATCGACCGAACAACTAAAAATGTATTTATTGAACCAGTTGAAGATAGAACTGCTAAAACATTACTAGCAGTCATTCAAAAATGGATCAAAACGGTCACAACAATAATGTCGGACGCTTGTAAATTGTGACGTCCCGGCCCCACCACGGTATCGCGACTTAGTGTCGACGAGCGCCACCAGAGGTCTCTAATCTTCTCGCTAGTCCCTAATTCCAGTCTCATTCGTATATATACAAGTTCCAAATCCTATCCTCTGTGTCCCCGTGTGTGTCTAGGGCAGGGGTCGTCAGCTATAGCCCTACTGATGAGTCTGGCTGACGATCCCAAGACGAAACACACCTCTTCTTTTCCTCCTCGATCCTCCAACGCCGATCCACCCGCCCCGCACAGTTACTCCATAGTGGCGTTACCGGGTCGGCCTTAGGGTTTACGGTGCGTCGGAGGCGACGGGGCAAGAACTCCCATCTCGTCCAGAATGTTCCGGCAATTCTGGACGTGACAAAATCGTACAATTGCATAAACAGTCAAGGTTACAAACATCTAATTGTTAATCATGCAATGAATTTTGTCGTGTGACGTCCCTATAATTTTCGCCCTGCCCTAACTAGCTTCCTCCTTATATGACCTACCCAAGTATCTACTACTATCTATAAACCTCAACTCTTAACCCTTTACGAATCATCAGATCTTGGACGATGTACCTTAGCGGTCCCCATCTCCAGCTGATTCCCCTTCCCCTCTTCGCCTTAGAGGCATGACTCCCTCCTCAATCACGAATTACAACAAGTCCCTCGCCCCAACCTTCTAAATCAAAACCTCTCTCTCTCCCCCCCCCCCTCTCTTCCAATGTAAACCACAAAAGTCCACCCAACGGATTGAGTGCCCCTTTTCTAAATCTCATTGTTTTACAGCCTAATTATAGATCAACCTTTGATTCTTACAAAAAACCCCAGAGCTATTTCGACACATACTTTAAGGATGACTCATCACGCCTACCGCAAATTCCACGCATACTTTGGGCATGAGTCATCACGCATACCTCAAATTCCCCGCATACCTCACATTCCATCAATTTGTATAAATACCGGTGCCGCGTGGCCCACGCATCATTCATTCATTATTAGTCCTTGCTATCAGTCGCGATCACTATTCTTTAGTATCTTCACGCATCAGTATTATTCCGTGTTATCGCCAAGTCGCGACCATTACTCTATGGTTTTCTTTATTAGTTATATTCTTACCTTTCAATTCAGTGTACATCAACCAGCGTCTACATCACTGTAAGCGTTTCTATTTCTTTTATTTTATAATATTATTAATGCTTTTGTTTATTACATTTCATTGCTACGTTATTTCTTCGTGTTAATTTCTTTGCTTATCGCTTTATATATAGTTTAGTTTGCATTTATATCTTGCTTAAGCTTTAGCCTCTTATTATTATATTGCTATCTTTATCACATAATCTATTATTGTTTAACTCCATTGCTTCGCATCTTTTGCTATTTTTGCCTAACATTAATTATCTATCATTTACCTTTATATAAATGTTATGTGCCTATGCTAAATGTCCAACGCATAATTATAAGGTGTTTATTGCTATCTGTTACGTGTTCCAATAAATAACGCTTTCGCTTTTATCTTTAAACCGTCAATTCTCGCTATTTCGCCTCGAATACCTGGAACCATTACGCGCAACGACTACAGCTGATCGGTCTCCGCAAGCGCCGGGAGTTCTTGCCCGTGTTTACTAACGTTCTTTCATATAGAGTCCCGCATGGGTATTCCCAAACCTATAGTAAAAACCCTACTATTTACGCCTTTTTCATACGATGCAGTTAGTAAGCCAATTATCGAGCCATAAGTCAAAGCCAGTACTCTCACGTGCGTCACTCGGGTGTACGATCACCATTCAGCCTTCCCTGGTCGATACAAGTCGCGAAGCATAGCCTTCATAAAGAAGCAGGTCTTCTTACGAAGCCAAGTCTTCGAGCTCTCCTAAAGGTCGCGAAGCATAGCCTTCATAAAGAAGCAGGTCTTCTTACGAAGCAGAGTCTTCGAGCTCTCCTACACATATCCACAAGTTCGGAACCATAGCCTTCATAAAGAAGCAGGTCTTCTTACGAAGCAAAGTCCGCACGCAACCTCTCTACCCCATATGTGTCACGATCCAAGTCCCGCCACCCAGGACGTGACATAAATTTGGTGACAGCGGTGGGATCCGTCTACTGTTAATAGAAATAAATTCTCTAGCATACGGTACCCACAAGGTCCCGACATTTAATATGTATATTGCAAGGCCACAGCAGATCGCGGTAGCGTATAGAAGCCGCGTGCTCGAAACCACTACTACATATATGCAAACATTAAAGTGTGTAAAATTGAGTTTAGCAACAACGAACCAAGACAACGAAATTGCTCGTGCTGCTCCCGGTTGGACCCAGTAAATACGGTGACAGTATCTTTAAATCATTACCGCCAAAACGGCCTACACATTCCACAATTGCCCTCGGTGCAATAAAATCTTAAATTAAACATGTCTGTGTACGGTGAAGCCGACGACTCTCCCGTAAAAGACCAAGACGCGGGCGATCCCACTAACTTGATAGACATCGCGACTACCGAATTATTAGAACGAGTAGAACTGTTAAGGAAGAAACAGGCTGAAATCGAAAGGTTATACGCGCAGTATGTCGTAAATCCTGGAACTAATATACGTCCCAGTTCAGTCACCGTTTCTGACAACCCCGCGCTAGAAGGTCTCTCCGGTCAAATCCAATCCATACGCGAGATGATAGAGAAAATTCTTGTACCCTTGCAAACAGCAAATAATTTTGCAACTCCCGGTTCTTCTCGCTTTGACAGAAAACCGGTACCTAACCATAATTATGTATCGGATCAGGATCCGTCGCCCCAGATTAAGCTGAAAGACGCCATAGAAACCGTTCCCAAATTCGACGGTCACAATATCCCGGTATTACAATTCGCTAGGGCCTGCAATAGGGCTAAGGCTCTGGTTCCCCCGCACGCTGAACCTCAGCTTGCGAGGTTGTTACGAAACAAATTACAAGACCACGCTTACTTGGCCGTCGAGGATAGGGTCTTCGACTCTGTAAACGATCTTATTAAACAACTTAAACGCACCTTTTCTCCTGCTAAGACATCGGACCATTATCGCGGAGAACTTGCAAATATCATAAAAGGAAGGAACGAACACATATTAGAGTATATTTCTCGAGTCAAGGACCTCCGATTCGCCATTCTGGAAGAAGACAGGGAATATTATCGTGACTTTGCACGAGACCATCCCCAAGACCTCGAACGTCTGACCTTAGATTCATTTATTGACGGCCTCCCACCCTACCTAAGAATGCGATTGCAGCAGCACCACTTCGAAACGTTAGACGAAGCATTTGATTTGGTCGTCCTCGAGGACAAAAAGATGGACAGGGACAGAGTTAGATTTTCAGAACCAAAAACTCCTAAGGTGACCTGCCAACTGTGCAACAAGACTGGTCATGACGCACGGTCCTGTTGGAGCAACCAAGGCCCGACAGCTCAACCTTCCGAGAGGAACCCTCTAAACTGTGCCACGGAATATGAGTCCCAAGTACCCAAAGCACAGGTCACCTACTGGGACAAATCTCGACCTCCACCTTCCAGGCCTACGGAGCTGGGAAGCTGCGGGTACTGTAAGAAGCCCGGACATGTGACCACGGAATGCAGAAAACGCATCTTCACTATCATGAAAGATCCTAGAGCCTTGTGGGAAACGGAGTCGGGAAATACTCCTCCGAGCGCCGATGGATGCAAACTGTGGAGCGAGCCAAGCAGAAGTGCACCCCAAAGCACTAGCGGTATCATAAGAGTCGCTCCAGTACAATTAAACCCGGTCGTTCAACGGGCAAGGTCAAAATCCTCTTTTTCCATACATACAGCTAATCCGGACCTAAAGGACTACCCTCAAGTTATAAACGCTAGCGAGATTGACAATCCAAGCACCATGCTCTGCATCGAAGTAAAGGAATCCGACAGACTAACTCCAGAATCCAAACCAAACCGACCCAAAGAGACTACAACGCCTATAGGCATCACTCCCATCCACCCCCTCATAAAAAACAAGTCCCTCTTAGCCCTGGATCCGTCGATCCACCATCTCGAGGCATCCGCGACGGTGCACTCACTCTTACCCCCTGCGCTATATGCCAAATCAATCCTTCCCCTAAACTCCCAAAAGTCTCTTGCGGCTACACCGGAACTGGCAGTATTAAAAATTTCTGCGGAAGCTCCTTCAAGGGCAGAAATTCTACTTAATTCAATCTCCAAAGAGCACCCGATTCATGGGAAAGGCGATAAGTTCGCTGACGCTGTACCTCGCATACCAAAACAAATTAAAGAATCCCTTGGTCTGACCGGATATCACAGAAGATTTATCCCGGAATTTTCCAAAACGGCACCACCGTCAACCCAACTATTAAAGAAGGACCCAGCATTGAACTGGGGACCATCCCAGCAACCTGGTTTCGACCACCTCAAATCAGTATTGCAGAAGGAACTTATCCTGCAATGCCAGAGTTTTGACCTGAGATTCCACCTCACTACAGATGCCTTATCCCATACTTCCCCCGCAGTGGAGGCATGCTCCCAACGACTACATGACAAAGGTGACGACAACTTGAAGGACTGGCCCAAACGTAGACCAAGCGGTCCCAAGAGGCCTCGGTTCTCAAAATCACCGATCCATGCGCCAACGAGTGGTAGCAACCCCATTGACTCTGCAACACCCACATCCAGCGCTCGCCAGGGAAGGAAATGCAGAAGGACGCAACTACACAGAAAGATGCGCCGGAAAATATCATCTGTAGAAATTCCACTACAGTCTTCCCCAGAAAACATACGGGAACGACTGCCTACAAGTAGAGCAGGCAACACTTTCATATTAACCATGCAAGTTTTATTGACAAAATACCTTGTGTGCGTGATCTTTAGCCTTTTCACATCAATTAAGATACCAGATGCGCTCATTAAAAGATTGATTTGTCAGTTCAGAGCTCCTAAAGCCATTCTCACCGACCAAGTACCAAATTTTAATAGAAATTTTATAGAACCGGCACCGTGGAAATGGAAAAACCAACAATTCCGAACCCCAGCCTTTCACCCGCATACTAACGGCTCTTTAGAGAGATTGCAAATCGTTTTAACCGAATATTTAAAAAGGTTTATCGGTAGATACACTGACTGGGACGACTGGACAGATTGGTTCACGTTTTCTTATAATACCAGTGTTTACGAGGGCACTGATTATACACCAAATGATTTTGTATTCGGGAAAATAGCTCGGATACCCAGCCGAACTCCGGTAACTGAAGATTTCGAAAATGAAACCTACAATCACTATCGCGCGAAATTAAGTACGAGGGTACAAGAATTGCAAACCGCCGCAGCAAAAAGGTTAGACCAGTTAAAACTTAGATTAACACATAAACGAGGACACCTTCAAACCCGGGGACTTAGTCTACGTCCTAATAGAGCCGCGGAAAAGGAAATTTGGGGATCAGTACTCTGGCCCACACCAGATATTGGAAGTAATTCCCTCTCAAACTTAAAAATATCTTGAAAGGACAAGACGAAAATCATACACGCGAACAAAGCGCGCCTTGGTCGTGTGCGCGAGAGTCCCGGTTAACCGTACTACCTAAAGACAATCGGCCTTAATAAGTTCTACTCCTAGATCATTCACTATGACGTCATTATCATGCCCAACGACATGCCCGACGACATGCCCAACGACATGCCCAACGACATGCCCGAGGACATGCTCATCCCGACGAACCGAAGGAGGCGTCCCAGGAGAAAGCATCGAGGAGGAGGACGTTCCCGGAGGCTAGCTAAGACGCGATGGCTACGACGGGAAGCCATCAATGACGGAAGGAGTCTGTCGCCCCTGCTTCCGAAGGTTGTCTCCTCAACGATCGTCAGGAAGGCAACGCCAGCTGATCGAGGCATCGGCATCGAGAAGACCCCCGCCACAAACACCCAATCGAGAGCGTGCTCAATCCAGTCAACCCCGCTCTTTAATGTTAAGAAATGCACGCATTTCTTCATATAAGGGGGGAGGTGTGACGTCCCTATAATTTTCGCCCTGCCCTAACTAGCTTCCTCCTTATATGACCTACCCAAGTATCTACTACTATCTATAAACCTCAACTCTTAACCCTTTACGAATCATCAGATCTTGGACGATGTACCTTAGCGGTCCCCATCTCCAGCTGATTCCCCTTCCCCTCTTCGCCTTAGAGGCATGACTCCCTCCTCAATCACGAATTACAACAAGTCCCTCGCCCCAACCTTCTAAATCAAAACCTCTCTCTCTCCCCCCCCCCCCTCTCTTCCAATGTAAACCACAAAAGTCCACCCAACGGATTGAGTGCCCCTTTTCTAAATCTCATTGTTTTACAGCCTAATTATAGATCAACCTTTGATTCTTACAAAAAACCCCAGAGCTATTTCGACACATACTTTAAGGATGACTCATCACGCCTACCGCAAATTCCACGCATACTTTGGGCATGAGTCATCACGCATACCTCAAATTCCCCGCATACCTCACATTCCATCAATTTGTATAAATACCGGTGCCGCGTGGCCCACGCATCATTCATTCATTATTAGTCCTTGCTATCAGTCGCGATCACTATTCTTTAGTATCTTCACGCATCAGTATTATTCCGTGTTATCGCCAAGTCGCGACCATTACTCTATGGTTTTCTTTATTAGTTATATTCTTACCTTTCAATTCAGTGTACATCAACCAGCGTCTACATCACTGTAAGCGTTTCTATTTCTTTTATTTTATAATATTATTAATGCTTTTGTTTATTACATTTCATTGCTACGTTATTTCTTCGTGTTAATTTCTTTGCTTATCGCTTTATATATAGTTTAGTTTGCATTTATATCTTGCTTAAGCTTTAGCCTCTTATTATTATATTGCTATCTTTATCACATAATCTATTATTGTTTAACTCCATTGCTTCGCATCTTTTGCTATTTTTGCCTAACATTAATTATCTATCATTTACCTTTATATAAATGTTATGTGCCTATGCTAAATGTCCAACGCATAATTATAAGGTGTTTATTGCTATCTGTTACGTGTTCCAATAAATAACGCTTTCGCTTTTATCTTTAAACCGTCAATTCTCGCTATTTCGCCTCGAATACCTGGAACCATTACGCGCAACGACTACAGCTGATCGGTCTCCGCAAGCGCCGGGAGTTCTTGCCCGTGTTTACTAACGTTCTTTCATATAGAGTCCCGCATGGGTATTCCCAAACCTATAGTAAAAACCCTACTATTTACGCCTTTTTCATACGATGCAGTTAGTAAGCCAATTATCGAGCCATAAGTCAAAGCCAGTACTCTCACGTGCGTCACTCGGGTGTACGATCACCATTCAGCCTTCCCTGGTCGATACAAGTCGCGAAGCATAGCCTTCATAAAGAAGCAGGTCTTCTTACGAAGCCAAGTCTTCGAGCTCTCCTAAAGGTCGCGAAGCATAGCCTTCATAAAGAAGCAGGTCTTCTTACGAAGCAGAGTCTTCGAGCTCTCCTACACATATCCACAAGTTCGGAACCATAGCCTTCATAAAGAAGCAGGTCTTCTTACGAAGCAAAGTCCGCACGCAACCTCTCTACCCCATATGTGTCACGATCCAAGTCCCGCCACCCAGGACGTGACAGTCGATCCATACACTGGCGCACACACACAAAACATAGAGCGTGCGTGGCGAGACACGAGAGCCAATATACCCCGCTACGAAAATCGCAGTTATCATTACGTTGGTTACATTAGTGAGTTTTTATTTCGACGTCAGCATAATTACGAGAATCGTATAATGGCATTTTTCACCATAATGGGAGAAACGTTTCCAGCTAGTGACTAAATAACAAGCAGGAAAGGATAGTATAATGTTCAATTACTTCTACACATACTTTAAGTTGGTGCGCTAAATAAATTTAATATAAATTAAAATTGTCCTTTCATTTATCGGTTCGAGTTAACCAATCTCTTGTTCCGGGTATTAGTATTGGTTGGGGCTAGATTAGTGCGGCGGGGGGGGGGGCGCACACTCGCGGGCGAGTAAAGCATGGTAGGGAACCGATGTGAGTTTAGAGATTTGAACCAGAAACTTACGGATGCCTGTCAACACTCTGAATCACATCGGTTGGCTACCATGCTTTATGCGCCCGCGAACGGGCGCGCGCCCCCCGCCCTAATTTATCCCCAGCCAATATTCATACCCGGGACAAGTTGGAAAGTGAAATTCGTTGCATCGAAATAAGACAAAAGAAGTTTATCACAAATATCTCGGAAACAAATGCCAGCTTCGTCATTTGTTTTGTCCCATGTTGACGCATACGTTGCCACGGAGGCGTACTGTAGGTAGATATACGGTAGAATACATTATAGTAGTAGCAGCAGTTTTTCACGAATATCTCGGAAACGAAGGTCGAGCGGCGGTAACATGTATTAGAAAAAGTTGTTCAGAATCGTGTCCCCGACAACATATTCAAAAATCTTTGAAATCGGTGAGGATGGAAAACTTCTAAATAATTACCTTTTCCTGTGCTACACTATTGAAAGGTGCATTGCCAGCTAAAATCGGTTCAAGAGCACTTTTCACTATGCTTATCCAGCTAGACCTTTTATATTAATTTACGACAATGTTTTTAAATGGGATTCTTTTTGATGAGATTATATACTTGACGCTCTTTTTTGTACTTTTTTTATAAAAGGTAATTTTGTGGGGATAGATAGTCACGCTAGTGCGTGCAGCAGTTTGGAGTTCGGACGGTATTCCGGCAGCTCAGGTTGCTGGTAGTGGGGATCCGTAACCCCACTCGAACTACCTTGCCTTGATTGCGCCGTGGCTTATGTCTTTTTTCTCAGTTTCGCACCCAACCGCCCCTCCCCCGCTGTGGCTAGGCCAGAATCGCTATTTAGCAACAGGCTCTAACCGCTTTGCCAGGTGTTAATAACTCGCGGGGGCCTCAAGAGGGGGCCTACATGGCGTCAAAGGTCTAGATTAGACTCCCAACAGAAAACCATACACTTTGTTTATTCACATTACGAACAACTTTAACTCCAATAACTGCCCCTAGTCTCTCATTTATGGCGTGACCTCATTGAAGAGGGCTGCTAAAACTCACCGCCGTCCAGCAGGTCTCCCAACTCTCTCCTACTCCGCTCTAACATTCGTTTACGTTTCTGTTTGCTTTCCATTACCTCAGCCACAAACGTTTTTAAGACTTTCCAGTTAGTCCGGTTCTCTGATGATCTACCCATTATTTCTTCCGCCGTCAAATGCAATCCATTTCTTGTTTCTAGAGCATCGCACATTTCCATGCGTAACAAATCCCATCTAGGGCACACTAACAGTGTGTGTGTTCCACAGTATCCGGTACTTCGTATCCATACCAACAATCCGGGTTTTGCGACTTACGTATCCTATGTCGGAAAGAATTAAAATACCCATGTCCCGTTAGCATTTGTGGCATCTTAAAATCCAATGTGTTAAATTTACATTCGCGCCAAATTCGTACGTTCGGTATACACTGATACGTCCAGTATGATATTGTGGCTGTATCGGACCTGTTCTGACAAAGGTCGATAATGTCATCAATAACTCTTTCATTCCTCGCCTCGAGGTCCAGCCGACGCATTCATTCTCTGCCGGAGACAGCTCGCCCAAAAACTGTCCCAACTGAGTTCCGTCCGTTATCAGGAGTGCCATATCGTCGGCATAACCAATCAACCTACACCCATCGTACGTAATATTTCATAAAACAGGGCCGATTACTGAGTTTTGTGTGTCACCCTTAAACATTTGTCGCGTCATTGTTTCCGTAGGTAGCTCATAGACAATTTTCCGCCTTATAATATAATGTGCCAGAGTCCTACGTAGATATAAAGGTATCTCCCTGGACAAAAGTTCTATAAATATATTTTTGCACCTCACCGTATTGAAAGCGTTTTACACGTCAAGTGTGATAATCAACGCATATCTCTGTTTCTAAGTGATCAGTTTGGCAAACTCCATTACCGCATTCATAGACTATATTGGGGAGTATCCTCGACGAAAATCATGCTGGCTTTGGGCCAAATCCTCCGGTCTAATACACGTCAACAATCTCTCACGTAATACATACTCAAATAATTTGAGTGAGGCGCCAATGATACATAAAGGCCTGTAGGAGCTTGGCAAGAGAGAGAGTCCTTTCCTTCCTTCGGGATCAATATTACTCTAGACCTCTTCCATCTCTCCGGAAGCTGTCCGCTAGGGTGGGCTGAAAACCCCAAATTTTCGAAACTCGAAACGGCGTAGTGCGGAAAAGTTGCCGTTGGGGAAGACAAATCGAGGCCAAAAAGAAATTTAGAAATCGGTCCATATTTAACCCTCGCGCATCACCGTCAAAGTTTTTAAATTTTGACCGAGTTGGGCGACTTCCGTATGTTTTCTAAAAAATGTCATCACTGCCAAAATCGGGATTTACTCCAGACTGGGATATCAGGAACTTTCCTTGCCATACCCAAACAGTTGAGCGCTGTGTTAAGTTAGAGACGGAAGCAGCAGGAACAGTTGTTAGGTATAAAAACAGGGATGGTTTTATCCGGCCCACGTTGATGTCCAAGGAATCATGTCTTTCCATTGAGCTATAAGAATACCTGAAGAGGGAACAGCAGTGGGAAGAAGTAGAGGCGACAGCGGTCTGAGGGAAATAGAAGATCACGGGTGAACCTATCCTTTTTCCTATTATCCCTCTCACTCCGTACTTTCTGTGTTATGTATGCTGTCTGTGCGCAGATAACTTCACTCACATGCACTATACATTCATAGCCTGCTGTAATACAGAGATAGGTTCACCCGTTTTCTTCCCTCTTTCTCGGACAGGCCGCCATTGCTCTGTTCCCTCTCCAGGTTTTCTTATAGCTCAATGTGTCTTCCTCCACAAACAAGGCACAATTCAACGTGAAGAAGTAAAAGTCGTGAAAGATATCGACAATGAGTAGTATGTATGCCCTATGTGGTTGGTTGGTTGGAAATGGCGTGGGTGGAACTAGAGGTGTAGCCACCTTCTTGTGGTGAGTTCTGAGTCGTGTTAGGTATTTAACTCGGACCAAGAGCCGCACAGCTAATGAATTGTATGTATTAATGTGCTGAAATAATATTTTGTGATATTCAACAGTGAAATATAGACATTTTTAAGAAAACATATGGAAGTCGCCCAACTTGGTCAAAATTTAAAAACTTTGACGGCGATGTGCGAGGGTTAAATATGGACCGATTTCTAAATTTCTTTTTGGCCTCGATTTGTCTTCCCCAACGGCAACTTTTCCGCACTACACCGATTCGAGTTTCGAAAATTTGGGGTTTTCAGCCCACCCTATTACTGAAACACTACCAAAACCCAATGGATAATTTTCATTACAAAGGATAAGGGAATCATTTCCATCCTGTTCATTTTCATTCTAACTGTTTCCTTAAAAAATTACCACCAACAAATAAAAAATGTCATCCCATGAAACGTTGTGCATGGTGCAAAACAAAAAAGATCCGCAAAGAAACAAGATATTACTGTAAAAATTGCAATGTACCATTATGTGTAACCCCATGTTTTGAGTTATATCGCACAGAATAAAGAAAACAATATGTTTTTCTTTTCCTATACCGCTTCCGGAATTAACCCTCTTTCGAATTAAAGCTTTTAATCTAATAATGAAGCGCGCAAGATATGTCGTCTTTAACATCGCACGAACGGTATAGCACAGGGTTTGGAGGACCCCGGCATGGCACCACACCTACAGGAGCGGTGGTAGTGTGTACGTGAATTGACGCTGGCGCCAAGCCAGCCACGTGACGGCATCGCGAAACGAATGTGACGTCACAAATGTACCGACGCCAACGCCAAGCCAAGCCAAATGCGTGACGGGCGCGTACAGGAACTACTACTCGATTGGAGACGAACCGACGCCAGCGCCAAGCGAGTGACACCGCGGCCAATCAGCGTCGACAACCTATTTCCCCGGCGACGCTGATTGGCCGTCATTGGTTGTTTCCTTCTGACCAATAGCAGCGATGGCCGGTGGACCCTGCCTGCAATTTCGAAGTGCCATGCCGGGGTCCTCCAAAGCACACTTTTTACGTGGCACAGGGTCCACCTGTGACGTCACATTCGTTTCGCGATGTCGCCACGTGGCTCGCTTGGCGCCAGCGTCAATTCACGCACACATTACCACCGCTCCTGTAGGTGTGGTGCCATGCCGGGGTCCTCCAAACCCTGGTATAGCATTGCGCGTGTACTCGTCTGTGGCACCGCACGAACGGCATCACGTCGCGTGATAACTCGTCTGTGACTTTGTATCAACAGTATCGGCGTGGCGACATAACACGTCCGCGGGAACGAAGCGGTTAAGGATAAATAACAGCGAACCGGCTAGGTTCAGGCGGTGCCGAGCACCGTTCCCTTTACCCAACCATACCCTGCGACGGCCACGCTACACAGTGGTGCCTTTTCCTGGAAAGCTGGCCAAAAATCAATTTCTGAAGTGAATAGCAGCTAGTTGGTAGTATGGTACATTTAATATATATACATCTGTGCAACAACTGCCGTTTGAAATTTTAAAATATAGTGATCGGTTAATGAGATATAGGCTATCAAAGTTGACGAAATTTCGTGCTTCTTAAATGGCTTGAAAACGCTTGCATATTTAATTTATCAGGAAAAGTTTATTTTTAAAAAATTCATATGTAACACATTTTACCATTAAGATACGTGTTATAAACATACATTTTGCACATGAATAATGCCGAATATCTTTGAACTTACTCTTGTACTTCTCTTCTCAAGATGTCCTAAATCCTACTCATATTTTAGTACAACGGAAGGAAATTAGTTATTTTATTCAACGAACTTCACACAGTTATAGGTTTTTGCGTGTAAAGTTACATGTGAAGTATGATATCCAATTGAAAAATCTTGCGCATATTTGCGCTTTTTTAAGATATCCGCATTTAAAGTGCCTATTAGTATCTATCCTACGCTCTCCGTGAACGAACCCTTTTAGGTCTGCACTTTTTGAATTGTGGGAATTTTTATTTCATAGACAATTATTAATAATAAAAGTCTAAATATGCTTCACATTAAATTTTAAAACTCTCCATCATCGGGTTTAACCACAATAAATGTTGTGTATACGCAACATCGATCCTCAAATAGTACTCGCCTTTACGCATAGTGGACGTGAAATATAAATAAGAATGTTATGTCTTTGTCTTAAACATATATAAATTTTGTACTTATTTTAGAAAATGCTTTTGACTTTTGACTCTTGTCTCTCAACTCCTTATCTTCTTCGTGTAAACAGTCACATCGAAATTTTCCGCCTCGACCTAAACAGTTGTCATTCGCACTCGAAGTTCGGTAATCTCTATGGGACAATAATCATTCCTCTTGTCACGTCCTGGGTGGAGGTCTTAGGGGACAATGACACGGTGGGGTTAATGGAGCCCAGGCGAGGATCTGAAATCCTGCACACTGTGGTTCAGGGGGGGGGGGGGGAGGTTAGCCGAGGATCTAGAATCCTGCACACTGACGGTAGAGGGAATTTAGGCGACGATCTTGAATCCTACACACTGAGGGTAGAGGGAGGTTAGGCGAAGATCTTGAATCCTACACACTGAGGGTAGAGGGAGGTTAGGCGAGGATCTTGAATCCTACACACTGAGGGTAGAGGGAGGTTAGGCGAGGATTTTGAATCCTACACACTGAGGGTAGAGGGAATTTAGGCGAGGATCTTGAATCCTACATACTGAGGGTAGAGGGAGGTTAGGCGAGGAGCACACCTGGTGGACACCCGTTAGATCACTTGTGTTTTTATTTCGGTTCGGTAATTGGATTTACCGTTGCATTTACATAAGAAAGCCGCACGTAATGTTTCCGCGAAATCCGTCTAGTCCAGCGCTGCACAAGGAGCTGTTTTCGGCGCCTGGCGGCGAGCAACCCACCTTTCCTGTTCCTAAGGTTAGAATCGGTGAGGAGAACTGCAATAGTGTATGGGCGTGTTCGTAGGCTCGTAGCATAGGTATATATGACTGGGTTCCTTGTGGTGTTGCGTGCGTATCCCATTTTTAGACGTCTTTCTCGAAGCCGGATAATAAACTCGTAAAGGTCAACAGACGTCGCAGCACTCCATCCTTTTAGCCGTTGTAAATTCTAAGCTTTACCCCTTGTTAACGAAATTTCTTTGCAGTCACCAAATGTTCCCAAGGTCTAAGGACTTTATGAGTTTATTATCCGCGCGTGGCCCGGAAATCTCCCGCTGACCGTGAAATTACAAGGGCTAACGGTTCGGTTTTTTCGCTCTGGAGAGTGTTCTGCGATTTGTAGGCGGTCACTCGTTGTCATCCCCATTTCTTTTTCAAACTACCAATAGTGCCTAACTGATTTCAACCCGCCCAATAAGCAGCGAGCTTATTGTCCCTACCAACTCCGTTTTAACCATCCACCGAAGGACAGGAAGAATGATACGAAGCGGGGCTAGTCTAGTTAAAACTCCCAACAACCAACCACCTTATTGTAGACCAAACTTAGTATTTTTGTAGTGTATTGTAGACCACACTTAGTATATTTTTTGTAGTGTATCCGTAGACCAATTTATATTATATTATTGTTACGAAAATTGACTAATACTTTATACCCTACATCGCGAATCGGTCTGACAGCATTAAGTTGCCGTGAGACATCCGGACGTAGTGTCGTGGTCATCAGCAACGGAAGTTACACCCGTTATTGGGATCAACCCAGATACACGCGTCGGGAACATTTTGGTCCTTCGAGCCGGAGTTTACAATAATTACTGTTAAGTGATTAAAGTTATCAGTGATCTGTGAAATCTTACACATACAAGTTCGCAATATACATTATCACCATGTCAGATCTAAAAGATCTTGTTAACCAACGCGGAGTGATCAAATTCCATCTCACACAGTTTAAGAACTATCTCGCAGAATATAAGGACACTCAAGATACGATTAAGTTAACGATGAAATTAAACCGATTAAGAGAGCTGTTTGCTCCTTTCAACAATCTTCAAACACGAATTGAGCAACTACAAGAGACTGATGAGGAGCAACTTGTGGAACGAGAAATGGTTGAGAACACTTACATCGACATGCTTACAATGGCGGAGAAGTTGTTACTGCAAACGAAAGAAATTCAAGATTCTAGTGAACCCGCAGAAATACGGTCATCCCTTCATTCTCCCTCCAGCAACATCGGTGGAGTGAAACTGCCCAAGGTGGAGTTACCAAAATTCGACGGCAGAGTCGAGCTTTGGTTATCATTTAAAAGTCAGTTTGCATCTGTAATTGACAGTCAGGTAACTTTGTCAAATGTTCTAAAATTGCAATACTTACGGTCAGCGCTGTCGGGTGACGCTGCGAAAGTTATAGAATCGTTAGAGACAATAGACGATAGTTATGCAGACGCTTGGGAATTACTTACTAAAAATTACGCAAATAAACGGCTAATAGCAATGCGTCATAGCGAGTTATTATTGCAGACACCGTCTATAGAGAAAAATTCGGCGTCGTCACTGCGACAATTTACCAATCATATACACCAACATATGAGATCACTTAAATCTTTGGGCGTACCTGTAGACTCGTGGGATATTTTACTTATTTTAACCATATTGCCCAAACTAGACAGAGACACATGTATGGACTATGAAAAGTCCTTAAAATCTGATGATTTACCAAAACTAGACGAGCTACTATCTTTTCTCACTGATAAAGTACGATGTCTGGAAGCAGCCAATCAACATTCTTCTCGAAACACATCCGTTTCAAAATTAATTGTTAGACCTACTGTTTCTGATATGACTAAGGTAACACGTCCGAAACCTAATCAGGCCTTTGTCACGTCAACCATACCTGGATGTCCGATTTGTAAGGATAACTCTCATCGCATATACGAATGTGAAACATTCCATGGTATGTCAATTGCGGATCGAATCAAGACGATAAAACAAATTGGACTTTGTTCTAACTGCTTAAGGAGAGGGCACGACGCATTACAATGCAGATCACCTGTCCGATGTCGAACTTGTCAGGAGTCACACCACACATTAATTCATACCATCATTTCTGAATCTCAAGTGCCCATATCATTGGAGCGCTCTCAAGCATGACAAGAGCAATCTGAATTGGTGCAGCATACATCCCTCACGGCCAACATTACAAACAACGAGTTGATGACAACTGCAGTTTTAAAGGTACGCACCAAGACCGGAAGGGAACTTACTTGCCGCACTCTTTTAGACACTTGTTCTACTGCAAACTTCATTACCGAAGAATTTGCAAGAACTTTGCAATTACCCCGGAAACACTGCTCCATTCCAATCACTGTTTTGAATTCGCTATCGACTACATGCAAATCTATGACGACTGCCACCATTCAGGGGCGACACAACAGCCTTGAAAAGACACTCAACTTCCTTATCATACCTCACATTTCAAGCGCTGTGCCAAACGAATCTTTCAACCGCAAAGCAATCAAAATACCTTCTAACATCAAGCTAGCAGATCCGAACTTTCACAAATCAGCGCCAGTTCAAATGTTACTCGGAGCAGGACCAACGCTTTCTTTACTCAGCATCGGACAGATAAATTTATCACAACCACCTGGACCGGATCTCATTCTGCAAAAAACCTTGCTCGGATGGATTATAGGCGGTGAAATTTCGATTTAGCAGCAGACACATACTTGTTACAATACTCAAGTACATTTCGCAATGGCCAAATTCTGGAATTTAGAAGAACCACCATCAGAACTACATCTTTCGCCCGAAGAAGCCGCGTGTGAAGATCACTTTAAAACTCATACCACACGTACCTCGGATGGCAGGTATGTTGTAGCATTACCCTTTAAAGAAAACTGTCCACCATTGGGAGATTCATATTCTCGAGCACTCAAGCGATTTCAAACCCTGGAACGTAAGCTAAATTTAAATCCTACATTGAAAGAGCAATACAGTAAAGCCATTCAAGAGTATTTGAATTTGGGACATATGTCCCGAGTAAATATCCCTACCAACACAACGGGATTTATTTGCCTCACCATGCTGTACTAAAGGAATCAAGCCAAACAACCAAGGTTCGTGTTGTTTTCGATGGATCCGCCAAAACTACCACTGGTATATAATAATAATAATAATAATACGTCTTTATTACCCCATATAGAGTTAACATTATGTAGGTATGTCGGTAGTTCATGTATAGCGCATATGGTGTAATGGGCGAGGTTCAGCGAGTGCTGTTTTAAAACCTTACCCTGAATATTAGCTTAATTAACTAACTAACTTAAATACCTAATTTAACTGTCTATTTGGTAATCTTAATTCTATAATTATAGATATACAGGGTGTCCCAAAAATGTTGCGTTTCCTTAAAGGGGGTGATTCTGGGGATGATTTCAAACAACTTTTTCCTTTGCGAAAATGCTCTCCGATGTTTCGTTAACGAGATATTAATAAAAAGCACCGACCAATCACAGCGCGAGTCTGACGGCCGAGTTCCCGCGGTAGCGTGGCTACGAGCCGCGCTGCGACTGCGACGAGCAAGCAACTCGGCATGCATCGAAGAAACTTGCGTAGCATGGCAAATGAAAAAGACGTAACAAATAAAATCGAACATGTTGTCATGGTTTGTTCGTCATTTAAAGTGAATAATGAATAAAGGATAAATGGATGAAAATCACGTATAACGTAAAAAGACGAATACGCAGTTTTTTTTAGAATATTCGAAAATAATAATTATTTGAAGTGGGAGGATAAGGAATACGTAAATTTCCTTGTGTTAATAACGTAGCCACGAAAAGGTAATGTAACAGGAATTTAACGAAAGGTGATAGGCGTTAGTAACTAAAACTCACCCTTGTTGGAAATTCACCTGCAGCTTGAAAATCTGTGTCACAGGGTCACCGAACCGATCCTGGTCATCGATGGACGTGCTCCGTGCACAGCTGGTCCCAGGTATCCTTACATTCCCACTACCCAAAGTTAAGGGTCGCAATGTCAGGTGCGTCCAGGTCAACGTACCGAATATTCACTTCACTGCACGGCTACTAACACTGATCACTTTATTTATCCTGAAGTATTCTTGGGCCGTGTACATTTCTGCGACGCGATTGCTAGCTGACTGACAGGATTTTTTCCCAGCAACTTCCGCTACCCCCAAGTAGCTTCTCTGGTTCCATTATGAGTTAACTCCCACCAGGGCAAGAGGCTTTAGGTAAAAAGAAGCCAACACATTTTCGGAACACGTGTTTTGCAGAAGTGCAACGAACACTTTCACAAAAGCCCGCGCTCCGTCCTTCTACTGCCAATGTACCCATTGCTTCGAGATAGAAAACAGACACCACGTGTATCGGTTCGAAAGGGTCCGAAGAGAAGAGACAGTCTTCGAGTTACTATAAAGAAGATAATGCATACCATTCCTGTTTCCCCTTTCCGACACCCTGAGTTCACGACTGCTACGAGGCGGAACCAATTAAGTCATAAATTATCCGAAACTGTAGGAAACCGTTCTCTACCGCCGACTCGCCGGACAATAAACCGCGACCCTGGCGAAATGCTCTGACTGATCAGCCTGATTAATTTTGAAGAACTAGAAATTACAAAGAGGTAGTCCGCTGACTGCGCGTAGTCCCGTCTGCTTCGTCCTACCTTCAAATTAAAGACGGATCCCTTATCTCTCGAGTATAAACACGCGCTCGAATTTCAAAACAAAAGCACGCGTCGACGTATTCCGTGCTAGAGATGGTGGGCCTTGAGGTCCGATTGGTCCCAAACTAACCAATCTGCCCTGCAGCCCTCCCAAACGGCCACTGTCCTGAAGAGGCCCTCTTCACAGCAGTATCTCCTCCCCAAGGTCCACCATCGCTCGCACGGAATACGTCGCTTCCTTATCTCAAGTGTCTAAGCACGCGCTCGAATTTCAAAACAAAAGCACGCGTCGACGTATTCCGTGCGAGGGAAGGTGGACCTTGGGGTCCGATTGGCCCCAAACTAACCAATCTGCCCTGCAGAATTTGAAATTCGAGCGCGTGCTTAGACACTTGAGATAAGCAAGCGACGTATTCTGTGCGAGCGATGGTGAACCTTGGGGAGGAGATACTGCTGTGAAGAGGGCCTCTTCAGGACAGTGGCCGTTTGGGAGGGCTGCAGGGCAGATTGGTTAGTTTGGGACCAATCGGACCTCAAGGCCCACCATCTCTAGCACGGAATACGTCGACGCGTGCTTTTGTTTTGAAATTCGAGCGCGTGTTTATACTCGAGAGATAAGGGATCCGTCTTTAATTTGAAGGTAGGACGAAGCAGGCGGGACTACGCGCAGTCAGCGGACTACCTCTTTGTAATTTCTAGTTCTTCAAAATTAATCAGGCTGATCAGTCAGAGCATTTCGCCAGGGTCGCGGTTTATTGTCCGGCGAGTCGGCGGTAGAGAACGGTTTCCTACAGTTTCGGATAATTTATGACTTAATTGGTTCCGCCTCGTAGCAGTCGTGAACTCAGGGTGTCGGAAAGGGGAAACAGGAATGGTATGCATTTTCTTCTTTATAGTAACTCGAAGACTGTCTCTTCTCTTCGGACCCTTTCGAACCGATACACGTGGTGTCTGTTTTCTATCTCGAAGCAATGGGTACATTGGCAGTAGAAGGACGGAGCGCGGGCTTTTGTGAAAGTGTTCGTTGCACTTCTGCAAAACACGTGTTCCGAAAATGTGTTGGCTTCTTTTTACCTAAAGCCTCTTGCCCTGGTGGGAGTTAACTCATAATGGAACCAGAGAAGCTACTTGGGGGTAGCGGAAGTTGCTTGGAAAAAATCCTGTCAGTCAGCTAGCAATCGCGTCGCAGAAATGTACACGGCCCAAGAATACTTCAGGATAAATAAAGTGATCAGTGTTAGTAGCCGTGCAGTGAAGTGAATATTCGGTACGTTGACCTGGACGCACCTGACATTGCGACCCTTAACTTTGGGTAGTGGGAATGTAAGGATACCTGGGACCAGCTGTGCACGGAGCACGTCCATCGATGACCAGGATCGGTTCGGTGACCCTGTGACACAGATTTTCAAGCTGCAGGTGAATTTCCAACAAGGGTGAGTTTTAGTTACTAACGCCTAATCACCTTTCGTTAATTTCCTGTTACATTACCTTTTCGTGGCTACGTTATTAACACAAGGAAATTTACGTATTCCTTATCCTCCCACTTCAAATAATTATTATTTTCGAATCTTCTAAAAAAAAAACTGCGTATTCGTCTTTTTACGTTACACGTGATTTTCATCCATTTATCCTTTATTCATTATTCACTTTAAATGACGAACAAACCATGACAACATGTTCGATTTTATTTGTTACGTCTTTTTCATTTGCCATTCTACGCAAGTTTCTTCGATGCATGCCGAGTTGCTTGCTCGTCGCAGTCGCAGCGCGGCTCGTAGCCACGCTACCGCGGGAACTCGGCCGTCAGACTCGCGCTGTGATTGGTCGGTGCTTTTTATTAATATCTCGTTAACGAAACATCGGAGAGCATTTTCGCAAAGGAAAAAGTTGTTTGAAATCACCCCCAGAATCACCCCCTTTAAGGAAACGCAACATTTTTGGGACACCCTGTATGTTGCACTGCATATACGCGTAGTCGCGTTGAATAGAACTATAAATCAGTATAGTAGAACTATAAATCAGTATCTTTTAAATATATCTCCGCTGACTGTCGAAAGTGTTTGATCTGTTTGATGGCCTTGATGTACCCCGGTAATTGGTTATAATAATATGTAGCAGCATAGGAGAAAGAGCCTCGGAATTTAGTAGAAGAGTGTCGTGGGATTGTCAGATGGGTAGCTTGTCTTGTGGTAGATGAGTGGGACTGATGCATTTGAAGATTGGTAGTGAGGAGTTCTCTGAGGTACGCGGGTGCATCTGTATGCAGTATTTTATGCGTTATGCAGCAAAGATGTAATATCCACCGCTGCCTCATATTTAACCATCCGGACAATTGCATCGCAGGCGATATGTGATCATATTTACGTATCCCGTAAGAAAATCGAAGACAACTGTTTTGTATTCGCTGAATACGCCCGGCCGTACGCACGCTAATACATGGACCAAATACAATGTTGACGTAATTAAACAGCGATAATATCAAGGCGTGTGAAAGAAGGAGTTTACTACCTGTGCTAAGGAAGTGTCGCGCAGGATATACCTGTTTTAGCCGGTAATGTGCTGCAGAACACTTCTGCAACACGTGCTCTTTGAAGTTCCAGTTCTCATCCATTATTAGTCCGAGATTTTTTATGGATTTTTGAGATCTAACTGTGTGGGAACCAATTCGGATCTCGAAGGCGGGAACTTTTTGCAGTTGTATTGGCGAGCCGACGAGTAAAACAGCACACTTATTATGATTTAGTTTAAGCCCGTGATTTTTTACCCACGTACTAATATTCGCCAAATCAAACTCAATTTCTTGTATCGCTGTGTCTAAGGCTGCAGGCTGAAAAGTTTTGATGATCTGGGTGTCATCCGCGTAAGTGTACGTGTGTGAATATATAGCAACATCGTGTATTTCTTTTATGTATATATTGAAGAGCAGGGGGCCGAGTACAGAACCTTGTGGGACACCACGTTCTATGTGCCGAGGGTCTGAAAGTGCTGGTTTTGGAGTCGAGATAATAACTTGCTGTGATCTGTTTGTCAAATATGACCGGAACCACGACAAAGCAACATCTTTTATGCCGAGTTTATGTAATTTAGACAGTAAAAGATCGTGCCCTATAGTATCGAAAGCTTTTGAAAAATCGAGGGTAATGATAGCAACAAGTTGCTTATTGTCAATAGCTGTTAGTACCCGGTCTGAAATATGGGCCAATGCTGTTGTGGTACTGTAGTCTCGCCTGAACCCAGATTGAAATTTAGACAGGAGATTATGATTCTCAAGAAAATTAATAATCTGCTCCGCACATATCTTTTCTAATAATTTAGAGAGGAAAGGGGGTGTTGCAATCGGCCGGAGGTTGTTTAGCGATACGGAGTCATGGGATTTCGGTATGGGACGAACGACTGAGTTTTTCCATGCCTCAGGAAATGCACCTGTTGTTAAGGAGAAATTGTATATATGAAGTAGTGGGTCCAGACAGAAAGGGATGCACATTAGAAACATATGACCTGATATGTCATCTGGTGCAGAGGAGGTAAGCTTTGATTTTTTGAGTATTATGTACAAGTCGTTGAGGGATATAGGTTGGAAGGAAAAGGTGTGAGGGCTATTGTATGCAAAATATTCATAGGATAGGACGGTATTAGTAGAAATATGAGGCAGGGAGTCAATAAAGTGGTTATTTATAACATCTGGATCGAGATTCGGAATCAAGGGTGTGTTTTTCCGAGAAGGCTGATGTATGCCCGCTTGACGAAGTTGGTACCAAAACTGGGGGGTTTTTGGATTCCCGGTCGACTGGAGTAATCGTTGAAAATATGCACGTTTTTCGGTACGAATCAATGAAGTAGCATAGTTTCTTAGTTGCTTATAGTAGTTCTGGTCAACTGGATTTGAAGTTTTTCTATATTTCGAGAGTGCCTTGTTACGTAGCTTTATAAGATGTTTGATGTTGGACGTGATCCATGGAGCACCCTGCTTGGTTACGCGTATTATTTCAAGCGGCGCAAAAATATCAAATAGAGTTGTAATATTGTGATTAAAGACATACAGTTTCGCATCTATACCTTGTGCGTTATATAACGGCGCCCAGTCAATTCGCAGTGCAGTTTTAAGAAATAGCTCTTCATTTATAAGTTTAATATTACGTCGCAGAATATATTTTGAATTGGATATGGACTTAGGAGTACAAATCGAAGCCATCACTAGTTGATGATCAGATATTTCGCCGACGTCAATAGAGAGTGTAGAGGTGCAGTCAAGATCATTACTTATCAAAATTAGGTCGATTAGCGAGGCTGAATTAGATGTGATACGTGTCGGTGTATCAATGACCTGTCTGAGTGACAATAGCTTCAATATGTCGTTTATTATCATTACCCCCGAATCCCGATTGTTTAGAAGGTTAACATTAAGATCGCCTAGACATATTATATGTTGATCTGTAACGCTAATATCATGAAGTAAGCTTTCCAAAGTATTAAGGCTAGATAACGGAGATGCCGGGGGACGGTATACACAGTATATTGTCAGTGTGGAAAGGTGGAATCGCAATGTGATACCAATAAACTCAAGGTGGGTGTCGGTAGTTGACGAATCGTCATAAACAATTTTTTTTTTTTTTTTTTTTTTCAACTTTATTACCCTTTGACGTGACAGAGAAAGAAATATATGGTACAGATTAGGGTAAAGGCGAGGCCGCAGTGTAAACTGTTAATAAGCCTAACCATAATATAAACTAAAAATTACTTAATACTATGCATACTAATTCTAAATTTCCTTAAAACTAAATAGTAGTAGATATAATAGAAGATAAAAATTTTAGACACCAAAGAACAAATAGATGGTAACACGCGGGAAAGGCATAAAATGGGCTATAGAGGGAGGTGAAGACATAACAAGACAGCCCACACTAAAAGTGCTGGAGGATATGAAGCCGGGCTGCCTCTTTAAAGGCAGGAAAAGAATCAAGCTGTCGGACAGAAGCAGGAAGGGAGTTGTAATAATGCGCCGCTATATATGAGAAAGAGGATTCAAATTTGGATGTAGAGTGTAAAGGAATAGAGAGATGTGATTGTGAACGGGTTGAAACAGCAGTGGAGGAATGAAAGGAAAGGTTTGTACGAAGGATGTTATATAGATATGTCGGACAACTAGAGGTGAGTATTTTAAACACGAGACAGCATAAGTGGAGTTTCCATCTTTGTGACATACGTAACCAGGAGGATTTTACGAAAAGCGGAGAGATGTGATCAAACTTACGAACACAATAGGAGAAACGCAGACAAGAGTTCTGGACACGTTGTATCAAAGAAGTAAGACGAGAGGTGAGAAAAGGACTATATAAGACGTCACAGTAGTCAAACAATGATATAACCAAGGATTGTGAAAGGAGGAGTTTTTGAGTAGTGGAAAGTATATGGCGATATATGCGATTTGTTGAATGCGATGTTATCTCGTATGTATATCGCAACGCCACCCCCACGCGTGGTGTGGGTAGATGTTCTATCAGCACGTACAATTGAATAACCAGTTATACACACAGTATAAGAAGGGATCGCAGGTTTTAGCCACGTTTCGCTTAACGCAAGTATATCTATATTATATAACGATAGCATATCTATGATATCAGAGAGATGAGGAACGAGGGATCTTATATTGAGATGTCCAATAATAAGGATTTTATTGTTACCTTTGTTACTATTATGTCGATTATCAGAACTAGGTTTAATTGTATGGATGTGTATTGATGGAGCCGGCGGAGTCACAGTGAACGATGGTGAATACGTGAGGCGGTTGGTTGATGTGCGAGTGTCATCCGCCTCCCAGGTGCATGTGAGATGTCAGGGTAACGTTGTATGATCCGACTGCGTTGTTGCGGATGGTCGATCTTCGGATGAATGTGGCCGTGAGGTGGTGGCAGTGCTCTGGGGTGTATGTGTGGATGAAGATTGTGCTATGTTATTGAGAAAGTCCTGTGTAGATGAATAACGGATAGGTCTTGAATTTGAATCTTTCCATATGTAAGTAATTCCTCTTTTTATCCATGCATATTGGAAGTTGTACTTCTTCGCAAGAACTTTAGCTTCAGTAAGCCGCTGACGTTCTTCCTTTGTAGCTCGTTCATTAATGTAGACTGGAGATGATGGCCATTCAGGATTGATGTCAGAACAACGTAGCTCTTTTTTGGCCCGTTTACATGAAAGCCAGGAGTCGCGTGTGATTGTTGAGGTGAATTTGACGACAATATGCCGCATATCAGGTTTATTGCTCTTGATGCGCATCGCATGTGCTATATCAGAACGAGCGAACGGAGTGTTAATTGATAGTGCAGTTCGATGTATCGTATCGAGGATATTTTCTCTCACGACGTTAGGTATGCCGGTGATTATGATTTCGAAATCTCTATTAGCGTGTTCGATTCTGTCAATACGTTTAGCTGTGTTGGTATCGAGGGTATTTGAATGCAGCCGATCGAGGCTTACTTGTGGTGAGGAAGTACGTTCGAGCATATCAAGACGAATGTCTATTGTGTCACATCGGGTGACGAGTGCTTGCTGTCCGTCAGAGAAATTGTCCATTCGGGCCACCATGCTAGAGAAGGCTTTATTTAAGTTTTCAATCTTGCTCATCCATTGGTCCATTTTACAAGCAAGTTCGTGGAAGCTGTTGAGCTTGTCCTTTATTTCATCAATCCCTTGCAGTTTGGAACGCACATCTTGTAAAAACATGTTAAAATCACTTGCGTCTGTTGATACCAATGCATTGTCAGTGTGAATTTGATGAGCAGGCGTCGATACTTCATTGGAATGTTGCTGTGTGGTTTGTGTATAGTTGTTATTATGCCCACATGACGTACATACTCCGGACTTCGGTAGAAATTTGGAGCAGTTATTACAGACTGCCATATCGATATGGGTGTAACGGCTATTTACATTAGTCTATAATAGATGTCACCGCTCTTGACATGTTATCGATGATCAGGAGCCAGTATATAAGGTGTGCACTAGTATATATGTGTGTATGTGTGAGGCATGTATCCCAATATCCACTACACTACCACAAACCGTCCGAACAGTAGACCATTTGAAGATGAATTTGGAATACGTATAATTCAGTAAATTCTTTATCCACAGTACCTTCCGTGAGGCCCGTGCAAGATGAGCATCTCATAAACCGGAGACAATGATTACAGTAGCTTAGTTAGCCGTAACGACTGAATACAGATGTAAACAACAGGCGATGCGAATTAGGACACACTCACTTTGTCGCCATGACAGTCGACGTATCACTGAACGATACATTAATGGTCGGTCCCACCATCCAAGACGACATCATATCATTATTACTTCGCTTCCGGTTGCATAATTACGTTATCACAGGAGATATTGAGAAAATGTATCGACAGTTTCTCATCCGTAGACAAGACCGTGCTTTCCAAAAAATCCTATGGAGAGATCAGCAAGGTAATCTGACCACTTATGAACTGAATACGGTTACTTTTGGCTTATCTGCAGCCCCGTTTCTCGCCATTCGATGTATACACCAATTAGCCGAAGACGAATCTCTAAATTTCCCAACTGCTTCCAAAATCTTACGGCGTGACCTTTATGTCGACGATTTAATTACCGGCACAAGTACTGTGGACGAAGCTCGAAGATTGCGAGACGATATCATTGAGCTCCTGCAAAATGGTGGAATACACATTCGTCAATGGGCCTCTAACGCCCCAGAACTATTAGATGGTTTACCAGAAGGCAGTGTCAACATATCCTTATTATCAGACGAAGACAGTACTTTGAAAACATTAGGTGTTTCATGGAACTCCCGAAAGGATTTGATAGTATATTCTGTGAAATCTCTATCCATCAACAGCACAGTCACTAAACGAACTATTCTCGCGGACATCGCTAGGATTTTTGATCCTTTAGGTTTGCTTGGACCGGTCTCTGTTCTTGCAAAAATTCTATTGCAACAACTCTGGCTTCTCAAGTTAGATTGGGATGAATCAGTGCCAGTGAACATTCATACTACGTGGACCACATACTGTGAGCAATTAAGTTTGCTTAATGACATGACATTCCCTCGAAAGTTAGCACTGATCGATGCATATGATGTTCAACTTCATGGATTCTGCGACGCAAGCGAAAAAGCATATGGAGCTTGTATCTATCTGCGAACTACAGACAGCCAGCAAAGGGTGCAGTGTCGTTTATTTTGCGCGAAATCTCGTGTTGCTCCACTTAAAGTCGTGTCGTTACCGCGTTTAGAACTCTGCGGCGCATTATTACTATCCAAATTATATCAGTCGGTGATCCGGGCAACCAACCTTGAAGTCAATAAAACAATTTTTTGGACCGACTCTACAATAACTTTACACTGGATTAGTACTCAACCTTTCCTTCTGAAAACATTCGTGGCGAATCGAGTTGCAGACATCAGAAACGAGACAGATTCAAGTTTCTGGAGACACGTACCGTCTGAAGACAACCCAGCTGATATATTATCACGAGGTCAGTTGCCTATAGAATTCCTTCAGCAAACGATTTGGAAAAATGGACCAGCATGGATTACAGAGGAAGAGTCGCAATGGCCGTGTCTTGAAATCAAACAGCCGGAAGAAATTCCAGAAACCAGAAAGGGAACGTGTTTAATCACCAACAAACTTCCGAATTTTATTATTCATCGGTACTCCAACTTTTCAAGACTCGTGCGTATTGTATCTTATTGCCTTCGTTTCAGACACCCTCATAAATTCAAGGGGGGTTTACAGCCAGAAGAATTGGAAAATGCACACACTCGTATCTGTAGATTAGTTCAGGGAGAATCTTTCAGACAGGAAATCAGGGAGCTCCAAGATGATGGCCGCGTTAGTCGGAAAAGTAAATTGATCACATTGAATCCGTTTCTTGACAATAATGGCCTTATACGTGTAGGAGGTCGATTAACAAATTCAACACTTGATTATTCTCAAAAACATCCCATAGCACTTCCAAGATCTCATTATATTACCACTCTAATCATTAGACAATATCATGTGCGTAATTTACATACTGGAGTTCAGTCTACATTAAATGCAATCCGACAAAGGTACTGGCCATTGAATGGCCGAAATCAAGTTCGAAAAGTTGTTAGGGAATGTGTCAGATGTTTTCGCATCAATCCACCAATACCCAACTATGTCATGGCAGATTTACCCTCGACTCGTATCACCGAAGCACGACCATTTAGCACAGTTGGTATCGACTATTGTGGACCTTTTTTTATTAAGGAGAAGAAATTTCGAAATAAAAAAACAATTAAGATATACGTAGCAGTGTTTATCTGTCTCGTTATAAAAGCTATTCACCTGGAAGTGATCAGTGACATGACTACAGAAGGTTTTCTTGGAGCCTTGCGGCGATTCATTGCAAGAAGAGGGAAGTGTAACTGCATATACTCCGACAACGGTTCAAATTTTGTAGGTGCAAACAATGAACTTAAGGAACTATCCGAACTGTTAACGTCAAGAGCACATCAAGATCAAATTAATCATTATGCAGCTGATGAAGGTATAAAATGGACATTTATCCCACCGCTATCTCCAAACTTTGGTGGATTGTGGGAAGCAGCTGTGAAACTATTCACGCATCATTTGAAAAGGGTTGTTGGCAATGAGCTTTTCACCTTTGAGCAATTTAACACATGTATTATTCAAATAGAAGCTGTCCTTAATTCTAGACCGCTGACCGCCATTTCTTCAGATCCCAATGATTTAACTGCGTTAACACCAGGTCATTTTTTAACTGGTAGTCCACTTACGGTTTTACCAGAACTTGATTTCAGAGACACTCCATGCAACCGGTTGTCGGTATGGCAACACATTCAAAAGATACGACGCGACTTTTGGGTTCGATGGCATAAAGAGTATCTAAATGAATTGACAGTCCGTCAAAAGTGGACCCACGGAACTCACCAGATCAAGGAAGGAACATTGGTTGTTCTCCGTGAAGACAATCTCCCACCACTCCAGTGGAAGTTAGGGAGAATCATCCAAACTCACCCTGGTAGCGATGGCATCACTCGAACCGTTACTGTCAAGACTGTAAATTCTACCGTTCTTCGTAATGTTAGCAAACTGTCACCACTACCCTTCGATGATAGAACTTAGCATATCTCTTAATTAATCTATAACATTTGTTTTGTTTTTTATTTTATCCGTATCTATACAATTCGTATATTCTTATGTAATATTTTTTCCTCGGTTGAACCAAATGGTTCAACGGGGGCCGGTATGTTGCGTGCGTATCTCATTTTTAGACGTCTTTCTCGAAGCCGGATAATAAACTCGTAAAGGTCAACAGACGTCGCAGCACTCCATCCTTTTAGCCGTTGTAAATTCTAAGCTTTACCCCTTGTTAACGAAATTTCTTTGCAGTCACCAAATGTTCCCAAGGTCTAAGGACTTTATGAGTTTATTACCCGCGCGTGGCCCGGAAATCTCCCGCTGACCGTGAAATTACAAGGGCTAACGGTTCGGTTTTTTCGCTCTGGAGAGTGTTCTGCGATTTGTAGGCGGTCACTCGTTGTCATCCCCATTTCTTTTTCAAACTACCAATAGTGCCTAACTGATTTCAACCCGCCCAATAAGCAGCGAGCTTATTGTCCCTACCAACTCCGTTTTAACCATCCACCGAAGGACAGGAAGAATGATACGAAGCGGGGCTAGTCTAGTTAAAACTCCCAACAACCAACCACCTTATTGTAGACCAAACTTAGTATTTTTGTAGTGTATTGTAGACCACACTTAGTATATTTTTTGTAGTGTATCCGTAGACCAATTTATATTATATTATTGTTACGAAAATTGACTAATACTTTATACCCTACATCGCGAATCGGTCTGACAGCATTAAGTTGCCGTGAGACATCCGGACGTAGTGTCGTGGTCATCAGCAACGGAAGTTACACCCGTTATTGGGATCAACCCAGATACACGCGTCGGGAACATGTGGGGCTCCAGTGCAGATCAGGTCCCGTAATAAAATTCGGGTTATTTATTTGTATATTGTTACGTGTACAAATTTATTAGTTATGTAATTTTCTTCTTGTAAATATCGCTACATAACTTTCCGACTTATAAATGATATATATCCTTATTTAAAATTTGGTTTTCTTTGAGTCAGAGTTATTTATTTGTATAGTATTAACTTTCTATAATATATTCCCTGACAAGGGAGAGAAGTAAGCAATTCCGACGAATGTGAAGTTTGCTGCCCGAGCGTAGCGAGGGCAGCAATTCACGCGAGGCGAAATCGCTTCTCTCCCATGTCACGCATTATATTTTTTTCAACACCTGCATGAAAGATGTGTTTTTGAAAGCCTGCTCAACAATTCGCAAAAAATATGCATGTTCGATTGCTTTTTTATTGTGTCAAAATTAATAAATACGTGTATTTATTTTCCAACAAATCGATAACGATTAGTCGAACAACTGCATCTTCATACCATAGGGTAACGTCAAACTCCAGTTTCTTTGGGAGGAAAGTAAGTAATTGGGAATACGCATACGCGTAAAGTCTTTTTCCCTTGGGAGATAGACTTTACGCGAATACGTCTGAAATTAGTCATTTTGCTCCCACTCAGCAGGCGTAAAAAACACACACATTTTCATGCAGGCCCCACAAGGAACCCAGTCATATATCCCTATGCTACGAGCCTACGAACACGCACATACACTACTGCAGTTCTCCTCACCGATTCTAACCTTAGCAATAGGAAAGGCGGGTTGCTCGCCGCTAGGCGCCGAAAACAGCTCCTGGTGCAGCGCTGGTCTAGTCATATGGCTATACAAGAGCTATACGAGAGAACATTTGTAAACACGGGGAGAACACTTGCGTTCACGAACCGAGATCAGCTGTTGCCGTAGCTTGTTTTGGTTTGGGGATCTTCGTTGGTCGAAGGATTAACACAATACTATGAAGCGTGGTTGACAGTAAAAGGTTTATTAAATTCGAAACACGAATATAGACCGTGCACTGTTAATGCGATAATATGGTTATAATAAGGCGTTAGACATTGAGCATTTGCACGTAAACATTTATATAAATGGGAGTTAATAGTAATACGTGAGTATGAATATGCAATATATTTATACAAGCCAAAGATAGTTATGAGAAAATCGTTAAGGATTTGCTACTATAGCAAATTAAGTAATGAGCGTTAGCAAAGATAATAATATGAAAAGCAATAAGCGTTAATAATACAAAGATATATATATATATATATAATGAGCATTAGCAAAGATAATGAGATGAATCACAATAAGCGTTTATAATACAAAATGATTTAAGTAATGGAGATGATACACAGTATGACAATAGTTATAAATTGCTTACGGTAGTTAACGTAGAATACTTCGTTGTTCACTGAATTTGTTATAAAGGCAATAAGGTTTTTGACTTTACGTTATACCTTCGCGGGATCGTGGCCGTTGAAGAGGCCCTATGTCGCGCGGGTCCTCGTATTTATATGATTTTACAAGGGTTGCGGGGGTACGCGTGGTATGAACTTTGACCCGTTTATGTAATATTTTTCGGTATGAAGGGGGCTGCGCAGTATGGACTTTGACCCCTTTATGTAATATTTTCGTGGTTTTTGTAAGGACCAAAGGTTGGCCTATATTTAGACTCGCAGACAATAGAAATTTAGTCCACTGTGGTTTTTATGAGTGCGAAGAATTTCGGGGCTCCTGCAAAGGAATTACTCAACCCATTTGATGGATTTTTGGTGGTTTAATCGGAAGGGGGTGGTAGTGGGTTTGACCTCTTTGGTCATAGGGAGGGTGTGAGACGTGGTCTCGATTTAGGAGGGTTTTTGGGACGAGGGACTTGCTTAAATTACTAGGTGAAGGCGGTTTACTGATTGACCGTCTTGAGATGGGGACCGCTAAGGTACCTACATCGCCAAGGTGGTCAGTGGTCGGGGAAAAGGGGTAGGAGTCGAGGTCTGTTGGGTTTTAGTGGAGCTGGTTTGTAATTAATGAGGGAGACTTGATATGGCACCACGCAAAAAATAGTGGGACGTCACACTCTCACCAAGAAATACTGGGGGTGTTATACTGTGAGGCTATTCCGAAATGCAAGAAAAAAAATTCCTCTGAAAGTACTCGAAATGGTATGTCACCAAGAAAATGGAAATGAAAGCTCAGAGAGTGTGACGTCCCACTATTTTTTCGCCCGGTCATAGATAGCACCCTCCATATAAATTCCCCTCCACAACTACACAACTAATCACGAAACCTCAATGCATAGCCGTTTCCCCAACCTCCGGGTTGTTTGGACGATGTACCTTAGCGGTCCCCATCTCCAGATGATCAAATTTCAAATCCCCTTCCCCTCTTCGGTCTTAGAGACACGAACTCCTTCCACGTTTGAACCTTAGACAAATCCCTCACTGAAGCTCGCTCATCTTGAGACCATGTCTCCCCCCCCCCCCCCCCCCCTCCTTTTACAGCAAACGTATTCAACCTCCACCTTCAACCCCAATCAAAACCCTCCAAACCCATCCAACGGGTGGAGTACCCCCCCCCCCCCCCCAAAGCCCCGAAAGAACCGCCGAAACACGCAATAACGACACATATCTTACGCATGAATCATTAATACGCGCCGATTACATAACACAAATTTTAAAGTAGAATCATCACACATACCGCAAATTCCCAGCATACCTGACATTCCATTGTTTTGTATAAATACCAGCGCCACATGGACCGCGGACCAGTTAGTTAGTCGAACGACATCCGCGACACACGTTGCCTTACCGATTACACAGTACAACAATTTTTTACTTTTTTTCGGACATGTAACATTCAATAGCAGTTTCTTATAGGTTTTCGTGCCCTGGAAATAAATCCGCAACCCGTTTGTCGCCATCACCCTCAGTTTTTGACAAAATCGATTTTGAAAAAAACTGCAAATTTTCAACTTTGAACATTTTTTGTGTCCAAACGGTAATAGTTATTCGATTGTTCGTCCCGTCAAAGTATTCTATGAACCCTCCCGAATACAACGATATAAGTTATTATTGCATTATGAACATTTAAATATGTTTAAACAACGATAAAATGGAAAAGGACACCCGAATTGCACTCATTTTTACGGATATCTTTCAATTTATTTCCAAAAATAAGGGTCTGAGACGAAATTTGACCATCCCACGCGATGTAGCAGACATTTTTCCTTCGGAAAGCATCGACAGAAGTGGTAAGTCTCGTTTCGTTTTCAACACAGAAGCGAAAGAGTTTGGTAAAACGCGCGGAGCCGATAGAGGTAGTCACGCGCATTAAGCGATTGTGTTACGCTGAGCGGCAGTGGCTCGTGCGCCGCCGTTGACTACCACTGTCGGCTCCGCCCGTTTTGCCAAACTATTTCGCTTCTGTATTGAATACGAAATGAGACTTACCACTTCTGTCGATGCTTTCCAAAGGAAAAATGTCTGCTGCATCGCGTGGGATGGTCAAATTTCGTCTCAGACCCTTAGTTTTGGAAATAAATTGAAAGATATCCGTAAAAATTGGTGCATTTCGGGTGTCTTTTCCCTTTTATCGTTTTTTAAACATATTTAAATGTTCATAACGCAATAATAGTCGATTTAGTTGCGACATACAGCGGGGGAGCATACGGCACGTGCCGAGGTCCCGAGCGTCACTCGGGCCATGCAGCCAGTGACTGTTCAAACATTCGGAGAGCGGGTGCTCCCCCAGGGCTGACCGCGCCGCGCGATGTCGCCACGGGGTCAGAGAGCCTCCCTTCAACGGCCGGAGCCGAGCAGGGAGGGACGACTCGCTACCTGGTCCGAAAGACCACACCATCTACCCTGCGCTGCCTGGGGAGACGGGCCTCCCTCAAAGGGGAGGAAATAGCTTTGAATGGCCGCTTCCTCATGGTACGCATTAACCCGCCAGGATTCTACTCCGTTTCTCGGGTGCACATCCGCTTTTTATAGGCCCGGGCCAACTTGCGGACGGACCGTACTCACGGGGGTGACCATCGACGAGGGTGGGCGATCCCTACCTAAGACGCACGCATAGGTGCGCCGGAGTCATTAGTTTTTTCGGGATCCGGTTTTATTCCTTCGGGCGTTATTATGTGCCCTAGGAATCCTACCTCTTTACATAAAAATGAGCATTTATCTGGTTGTAGCTTTAGGTTATATTCCCGTAATTTTTTCATTACCTTCCGTAGCCGCGTGTTATGCTCCTTTAGGTTAGTGCCACATATTACCAGGTCGTCCAAGTAGACGAAACAGTCTATTCCTTGTAGTCCCATCAGAATGGTGTTCATCAATCTCTGGAATGTCGCTGGCGCGTTTTTTAATCCGAAGGGCATTCGATTGAACTCGAAATGTCCTTGTGGTGTGGATAACGCGGTCTTTTCCTTGTCTCTGTCGTCCATGAGTATCTGGTGGTACCCTGACGCGAGATCTAGTGTAGTGAAGTATTGTGCCTTCCCTAACTGGTCAAATATTTCTGTAATATTTGGCAGGGGATATGAGTCGCCTATTGTGATCTCGTTTACTTTTCTAAAGTCTACGACCTCTCGTTTTTTGATATTTCCATTGGCATCCTTTTTCTTGGGTACTACTAGTAAGGGTGCATTCCATGGACTGAAACTGACTTGTATTATCCCGTCATCTAACATTTGTTTTACTTGCTTTTTTACTTCCTGTTTATGGACTTCTGGCAATCTACATGGTTTAACATTGCAGGGGGTTGCTCCCTCCTTTATTGGTATTTGATGCGTGGTTGCATGTGTTGTGGTTAATGGATCGCCTGTTAGGTGAAAGATATCGCAATATTCTCTACCTATTTCTTCCATGCTGCTTCTTTCTTCATTGTTCAGGTGGCGTAATTCCATTAATTCCAGGACACGCTTTGCACGTGTCGTCAGCGGTTCTTTCCCTACAGTTGCGCGGAATGCTGCGGCAGCGGAATACTTTTCGTCTGCCTCTTTGCTTTGCCATTCGGTCAGCTGTATGCGTGGTAATTTTACAGTGCGTGCTGTGTTTGATAGATTTACTACACAAGCTATGCACTTCCCGTTTTCGGGTTTTACCAGACACTCGCCTAGGAATACTCCTTTCCCTAACTCTTGTTTTTCTATTATTCCTTCCTTCTTGCCTTTTACTTCTACTTCTACAAGAGTTTGGGAGCGCGGGGGAACTGTTACTTCATTTTTTGATTGAAGAGTTTTCCAATGCTCACCTCGGATCGTGATTTCTCGCGTCCTATATTGTATTCCTGCTTCTTGTTTTTTCAGGAAATCTATGCCTAATATCCCTTGGTAATCTGTCAATGTACCGTCTTCTATCACATATAAAGGATGCTTGATTTCTTGTTTTCCAACCGGGAAGGTCGCCTCTATTTCTCCTAATGTTTTTATGGTTCCTCCTGATAAGGCTACCAGTTGTACTTCACTTTCCTTCCATACTACGCTGTCCTTGATACATGCTTTGTTTATTAGGGATACCTCGGCTCCTGAATCTATTAGCATTCTGACTTCATCGTTTCTTGCTTCTTTTATCTGTACTTGTATCTCATCCGAACCAAAGTTAGATGTTCCAGTTTCCTGCTGGTCCATTTTGGCTATTTTAACCTGTTTTTGATTTGTATCGGAGTCCCCGGAGCTCGTTGTTGCCGTCGGCAGAGTTCGTGATCCTCCTGCTTGTGGTTTTGCTTTGTAAGCATTATAGGGTCGCCGTCCCTGTGTATTGTATGACTGGCGATTCCCGTTTTGGGCATCAGATGTCCCCTCTTCAGTGAAGTGCGTGTTGCCTCCATTTGGATTTATTTTATCTCCTGCTTCTGTGCCAGGTTGTCGTGGATCATTTCCGGTGCCTTTCCAGCATTCCTCGGTGGTATGTCCCGACCTCTCACAATTGTGACAGTATTTCTGTCCTGTCTGACCCTTGTAATTTGGGTTGCGGTTTGACCCGTTCGTTGCGGGCCGCTTTTTAATTGACCGCTCCTCCTCTATGGCTATTGATATGGCCTCTGGTAGGTCAGCCGATCTTCGTGATTTAACCAGAATTTTCAGGTCGTTACGAAGTCCTTCTTGGAAGATGCAATGTGCCTATTTCTTGAATATCTTGATGACCGCTGTTTTTTCTATCAATGTATCTTTTTCATCTAAACCGGTCTCAATTAATTCATTAAGCAGTTGGGACAATCGATTCCCGTATGCATGGGCATCTTCTTGCATTCCTTGTCTGCATTGCAAAAGTTCCATTTGTACAGCCGCGGTCGTACGTGTTGGCTTATACAGCGAATTCAGCACATTTTCCACGTCATCGAATGTCTGTATTTGACGATTCCTTACTTCTGTTTCGGCTGTACCTGTAATCCTTGTTGCTTTTATTCCTCGTACTATTTGTGTCTTGTATTCAGGTATCCTGTAACCTTTTATTATGTATTTGCAGGTCTCCAGGAATGATACTAATTCCTTGGGATTCCCGTCGAATTTGGGTATAAGTTTTAAAGCGTTGAGGACTTTGTTGTCCTCTAATCCTGTTGGTATGTCAGATGCTTCATCTATCCGGTATGTAGGGGGTACAAAAATGCTGGATCGTCTGGGTATGTCCTCTTCGTCCATGTGGTCCTCGAAGTGTACCATGGTCCTGTTCCTGTCTCCTTGCGGGGAACCGTTCATTGACGATTGCATCCTATGTACTCCTCTATCTATCCTTCGGTCGCGTTCACTAATAGTTTGCGCTCTTATTCCTGTTCTATTAGCTACCTCTAGGTCAGTCATTCTTTCGGCTAACGTTTGCAAAAGTGACCAATTTTGTTGCACGGTGTCTTGAAGTAGAAGTAATGTTTGTTCTAACCTAACTTGTCTATCATCAGACCCTGCATTTCCCGAATTTAATTCGTCTCCTAGAGTTTCGTCTCTTGTAATTAAGAGTTCTGCGTTTGTGATATCTTCCCCTGAAGTTCCTCCCCTTGAGGTTCCTTCGGGTCTTGATGTCTTTGGGCTATGGATCACCATGGCTTCTGCGATGCCGAAAGTTTCACTATCGTAAAATCTGCTTGATTCTAACCACGTCTCGTCAGAAGGGTGTAGTCTTACAGGAGGGAGTAGACTCGGATCTATCTCCTCAAAAGGAAAAAGTCGTTCCCGGACTATATATCCGTCAGGCCCTAAAGAATTTTGTAGGATCTCGGCTATTGAGCTATTGTGCCCTAGTGATTGATTCTGATCGTTTGCTGTTTCGTGTTCCTCGTCGGTCTGTACGATCGAGGGAATGCTATGTGCCCTACTTGGGGTATTTTGCCACTCAGCCCTATGTCGTGTCAATCTTTGCCCTTCCGTTAGGCCTAAATTTCGCTCGAGATTGATTCCTAGCGAGTTTGCTCGTCGCATGAAAATATTTTCGCGGCGCGATGCTCGAATTTTTTAATATCGAATGTTCCACTTACAGCGCGTGTAGTAGAAGGTGTATCGTCATTATTGTTGCCGCTGCTGGATTGCCAATGGTTTTGCGATGGGGAACTCGTCGTTGGCGTCCGCTTTTGTCAGTTGACAGTACTTGGTTGTGGTAACTTGTGTTGCCTCTGTTGGTCAGGCTCACCTTGTCCCCTACGTTGGCTGGATCCCACCGCTGCCACCAATTTTGTTGCGAGGTTTACCGGTGTGGAGATTCTCTATGAGAATCTGGCTGCACTTCGCGGTTATCCCCGAACGGGTTGTTCTTCGGGCTCCGATAGTTCGGGTGAAGGTGCCGGGAACGGGATTCTCGGGTTGAGCCGAGAGGTAGTGGATCGTTGCCGGTTGAAGAGTTAGAACTCACCGTAGGTTTAATAAAGGTTTATTTGAGCCGAGCGATCACGGATGTGATCGCGTTACTGTTCGAATTACAATGTTACGCTTTGGTTGTTCGGGCGTGGGTTTATATACAAGATTTTGGGTCGCGGTTTGGTGGCCGCGGGGGAAGGCCTAATGGTCTTCGCCAGTGGATCTGGGTCTTGCTGCGTATGCGGTTTACTTTTGATTGCGCATCTTGCTGAGCTTGCTGGTGTTTGTTACACCAGGTGTTATGGTTGCGTATCGTGTCATAACACAGTGCTTTGCATGTCTGCCACATCGCAGAGTATCAACTACATTTGGCTTATTTAGAGATTGTATATCCTCGTAGTCAATGTCCAGCGATTTGATGACCACGTCCGCTCTCGTACTTTCATCGAGGAAATCCGCAAGCCATTCGCGTTTCTGCAGCCCTTTAACGTACACGACATGGCACGTGTCATCTTCTTCATCGACCGCATCAGCTACAGCTTTCGTAATTAGCTGTTTAGGCATACTGTATGGAATTTCTCCATCGTCCCAGCGTAGCCCATGATGTTTCGCCGTCAACCACCGGATGCTTGATTTGTCAGATTTCGTCAGAAGATATTGTGGCATCGAACTCCGAAAAATATAGTGCGAGAGAATTGTTCCCTTTCGCAGGACAGCCACTTCCATGACGATAAACCTTCCATCGACGATGAACCCTTGCAGGTCAACAAATGTTGGCGCGGACATTATCGATACAATTTAGAGGCCCGCTCGCCTCCAAGACAGATGGGGGAATGTAGTCTTTCTCGTAAAGCATCCCGATTTTGACGATGAAATTTTCTTTTGGTGCGAATTTGACACAGGAGAGGGCAGGCAATTTAATTAATTTTGCGCACCACGATTGTCAGCGGATTGTATTCAACCACCCGATCGTGCAGAATCAGACAATAGGCCGTAGTATTTGCCGGTACGTTCTCTTTACACTCGAATTCTATGCGCACGTCCACGGTGCCGTTTTTAACTGACACATTTTGTCGCGAGCAATCAATCACCACGAAGGGACCAAATTCTAAAAATTCGGCCTCGGTGAATAATCCATCGTTGCAGTTGTAATATGATTTACGGAACTGCATGTACATGTGAAACAAGATGGCATGTTTATCCATGTCAAAGTCCACCTGCATGTCATCATACGGGTGAAAATCCGAATTGAGAAAAGTTTTTACATTGGTTCATTTGCATTTGTCGAACATAGTAGCATCTTTGGACATATTCTTTCGATCAGTCTGTAGAGCAAGGATAATGACACGCGGCTTCTCCAACTGTGCAGATGCCTTCACGGCCCATGAGTGCGTGGTAGTGCTCTGTAAGAGAGGATACTCGTACATATCCCACGATTGAAAACAAATGCTCAGGTTTCGTCCACTGTCCAAAGTACGTAGCAACGATAGCTTATTAACGTCGTTCAGCGTCACATGAGGCATCCGCCATTGTACTTTAACTAATTGAATTTCTGGTTCCAACATCGGCGATCCAATTAGAACATTGTTATCGTTGCGCGATCGTATTAAAATCAATTCGTGACGCGCATTAATAATAATGCGTTTGTAGTCCTCGCAAAATCCCAGCCAATATTTCACTGGGATACAAAAATTGAAAGGATTTTTCACTTTTAGCCCATCGCGTCGTTTCAAGTCCCATCCGGCATTCTCCATATTTTTTTCTTCGCCAGATGTCAGCGATACATAGTTTTTCAACGTGCTAGTTATTCCAACGTTTCTGTTGCGATCAATTTCCACACCATTCAGCTCGTATCGAATCTCATCGAATAAGAACGCCATACAATTATTTCCCATCATCACCGTTAATGCGTCGTTTGGTTTATTTATCTTCAATTTTCCCTCCACGTAGAGGAAACTTTCGCACGATAATGTGTATAAATCCTGCTGTTGTATGGGTATTCTTATCTCATCGCTGTGTCCAAACGTTGTGTTGACGTATGGGTTGTATGTGTGAGTCTTGACAATGCGATCATCAAACGTCGGCTTCCCTCCAATGCTTAGAATGTCAGCCATTTTTCAACTTAATTGCGCACGGTGAATCCCAAGGATTTCAAAAATGCAATGTTTGCAGCAGTGACTCTCTTCTTTTTAGCGTGATCAGAGCTGTTGTTATTGTTATTGTTGTTGTTGTAAACAATTTGGTTTGGAAGAAACGAGTTTCTGGAGTCGTTCAATACAAGCATCTCTTTCGTACACATCACACGTATTATCGTCGTCGCCGTCGTACGTGCAATCTGAAGGTAATCTTTTCATCCACAACCCGTATCGTTAGATCCGTAACGACCCGTGCAGTGATTGGAAGGTAAATGATCTGCGCGGGCGTTTCCTATATCTTATATCCTGGTGGGACTCTCGGAGAAAATTCATGTATCGTATGTACGCGCATTCCATTGTTGTATGCGCCAGCGGTAGCGCTATATTCAACGCGAATAATGTTCACGTTCATGATATTAATCAGATCGTCTGATTCGTGCCACCGCCCTGGTTCCAACACCCGATTCGTCGAGAATCCTTGTAGCGATCCAATGTTGTTGCGCTTCGTAAAGTCTACGGCGAATGAGCAGTACAGCTCGCTTTTCATGGTATTGTTGTTGGGACGCAACACTATAGGATACACATCACCATCGTTAGCATCGGTGCCGCCGAGATTTTGAGGATACTGCTCGAGTAATCGCTGCCTCAAATACTTGGCAATGGCGTCTAGTTCGTAGGAGCCGTGGGGAATCGTAATGTATTGAGGAGTGGTGTCGCCGCTGTTGCCAATGTCATAATTTGCGGTGAAGTAGAATTTATCGTTGCTCGAGTCGATGTTTGGTATTGTATGATAAGTTTCAAAGGTTGTTAGGCCAAGCTCGTAATCATTGTCGCTCAAATCTATGGGTGGAAAGTAGCTCACCGCGAGGGTGCTACTCTTGCCGGTTAGAGTGAATGTTAGCGACATATTCCGAGCTGTACGACTGGACTAGTACTGAATCATAATGGTGGGAAGTCAATCCTTAAATTTGGTGCCGATCGTTTGTAGAAAGCGTAGACATAGTTTCCCGCAATTGGTTTGGTCGTACTTCTGATAAGCCGTTCGATTGTATTCGATTTTCACAGCATCTTTGTCCAGATATTGTACCAATTCCTTAGGCGGCCGAAGATTCCCAAAGCTGTCGAAATATATAGCTCGACACCCTCTCTTCGCATATGCCACCCAATGAGTTCCCGACCCCTCGACATTGTCCAAATTTACGATACCGCTCTCGTTTCGACGTACTCCTCCGGCTGATAGCGCGTTACGCATAAAAACTCCTCTAAAGAATGGAATACGCATACGTTTTGCCAACTCATCCAATTGTGCATTGGTAGATACGCCCACAGGCATTTTTATTTTCTTTTCGACGCTTTTTTTTCGTTTCGATATTCCGTGTCCGCGCTTATACGGTGTGAGATAAAGTCCGCGACGTTCCATGGAGCGATTATGACGCTGCATTTCCTACAGCTGATGTTGCGCCGCCTTATTATCGTTTACCACCTTGGCTATCCCCGCCGCTCCACCAGCTAATGATCCGAGAACACCTAGCAGCGGGAGAAGTGGAAATATGCCACCCCGTTTTGCCTCCGGAAGAATCCGCTTTTTCGATGCTCTCTTCGTAGTACTTTTGCGGGATTTTGTTTTCACCCCCATTCCAATTTTCGTCTTGGCCTTCGTAGCTGCCCAAACAGCTGTAGCAGCACCTCTTTCCCCAGAGTCGAGTCTCGCGCAACGATGCGTTTTCGCGCTTTGTCAGCGAGTATGTTATCTGCCGCGTGCCTTTCGTCGAGGTTGTTGCTACGCGAATATGCAATATCGTGTTCGCGACACGCGGTGTCCAACCGATTGATACCCTGATCCCCTCTAGCCAATCGTTTTGCCAGATGAGTTCCTGGACCACAAAACTGATATCCCGGAATAGGTCATTCGAAAGGTAGCGCGTTTATCGCCCGATTTAACAAACCACGAACTTTCTTCACTCTCGTTGGCGACATTCGCCACAGTTTTTAATCAATGGCGCTGGACCGTCGATATGCATTCGCTGCCAAGGGCGATTATAATGTTCCAAACACCGACGATACTGCTGCACCTCAGAATCTGCTATTATATGATCGGGGAGCCTGTCCCACAACTGATCAATGTGTCTTTCAAACTCTCGGAGTAGAATAATCTTTGGTATATATTTCAACTGCTCAAAGGTTAGGTCTCGAATATCGCAATTATCCGACAGGATCAGAAGCATTTTGAATACTGAGGTGTTTTCGCTTCGGCGCGGACCTTTAAATAGGACGTGTCATCGCTTGGAAAATCAGTTTTCACAGTTCACATCGAGGATGCGATTCGTGCGACAACCTGTAAGGATACGCGTGACAAATTTTAACGATAAATCGGAAATGATGTCATCGAATTAGAAGCGTAGACACGGTAGCATGCTACCAAACACTATCCGCTGTGTTATTTGCGGCCCATCGAATTGTGGAAAAACCAACGTGCTGGTGAGCTTGTTGGAAAGCCCACACGGCGTCCGCTTCGAGAACGTGTACGTGTATTCCAAGTCGCTGCAACAACCGAAATATCGATATTTGGAGAATTTATTGACTCCGATAGATGAAACTGGCTACTTTACGTTTTCGAATAACAGTGACGTCATCGCACCGAGCGAATCGCTTCCGAATTCTATTTTTATCTTTGATGACGTGGCATGTGACAAGCAAAATACGATACGAGAGTACTTTGCAATGGGGCGTCACTCCAACGTTGACTGCTTCTATCTCTGTCAGACGTATGCAAAGATTCCTAAACATCTTATACGCGACAATGCGAATATGTTGATTCTGTTTATGCAGGATGGTACCAACTTGAATCATGTGTACAACGATCACGTAAACACCGATATGTCATACGAGGATTTCTGCGCGTTGTGTCGTAATTGTTGGCAACGAGAGTATGGTTTCCCGGTAATAGATAAGGATAGCGCGATGTCCAATGGACGTTATAGAAAGGGATTTAACGAGTTTGCCATACCGTGAGAAAATTTAAGAAAATTCCAAATGATGCTGTATACACCGAGGCCGATAAACAAAAATACAAAAGTATACTGCTTGCGACGAACGCTCACAGACACAAACATGGTGATCGCAATCGCATATTGAGCAACAGGGGATGGAAGTACATATATGTAATTGCGCCGCTAGTCCCCAGTTCATGAGCTAGAAGGGCAGGGAAAGGTCTAAGGACACCATGACTCATGACGGTAAACGATAACATGATCGATTATGTGCACTGGGACGATCCCAACGAGCTGGTTGATAGACTTAGCTTGCTCATTGCATCGCGCGCGGCAGGTCACACGGGTCTCGATAACAAAATCGCATCCATCGAGGAGGAACGTCGCGAGGCGGGCTACATTGCATAAAATAAACCGCACGCCTATGACGAGCACTGTATGCATCGAGATGCTGATCAACAAATTTGGGGTGTCGCTCGAGAAGAGTGGAACAGCTGGAATGGACTACTACAAATGGAACGGTTTGCTTCGAAATTACATGCGAGATAACGCTCTTTGCATGATCGGTGTTGACTTTGATGAAAAATCACGCAAGATGCGACGGGTAGCGCAACCCACAGCTGACGCCGATGCTGTCAATAAACTGTATATGGAAAAGAGCATTAAACTTTTGAGAGAGCAACAGGACGAATTAGAGAGGAAGCTGGTCGTGTTTCAGAGAGATATGCTGATGTTGCAAAACAGCGTTCAAAAGATATCGCAGGCGTCGAATTATATCCCGCAGCAGCGCTGCTAAGGAGAATCGTGCGAGACGGTTGATCTTGTCCAGAATTTCCTCGGACCGATGGGGAGCACATAATGCATGTACACGATAATTATCGCATCATTCGTGTCGAAGACACTGTTGTGTCCGGACCGACACCTAAGAGTGTCGACATCACAACATTCCGATTGACACAATCGAGCGGCCGGAATCCAGCACAATCGCATAAAGGAATTCGGAAATACACCAGGTTCCGTCAGCATATGGCGACAGACCTACAAACAGGCCAAAGGCGGAGACCCCGATGGTCCCCGCTTCGTCCCGATAGGAGTATAAGAGTAATGTACGAGCCATGCGAGGCAGAATTGATAACGCTCTGTAACGGGAACATCACCCGTCGTATCTATACTCACGCCAGTCAAGGGTCTGTGTCACTTTCACCCAGATCGGGACTAAATAAACTTGGTGTACCCTCACGGTGAGTCCTCACTCTTTGACCTGCGACGATCCCCTACCTCCGGGTTCTAACCCGAATCCTCCCGTCCCGGCACAATCACCCGACCTCTCGGAGCCCGTGGACGGCGAACGCGAAGGACGCCCAGGAGCACCTCGAGATTCGTACCAGAATTTCGACCCCCAGGCGCCGCGGCACAACAACACCTCTGTGATCAAACATGCCACCATTATCGACATCCAAGAGTAATGAAACCCATGGTCGCAAGAAGCGACAACTCGTTGAGGAATTGCACGCTCCAGCTCGAAAACATTTCCCGCGGAGGCGCGTCATAGTCCACGGATACGACGATCTGTGGCAAGCTGACGTTGTAGAAATGCGTCCTTACTCGCGATTCAACCAAGGTCACCACTACATACTCACCGTCATCGATGTGCTGAGCAAGTATGCCTGGGCGATGTCGTTGAAGACTAAAAGTGGCGCTGAGGTGACTAAAGCGTTTGCAAAGATATTTAGAGATCGATATCCGAAAAATTTGCAAACCGATCAAGGAAAAGAATTTTACAACGCTGATGTGCATAAACTATTGGCAAAGCATGACATTAATCATTATTCGACGTATTCAATCGAACTTTGAAGAACAATATGTGGAAAATGTTTACGCTCAATGGAACCTACAGATGGATCGATTTGCTATCAAGTCTTCTCGCAGAGTATAACGCGCGGAAACAAAGAACCATCAAAATGCGTCCTTGCAATGTTGCCCCTGCGATCGCCGACAAGCTGCTAACCAGCGTGTACAACAACGTAAAGATCGCCGCTCCAGCGAGATTCAAGATGGGCGAGTTTGCGCGCGTGAGCAAATTCAAAACCATCTTCGATAAAGGCTATATGCCGAATTGGACAACGGAGGTGTTTAAGATAGCCAAACTACAAGCAACTGATCCCGCGACGTATCTACTCGTCGATTCCTGTGGAAAACCTGTTGTCGGAGGATTCTACGAACACGAGCTGCAACGCGTCACCGATCCTGATGTGTATCTAGTGCAAAAAGTCTTACGTAGGAAGGGGGATAAGGTGTACGTCAGGTGGTTTGGGTTTGATAAATCACACAATTCTTGGATAAATAAAAATAATGTATTGAAAAAAAATAATAATAATAATACATGATTCAATAAATACAATGATACATATACATATGCCAACAATGTTTTTTATACAATAATTCCACCATTTATAATCCAGTTAATATACAATGACACATATGCAATAATTCCACTATTTATAATAATTTCCATACATGTGCGAAGAATATTATACAATAACTACAATAGTTTCTATTTCACAAGGGTATATTTTAATGTCCCCAGAGCAGAGTGTCGGTCGAATCGGGTACGATATACCGCTTGTCGTCGTGCGGACTTAGAGCGATTTTGAATTCCGAAATGGTGTACACTTTGTGCAATTTAGACCGTATGCACGATTGTCTGCGAACCATTTCGATCTCCCTTTCCAAGCACTGCGCGTAGTCGTCGAAAGTTATCGTTCTGGCTATGACGTTGGTCTTGACGCCTTTCACTTTCTTCGTATCTTTTTTACCATCTACGCGAAGTGCATACATTTTCGCTCTAAGACCTACGAATTCGGTCATTATCGCACCGTTATTTTCGTCCTTCATCAGCCCTGTAACCTTTTTATTCAAGCGGGGCATATTATATACATTGTCGATGGGATAATCGCTGGTGTCGAATCTGTCCATACTGTGCTTCATAGATTCATAGATATCACTGCATCGAATGTGATAAATGAGGCTGTCTGTGTCTGTGTATAGAATTTTACAATTTGTTCCATACTTGGGCGACATGTACTCGTGGTGAAATTCGTACAAACAAATTTTTGATATGTCCAGAATGCACATACCCACGTATATCGTGTTACGTATGTGGAATTTCCCCATACGTCGCTCTCAACCGTCTTTCGAGCTCGCGTCTGCGAAGGGAAAACGCCCTAAAAGCCTTCCGCTTATCAACCACCACTAATAGAGGTCAAGATCTCTACCATCTGCATCGCGACCGTGAGAACGGGAGTGACACGACGACGACCCCGATGGATTTCCTTATATGGAAATTCCTAACGCATCCCCACTCATTTTTGGGACTATATAAACCCTTCGGTTTCTACCCTCTGCGGTTCAAAGCTATAGAGTCACGCGTAACGTCACGTCGTGTCACGCTCGTACAGAGTCAGTTATCAAGTAAGATCGGGCTAAAGTCTCCGTCAGAATCAAAGTAGCCACTCGTACGCCCCGCATCGCCAGTGCGTCAGCACCGTGCATCTAGTGGTAAAACACAACTTCTATTTAATTAACTACTCGCGACACTTACATTTGTATCAATTGTTTGCTCAATATACTTATGGTGTTCACTTGTAAATCGAGTCGATTTCGTTAAACCTATCTTTTACCCAGCGATCCTTATAATATTAGTGGCACTCACCCACAGATACAACTTTACCGCTCGAGTTGTTTCAAATATTAATTAAGAGTTACGAGGCATTACTAACATCTCTTTACCAAAGCAAGTCATCTTCTCCAACCCAGTGGCTCCCCGATTTCGCATCGGGTTCGTTCACGACGTTTCACCCTCCTACGGCTCCCTGATTACGCATCAGGTTCGTCCGTGTCTGACTCCATTCCTAGAGGCTCCGTGATTTCGCATCAGGTTCGTCCTCGCCGTCAATAATCCTAGTGGCTCCCTGATTTCGCATCAGGTTTGTCCACGCACCTAACTAACAAATTCATATCCGTATTCCTTGGGAAATACCCCTCTCGCCGGCCTCTCGCGTTGCCGCAGCCCCGGCTCGTAACAGAACTGGTGACAGCGGTGGGATGCTACTGCATTAGAATCGCTGTAAAATTTGGGGTTTTAAATACGTTAAATCACTCGTTATTTATTATCGACGATATACTAGTTTTCTCTAGTCTAGTCACTTATTTATTTTAAAATGGCAACTACACAGGCGAACGTTTCTTCTAACGACATTATGAACCTGACAGTTTCAATTGCAAACTCAATGTCACTCTTGACGCAACGGACATGTATACAGAACATTACAATGTCAATTCCAACCTTCGACGGTGAAAGTCCAACCTTGTCGCGCTTCGTACAAAATGTGGAAGACGGGTTAACTTTGATTCCTGAGGGTACGGAAGCCGAGTATCTTGCAATAATTCTAACAAAACTGATCGGTCCAGCTCGCAGGTGCACGTTAGAGCATAAATTCGAGTCTGTTAAGTTATTAGTCCAACATTTGAAAAAGAGATTCGCGCCGGGAAGAAGTTTGTCATATTTTCAAGTCGAAATCGCGAAACTAAGCATTCGCGAAGGAGAAAGTCTGCGACAGTACGTCGACAGGACTAGTCATCTCGTTTATTGTGCGTGCGGAGCTATTCGGGAACGGTATCTGGATCACGCTGAAGACTTCGTCAAAGAAATGGAAAAAGACGTTAAGGAAAACTTTATCGATGGTTTACCGGATCGAATTTCCTGGAAAGTGTCGGCTCAGACTCAAGACATTAAAACACTTGAAGAAGCTTACGACGCCGTGCTACAGATAGACAGAAAATTAAGGAATCGGCGACAGTCGCCCCGTAATGAATCACCCTCCAGGTGGTCTCGCCGAGACCATTCCGCCGAAAATTCTCGTCGGCACGACCGTGAAGTGTCATACCCACACTCTCCGAGTAGATACGACCAGAACAGGGATCGGTTTACAAGAACGTCTGGTTTTCAAGAGGACCGAGAAGGACGAACACGCACGACGGCCTGGACTTTGCGTCACCGGAGCCCCTCGAAATCGCCTTCTTATCGCTCCGACTCATCGTACGCAGATGATGGAGAAAAAAATTATTCTATTTTAAAAAATCCCGATAAAGATCGCAAGCCGAGTTTATATTGTTGGCATTGCGGTACAGCCGGACATGACGGAAAATCCTGTAGGAAACAACCGCGTAGTCCGAGATATCAACGAGACTCGCGAGATTCATCCGTCGAATCAAACAAGTCTTTAAACTTCGACCGCGCTCAACGTATAGGCGACACGATGAGCGGAAACAAGGAAGCTCGCCAAAGGACAGTCCGCTTCGAGGAGGAACTCTCATCAAGGAAGCACCTGCCCCACGCATCAACATCAAGGTTCCAGAACTGGAGTCAGGAACGGGAGAATTCCTAATCGATGGTGGAGCATCCGTTAATTTAGTAGTCATTAACGCCCTGGGAGAAAAAGCCGCGATAAACTCTCGGGAAAAAATCGAATTAACCGGAATTACTAGTAATCCAATTCATACTTTGGGAACAACAATTCTTCATATCCACGAAGCTCCCGCACTTTTCTATGTAGTAAAAGAGCTTGCAATAGAAGCAGACGGACTTATAGGAAGCCCATTTTTAAAACAAGAGGAGGCTGAAATTTCCTATTATCATAAGACTTTGGTGTTGAAGAACAAACCAACCCGGCCTCTACATTTTTCAAATTACTAAGACATACCTGAAACAAAAGCACTACCGACGTCGACCAAACACCGTATCGAACCTAGGACGTCGCAACAGATTGCTATAACTATAGCAAACCCCAGGATGAAGGAAGGATATTTACCACGTATCAAAACCCTCGAACATCTCTACATAGGGGAAGCAGTTGTAAGGAATAATAAGGGAAAATGCTACGTCAGCGCTGTCCAGCGTAGGGGCCCCTGACGCGCCTGCTTCCCCTTCCAATCTTTCTCTCGCATAGCGTGCCTTCCGTCGTCAAGGAGACCGCGCGACGCTAAGAAGGCTGCACGTCCGGCGAGCCGTCTGTCACTTGGATATGGGTCATTTCAGGTTAATTCGTTGACTTTCGTACCTATGTGTCAGGCTTGTTTATGATATTTCTAGTTTCAGAATTGTTTGAAAAGTACAGGTCACCAAGACTGACAACTTATACCGGGAAGTAGTAGCATTGGCTGGCTGCGACGCCGCGTGTCACTAATCACATGTCGTATCGGGCGTCCGAGCTCGCTCGGCGATGGACACGCTGGTCTGTCATGGTCGCCTCTTTAGCGTCGCGCGGTATCCCTGACAACGCGGACGAGAGTGGGAGAACCCCAATCTCCCGCGGGAGCGACCTTGAACAGCGCTGTGCTACGTTATGGCAACAAACACTAGCGATGTACCCCTAGACGTAGAGATAGAACCACAAACATTGGAGCCATTCGATGTCTTCAGTTCGTCAGATGAAGATTTTCACCCATCTGTAGATCACCCGTCAAAATTCAAAACAAACGAAGATAGAATACAACAAATTTTAGAAGCTTTAAACACCAAATTTTGAACAAGGAGGAACTAGATTTCGTTACCAATTTAGTTAGAGATTTCCCCGATCGTTTTTATCTTCCTGGAGATAAACTTGGAAAGGCTCGCGACTTTAAACATTCAATCCATACATCCAACGATATTCCAATCAACACAAGACAATATCGTTATCCTCTCATACATCAAAAGGAAATTCAAAAACAAATCAGCGCGTTATTATCAAATGGTATAATTACACCTTCAAAATCTCCATACAATTCGCCTTTATGGATCGTACCGAAGAAAGAAGATGAGAACGGAGTGAAGCGTTCGCGTCTGGTAATAGATTTCCGTAGCCTCAATGATATAACTATTTCCGATAAGTACCCATTACCTCAAATCACGGAGATATTAGATCGATTAGGAGGAGCTAAATATTTTTCAGTCTTTGATATCGCTAGCGGATTTCATCAAATAGAGATGGATCCGAAAGATAGAGCAAAAACAGCATTCACTACTCCAAATGGACACTACGAATTCACTCGAATGCCTTTCGGATTCAAGAATGCACCACCCACCTTTCATCGCCTGATGGACCAAGCACTCACTGGACTTCAAGGAACAGACCTCTTTGTCTACCTGGATGACATAGTGATCTACGCATCATCGTTACAGGAACATAATATCAAAGTCAAAAAGTTGTTGAACCGCCTCCGAGAACATGGATTAACCCTCCAGACCAACAAATGTAAATTCTTGCGAAAAGAAGTGGCGTACCTTGGACACATTATTTCAAAGGAAGGAGTAAGACCAGACCCTAGGAAATTAAAATCTGTTCAAGATTTTCCCACCACCACAACGCAGAAAAACATTCAACAATTCTTGGGACTTGTAGGATATTATCGAAGATTCGTACCTAATTTCACCACAAAAGCTAAGCCATTAATCAATTTGCTAGGAAAAGGTATCAAATTCAAATGGACAGAAGAACAAGACCAGAGTTTAAAGCAATTGCGTAGCGAACTTTGTCAACAACCCATATTGCAATACCCAGATTTCAGTAAACTTTTCATTGTAACGACAGATGCATCTGATTACGGTATTGGAGCCGTACTTAGCCAAGGAGAGATAGGAAACGACCTGCCGATTGCCTATGCATCTCGCAGCCTGAATAAACCTGAGAAGAATTATTGAGCTACGGAAAAGGAATGTTTGGCCATTGTTTACGCCGTAAGATACTTCAGGCCTTCCATCTACGGAACTCCATTTACCCTCGTTACAGATCACAGACCACTGGTCTGGTTACATTCTGTCAAGGATCCAACTTCTAGACTTATGAAGTGGAAGCTCCGACTTTTAGAATACGAGTACCAGGTTGTCCATAAATCTGGAAAGACGAATAAGAACGCAGACGCATTATCCCGCAACCCTCCGTCTGCCTGCCTACCTCTTATTTCACGAGAGCTCCACGACCCCGACTTCAAAGCTCAGATACCAAAAACAAAGGCCAACGTCGAAACCATCGGACATCGCATACGACAGTTACGACGAGATAGGGAAATTCGACTCAAGTATCGAGAGACAAGCAGCAGCTCAGATGAAATAGAAGAAACCGCACGTGGGAACGTTCAACATTCTCCAATAATACACAAGAACCGATCGTTTCCCAGCTTATCTCAAGAGGTAACCATGCCAGATGAACGCCAGGAAACCATAAACAGTTTTTCGCCCGCAGCAAACTCCACTCAAATCATCCCTTTAGATAAGGACCAGACCGTCTTTGACAATTTGATATCGTTTGAGGAGCCGCTCGAAAATACTGTAATAGAAAATGCAATGAACGTCCAACTAGATTTACTCAGTACCCCGCAAGTATCATTGGAAGTCATGGAAGAACCTTTACAACCCTCAATAAACCAGCTACCTGCTGGAGCTAGAATCGAAGCAAGTGTGGGACAACCACCTGACAGCAGGTCAACTCAACCTAAGGTCTTTGACCGCATGCTCGACCCTTACCCATTTGTCACTACCGACACCGAGAATTCAAACGACCTTGACGATCTGGAAGAAATCTCACTAGATCAAACACTAAAAATTATTGTTTCTTCAAACACCTTTACCGCTGAAGAAGGACATTGCGTACACTTCATCTCTGCCGATTGCAATCTAGTAAACCCCGTTGGAAAATTATTACTAGACACTGAGATGATTAATAAACCACATCTCCTAGCAGCACAACCAAAAAGGGGACAGGTGATAACAACAGACAATGGATTATTTAAAACCTTCAGTATAATAATCTCAGACAATTTCTTTGATAATATTAAAAGAGTAGATATGATCAATGGCTTGAAATCTCTTCGATACACCGTGGATCAAAATCAGATTAAATCATTCCGAATTTCTGCCACGGGGGACCTTCACAAAATACCATCCAACGAATTCGTCAAGATATTAGAAGAGGTTTTCATAAGAACAGGCCTGCAGATTATTCTATGCAACTGTAGCATCACCACACCATCCGAAGAGGATAGACAGCACATCATCTGCGAGGCTCATGACAGTTTAATTGGAGGACATAAAGGAGTAACGAAGACATATAAATGCATCCGATCCAAATTCCATTGGTCACAAATGCGCAACGACATTCAAGACTACATCCGAAGATGCCAAAGTTGTCAAGAACAGAAATTAGTCCGAGCGAAAACTCGACAGCCGATGTTGATCACTGACACACCTATAGGAGCCTTCGACAAAATTTCCTTAGATACAGTGGGACCTTTACCAATTACACCCAGTGGAAACAGACATATTCTCACCATGCAGGATAACTTAACGAAATATTGCGTAGCCGTAGCAATACCCAACATTCGAGCTGCTACAATTGCAGATGCTTTCGCTAGACATTTCATCCCGGTTTACGGTACACCTCGCGCAATATTAACAGACAAGGGCACTAGCTTCATCGGAACACTTATGACCAATCTATCTGAAATATTTAAAATCAAACAAATCACAACCTCGGGATATAGACCACAAACCAATGGATCTCTGGAACGAAGTCACATCGTCCTCACCGAATACCTCAAGCATTACATGGATAATTATGAAGATTGGGATTTATTGATACCATTCGCAATGTTCTCTTACAACACATCCGTTCATGAAGCTACAAATTTCACTCCATACGAATTAATCTTCGGAAAGACAGCTCGAGAACCAAGCTCTTTTCCAAGTGGCGAAAAATTAAAGTCATTTGGAGACTACTTAGTAGAATTAATAACACACGTGACTAATATTCGGAATATAGCCGCAGATAATCTAAATAAAGCAAAAATTCGTTCAAAAGGTTATTATGATATTCGTGCAAGACCAGCAACGTTTAACGTAGATGATCTTGAATATGTGCTCAAGGAACCCCGCATTAGTAAATTTGATCCACATTACATTGGACTGTACCAAATAGTAGAGACGTGACAGACTTGAATAATGTAGTACTACGAACGAACGACAAATTAATCACAAAGCATCAGGACTAATTAAAACATGTCTACTCTCCATTCACAGCCGAAAACCAATCATGATTTTCGCATATTTGCTCCTGTTGCCTCTCGCTGTCATTAGCGATGATCGGACCATAACACCTCTTGAAGGAGACACAGGACTCTTCTATGAAAAATTACCCGACATAAGGACCTTCCAATCACAATGGCGCCTAGTCACATCCCTAGATGTTACTCGGTATCTCAGCTATGCTCCACATGTGAAGCACCATATCTCAACGATGAATCAACTGTGCAGCCGTCACGGTTCAATCAACTGCCACAGCAAGGAATTAGGACCTCGATTAATCAAGAAAGAAGAAAACACCATGCATTATAGCAATCTGATACGCACTGCAATAGGAGACACTACCCACCTTAAAACACCATCCCCACGACGTAGCGTACCTTTTGGATTCATCGGCTCTATCAGTAAAACGTTATTCGGAACTTTATCGCAAGAGGACGCAGAATACTACAACCGAGAATTAAACAAAGTCTACAGGGATCAGCGAGAAATTACCGAAATAATAGCTAACCAGACACATATCATAAAGGGAGAATTTTCAATTACGCACGCAAGGCTAGTTAATCTAACTAAAACTATGTCCCAACTAACAAAAACGATGGTTTTACACCCTGAAGCATTTCAAGAGACGCAATCAGAAATCAACAAACTACGCTTCGAAGCCACCATCAGAGATTCCGTAATTGAAGTCGAAAGAGGTTTAGATGATTATAATACCAATTTACTGCTGTTAATAGATGCAATACTATTAGCGAAGCAAGGAATTCTACACCTCGCTATTCTCTCACCAGAGCAATTATTGAGATCAGCTCAAAAGATTAAGGATACACTTGAATATGAATTTCCTCTAACACCCGAGGAATTATTCACAGAGCAAATCGAAAAAATAACGAATTTAAACGTAATCTTCACGAGAGGAAGAATACTCTTTGAACTCACCATACCTCTTTTAGAACGTAAAACGTACAGCTTATACAAAATATACCCTTGCCCATCGATACACAATCTTGGAACAGAAAGAGTAACTTCATACATCCAGCCGCAAATCCAGTTTATTGCAGTCTCATCAGACGAACAACACTATTTTTCCCCAACGGAAGAATACTTGAAAACATGCCGGTTTCACCATAATCAATTTTTGGGACCTGCTACACTGCCGGTATATCAAGCAGATCGACAACCAACCTGCGAATCCATGTTGTTATTAAACCCCGCTTCGATAAACTGGGGCACCTGTACCATTAAATATACCGTTAAATACGCGCTTTATTCATACGGCTTAAATATGGCTTTATTTCATGCCCGATAATAAGAAAGCACAAATCTATTGCAAAGGAAAGAAACCTGCAACACTAAATATCATTGCCGTTGGAATCTTTAAATTAAAACCAGGTTGTCAAGCAACAATAGACTCTGTACAACTAAAATCACTGGAAACCATTGACACTTCGCAAAACATTGAATATTACCCTTCTGAATATTATAATTTATCAATAATTATACCGGAGGTAGCCGAGCATCACTTCGAAGCTTTGAAAGTGAACGAGCAGAAACCTACAAAATGGGAGGATTTGCCAACAGCACTATCACTTACCGAAATAGAACAACGTGCTAGAAATCTTGCAACTCATCAATCATCCATTCGACAATTAACTGACGTTTCGAGTCATTGTGTTAATCCTTCGGCTGCGAAGATCCCTAAATCCACACGAGCTGCCGCAACAGCTGATTCCGGGCAACGACCGCAGAAAGTATTACGGTGTTTACAAACTTACGTTTGCATAGCTCGCGTACAACCATATGACTAACAGATTTCGCGAAATCATTACGAGTGTCTTTTACCTCAATGCAACGGTAAATCCGATTATCAAGCCAAACCACAACAAGTGATCTAACGGGTGTGTCCACGGAAAGTACCAGTTATTAAACCTTCCCTGGTCGATTACAGTGTAGGATTACAGATCCTCGCCTAAAATACATCTCCGATTAGAGTGTAGGATTCAAGATCCTCGCCTGAGATCCTTCTTACCCTCAGCGTGCAGGATTCAAGATCATCGCCTGAGTTCCTTCTGCCCTCAGCGTGCAGGATTCAAGATCCTCGCCTGAGTTCCTTCTGCCCTCAGCGTGCAGGATTCAAGATCCTCGCCTGAGATCCTTCTTACCTTCAGCGTGCAGGATTCAAGATCCTCGCCTGAGATCCTTCTTACCTTCAGCGTGCAGGATTCAAGATCCTCGCCTGAGTGCCTTCTGCCCTCAGGGTGCAGGATTCAAGATCCTCGCCTGAGATCCTTCTTACCCTCAGCGTGCAGGATTCAAGATCCTCGCCTGAGTGCCTTCTGCCCTCAGCGTGTAGGATTCAAGATCCTCGCCTGAACCCCTCCTACCCTCAGTGTGCAGGATTTAAGATCCTCGCCTGAGCTCCATTTAAAGTGGAATGGATTTCGCGTGGAATGTCCCGTATACATTAGGGTTCCACTTATTTATTAAGACAAAAAATTTTTTTTAATTTTCCGTGGGACCCCCCCCTAATTTTTTTTCACTTGATCTAATGTAGTGATGTGTAACGTTTCAGCTTAATCGAATAGCGTTAAACCATGGCGATTTCAACTTTAACTTTAAAAAATTGTAAAGAAATTTTGCCAACGACAAAAATTAAGGAATGCAATAGCAACCTCCGCTATTCCATTTTACTTTTATTGTTTCTTAGAATTGTCATTATCTGTAACGGTTATGTAAATCACCGACAGACAGTTGGGACATTTGAAATTAACCTAAAGGTGAACTCAGACGGCGAGTCTGCTTGGCAAGCGCGAGGCAGCGAGGCGACAAAGAAGTACTTTGAAATAAATAAACAAGGATTATCAAACAGGATTATCGTGACAGGATTATCAAACCCCAAAATTAAAATGATATTAGGAAATGAATATGTTGAAATATTAACTATTGCACAAAATGCCATTAAAAAAACCTTACCTAGAGAGCATGCAAATATCGGCTATCGAAAGAAGAAAGGATATGCAGGCTTTGTAAGAAAGAGGAAGAAACAGTGAAACATGTGATTGAAGCATGTGAAGTAAGTGGAGAGAGTGGGAGGAATTGGAAAGAGGTAATTAGAGGAGAAGGGAAAAACTTGGCTATTCTACGGGAGATAATAGGGAGAAGGAAAAGATGGGAAGAACAGTAAAGTGATAAAAGAAGATTATGCAACATAAAATAGATTAGGAAACACTTGTAAAATAGAAAAAATTGTTATGACTCAGCAGGATACATTAGAACGGTAGGACTTACATTGACACAATCACGGGAATGAAATGGAAAGAGTATATTATCGTATATTATGATCGTTATATTATGATCGTTAAATTATTACACAAAAGTGGATAATAAATTAAATTATTATTATTATTATTCTTATATTTTTTCATTTTATAATGTATTTTTATATTGAATTTTTATATTTATATTTTTTATTTTTATATTCTATTTATATTCTATTTTTATATTCTTCTTTTATTTATTTTCTTTTATTTTATTATTTTATTTCCTTTTATACTTATATTGTTTTTCATATTGTATTGTATTGTATTTTATATTTTTATATTTGTGCTTGTATTATTCTATATTGTCAATATCTTAAATACATTATTATTCTATATTGTTTTTTGTAATCATATATATGTCTTAAACGTATATTATTTCTCAATTTTATTCACCCATCATCCTCCTTCTCTCTTTGCCACCTAATTCTGAGATTCGACGTTTTCGAAAAAAGTATCCCAGTTACCACTCGACGTGTATGAGCCGTCTTTAAGACATCTATTTCAGACGTTCAAAACGTCTTAAAGACGTCTGCTATTTTCTGAAAGACGTCTTAAAGATGTCTATAGACATGTTTGAATGTCCTGAGTCAGGAAACCGTACGTCTATAAGACGTCTTTTGAACAGTTTTTAGACGTCTTTTAAACACTTTGTAGACGTCTATAAGAGGTCGTGACGACGTCCGAAAGACGTCCATTTCAGACTTTCACGACGCCTCAAAGACGTCTTCGTAAGGACATGATTAGGCCTACCGCAGCTCTTTAAAGAGATATTAGAGATATTAAGCGTGACTTGATTCGTGTTTATTAGAATTAATATCTTTTAATGAAATTAATTATATCATGCTGGTCAATATTTTCATTTCTTCTTAAAAAAGAAAAAACGTCTTTCAATAGCGAATGACTGAGACATTCTTTGGCATACTCACTTGAATTCAAGTGAAAAATATAAATTTCCTTCATCAAAACACGTGTACTCGAGAGTGACGGTATATATATTTTTTTTTATTTATTCTTTAAGTGGGGTGACACGTATCTGAGAGCTCGGATTTTGCTCTCTTACCAGGGATACCAGGAATAGGGGAGTGGATGGAATTACCGTCTTGAGGTATCTAGTAAGAATAGTGAGGGATTTACGGGGGGAAATTTTCAAAAATACCCAGAGCAGAAACAAGGAAGACGCATTTGCGTCTGACTGAAGAGTGTATACTGAAGGAGGAGGTGAGATGAAAAGGAAATGGAACAGGGCCCCGACGGAAAGTGGGGAGTGATTTAGTGGAGAGGGGTGATTAGGGAGAGAGGAAATTTTTTTTTAGTCCTCTATGGAATTCTGTTGTGGTCATAGAGACCCGTTTGTCTAATGAGAGGATTTTTATGTTGGGCCACAGAATATCTTTCTATGATTTGGTTTATGTGGTCTGTTACAAGTTCGATGTTAAGTTCGTCGTGGAGGTCAACCGTGGGGTAGAGCATCGGTTTTCCAACGATGATCTTGATGATACTGTTTTGCGCCCGCTGAACGCTTTTTAGAGTGGTGACTGGCGCACTGGTCCATACTTGGGCGCCGTAGGTCAGAACAGGGCGAAGACAGGCCTTAAAGAGAGTCAGCTTAATCCCACGGGTAAGGCAGGATGTGGTGCTGATGTGCGGATGAAGGGCACCCGCTGCGGCACGAAACTTTCGTATGCGGTCCTCTACGGCGGGGACCCAGCGCAACGCCTCGTCAAATAGCACCCCCAAGTATCTTACTTGCGGGGACCATGGAACAGTTTGGCCGTTAACCGTCAGGGGAGTGCAGGTGATACTTTTATTTTTCGGGCGGAAGATGATGGCTTGGGTTTTAGCGGGATTTACGCTGAGTCTCCAATTTTCAAAATACTCAACTATTTGGTCTAGTTGAATTTGTAGTCGACTTCTTAGAGCTGTGATACTCCAGGAAGAGGAGATTAGCATGGTGTCATCCGCGTAGAGGGCCAGCGAAGACGAGTCAAAGCCGGGAATATCGTTGATGAATATGTTGAAAAGGATCGGCCCTAGGATTGATCCTCGAGGTACTCCGGCGGAGACCGGGAGTTTTGCTGACCTGGCTTCACACAGGGCTACATATATAAACCTGTCCTGAAGATATGATCGCAGCAATTCAGTGAAAGGTCTGGGTAGGCCCATACAGCAGATCTTATAAATCAGAGCCTTGTGCCAAACGGAGTCAAAGGCCTTGGATAGATCAAGAAGAACCATGGCGGCCGTTCTGTTGACATTTACTTCGTGGGTGATGATTTGGGACACCCTGATCAGTTGGTTAATCGTGGAGTGGCCCGGTCTGAATCCGAACTGCTGGTTAATAATGACGTCATTCAGGTTTAGGAAATCTTGGAGTCGGAAGAGAAGACATCTCTCGAAGACTTTCCCTATGAGGGGTAGAAGGCTAATAGGCCTGTAATTCGTCAATTCCTTGTTTGACTTTCCTGGTTTAGGAACCGGGACTATCTTTGCCAATTTCCACGAGACTGGAAAGTATGAGAGCTTAATACAGGCCTTGAAGATATAATATAGTTGAAGATGGATCTTCGTAGGAGCGTTCTTGAGGTGTAGAGGGGTGATACGGTCAATTCCTGGAGCCTTCTTATTCCTTAGCTTCCGAATTGTGGATTTAACTTCATCAAGGGTGATGAATGGTGCATTGTCCATTAGGCCGTCCCGAAAAAAATGAAAATAACTGTAGCGTTAGGCCCTAGTGCGTGAAAGTTGTGTCTTGGGATCAATAACAACTGTGCAAAATTTCAGCCCTGTGAGTTAATATCTTCTGTTCCGGCAAGAGCCTTGAAATTTCGAAATTTGAGTAAAAAGTGTAAAAATTGCTTATAAGTCATTCTCCATATTGTTGTTAACTTCAGTGTCGTCAGTATTGAATGTAAAGTATTCTTCAAAGCCGTTTATACGATAAGAAAAGTTTTACAAAATTTACAATGTTGCGCGAAGTGCCATTGCGCAATAATAAGTGACTTTTATTACTTGTATCTACTGTCGTTTGCTGAGAAGATTGCGTCCGAGGGCGCGTCCCGTTCGGTTTCTTCGTCACGTGAGGCACGTGGTGCTACTTACCGATTCATAGATGTCGCGTCGGCTAATAGGGAAGAGAGCGAACGAGACACAAGCGGTGCGAGCCAATGCGAGCGAAGTGCAAACGTCGACACCAGCTCTTGCCTGTCTGCTCGTTGGACACAATCTTCTCAGCAAACGACAGTACCTCCTTAACCGTGTCACTTGTCAGCGTAGTTCTTCCACCCTCAGCCCACGTCAGTCTTAGTCCTGCTTTTGTGTGGAGACGTTTTTGGGGTGCTGAATTGCGTCTGCCATCACAGCGTAAACAATGAGTCTCAGCAAATCGTCAAAATTTGCCTTCAGGCGATCTGTAAATTGCCCTTTTTTTGGTCCTCCAACTGATTTCAGTTCTAAACGTGTCCTCCCAACATACAAGGATGTAATTTCTTGTTGTTTACACGAACGGTGGGTTATAGGTTTTGAATCAGGTGGTAATAGGGAACCACATTTCTCTGCTATTGTAGAGAGAGTTGCTACAAAGCTTGAACAGATCTATGAGGTAGCATCTATCCCCACCGTTTCTCGACAGCGTATTATTGCGATGATACAATCGTATCACAAAAAGTACATTAGTATTAAAGATGTGATTAAACGAGAGAATGAAAGTCAAACTGTAAAAGCTAGAATTGCAGTATTCAAACAAGAAGCTGAAAAATTGTTTGATGTCACAGCATGCAAATGCTTAGGTTTTAATGAACTTTGTCACTGTCCTAAAGAAAAAAAGGTGCCTAAAATTGAGCAACAATTTCTTATTGATCAAAGAACTGAGAGAAAAATGGGCGTGGGCAGGGTAGATGCTGTTCAATCATTAAAACTTAATAAAAGACTAGAGCGTAAGTATAATAACGGATCTACTCTAAGTACTTCCGCGGGTACTCCTTCGTCATTTACCACTTCACAGATGGTTCAAGAAACCGATTGCAGTGATGACGATAATTTGACTTTTGACAAAGAGTATAAGCCAACCACATCTGCTTCTAATAGTAGTCAAATGAGATTGAAACTCACAAACGCTGTAATTGTTGCTCAGAGATACAATATTTCACACAGGGGAGCTGCGGCTTTCGGGTCAGCTCTTCTTGAAGACATGGGCTTCATATCCGAAACAGACAGAACATGTATCATTGATAAGAACAAAATCTCCCGAGAAAAAACACGCACAGGAAAAGAACTTAAAGTAGCAGCTCAGAAAGATAATAATGGTCATCTAACAGGTTTGTATTTTGATGGCCGCCATGATAACACCTTGTTTAGAGAAAAGCACGGCGCCAAATACTTTAAAAAAACTATAAAGGAAGATCATTCACTGGTCAAAGAACCAGGATCTAAATATCTCGGCCACGTATCGCCAAAGTCAGGCTGTAGTGCTGACATTTCAGAAAGTATTTATACTTACTTAGATGAAGAAGTTCCTGGTGGTGTAGCACATATTCGCGTCGTAGGTTGCGACGGAACTGTTGGAAATACAGGTATTCATGGAGGTGCCATCAGACTCCTAGAAGTTAAATTGGGCAGGTCACTTCAGTGGATTATTTGTTTATTACATTTCAATGAGCTGCCTGTCCGGCATCTTTTCTCTCATGTCGATGGGCACACGTCTGGACCAAGGGCCTATTGTGGTATCATCGGCCAAAATTTGAAAGGATGTGAGAACCTTCCAGTAATTTGCTTCAAAGCCATTGATTGTGAGCTTCTTGGTATTGACCCATCCATTCTCAGTAAGGATCAAAAATATTTGTTGAGGATTGCTTCTGCCATTAAGGTTGGTGTGGTTCCCGAAGATCTTCTGAAGTCAGAACCAGGTGCACTTAATCTTTCACGATGGTTGACCACAGCCAATAGAATCTTGAGGCTTTACGTTTCCACCCGACAGCCCAGTGCACATTTGAAGTTGCTTGTTAACTTTATTCTCAAGGTTTATGCACCATCATGGTTCAGAATCAAAGGGGAACATTCTGTTAAGTATGGTGCTCGTCATGTATGGCAATTTATTCAATCCTCGCGTTACTTAGCCAAGAAATACAGGTCAATCATTGATAAGGTAATTTCAAATAATGCATACTTCGCCTTACTAGAAAACGTCCTTTTGGCTATGTTAACTGATGACAGAGATAACATCAGAAAACTTGCTATGCGTAGAGTGCTGGCAGCACGTGAGAAACCAAAGTCGGTAGAAATCCGAAAATGTTCTCCACCTTCGTTGAATTTCGATGCTACCGATTATGCCGACTTGATCAATTGGGACGAATGTGCAATAACTTCACCACCTGTACTGGACTCTGTTGAAACCATTTCCCTGAAAAAATGCTGGAGGAGGGAAAGATCCCCAAATCCTGGGACTTTGAGGCATACCCCTGCCACACTCAGGCTGTGGAGCGTATGGTAAAGCTCGTAACAGAGGCATCCAACAAAGTCATTGGAGTCGACGCAAGGGATGGCTTCATTCGAGCCACACTTGAGTCGCGCAGTCATATGCCCGCCTTTGAGTACAAATCCCATTTTTCCACTACATCAAGTCTATAAATTCCGTCTTCTAGTCCACAAGGTAGGGTGGTTGGGTGGGCTAGGGAGGAACTCGACATGCAGCCACCTTCGCGTGGTGAGTTCTGAGTCACTCTCTTGTCATAGGGTGGGCGAAAAGCTGCATATACCTCTCGCACAAGCATGTTACATTCTCTATTTTCTGAATCTTAATCTAAGAATGCTGTATAATAAAGTGTGATTCACTATCAAATCATTTTTATACTTTTTGATCAAATTTCGAAATTTCAAGGCTCTTGCCGGAACAGAAGATATTAACTCACAGGGCTGAAATTTTGCACAGTTGTTATTGATCCCAAGACACAACTTTCCCGCACTAAGGCCTAACGCTGCAGTCATTTTCATTTTTTTTGGGACGGCCTATTGTCCATATTCCATGAACGGTCGTTTTCCAATTTGTGAATGCAGCGATCAACCTTTTCATCATGGGGCGAGGCAGCCAGCTGGACCTGATTATGGATATTTGCAAAATTATTTACGAAGGCGTCAACTTTATGCTGGTCTTCGGTGAGGATCAACCCGTCGTGGTTTAGTGGAGGGAGGGTAAACTTTTTCCCTGTCAGAGTTTTGTAAGTTGCCCAGAAGGTGGGGTCAGCAACTTTGAAGGATTTCAGTCTATTTCTCCAAGAGTTACTACGAAGTCGTTTTATGCGGTATTAATTTCAGTAGTCATGTCCTTGATGAGATCCACGAAGTACCATAGGCCAGTCCTCTGGAAACTTCTACGATAAGATCTTCTGAGGCTGATGTACGCTTTTAGCCTAGGGGCATCCTCCAGACCTGGATGCTTACTAGGTGGAGGAGGAAAGGAAGAGGCTTTGCTATGGCATTCCCGTAGGAATGAGGTGAGGCTTTGCACGCAAGAGTCCACACCCGTGGTGTCATCCAAATGGGACTGTAGTTGGTAAGACAATGAGTAAAGGGAGTAGTCCTCCCAGTCAACCTTTCTGACCCAGTCAGGGGGGTGCATGGTAAGTTGAGTGGCCTTAAGTACCACAGGGAGGTGCTACGTTGCAACGTCTTCACAAACCGAGCAGTCAATCGACGTGGAGTGGTTTACAAGGAAGATGTCTAGGGTGGAGGGACGAGCCCGTTGACAGGTGGGGATGAAAGTAAAGTTTCTTGGCGAGACTATGCGATATGTGTTTCCCTGAGCGTGATTAAACAAGTCTCTTCCTGAAGCGTTGCACGTGTAGTTGTTCCAGGCTGTGTGACGTGCGTTGAAGTCCCCCCCTATGATGTAAGGGGCCCTAAGTCTGCAGATGGTGTCCAGGATAGCAGGGCACAATTTTGTACCAGGTGGAGAGTAGACAACCCCTATAGTGAGGGCTGGGTTTGAAAGTCGAATAATAACGGCTTCCAAATCAGGAGGCTGCCGAATTTGGATAGTCCTAAAGTTTAGTGTATGATGGACAAGGATGGCGACACCTCCTCCCTTCCGAGTGCCACTTCTGTCTCCACGTATGATCTTGTAACCCGGGATGTAGAAATCCAAGTTTGGGCGGAGCCAGGTCTCCGTGACGAGAGCGACGAGTGAGGCGTGCTTCTGGAGAAGCAGCATCAACTCATTCCTTTTTAGCAGCCACAGAGCCAGCGTTCCAAAGTAATATATTTGGAATGTTAGCCATTGGGACGGTAGTGGATTAGCCAAGCTGTTGAGCCATGTCCATAAAAGCTTGGAGTTTTTCAAACTTCGAGGTGCAAGTCTTGAATCTGGTAAGTAGCTGTTGAGCGGCTTGAATGATGTCATTATAATCCGGATCAGCACGGATTTGTTGAAAAAGGTTCGCCATTTCCATTAATCCAGAGACACCAGGGGGAGAGCAAGCTCGAGATGCCATACCCGGTTCAGGGGTGGGAGTACTGGAGATGCCCTCCAGCGCGTCTTTATAAGAGAGAGTAGGTCTGATGGTGGTGAACTTCGGTTTGGCGTTTGATGTTTTCATGGCTGGATCTAGTCTGCTTGGTACTGAGGCTTTTAGCTTCTGCTTATTTTCCATATATATGATGAGCGAAGGGCATTTACTGAAGTTTGCAGTGTAGGAGCCTCCACAGTTGACACACTTCGGTGAAGCTTCAGGCGTTTTGGTACATTCAGAAGTGCGGTGGGCGCCAGCACATTTTACGCATTTTGGTGCGTGGTTGCAATTTCCCGAGGAATGCCCAAAAGCCTGACATCAGAAACATTGCGTGTATGGCCTACGGGAGAGAAACTTCTCCCAGTAAACCCGGGCCTGGAATAGGTGACCCACTTTGGCTACTGAGCCAAACGGGGTACCATGTGGAAAGATGACCTTGTAGAGAGAGTAGAAAGAGTTTTGCCCTCTGCCATTTGGTAAAATTATTACAGAGACCGGATCCAGAGAGTATTCCTTAAGCTCGAGGGTGATGTCTTCAGTACTCATCGTGGGCAGTCCTCTAAGGACCACCACCAGGAGTTTTTCGGAGTTTAGGGTAAAGGTGTAGAAAGGCTTGTTTGCGTCAGTGAGGCCCTGTTTGAAGTCCAAAAAGTCCTTGACCTCGTGGAAGTGGATCCTGACCTTGGAGCCAGTAAACTTTAGTTGGCAATTTTTCGCGTACTTAGCGGTGAGGTTCTTGGTCAGTCGGGTAACATTCCCGTCAAAACAGGAATGTATATTGGCGGGGGGCGAGTAATATGTCGCCTAGGTGGGATGAGATTTTCATCCTGCTAAACAGGAGAGGTCGAGGAGGAAGGAGTGGTTTTCCTCTTGGTTGTAGATTGGCCACTCAAACTATTATACTATATTCTTTACAGGAATATTGGGGGACAGATTGGTGGCTTCAAACTCAGTGTCCATGTTGAGGTTAGTAAATGTCGGTAAGTTGTCAATATCTTGCTTTCTGCGTTTGATCATTTTTCCAGGATCTTTTTCCTCAGCGGAGACCAGGGAGGAAAAGAAGGTGCAGACGGTGTTAGAGTCAGCAAATGAGGGAGGATGGCCGTTGGTCGAAGGACTCTTTTTGTCCCCGAAGGGATGACTGGAGTAACATCCAGCAGCCGAGGTAGTCTTGAGGTCTTCAGGTTTTGACTTCTTTGGGAGATGCTTGAAAGGTCTAAGTTTCTTGATAATGGAGACCTTCCTGGTACGGGGGGTCAGTTCCCTAGGGCGCTCCACAAAAATTGATGATTTCGGGTTTAGCAGCGTGTTAGAGTTGGCCGTAAGGCCCGAGCCGGAGGGTCCGGCATCCTGGTCAATGTCGCTGATGTCTTGAATTTTGAAGTAAGCTCCAGTAGTAAGTAGAGTCAAATTAATATCAGTTGGTGTAAGTCGGTTCGGACACAGGTCCAGTGCAAAAGCAGAAAACAGAAAAACCGCGATGCAGCTCTCGGTATGGAATACGACGTCGACGGTATGACCGCTGAATGAAGACTGAGACTGATTTTCTCGCTGAATGATTCTCGCTGAATGCTTCGATATATCAGAATAAAACGTCGCTGAGTGGATCACATGGGTGTACTCGAGAGTGACGGTATATGATCTGCCCGGCTCTCTTATAGGCATGACTGCTGTATCCTAACTGCGAGAATCGCTCGGCCTGGTCGCCGCCTGGCGGTCGCGTCCCACACAGCACACGATGCCCGAGAACGTCTGTTTTAGGTCTGTAGGTATGAATGTCCCGGTTTGTAACAAGACGTCTCTGGGACGTCTATAGACGCTTTTGGGACGCTTTAGGGACGTCGTGTAACTACCCTGGCGCCATGTATACAAAGTCCTAGTGATGTCTGTGGGACACGTTTGGGACGCGTATGAAACGTGTTAAATACGTCTTTGCGGGGTGTATAATTCTTCAAGCTCCACCAGAGGGCGACACGGCTCGAGAGTTTCTCGCCGGTGATCGTGGACGGAGTTAGTATACAGGGTGTCCCAAAAATGTCGGAGTTCCTTGGAAGGGGTAATTCAGGGGGTGATTTGAAACAACTTTTTCCTTAGCGAAAATTTTGTCCGAAGCTTGGTTAAGGAGATATTAACAAAAAAACCCGACCAATCAAAGCGCGCGCCTTCCGCTCGAGCTCTCGCGGTAGCGTTGGCTACGCGGTAGGCGACTGCGCTTATACTACGAACGTACGAACAAGCAAGTCAGCATGCATCGAAGGAAACCGCGTTACACTTTTCTTTTAAAGCAGAATCTTAAATAAGAATCACTTAAAGTGACAAGAAGTACGTAAATTTCGTTTTTAAATATGCCATAAACGAAAAGGTAATGTAACAGAAAATGTACGGCATGTGATCGTAATTCGTTATTGAGGTAAAAATTCGTAGTTTAATAACGGCCATCACAACTAAATTTAAAAAATAATATTAGGTGTATGAATAAATTCTTTCCGACTGGATTTACATAACCAGTACAAAGCTACTGAATTTCTATCGCGGTGGTATTCATAAGCTGCCAGAAAAATGGCAAAAAGTAATTAACAATAATGGAAATTATTTCGATGATTGAGTTGTTTTCATATTTTTTAAATCAAACTGTTATTGTACGCTAAAATCGAAAAGAATTTATTTCTACACCAAATAATCACCAATAAAGTAAATAAAACTCACCCATTCAGACATTCCTTTCCTTCCTTTTCGGAAACCTGTGTCACTGGGTCACTGTACCGATCCTGATTTATGGTAGGGTAACGCCCAGTGCTCAGCTGATCGCAGGTAGTCGCAGGACACCACCCGAAGGTAAGGGTCGCAAAGTCAAGTGCGTCCGGGTTGATGTACCGAATATTCACTTCACTGCACTGATACTAATACTGATCGCTTAATTTATTTTTCACAGAACGTGTTGTTCCTACGTTATGAAAATTGGTGGCCCCGAAAGGGGCCGCGCGTACAACCAGAACATCGCGTAATACTCTTCGGCTGAGTACATTTCTGGGACGACATTACTAGTTGACTGACAGGATTTTTTCCCCAAGCAACTTCCTCTACCCCCAATTAGTTTCTATCGTTCCTTTATGAATCTACTCCCACCAGGACAAGAGGCTTTAAGTAAGAAGAAGACAGCACATTTTCGAAACACACGTGTTTTGCAGAAGTGCAACGAACGAACCATCCTACACTTTCACCAAAGCCCGCGCTCCGTCCGTTTACTGCCAATGTACCCATTGCTTAGAGATAGACAGCAGACACACCACGTGCTTCGGTTCGAAAGGGTCCGAAGAGACGAGAAACAGAATGTCCTCGAATTGTTATAAAGAAGAAAAGGCATACCATTCCTGTTTCCGTTTCCCGATGCCCTGAGTTCACGTTTGCTACGTGGCGGAACCAGTTATGCCATAAATTACCCAAAACTGTAGTAAATCATTCTCTACCAGCCTGATTAATTTTGGAGAACTAGAAATTAAAGAGTATTATCCAACATCAATACGCCTCGCGAAGAGACACAGGAAGAGAACGGGTAGTCCGCTGACTGCGCGTAGTCCCGCCTTCTTCGTCCTACCTTCAAATTAAAGACGGATCCCTTATCTTTCGTGTCTAAACACGCGCTCGAATTTCAAAACAAAAGCACGCGTCGACGTATTCCGTGCGAGAGATGGTGGGCCTTGAGGTCCGATTGGCCCCAAACTAACCAATCAGACCTGCTTATCTCACGTGTCTAAACACGCGCTCGAATTTCAAAACAAAAGCACGCGTCGACGTATTCCGTGCGAGAGATGGTGGGCCTTGGGGAGGAGGTATTGCTGTGAAGAGGGTGTATAATCGAAGGCCTTAGGAAGGTGGGGTGGATTGCCACTGGTATGGCCAGAGAATGGATGCGCTCCAGCGACGAGAATAAGTCCACCAATTGTTGGGACGGCACGTTTATTTGGCCGGCTGTGGACGTCGTTACAACAACCGACGAACACTGCACAGAACCAGAGGACGGACACACACGACTTACAACACACGCAATTACACGAAACAGAGGTATGTACAAGCTATGTACAGGGGCGCAGGGCGCCAAGGCTCGAAGGGCCGTCTTAAAACGTTCCGTTAAACGTTGCTCATGGGTCGCAGGGCGACAAAAGCCGTTATAATTCGTGCGTGCGGGAGCGTGTTATTGTCGTCAGATGTTCTTGGAAGCGGTTAACGGATTCCTCGAGCCGCGCAATGCTCGAATCCATGCAAAAAACGGATGACGTATGTCACCGTCTTACCGGACGGTGTGTCACCAGTGTTGACACGCTCTTGCACGCACGTTTAAATCCGCGCGACAGCTGATCGGCGAATTTCGGCTGCAACAGAGGGCCTCTTCAGGGCAGTGGCCATTTGGGAGGGATGCAGGCCTGATTAGTTAGTTTGAGGCCAATCGGACCTCAAGGCCCACCATCTCTCGCACGGAATACGTCGACGCGTGCTTTTGTTTTGAAATTCGAGCGCGTGTTTAGACACGAAAGATAAGGGATCCGTCTTTAATTTGAAGGTAGGACGAAGAAGGCGGGACTACGCGCAGTCAGCGGACTACCCGTTCTCTTCCTGTGTCTCTTCGCGAGGCGTATTGATGTTGGATAATACTCTTTAATTTCTAGTTCTCCAAAATTAATCAGGCTGGTAGAGAATGATTTACTACAGTTTTGGGTAATTTATGGCATAACTGGTTCCGCCACGTAGCAAACGTGAACTCAGGGCATCGGGAAACGGAAACAGGAATGGTATGCCTTTTCTTCTTTATAACAATTCGAGGACATTCTGTTTCTCGTCTCTTCGGACCCTTTCGAACCGAAGCACGTGGTGTCTGCTGTCTATCTCTAAGCAATGGGTACATTGGCAGTAAACGGACGGAGCGCGGGCTTTGGTGAAAGTGTAGGATGGTTCGTTCGTTGCACTTCTGCAAAACACGTGTGTTTCGAAAATGTGCTGTCTTCTTCTTACTTAAAGCCTCTTGTCCTGGTGGGAGTAGATTCATAAAGGAACGATAGAAACTAATTGGGGGTAGAGGAAGTTGCTTGGGGAAAAAATCCTGTCAGTCAACTAGTAATGTCGTCCCAGAAATGTACTCAGCCGAAGAGTATTACGCGATGTTCTGGTTGTACGCGCGGCCCCTTTCGGGGCCACCAATTTTCATAACGTAGGAACAACACGTTCTGTGAAAAATAAATTAAGCGATCAGTATTAGTATCAGTGCAGTGAAGTGAATATTCGGTACATCAACCCGGACGCACTTGACTTTGCGACCCTTACCTTCGGGTGGTGTCCTGCGACTACCTGCGATCAGCTGAGCACTGGGCGTTACCCTACCATAAATCAGGATCGGTACAGTGACCCAGTGACACAGGTTTCCGAAAAGGAAGGAAAGGAATGTCTGAATGGGTGAGTTTTATTTACTTTATTGGTTATTATTAAGTGTAGAAATAAATTCTTTTCGATTTTAGGGTACAATAACATTTCGATTTAAAAAATATGAACACAACTCAATCATCGAAATAATTTCCATTATTGTTAATTACTTTTTGCCATTTTTCTGGCAGCTTATGAATAGCACCGCGATAGAAATTCAGTAGCTTTGTACTGGTTATGTAAATCCAGTCGGAAAGAATTTATTCGTACACCTAATATCATTTTTTAAATTTAGTTGTGATGGCCGTTATTACACTACGGATTTTTACCTCAATAACGAATTACGATCACATTTCGTACATTTCCTGTTACATTACCTTTTCGTTTATGTCATATTTAAAAACGAAATTTACGTACTTCTTGTCACTTTAAATGATTCTTATTTAAGATTCTGCTTTAAAAAAAAGTGTAACGCTGTTTCCTTCGATGCATGCTGACTTGCTTGTTCGTACGTTCGTAGTACAAGCGTAGTCGCCTACCGCGAGAGCTCGAGCGGAAGGCGCGCGCTCTGATTGGTCGAGGTTTTTTGTTAATATCTCCTTAACGATGCTTCGGACAATATTTTCGCTAAGGAAAAAGTTGTTTCAAATCACCCCCTGAATTACCCCTTCCAAGGAACTCCGACATTTTTGGGACACCCTGTATATACAAGTTCCGTCGCAGTCCTTCTTTCCTTTTCTACGGTGGTAATCCACTGCATAGACGGTCCAGTCAGATCGCCTATAGTGGTAGTCAAAGTTTAAATAAATAAATATAGTAAATAGAAAAGAATTTTTATTTCATTTTGACAACCCTTTAACTAGCTGTATTTGACCTAATTTATCGATAAATAAGTCTTAATTACGTCTTTTGAACGCCAGTTTCAGTCCTAATCCACGCCTGTTTAAGGCGTCCCAAATACGTCTTTTACACGGTTCTTCAGTCCGAATCCAGGCGCTTTAAAAGACGTACTGGGGACGACTATTTTTGTAACATTCGTCCTTCAGAGGACGTATATAAGCCGTTCGTGGGAAATTCAGGCCGTTCCCGGAATGTCCGGTACGAGTGCAGAGATGGGCAGAAAATTATCTTCAAAAAAATTTTCAACTTCGAATAACAGAGAAAAATTTTATTCGTTCGCCGTCGAATAAAAAAAAACCCGAAGTATCTTTATTCGAAGAGCCAGTTTCTTCGACGGAAATTGATTCGACGAGGCAAAGTTACTTTTTTTATTCGAAGGTCTTCCACTCTGAGGTTCGAATACTTTTTCCTACTTTACCTTTATCTTTATTCGAAGGTTTCGAATACCTTCGGCAGGCGGCTGGCTCGTTCAAGGGCTGAGGCGAGCGAGGCAGCGGTCCTCTGCTACGGTCGCCCCGCCACGTGTCACCAATTTTACGGAAATTAGAGTTCTTTATTTTTCGTCGTATTGATCTGAAAGTAACATCGATCAATTCCTGGTATTCTCCCCATTAAAAGGACAAAATAAATCGGAAAATTTTTAACTTCGGTTATTCGAACTTCGAATAACGGATAAAGATATAGTATATTTTGTAAGATTTATGATTTAAATAATTTTCTTAACTAGATAATGCCCAACTCTGTACGACTGGGACAGACGTCCCTGGAACGCTTTTAGGACGGCTGTGTGCTGTGTAGGGTACTATCCATCGTGAGCCGGCCTAGTCATGACTTGTTCATGTACATATGCGTCTTTAAGACATCTAAACGCAGTCGTTTAAAAAACGTCTTGGCATATACGTCTTAGAGACGTCCTAAACACTTACTCGGACAGACGTCTTAGAAACATCTCAGGACAGACGTCTTAAAAGCGTCTTAACACAGTCGTATAAAAGATATCCTGTTACAGACGCTTTAAGGACGTCTTAAAGACGTCTGTAGACAGACGTCTTAGAAATGTCTCCGCACAGACGTCTTTAAGACGTCTTAACTCAGTCGTTTAAGGAGGTTCGATACCGGAGACAAAATAGTGAGAAATCTTTGAAAAGTGGTTTAATCTAATGTTCAAAGTGACGTCCGCATTGTGTGAAAATTTCAAGTCGATTGTCTGCACCGTTTTTGAGAAAATTGAAATCAAAGTTGCGCTCTTATACACGGGCTGTTATGGGAGATGCGAAAAAAATTCAATAAAATGTTACACAGAGTCCTTAAAAATAGTGACAAAGTCCGAATAAATGTTGCAATAAAAAGCTTAAGTATTCCTATGAAATTCCCCGTAAAAAAATCGGTCATGTTCTGTCCGGTTTATTAGATAATTGAATAAATAGACAGTAATGTGCTCGTATTTTGGAAACTGCCTGAAGGAACAGTTTGAAACGTAGCAACGCTGTACGCCGCGTAGTCATCTCTACAATGTATACTTGTACAAAGCATACAGTAAATATTGTTAAAAACACTACCAAGCTGTAAACATGTATTTAGTAATTTGTTGTGAACCGGTACGAATGCACAAAAGGACACTACAAGTGTGAGATGAAAACAGAAAGAAGGATGGACGCAAAGCGACGTTGCCGCATTTCACTCGCATATTTTACGCTACTTTTAATGAAAATATTGTGTTTCTAGCTATATTAAACATACTTTTTGTTCAATAGAATTTCAAAACAAAATATGTACTAATAATTTTATTAGGAATAGGCACGTAAATAACATTTTTGTCTACATAATTTTTTTTATCTAAGATTGGTATCACTGCAGAGCTCCCATGCATAAGCATAGGCTTACCTCTCTCGCCGCCGGCCCGCAAGTGAGGTATCGAACCTCCTTAAAAGACGTCCTGGTACAGACATCTTAAAGACGTCTTAACTCAGTCGTTTAAAAGATATCCTGTTACAGACGCTTTAAGGACGTCTTAAAGACGTCTTAGAAATGTCTCCGCGCAGACGTGTTTACGACGTCTTAACTCTGTCGTTTAAAAGACGTCCTGGTACAGACGTCTTAAGGACGTCTGTAGACAGACGTCTTCGAAATGTCTGTAGACAGACGTCTTCGAAATGTCTGCGCGCAGACGTCTTAAAGACGTCTTAATATGGTCTAAGACGTTCAGACCAAAAACAGACGTGAAATGGACGTCTTAAAGATGTCGTGTGCTATCTGGGTATTATATTTTGTTCGTGCCTTCATCTTGCTGCCAAATGATATCATCCCGCGCGGCTGCTCCAGAGGAGTCAAATTACACACGATCGTGCGATACGCTGTGACGTTAAATCAGAACGCTTTAAAAACTTGTTAGCTTTAGAATGCTGGCTACATACAGTTACTTACAAAATTGAGTGTACACATAGGTTGGCAATGAAAATTGGAAGAAAAAATGAATACAAACACACATATTCAAAACTGAAAACACAATATATATTTTATTCGTATATTTTACTAAATAATTCGTAAAACATTTTTAAATAAAATGGATTATTGGTCTATATTTAACAGAAATTGTAAAAGTACAGGTATTTTAGTGACACAAAATTGAGCGTACACGTAGGAATTTTCATATTACGCAGGTCTGTATTAGTTAAATGTTGGTACTATTGAAGAGGATGTCCCGCGAAATGTCTTCCAAAGTTCGGTTGCTCAGGAACCAGAAGCAAAAAATTATCTGTTATCCATAGATTAACGATTATAGTAGTAACATCGCTAATAAAAGGAAGCAGACTGACATTTCAATACGAAATCTTATTGTAAAGTTATATTCGCAAGGTAAATCCTTTCGTCACGTAGGGAAAATAGTCGGCAGAACACATTCTACCGTACAAAAAATTATAAACAAATTTCGGTACGATGGAACAGTCCGAAATATATCTGGCCGAGGAAGAAAGAAAATATTGTCGAACACTGATGAACGATTCATTTGTCGACAAATTAATATAAATCCGAGTACAAGTGTGCGGAAGTTAACGTTAGATCCCTGCTGCAAGAGCCTGTTAGAACCGAACTGAATTTTGAACTGGATCTATATGGTTCAATGTGGCTCTATCTGGATTATCAAGCCCAGTTTTGTGGCAGTTAAAAAAAGGATCCGGTTCAATGCGAATATTCGGATCGACAGATAAAAGAGGATAAAAGAGTCGGTTTCTATCAGGGATTGCCACTTATATAAAACCGAAAGGTTGGTATCTGGAACTGCAGACCAAAAACCTTACGGTTTCAATCTGGGTATCCAGAAACTCTGTCGAGTCCGTCGCGATCTGGATTGGCAGACCAAACAATTCACTGGATGCACATGGGTTTCACAGAGAGACAATTGGTTCGGTTTCCATTGGATTTGCGGATAGAAAACTAAAATGGTTCCATCTGGTTTTGCCACTGATCTGTATATACTACTGGATAGTGAACGAGGATAAGCGACTTGTGCCGAATACCTAGAAGCCATTTTGTTCCTAGGAAGATTCTGAAGTGTGACGTCACAGAGTGACGCGAAGGTGCTAGCCAAAGTAAGCAAGAAACCGCAAGCATAAATAATAGTTGGAGCGTGATTACGTATTAATTACTTGTAATTAGAGTTAATACGTAAAATAAAAATGGTTAAGACGTGTATGTTTTGTGGCGCAGAACAATTTGGGATGATTTGATATATCACGGGTACATAGAAATAACATTTATATGCTACTTGTAGGTTAAGTGGAACTTCTTACTCATAATAAGTATTTCTAAGAAAATAAAGAGAAGGCTGAAGAAAAGAAGATAGACGAAAACGGAGAGAGAGAGATGAAATAAAACTGGCAGACAGAACGGAAAGGATGTTAAACAACACAAAGAATATGGGAAAGAGAAAGGGATTTCGGAGTGAAGGAACGAGGAGAAGAGAGGATTGAGCCAACTGAGCGGAGGAAGAAGAAGAGGATGAGAGACAAGAGTCGGCTGGGGAAAGTAGAAGATTCATTAAGGATACCTCGAGTACAGAGTAAGGTGCAGTGATGTAGGGTACTTGGATGTTTAATGCTTGATATTGGATAATGAGGTTTAATTTTGATTTAGGGTTAAATCTAAGTTTGAGTCTAATTTTGTTTTGTTTTTAATGTTTCAATGTATAACGTTCTAACACTATTGTATTGATGTTACATATTATATATCTATTTATATATTTGTAAGGACAAATGTACCATAGTATGAGAGAGAGAGAGAAAGAGAGAGAGAGAGAGAGAGAGAGAGAGAGAGAGAGAGAGGGTGAGGATCGAATGAAGTGCGAGAGAAGCTGAGGAAGCAGAGTTCGTTGGGCTATGTAAGAAAAATATTCTTGAAATGCCATTCTTGATATAGAGTTATATTTTTTGTAACTATACCAAGGAAACAATAAATCTAAGCTAACGTAACCTATGAAAATAAATAATATTTTGATTTGTTTCATATAGATTTCCGTTGAAGGCTGCAGAATGGCTACACAACATACAAGTGTACTTTTATTAAATTTAATAAAATTGTTTTCATATTTATATTTAATGTGTTTTTATCTTTAACTTATAGCGAATTCAGTGTCTCGCACTGACTCTGCACTGGTGCCAGAAAATGACTTGGATTGGTTGTTTATGATAGAAACGAAGATAGCTCTATAAGAATCAACCAATCCAAGTCATTTTCTGACACCAGTTCAGAGTCAGTGCGAGGCACCGAATCCGCTATTAATAATTTTCAACTTTCATTTATGATGTGCAAAACTGGGTAAAAACAGGTAGAAAAATAACTTGAAAGGGCCAATAGATTCCGCAATGGTTTGGATCTGGATTTCCAAATTCAACCAACTTATAAAACGAACGTGTAGATCCGACTAGAACCGACGACAAATTGTGCTAGGAAATACAGATAGACACTATCGAGGTTTTACATGCATATCCGGATTGAAACTGATAGAAAATATTTTTCGTCCGGTTTAATCCGTATTTTACGGGAAGAAAACCGACCTAAACCGGGTTGAAAAATTTTCAATGCGGTTCTAACTGGCAGTTGCAGCAGGGATGTTTCCTCACGTATCTAGAGACGCGGTAGCGTCTCGACGCCAAGTACATGAAAAACACCCTGTATATATATATATATATGTCGACTGTCGCTACCGTGTACCTTTACTCGTCGCGGAGACACTCTAACCTAATTCTGACATTTATACATTAATATCTCATCACGCCTGCAATATTTTGTAAATTTAAAGGCATTTTTCTTATGTAAACGCATATCGTAATATCGTCTCATGGATCTGTCGAAATTGGTACGATTTTTCTTCTTCTGATTCTCCTAGAAATTTTTCGTCATCATCATCATCAAACATTACGTATATATATTTTTCATCGTACGTACATACGCGTTACACACACGCCTTCAGCCAACACATGTATCGTTCTTCGTTCGTCGTCCGCCATTGTACGTACAGGGTCATCGTTTAATCCTGCAACCCGCGCGCGCGCGAACCTATAAAATGGCAACACCGCCTCACGGACGTATTCCACTACAACCATGCACTGGCCCAGCGGAGAGCTGCCAGCGACCGATGGACGAGGGTGATGCCCGAGCTTCGAAAATTTTAGCGTCGCAAAGAGCTAGGTATTGGGAATTTTCCGGTCCAGGTAATCGAGCCGCGCGCTCCGCTTTTATGATCGGTTTACCACTCGCACCCCAGATTACTATAATGAGGTTTGAAAATAATGTCAACTGATCTCGTACTCGTCTCAATTTAAATAATTTTAGCTACGACAGGGTTGACCGCGGCGCTATCTAGAGACGCGGTAGCGTCTCGACGCCAAGTACATGAAAAAAAAAAAAAAAACACCCTGTATATGTCGAACTGTCCCTGTCGCTACCGTGTATCTTTACTCGTCGCGGAGGCATTCTGACACTTATTTCATTATTATCTTATTACGCCTGCAATATTTTCTAAATTTAAAGGCATTTTTCTTATGTAAACCGCATATCAGCTTTCGAATAAAACCAAATTCAATAAAATCGGTCCACGCATGCTAGAGATATCGTAATATCGTCTCATGGAAATGTCAAAAATGTTAAGAAAAATTTTTCTTCTCCAGTCGAAAATTTCGTCAACCAAATAAGTTTCGTCAACCAAATACGTATACTACGCGTTACACACACACACACACACACACACACACACACACACACACACACACACACACACACCTATCAGTTTCGCACACATGTTTCGTTCGTCGACTCTCGGGATCATTCTGCAGAATATATACCCTTATATACCCCTATACTCTTATGTACCTACCGTTATACCCTTATACCCTTATATACCCCTATACTCTTATGTACCTACCCTTATACCCTTACACCCTTATATACCCCTATACTCTTATGTACCTACCGTTATACCCTTACACCCTTATATATACCCCTATACTCTTATGTACCTACCCTTATACCCTTACACCCTTTACCCTCGCACCCTTTACCCTCGCACCCTTTACCCTTGCACCCTTTACCCTTGCACCCTTTACCCTTGCACCCATTACCCTTGCACCCTTTACCCTTGCACCCTTTACTCTTGCACCCTATACTCTTGCACCCTTTACCCTTGCACCCTATACTCTTGCACCCTTTACCCTTGCACCCTTTACCCTTGCTCCCTTTAACCTTACACCCTTTACCCTTGCGCCCTTTACCTTTACACCCTTTACCCTTGCACCCTTTACCCTCGCACCCTTTACCCTCGCACCCTTTACCCTTGCACCCGTTACCCTTGCACCCTTTACCCTTGCACCCTTTACCTTTACACCATTTACCCTTGCACCCTTTACCCTTACACCCTTTACCCTTGCACCCTTTACCCTTACACCCTTTACCCGTGCACCCGTTTCCCTTGCACCCTTTACCCTTGCACCCGTTACCCTTGCACCCTTTACCCTTGCACCCTTTACCCTTGCACCCTTTACCCTTGCACCCTTTACCCTTGCACCCTTTACCCTTGCACCCTTTACCCTTGCACCCTTTACCCTTGCACCCTTTACCCTTGCACCCTTTACCCTTGCACCCTTTACCCTTTACTCTTGCACCCTTTACCCTTGCACCCTTTACCCTTGCACCCTTTACCCTTGCACCCTTTACTCTTGCACCCTTTACCCTTGCACCCATTACCCTTGCACCCTTTACCCTTGCACCCTTTACTCTTGCACCCTATACTCTTGCACCCTTTACCCTTGCACCCTATACTCTTGCACCCTTTACCCTTGCACCCTTTACCCTTGCTCCCTTTAACCTTACACCCTTTACCCTTGCGCCCTTTACCTTTACACCCTTTACCCTTGCACCCTTTACCCTCGCACCCTTTACCCTCGCACCCTTTACCCTCGCACCCTTTACCCTTGCACCCGTTACCCTTGCACCCTTTACCCTTGCACCCTTTACCTTTACACCATTTACCCTTGCACCCTTTACCCTTACACCCTTTACCCTTGCACCCTTTACCCTTACACCCTTTACCCTTGCACCCGTTACCCTTGCACCCTTTACCCTTGCACCCGTTACCCTTGCACCCTTTACCCTTGCACCCTTTACCCTTGCACCCTTTACCCTTGCACCCTTTACCCTTGCACCCTTTACCCTTGCACCCTTTACCCTTGCACCCTTTACCCTTGCACCCTTTACCCTTGCACCCTTTACCCTTGCACCCTTTACCCTTGCACCCTTTACCCTTGCACCCTTTACCCTTGCCCCCTTTACCCTTGCACCCTTTACCCTTGCACCCTTTACCCTTGCACCCTTTACCCTTGCACCCTTTACCCTTGCACCTGTTATACCTTTTACCCTTTACCCTTATACCCTTATATATTTTTTTATTTCACTGTTGATCAGGGCTTGAAACCGTTATTATAAAGATTTAGGTTCTTGAAAGAGTTATGAAGAACCTTTATTCTGAATAACCGTTATAAAGAACCTAAATATCAGACTATATAAGTATAAGTTACGGTTCCTATATAGCTCAATAACTTTTATTTTTTAGGTTCAATATAAGTTCCAACCGGTTATAGAACCGATTCAATAATTTTTTTTTTTTAGGTTCAATATAAGTTCCAAAGCGGTTACAGAAACGATTCTTGTAACGATTGTACAGAATTTTATAGAAAATGAAATGACAACATATTACAACTATAGACTACCGTGTATAACCAAATTGTTTAAAAATTATTATAAATAAGTAAGTAAATATATATTATGTACGCAGTTGTACATACGTATACAATTCTTTTGTAATATGAACCACAAGCGGGCACTTGAAAAATTATAATTTATAATATCTGTTCTGTATTATAACAAAAAGTGCAATAAATATTTAATACCATAGATCGAAACATTTATTTGTCAAGTTCAGTTTTTCAATTAGGGGCCACCTCACCATCAGGATCATGATTCTGACAACATATTAAAATATCATTCAAATCGGGGAGCTGGACCCTCATCGGTATAACAACCAAACATTTATATTAACAAACACTTCATATTACAAAAGAATTGTATACGTATGTACAAATGTGTACATAATATATATTTACTTACTTATTTATAATAATTTTTAAACAATTTGGTTATACACAGTCGGGATTGCGGAGTTGTTGCGAGTGCATTTGCTGTTTCGTTATTATTCATCAATAAATTACCAGACAAAGTAACGTACAATCATGCGTTAATGCATCAACATTTGATCCAAATGTTTCGATCTAATCGTCTGGAAGATTTTCCATGCATTCAGGATAAATAAACAATTAATACGTGTGTATGAATATGAATTTGCAAATAATAGTACTATTAATCTTTAAAAAAAGAAGTGAGATCCCCTCAAAAACTTCAAAAAAGTAAAAAAATTACGCCAAGTACATGAAATCACAAAAAATAGAAGATACTAATAAATACAAAATTAAAAAAAGATGTGAAATCAAAATGAGCTGCCAGTACATAAAGATGCTTTCCAACTGCGCTTTAGATGACACAACTAAATATGCACAGCAAAAATTCCATTACTCATAATGGCTATTTATACAAAGAAAAAATGTATTAAATAATAATATGCAGATATATTTTTATACAAATAAATATTTTAATACGAATAAATATTTTATTCAAAATACTTGGCGCTGCGCCCCGAATTGGTGTTGCTAAACTCAATAAATATGTATAAATTGGATTACCTTTTCTTTCTTTCTTGTACGTGCACACCTGCTTGCGCGCGTGCGTGCGTGCGTGCGTGCGTGCGTGCGTGTGTGCGCGTGCATATGCTACGTATGGTATTAGAATTACATATATGTAGAATAAATCTGACTACGTTTCTAATATGTCTATACTGCATTCCACATTAGAGCATACCGATTTCGCGCAGGCACGACCCTCAGGAGGCGTTGCTACGCTCGACTCCCCACTGAACCGCCTATGTTTTTCTCCGTCGCACGGCCCTCTACTCTCTCTATTAACTTTTCGTGCACTGTTTACGTTGACAACGGCCAGGTCTCACGTTATTCCTTGAAAATTATCACGACCAATCGCATGCGGTTCAAACTGTGGGTAGTAGTGGGAGTTGCGCAGACCGGTCGCAAATCGGTAGGGGCGTCGGTATGCTCTAGTATGGAATGCAGTATATGTATATGTATTTTATATTGTAATGGAGTTGTTGTAAATTATTACTACTACTAAGGCAATTAACATTTTTTCGGTTGCGCAGCGCCAAGTATTTTGAATAAAATATTTATTCGTATTAAAATATTTATTTGTATAAAAATATATCTGCATATTATTATTTAATACATTTTTTCTTTGTATAAATAGTCATTATGAGTAATGGAATTTTTGCTGTGCATATTTAGTTGTGTCATCTAAAGCGCAGTTGGAAAGCATCTTTATGTACTGGCAGCTCATTTTGATTTCACATCTTTTTTTAATTTTGTATTTATTAGTATCTTCTACTTTTTGTGATTTCATGTACTTGGCGTAATTTTTTTACTTTTTTGAAGTTTTTGAGGAAAGATTTTTCGCCACCTGCTTGTAAAAGCCATAATAATGGCGCATCGTTCCAAAAAATGACATTAACGGAAGCCGGTATAGGCGTGGTTGAGTAGCTAAAATATTCAGACACAAAAATTCTAGAAAAAGAAATTCAAACACTGCTACAATAAAAGACGCGTCCCATTAGTTACCCCTTACGTCTGATCTAGGTATGCTCCGCATTAAGGATAAAATCATAAAAAAGAAAACCAGAACAATAGATTCTGAGGTCTGCAGAACTAACACATAATTGAATAAAAATTTAATTTTTCAATTTATGAAAGTAATGATAGTAATGATACAGAAACAACTAGCCTATTGTTTATCGACATCACGAATTTTAAAAACAGCGTTAAATACATTATCAAATAAACAGTTTGCAAAAGCTTTTTAAACAATTATGGTTGAAAAATTGAGGAAAGAAAAATTAAATAAACGTAAAATATGTTAAATTATCAATCATTAAGAGGGAATAATTTTTCCTCATTTTTCGGCGCAAATTGCATTCCGATATCTCTTATAGTTCAAAAGTTATACGAAAAAGGCCCTAAATTTTTTAACCCGGGCCGGGAAATTCTGAATAGTTCTTTGCAACGTTAATTTGAAAGAGGCCAGCCCAAAATTCTCGAAACTCGGGCATCACCGCTGTCTAGCGGTCGCTAGTAGCTCTCTGAACGCCGGGACGGTGCATGGTTGTAGTGGAATGCGTCCGTGAGGCGGTGTTGCCATTTTACAAGTTCGCGCGCGCGCGGGTTGCAGGATTAAACGATGACCCTGTACATATATATATACTATACTGCAGCTCATGTAAGAAGTAACTTGCCGACCGACGAGTTTAGATCGGTTCTGCGCATGTTGGCGCTCATTGGCTATGCCACCACCAATGGTCTTTCGGCTGCGCATCAGTTCTGCGCCGAAATCATTGGCGTGGCGCCACTTTCGTATATACCGCGTGTTTCGATTTTATGTCGGATTTAATTGTCACTTTTTACTGCAAATTACATATATAAAAAAAACATAATGTTTCGTGCGAAAAAAATTTTCATAACATTAATACTGTAAACATTTCAGTATAATACGACTAATAAATAAATTCTTTCTTTAATATGGCACGAATTTAGTAGAATACACATTTTATTTGGTTACCCGGTATGTGAAAGAGAATCGGAATGGTGCAAGGAGAGAGGGAAGCCTGGGTGGTAAAGTGGGGGAACAGCGCCAAGTATTTTGAATAAAATATTTATTCGTATTAAAATATTTATTTGTATAAAAATATATCTGCTTAATATTATGTAATACATTGTAATGGAATGTATGAACACAGCATTTGAGCTGTGTGTATGTAGTTGTGTCATCTTAAGCGCAGTTGGAAAGCACCTTTATGTACTGGCAGCTCATTTTGATTTCACATCTTTTTTTGTATTGTATACTTTTTCTATTTTTTTTGTGATTATTATTGTCTTCTATTTTTTGTGATTTATTTAATTTTTCATGTACTTGGCGTATTTTTTTACTTTTTTGAAGTTTTTTATGGGGATCTCACTTCTTTTTACAAACATAATTTGCGTAGGGACTGACTTTAGATAATTTTTAATATTATAAATTAGAAATTATCACGCGACAGAATTAAGTATAAATTCTATATTCTACGTAAGTTTAACAACTACGAACAGAAACCATGTGCACCGGATTGCCAATCTATATGTATTATATTATATGTATTGTACTTTGTATACAATACATGGTGCGCGAAGCAGCTTATGGCGCTGAAAGCAGCCTTTGGCGCTGGACGCATTTAACATTGAAGTGTATTAACAAACGCAATTAACACCTTTCGAAGAAAAATATGTATGCATTTTTAACATTTCGTGGCCAAGCTTGTTTTTCTGCTCGTAAATCATCAACGGATACCCACGTTGTGCCCTTACCCCTTACCATACTCGTGTAATGACCATCGGAAATACTTTTACCGTGGTGGAAAATCGCTGCCTAAGGCCCGGTGCAGACGAGCGGTTTGCGGCAGTTTGCCGCCGCGGCAAATTACCGCCGTGTTTTAGCAGAACATAGATTTATATGAAGCAGTTCACATGGGACGCAAATTTCAGCGGCTACCAGGCGGCACGTTTGCGTTCGTTTTGACGAACGCACGTACCGCTTCGCCGCGAAAGAACGCTGCCGCAAAGCGACGAAGCAGTACATTGTTTTATATCAAGCAATTCACACGAGCGTTTTGCGTTTATCTAACGCAAGAAAATGTCTCTCTCAAACCCATGAATATAGAAGAAGAAGAAATCGCAGAACGCGACTCGTGGCGTTGCAAAACCGCTCGTGTGAACTGCTAGAAAAATTTCACGCGCGTCTCGCGGCGGCAAATTTCCGCGGCGGCACACAGTGGGTCAAACTGCTCTTTTTTGTGTCAAAATCGTAGAACTCTTGATAGGAATAAGGTAGAGGGATGGGACTTTTTGGAGGATAAAGCTAAGATGTTGCAGATTAAGGGAAAAATGTTTAGAATGCATATAAAAAAAATTTTGACCTTTTAAAATCTAAGTCAAAGTTGGCATTTTCGACGAAAATTTCGGTTTTTCCGTTATAATTCGTGGTTGAAGTTTTTCCATTACTTGTTATACATCATTTCTTATAGATTTTGACGCGCTGAATTCAAATATGACCGTGAAATTGGTCTAGCCCTTCAGGATTCGAAGAAAAATGTGTTTTAAGTTGAAAAATCGACAAAAACCGTGTTTTTTTTATGGTTTGCGTGCTTTGATGACAATATTTTAGATTTATTTATTGTATTTATTCATATGGAGTATAAACAGATAATAGAATACTTGAATACTAATAATTGTGCTATATAAAGGGTTTACATGTCGTATCCTGTTGCGTACTATATGCTCGCAACTCGATTGCCGAACCGTATACGCAGCTCACACGCCAAATTAACTTGGTAGGAGATAGTTAAGAAAGGAAAATGAATATACTCGTGGATAACGTAACAATCACTATATAATTAAATAAGAAAAATCTAAAAACTGTTATACATGTGTATATTTCTATCTTTTAAAACTCTTTCGTAACCGCTTAATACATGAATGTTGCATTCTACTTAGAGCATGATTACAGTAAAAGTAGATATGTAGGATTAGTAAAAGATTCTCGATCGAGAAACTGTGCAATTTATCCGGCCTACCAATTTGTCAGAGAAGCTATGACTGAATGTCAAACACAAAATTATAGAATATCGGAAACACAAGTTATCTTGCGCCTCGTTTTCTGTATTTTCATACTGTTGATGGGGGTTGTATGACCTGACGAGCTATCAAACCCCAATTTACAGCCACTGCACTAAACAAACGCTCAGCTGTTTTATTGAGTATATCTTGTAATGGCAAGATAACTTGTGTTTCCGATATTCTATAATTTTGTGTTTGACATTCAGTCATAGCTTCTCTGACAAATTGGTAGGCCGGATAAATTGCACAGTTTCTCGATCGAGAATCTTTTACTAATCCTACATATCTACTTTTACTGTAATCATGCTCTAAGTAGAATGCAACATTCATGTATTAAGCGGTTACGAAAGAGTTTTAAAAGATAGAAATATACACATGTATAACAGTTTTTAGATTTTTCTTATTTAATTATATAGTTATTGTTACGTTATCCACGAGTATATTCATTTTCCTTTCTTAACTATCTCCTACCAAGTTAATTTGGCGTGTGAGCTGCGTATACGGTTCGGCAATCGAGTTGCGAGCATATAGTACGCAACAGGGTACGACATGTAAACCCTTTATATAGCACAATTATTAGTATTCAAGTATTCTATTATCTGTTTATACTCCATATGAATAAATACAATAAATAAATCTAAAATATTGTCATCAAAGCACGCAAACCATAAAAAAAACACGGTTTTTGTCGATTTTTCAACTTAAAACGCATTTTTCTTCGAATCCTGAAGGGCTAGACCAATTTGACGGTCATATTTGAATTCAGCGCGTCAAAATCTATAAGAAATGATGTATAACAAGTAATGGAAAAACTTCAACCACGTATTATAACGGAAAAACCGAAATTTTCGTCGAAAATGCCAACTTTGACTTAGATTTTCAAGGTCAAAATTTTTTTTATATGCATTCTAAACATTTTTCCCTTAATCTGCAACATCTTAGCTTTAACCTCCAAAAAGTCCCATCCCTCTACCTTATTCCTATCAGGAGTTCTACGATTTTGACACAAAAAAGAGCAGTTTGACCCACTGTGCGGCATACTGCCGCAAACCGCTCGTCTGCACCGGGCCTTAAGTTTGTAACAGTGATCTACCAATTGTATTTTAGTAGTAGGCATTGCTTTGACGTAGAAATTGTCCACTTTCGTTGTTGTGCCACTACTATCGTGATCGAACAAATGTAATTTTGCAATAAGAATTTGTTTGCAAGCAGTTATATCGATTTTCTTCATTGTGTTTGAATTATCACAATTATTGCAGGTATCTTTCAAATTTTTCCATCCTGTGAAATTATATTTTATTATATCTTGAAATTCGAATGGTTTACTTTTTAACATCTTGGGTAGTGCAAGATGTACCACACAATTTGTACTGATAGTAGTACTTGTGTAATTACAACTTAAACATCTTAATACCGTTGTAATTTCGTGTTGTACTACATTCTTAATAAGAATCTCCTGATCACAAAGAGAGGTAATAAACTCAGCTGAATCATGTAGCTGATTGTTAGCGTATTTTTCTCCTGCAAATTCCTGTAATGATATTATATTTGGATTTTGATCCGATTTATATTGGTCCATATAGACTTTTATAATATGATCATCTTTTTCAATCGAAAATAAGTTTTCTCTTATGGATGAACAATATAACATACATTGGATTGTGGCATTCGCATAACAAGACACACCATCAGTATTCGGGAGACCCTTTACGTAGTATTGCATGGTATCCACGATGTGATCATCAGTATTCTGACATTCGGATACATTATAATTAGGTACTGCCCAAAGAGCATCACGAACTTTGAGAACGCGGTTTTTAGAAATTGAAATAGTCATAAGATCAGGTCTATATATTTTTCGCAATCTATTGTACTCTATTATAGCCGATTCCTGTGCCTTTACGGAAGATGGATCATAATTAATAAGATGGAGTCCTTGTAATGTGGTCACCCGAGAAAGAGCAACGTAAATTTGTCCGCAAGTAAATATTGAATTACCTGATTCTATGACAGCATTCTGCAAGCTTAGTCCTTGACTTTTGTGAATTGTTATACCATAGCTAAGGCAAATCGGAAATTGTTTTCTAATAACAAACGCTCCATTCATTACTTCAAATTTAACACTTACCCGTTCTATCATATGTTCTTGCCCCGTGGGTAATATAATTTTCAATTTTTCAACGTCATTATTAACACCTCGTGTAACAGAAACAAGTTTAGCAATGGTACCGTTGACAAGACCTAGTGTAACATCAATATTTCTTCTAATCATGATTTGCACTCCTGTTGCAAGTCCCGCCGTTCGGGAGCTATCATCGTCATTATTGTTCAGTACCTTTGACACCCTTTTTTCAAATACGGTGCACAATTCGTTGTATCATGAGCAATCAAATGGATTTCTTCGGATGGAAATCGACTCAGCATTGCAGCGTTCAAAACATCACACTGAACACATGTGGGAAGTAAACACACCGTATTAGATCCTACATTAAGCATGTAATCACTTAATTCCTTTAACCGGTCATTACAATTTGTCGCTTTGAAATTTAATTTCCTCGATTCTAAAAGCTTTGTATCCGAAGCGGTCACTACTCCAGTGCGAATTCTCGACAAGATCTCTTTGTAAATATTATCACCCTGCTGTCGCATGTTTATTGTCAATTCGTCATAGCTAAACAAGTCAGACCATAAATTATAAGAAGCTAATGCTCCAACATTTTTCTCCATACTCTTTTTGGATAATTGTATAAAAGCAGGTGCTTCGTGAACAGGAGGAAGTTGTAGTAAGTCACCAAATAGCAGAATAGGTATTTTTCCGAACCAACCATCATCGGAATATGCAGTATCAAATATTTCTGAAAGTCGTAGATGTATATACAGGAAAGTTACGTTAGAAACCATCGAAATTTCATCGATGATTAGTAAAGCAACATTTTTGAGTTGGTCTCGTACAATTTGAAGGGCTGCATCGCTAAGTTGCCTATACTGGGCTGTATGCCCATGTTCGACGGGTAATTGAAATAATCGGTGGATGGTAAGACCTTCGATATTAAAAGCTGCGATTCCAGTAGGAGCAGTTACTGCTGTGTCTTTTCCGATACTCTGCTTGATCCACTGTCTGATAGTTTTTATTAAAAAACTTTTCCCAGTGCCACCTTCTCCACTGACATAAAGTCTAAGAATGTTATCGTTAGATGTCAAGGACTTAGTAACTTTATCAAATATCCGCTTCTGATCATGGTTCAATTCCGAAATCATTTCTTGAAGATCACCACAGTCCAATTTGTTTTCCGTGTCTTTAAAATCTTTCATGGCACCAACAGTTTCAACGGGGACACACTCTAATGGGTGATCGCCTTGATCATTTTCTTTTTGTTCTACAATATTCAACATGTTCTTTTCAATTTCTTCCTTTATATGATCACGCGCTTCTTGAATATCCGTTATTCGTTCGTGATACTGAACTGCATCTGTCAATTGTGATTCTAGCGACAAAAAAGATTCCGCATATGTGTCAAATCCATTTTTCAATTCGTCGGTGTTTCTCCAAGGTTGGAATAATAATAATAATGAGAAATAATAATTCTCAGGTTGGGTTTGAACATTGTACTTATAATGATTGATAAGATACCCTCTTTGCCTTTTTTTCAAAAACAAAGATGCACGGATTTCATAGTATTCAGTTTTTTCAGACGGTCTAATTTTAGTAACGTCATACCACATAGCAAAATCGTACAGATGCATAGATTCTAATTCCTTGGGTCTGTTAGGATAGTGATCATCTATGAGGGATGGACAAAATATGTCTGTGGATTCACCTTCCAGATCCTCAACCTCTTTGCGAGTTTTCAATTTCCTACTTCTCAGTATATTTACATCTAACCATCTAATAGTAGTACTGGAGTCAGTGCCATAGAATGATAATCCTAAAAGAGTATCAGCGCATTCAGGCGCTCCACATTCTCTATGATTTAGCATGCGCATTCCAAGGTTGCACAGCAGACTAGCTAATGACTTAGTAGAATTGATTGCTGCCAAAGTGTCCGTAGCGTAACTTTTTTCCGCCTTTGACACGTACTTAGTACAGTAATATGTTACCAACCCTGTCTTTTCTCCAATATATTGTATATCCATGTTACCACTCCAAACCGTGAGAACGGGAGCATTATAATCATTGATACGGACTTCCTGTGTTGAACGTGGAAGATCATATAGTCTACCTTTTGCTTTCAATTGTTTTCTAGCACCTATAGAAACAGCTACATCCCTTATTATCAAAGTATCTGTAACTGGACGTGGAAATGAAAATCTACATACTTTACGGAAGGAATTTTTAGTTTTTTTGTTGCGTAGACAATAGCTATTGCATTTATGCATTTGATGTGCAATTACACGACTATATAATTCTGGCGACACATGCGGTGATGGCAATCTGCAAGTGACGTATTTCCTAATGAATCGTGCTACATCTTCCTTCGAAGATTTATCGATTATAGGAGCATCTTCAATCCAAATTAAAAGATGAAAATGTTGTGATCCCCTGCTTTGATATTCTCTGCGCCAAAAGTAATGTGTTACCTTGCCAATCGGATTGTCGGGCGAACAAATGAAATCCAACATAGCGTGGAATGCATTATCTATAAATCGAGCAGTTGAAACGGGATCAGAAGCAATGAGTTCGTTCGGGGACATTTTAGCCACCGATGGGCCGTTTACTTCACGAAGATATTCTATTAAATCTGTCCATAGCCACTCACTTGGACTAAGCGTGAGGAACCATGTAGCTGGTCCATAATGGTGTATCATACAGTTCAAATCGTTTCTCGGTTTTCGCCAATACTGTGCTGTATTACGTAATCTGGAAAATATAGTGTTCAAATTCGTTTGTAGCTGATCTTTAGAGAGTAGCTCTAGAAAACCAGCAGCTGTGTATTTTTCACGTGGATTTACGACGTTCATTTTGTGAAAAATTCCAGCGTTCAATTGTCGCATATTGGTATCGTGTAATAAATGAAAAATATATTGCATGTTCAATCGAAATTGCGAATGCTTGGACATCAGTTTGGACTTAATGAATTCATGATCAGTCAAACGAACCAATCTGTCTTCATGCTGTCCGTTCACCCCATAAGGATATAAATCTGGGAAACATTTCACATCTAATTGTTCAGCACGATGGCCCAACGGAATGTCATGAACTCTAAGCATTTGATAGAGTGCGGTAGCAGATTCATTAACCCTTTTGTCGTACATTGGATAAATCGTAAACTGATCATAATATGCATCAGATTGTGACATTTGCGTCAATAATGCACGTTTGCTGTTTTCATCGATATTAAGTGTTTCATCATCAACGTCCTCGATAGATTCGTTATGATTATCATTGGCAACAACTTCTTCTTGAAATTCTGTATCTGGTAATTTGGCATTTAGCAATAAATCGTGCGATTGTGGTTAAACAATTTCTGAGTATAGAGGATTATTGACTTTCAACCATACTAAGGCATTCCATACTTTCTTCAAGTCAACTAACTTTTCCCAAACTATTTTAGATTTTGTTGGAACGCCCCGCACCAATATGTATAATTCATGATTTTGATTTAAAGGTTCAGTCGAAGGACAGATTTTTTTAAATTTTCTTGTAACGGCAAAGGAAGGTGAAATGTTCTCCGCTTTACTTTTGGAAACATATGTTTATGTGGCATATTTTTACGCATTACTGTATCCATTCTCACAATCGTTTGAAACGGTTTAGCTCTTTGAATGAGAATTCGTTCGTAATCGTTCAACACTGCTATTTCTGGAACTGAACGTACATCAAGCTGATTTAAAATACATTTTGGTGGTATGGAATCGTTGCGAATTTTTTCGTGACAATATCGGCAAATAAAATGCATGTCACCAACTTTGTAACCAATATGATTTAACAATGTTTGCATTACATTTCCCTTATATGTTCTTTTAGAAATATCAAACTTAAGAACCTCTCTTTTAAAACAGAGTTTCTCACAGGAAACACACGGAATGCATGGTGTGTCCATAGACCGCTTTGTGAAAGCTCTAAATGCTAAATAATATCGAGATATAATCTCGTCTTCGTTCAGGCTTATGTCAGTATTATTTTTTTGTAACGCTTTAGCTTCTTTCCGAGCTTGCAGTGTTATTCGTTCAAGTGTTTCAAGGTCATTATCGTTTAAAGCTTTGTCTAAATTATGTAATTGGTCTTTATAAATGCTCGCTATTTTGTATATCATTCTCTTCAAATGTCGTAAATCCGGAAAGTGAGGTGCCAAAATCTCAATGGCTAAAAAATTGGACTTACATAGTTTAGGGTTTATGTAACAACCATGAGAATGACCAACTTTTTCAGCATGCACTTTATTAGAACAGCTACTGATATGGTTGTTCAACTTATGTACCTTTTTTAATGAGCATTCTAACAATCGTTTGAAGAAATCCTGTAAATTATTCAGAATTTCAACATCTTTTGTTTTACAAAGATAACTACAATGCCATGCCTTTGTCGTCTTCTTCGATTGCAATACAGGTAGAACGTTTATAGCTTTCCCTGCCGAATTCAATATGATTGATTCAGAACCGCTGAAAGGATGGTACGAACTTTCCGCATAATATGATTCTGAAGAAGAAGTATGTCTGGATTCTCCACACAAAGCATTAATCCTGTCGTCAACTTCTAAACATTCTGCTGCGCGCGTTAAGGAAACTTCCACTTTTTCTTTACAATCTTTCAACAGTTTTCTGATTTTCAAAATGTACTTTTGCCTAATATGAAAACACCATTTTATTATGCGCTCAGCTTCCAATCTACTTGCCTCTCCGGACGGCATGTTAATAATTTTTGAGAGTTTTCTAATATAAGTCTCTTTGTTATTTTTAGTTGCTATATTGTTATTTGTTACAGCAATATTACGATACTTTTTTATTATTTGCAGAGCAACACGACGTTTTGCTACTTTATTATTACCATCTCCTTTACGTATTTCATGATAATATACCTTCCGCTTTTTGGAGATAACTTCTTTATTTACTTGATCATAATTTCTTTGCTTACCGCATTTCGCTTCTTTATTTACGGCATAATGCATTTGTGCCTTTTTAATTATATCTGCTTTATTGGCGTCATAATGCACTTTTGCCTTTTTGATTATACCTTCTCTATTTTGCTGATAATAATTTTTTCGCTTCCCGCATTTCACTTCTTTATTTGCGTCATAATGCAATTTTTTCTTTTTTATTATACCTTCTTTGTGTGCGTTATAATATTCATAACTATAAAGGTTTATGCTTTGCTCCCCCTTTTTACAATCATTGCCCTGTTTTGTGTTACACACCTCCTTCTTTGCTTTATAAACAGCTTTTCTTTTTAAATTAATTTCCTCTTTATGTTTTTTATAATAATCTTTAGAATTTAAATTAATTTCCTCTTTATATTTTTTATAATAATCTTTAGAATTTAAATTAATTTCCTCTTTATGTTTTTTATAATAATCTTTAGAATTTAAATTAATATCCTCTTTATATTTTTTATAATAATCTTTAGAATGTAAATTAATTTCCTCTTTATGTTTTTTATAATAATCTTTAGAATAATTAGTCCTTTAGAATAATTTGTCCTACTACTTGTTGAGTATACATTGCTGATCTTTGTCTTCGAAACCAATGATGGATCTATCTGAACTACATTTTTTGTATATGTTACGTATGTGGAATTTTCCCATACGTCGCTCTCAACCGTTTTTCGAGCTCGCGTCTGCGAAGGGAAAACGCCCTAAAAGCCTTTCGCTTATCAACCCCACTAATGGAGGTCAAGATCTCTACCAGCTGCATCGCGACCGTGAGAACGGGAGTGACACGACGACGACCCCGAAGGATTTTCCTTATATGGAAATTCATAACGCATCCCCACTCATTTTTGGGACTATATAAACCCTTCGGTTTCTACCCTCGGCGGTTAAAAGCTATAGAGTCACACGTAACGTCACGTCGTGTCACGCTCGTACAGAGTTGGTTAGATTCAGTTCGATCAGGCTAAAGTCTCTATCGGAATCAAAGTTAATCTAGTAGAATCCGCGAGTTCGGTTTATATTCTATTTGGAACTTTCACTCGTACGCCTCGCATCGCCAGTGCGTCAACACCGTGCAATTAGTGGTAACATATACACATATTATTTAATAACTAATCGCGACACTTACATTTGTATTAATTGTTTATTCAATATACTTATGGTGTTCACGTCTAAATCGAGTCGATTTCGTTAAACCTATCTTTTACCCAGCGATCCTTATAATATTAGTAGCACTCACCCACAGATACAACTTTACCGCTCGAGTTGTATCAAATTAAGAGTTACGAGGCATTACTAACATTTCCCGCGACTCCCCGATTTAGCATCGGGTTCGTTCGCACCTCTTTACCAAAACAAGTCATCTTCACCAACCCAGTGGCTCCCTGATTTCGCATCAGGTTCGTCCACGAAAACTAACCCTTCCTACGGCTCCCTGATTTCGCATCAGGTTCGTCCGTATCCTACAGCTCCCTGATTTCGCATCAGGTTCGTCTGTAAATCTACCTACTTCCGAACAGCTCCCTGATTTCGCATCAGGTTCGTCTGTAAATCTACCTACTTCCGAACAGCTCCCTGATTTCGCATCAGGTTCGTCTGTGAATAATCCAACCTCCTAGCAGCTCCCTGGTTTCGCACCAGGTTCGTCTGTGAACTTTATCCTAGTGACTCCCCGATTTCGCATCGGGTTCGTTCACGACGTTTCACCCTCCTACGGCTCCCTGATTACGCATCAGGTTCGTCCGTATCTGACTCCATTCCTAGAGGCTCCCTGATTTCGCATCAGGTTCGTCCTCGCTGTCAATAATCCGAGCGGCTCCCTGATTTCGCATCAGGTTCGTCCGCGCACCTAACTAACAAATTCATATCCGTATTCCTGGGGAAATACCCCTCTCGCCGGCCTCTAGCGTTGCCGCAGCCTCGGCTCGTAACATATACAGTAAGGAGCATAACTGAACCAATAACCACTAGTTTTGTATAAATCTTTATTTATTGCTAAGAATGTAGAAGAATATTAAAAAATGAACATTATAGAAAGTTTTATTACAGTTAGAAGTAACATCAGAAATTTTTTCAATAATTAATCTCTCCTCGTTTAGCACTGACAAACAAAATGGATTGACTCGGTTTTGCACCACGTCCAATATTTGGCAATATTTAATATATTATTTATTTTTAATATTTCGTCCACAACCCTTTTGCTTGCAAAATTGCACTAATTCGTTTCGGCATACTTTCTATTAATTTTTTGCAATAATCCGGAGATATTTTTTCCCACTGTTCTTGAATTCTATCGTACAAATCTGTGATTGAAGTTGGTTGAGAGTCATATGAATCCCGAAGTCGTCTTTGTAATAAACCACATAGATTTTCTATGGGGTTGAGGTCGGGGCTCTGTGCAGGCCAATCCAGAACAGAAAATTTTTTTGTACTGAGCCAATTTTTCACACTTTTAGCAGTGTGCTTAGGGTCTCGGTCATGCATGAAAATTACATTTTCAGGTTCAAAAGGCATATTTTCAACAGCATCTATGAGATGATCTTGTAAAATATCCTTGTACATGTACTGATTCATGATGCCATTAATTCGGTGCAGTGATCCAACGCCAAATGCTGTTAGGCAACCCCAAAACATTAGGGATCCGCCTCCATGTTTTACCGTTTGCTTTACATGTCGTGGTTTGAGCCTTTCATTTTTACGAATCCAGCACCATGACATGCCATCTGAACAAATTCTATTAATTTTGGTCTCGTCTGACCAAATAACCCGTTCCCATTCAGTAGTTGTCCAGTTTTGATATTTTTTAGCAAATTCCAAACGAAGTTTTATATTTTTCTTCGATAACATCGGCTTCTTTTTTTTCTTAATGCTTCTAAACTCAGCTCCTTTGCGGGTTCTTTGTGCTGTCCACTTGCTTACTTGTATATCCGTATCTTCTTTTAATAATTTTGCGGCCATGGTTGCACTTGAAGCTTCACCAGATGTGACAAACCGTATAATTCTTCGTTCATCCTGCGGTGATAATTTTTTTGGTCTTCCTCCAACATTTAATAACATACTTTTACAGTATTTTTTTCTTATTTTCTGCACTGTCGACTGACTAACACTACAATTTTTCGCCGTCTGACGTGTTGACAAGCCGTCGTTCAAAACAGAAATTACTTTTTTTAAACAATTTGAAGCAATTTTCTTCATATTTGCTGTAATTCACTTGCGTACTTTTCCGTTCGACTGATTGCTAGAAACTGAGTGTTGAGACGTAAACTAATATTTTGTAAACATATCAAACTGCTAGATGTAAACATACTGCTGAAACATTCCACATAAACATTCCTTTTACGGACCGGTGCAAAACCGAGTCAATCCATTTTGTTTGTCAGTACTAAACAAGGAGACATTAATTGTTGAAAAAATTTCTGATGTTACTTCTAACTATAATAAAACTTACTGTAATGTTCATTTTTTAATATTCTTCTACATTCTTAGCAATAAATAAAGATTTATACAAAATTAGTGGTTATTGGTTCAGTTATGCTCCTTACTGTATATGGTGACTTCTTTGCCATTAAGTACTACATTTGGAACTGGGGATATTTTATTATCTGTTTCATTAGAAATGTCACTTTGACCAATTTTAAATGGAGCACAATTTCTACAAGAGGGATTTTTATTAATTGTTCTACCAATTGCAGAATCATATTTGTGCACACAACGTGTGTATTGTGGATTTTGAGTGCATGGAAAATGTTCTATACGATTTGTTTGAAACATTTGGATTAAATGTTGACGCATCAACGTATGATTGTACGTTACTTTGTCTGGTAATTTTTTGAATAATAACGAGACAGCAAATGCAATCGCAAAAACTCCGCAATCCCGAGTGTTAGGTTGAGCTTGTACACGTCGAAATTCAATAAATTTTTCGTCAATTGTTCCGTCATGTTTATTTAAAAAAGGGTATAACTTCTGTAAATAAATGGTATGATGATTATGCAACTTCGAGGAATTTAAAGAATCATAAATATAAACTCTTCTTTCATCGTGTTTATAGAAGCTACAAACCCAGTGTCCCCCTGCATTGGTTTTAAAATTTTCAGTTTGGTGCAAAATCTGTATGTGATCCTGATTTTCAGGAACTGGTAAAATTGTATTAGGCAATTGGACTCTCCATGTCTCGCGTGGTTTATAATTAGAATTAGTTTCTAATAATTTATGAAAATATTCGATGTGATCATCTGCTAACCATTCGCCTTTAACGATAATTTGCATATTACGAAAATTGAGGGGTGAGATATTAATATTACTATGAATTACAGACATGGCAAAAAATTATACTTTTATTTATATATAAGATTCTAGTTATCTACTATTTATACACTATTCTATTGTATACGATATAATACATACAACAATATATATATTAAATATATATTTCTAGTTTTCGATTATACACTATATTTATTCTATTGTATACGATTATAATATACGATAATAAAGCGCGATGCAGCCAGTAAAACTCGAAAAAGCGCAAAGCAGGCCAGGGTAGCGCAAAGCAGCTACACGAGTGTATTTTATATTATTTTCTATAATACTCCAACCTGTAAAAAAACGAAAAATTTGTAATAAACACTAAACTAATATCATACGTATTATTTTATATATAAAATATAAATAAATGTAAACGTCACTTACCAAATATAATAGGTTAGGTTAGGTTAGGTTTTATTTTTTCCTTTAAAAATATACATTCTATAAAGGTGGCGCTTTAGGATCAAAGTGTTCCTATACTGCCCAAGGAACTCTGTCCATGCACTCATCGTTCACAATCTTTCTCCTCTATTCTCCTCATCCATTCAGTCACTCCTCCAGTACTAGTTCCTTTTACCCCATAAACTATATAAAACTTAATCTAATGAATCGCTTACTCCTATCACTATGCAGATATATAATGTGAAAACAAAATAACAATATAAAAATATAAATATCGTATGTACATGTGTTTCTATCAGTCTTTGGTTTACTCTACTTAAACCTACTCATCACATTTTTTTTTCCCTGTTTGTCCCCCCCTCTCTCTCTCTCTCTCTCTCTCTCTCTCTCTCTCTCTCTCTCTCTCTCTCTCTCTCTCTCTCTCTCTCTCTCTCTCTCTCCAAATCCTCATATGTCCCTCTTAATCTTACTCAGAAAAGCCGCGATCACCCTCGCCGCGCTCGTGTTTTCAATCCTCACTATTCTTCCAATCTTCTCTCCCACTTGTATTCCCCTTTTCGTCAAACTTTCCTTTAAACTGTTCCTCTCTGTCTCATGCCTGCTGCATATCCATATCACATGTTCTATGTCCTCAATCTCTGCTCCGCATTCACATTCTGGCGATCCTATTAGATTTTTTCTATATAGTGATTCGCCTAGATTGTAATGGTTCGCCCTGATTCTGCTTAGGAAGTTTATTGATCTTCTCTCCAGCCTCCCCAAATTCCTAAACCACGGATTCCTACTTCCAGTGTTGACCTCACATTCCGCAAAGTACCTTGTTCCCTTAACTCTTCCCTCCTCTTGCATTTTCCTCGCTGAGACCCTCCATAATCGTTCCCGCATATCCGTTCTTAGATCCGAAATTGGGATTTTTATGCTGTGGTCTGGTTCTGTTTCCGTCTGATCTTTTGCCCTTCGATCCGCCCTCTCATTCCCCTCAATTCCTCTATGAGCCGGGATCCATGCCATCTTAATTGTCCTATTCCCTCCCCGGTACTCCTCTCTCGCTTCCTCTCTCCTATAATTAATCTCCCTTAGGTCCCTCCTTATTTCTTCTATCCATTCATTCTTTTCCTTTCCATTACCATTTGCTGTGCTCATTAATACACTCTTTGAATCAGTTAGTATAATTACATCTTTATCTATATACTTTTGTTTGGCAATTTCTATAGCCTTTTTAATTGCTATCGCTTCTGTAGTGAAGATAGATGCCATCTTGCTAATACTGAACCCTTTTTCCGTCCAGTCCTCTCCCTCTCTGATAATTATACCAACTCCATTTGCCTTTGAGTCTTCTTTTTTGATCCATCTGTATATATTTCTATTGTGCCCTGGATCTGTAGATTTAATTTAGTCTTGATCTCATTTATCAGTCTTCCTTCTAAGTCTCCCACGTTGTCTTCGTTCTCTCCCACCTTCCATTCTATAAACTCTTCTCCTATTCCTTCTTCTTCCTCTTCCTTTTCTTCCCAATCTCTTTGGTCCCTTTTTAATATTATATCCTCCATATTTCTCGTTTCCCTCCATGCTCCTACCAATGCATTCCTCTCTTCACCATTGTTGTCGTCTGCCCATTCTGCCATTCTCTCAATCCTCTTTATGACTTCGCTCTGTTGTTTTCCTCTATGCGAGATAACGTACCTGTTTGAAATTAAATTGATTCTACTTTCCAGATCCATTACCCCCGCTTCCACCGTCATGACATTTATTGGTGTCGTTATTCTATAACCCATCGCCGTTCTAATTCCCGCATTTTGAATCCTTTGAATCTTATCCCTGTTTTTTTTCTCTTTTGGGTATGTGATTTGGATCCCGTACTCTAAAACCGATCTTACTAAAGCTTTGTATAGTATGATCATTGTATATGGGTGTGCACCCTTTTTGATATGGCCTATGTATCTAAGCATCGTGTTTCTTTTCTTGGCTTTTTCTATTATTCTGTTTGTCTGCCTGTCAAACTTTAGTTTTTTATCCAGTACCACCCCCAAGAAGTTCACGTATTCTTCCTCTTCCTTAACACATCCTTTGATCCTCAGTTTTATTTTACCCCTGTGTCTCGTTCGCTTCCTTCTAGTAAAATTTATCACATTTGTCTTTTCCTCTGCTATATCTAATCCTATTTTCATTAAGTTGTTAACTATTATATCTACAGCCTCTTCCATGACCTCTTTATTTAGAGATCCTGCATTACTGGTCGTGTATACGGCTATATCGTCTACGTACTGTAATATTTCTACATTTCGTCTATTAACATTTTGTGTTATGTCCGCTGTATATATGTTGTATAATATTGGGCTTATGATCGCTCCTTGTGGTAGTCCTTTTTTCTGTCTTCCCTTTATCGGTGGATCATATGCTCTTATACACTTGACTTCTCTATCCTTAATCCATACTTCTATGTATTTTCTAATATTTCGTGGACATCCCTTCTGTTTTAATATATCAATCAGGGCCTCATGGTTTACGTTGTCGTACGCCGATTTTACATCTAACAAGACTGCTAGAGTTTCTTTACTTTGTTCCCATCCTATTCTTATATCTGACGTTAGTATAGCCAAATTGTCAATTGTGGATCTCCCACTTCTGAACCCATTCTGATTTTGATCCATGATATTATTTCTTTCCGCCCACCTCATCAATCTGTTATTTATTATTCTCTCTAATATTTTTCCCAAGCAGTCTGTCAATGAAATTGGTCTGACCCCTTTCTTGTTTGGCTTATCTATAAAGATAATTATTGCCCTTTTCCATTGACCTGGAATTTTCTGGGTCTTCCATATTTCTTCTAGAAGATCTCTTAGTAACTCTTTATACTCTTCTGATAAGTTCTTGTACACTACATAGTCCAATCCATCTTCTCCCGGAGCAGATTTTGTGTTGGCCTTGTTTATTGCTGTTTCCACTTCCCTCATGGTAATCCTCTCTTCCTCCACATTCAAGTTTGCTTCCATCTCTTCCTCTCCTAGGCCATTCGGCAGGTTTATTTGGTTTGGATCTTGTAGTATCTTCCTTATTTCCTTTTCCTCCAGTTCTCTTCTTTCCCGAATGTTTGTGACTCCCTTCGCCTCCGATAGAAAACCGTTTTGTAGCCTCTTTATCTTACCCCATATTTCTTTCCCGTTTGTTTGGTGATTTATCTGTTTTGCCATATCGAACCAAGTCTTATCCTTCTTTTCCCTTATCATATCCTTCATTTCTTTCTCTTTTCCTTGGAGTATTTTCCAGTTTTGTGTTGTTGTGTTTTTTACGAAGTTGTTGGTAGCTCTCCTTCTCTCCTCCTTTGCTCTTTCACACTCCTCATCCCACCATGGAAATTTTTTTCTATTTTTTGTTGTTGTTGTTTTCCTTTTTTCTCCTTCTCCTTCGTCGTCTTCCCTTCTCTTATCTCTTCTTTTTGCTTCCTCTCCTGTCACCCCTTTTCCTCTTTTTTCCCTTCTTGTGTTTCTCATCTCTCCCCTCGTTGCAAATCGCAAGGCTTCCGTAATATCTTCTATAAAGACCTTATATTTATTTTCCACTTCGTTTTCTTCTCCCATTCTTTTCCTTGTTTGTTCATATTCTCGTATTTGATATAACTTAAACTCTTTCCAGTCGACTTTGTCTTTTTTATATATTCTAGTGGTATGTCTGTTTTTTTCTATTCTTATCGGTTTCTTGAAAATCTCCACGCTTATTATCTGGTGATCGGAGCCCAAAGTTTCTCCTTCCTCCCTCACTTCCGAGTCCTTGTATATTTCATATGTTGCTATGACTAGATCAATATTTGATATATTGTATGCTCCCGATCCGGTTCTAGAATTGGTTTTGGTACTTATAACAAACATGTCTTGTTCTTGTACGATTTCTGCCAGCTTCATGCCATCCCTATCCTCTTTATGGCAGTTCCATTCTTTGCTATGTGCGTTGAAGTCTCCCATTATAACGGTCTCCCTGCCTTGTATCTTATTTTCAAAAAGTTTGTTCCACTCTACTTTATTTAGCGGTTTATTTGGTGGTCTGTACGCCAAGACAATGTCTATTTCTTTGTCCTCAGCCTCAATCGTAATCGCCAGTATTTCTGTCTTGTCTTTCATCCACTGTATGTTCTCTCTTCTTTCTGCCATTATGTCATTCTTTACTATCAAACATAATCCTCCTCCTTTTTTTCTATTTTCTCTATCCTTCCTATAAACATTATATCCCTGTATTTTCAATTTGTCCGATCTTGTGAACCATGTTTCCGTGATTCCTATTATGTCGTATTCCCAGACTATATTTTTTAATTCCGTCATTTTATTTCTCAGGCTTCTAGCGTTCCACACTGCTATTTTACATCCCTCTCTTGTTGTCCGTGTTGTTCCCTGTCCTGTCCCTTGTAACCTCTGTGTTTGTGATTGTAGCTGTAATTGTCGTTGCGTCATTTGTTGAAGTTATATAAATTACTGTAGTGTTTATTTTATTGCCCTTTACTGTTCTTATGTTAATCCGGCTTATTGTTGTAGTATAGGTACTCGTTCTGATTCCTGTTCTTGTTCTAAACCCTGTGCTTGATTTTCTACTTCTTCTAAGTATTCTGCTTCAAAGAACTCTTCTCCTTGTGATTCCGTTGACCATCCTGATTCTTCCACCATTTCTACGTCTTCCTTGTTCGTCTTTATCCCCTTGTTTCTAACTCCTTCTATTTCTTTCTTCCTTTCCCCTCTCATTTCCCCGTTCTCTGTTCTCATCTCTCTCGATTCTAACTTTTCTATCCCTTTCATATCCAGCTGTTTCTTTTTTTTTTCTTTTTCCTCCACTTCTTTATTTTGTCCTTCCTTATCTGCCATATGGCTAATCCTTCCTTTTTCTTTATCTTTCTCTATTTCCTTTTCCATTACTTCCGCGGCACTTTTTACTTTTTCTCCTTTTTTCCTCTCCTCTTGGTCCTTTATTTCTTGCTTCCATTTGTTTACTTCACTCTTCCTCTTTAACTTTTCCTTTATGTTTACTGTTGTGTTCATATTGTATGTCTGGTATTGCCTTCCATTCCCAACTTCCTTTCGATCTGTCCTATGTATTTCCATTGTCCTCCTTTTTATCAGTTCCCTCTCCATTATATCTTCCAGATTCTTCTCCTTTAATAGGTTTATTAATTCTTCTATTAGTTCCTTTTCTGTTGTTGTTTTAAGATTTTTTATTTGTTCTGTACCCCCTCTTCTTTCTTCTCTGGAATCAATCTTCTGCTTTTCTGTGTCTTTATAATTTGTCTTTTGTTTTTCTGTTTCTCTCGATGTCCTTTCTGCTCCGTATGCTCGTTCCTGTGTTCTCGGTGCAAAGTAACCTGTTTTCGTACTTGAATTTATGTCTGTTTGTGTCTGCCCCCTCCAGCTTCTATCTTGTCTTTCTTGATCTTGTGCTCCCCCCTTTGTCCTTATCATCGTCCCTTCTTCCTCTATTTGTGTTTTAAATCCTTCTTCTTCGTGGTTATGAAGTACTCTTCCCCTGTATCCATTCCTGGTTTCTTCTTCTCTTCTTTTCTCCTCTCCCGGTGATTGCTTTAAATGTTTCCCTCTGTTCATTGCTTCCCTGTACTTTCCTATTTCTCTCTCCGCTGGGTATTCCAGATTTTCCCAGTACTCTGTCTTCTGTTTTTTTTGCAGTGTTGGAAAATTTCTTCCTCTCATCCCTTCTTCTTGCAGTACTTCCTCCCTGTCTGGGTCGTACTTTCCTGGTTCTGTTCTTCTCAACATCTCCTGTGCTGTAAAATAGGACACATTTTTGTACGCCATTATTTTTTTAATGGCAGCTTCTTTCTGATATGTCGGACACTCTCTGGATGTACTAACATGCTTTCCCTTACAATTCAAACACCTGGGGCTCTCTGTGCAGAGTCCGTGCTGTTTTTCAGTGCATATAAAACATCTTTTTTCATTCGCTCTACACTGTGCTTGTAAATGTCCATATCTCAGGCACTTATAACACTGTTTGATCGATTCTACAAACGGGTCTATTTTAAGCCATACATGGCCATAACCAATTAACAATTTAGTTGGTAAAGAGTCTCCCTGCATAGTTATTAATATAGCCTTACCTTCTTCCCACGTTACTTTTCCCTCCTGTACCTTCCTCTTTCTTAACTTCTCTAGCGAGAATGTTCCCTGTTTTTTTTTTAGCTGCTTTCTTAGGTCTTCTAATGTTCCATACCATTCGTGGATCACCCCTTTTCTGATCCTCTTCCTTCTCGGGATCTCCGCCTTGCACGGTATTCCTTGGCCTTGACCCTTCATTATTAGTTCATTTGCCCCCTCCCGGCTCCTCGCTATCACCTCTGCTCTTCCATGTCCCACCATCCTAATTCCTTCTATTCTCACTCCTGTTTCCACTACAAATCTATAAATTTTTATAAGGTTATTTTTCTTCTTAGTGGTTACTTGTTCCTTATTGAGTGTAACTGTAATTGTATATTCTCCACTTTCTAATTCCTTTTCATACAACTCACCAGTTGTCTCTATTTCTCTGTTGTTTTGTGTCTCGTTGTCATAAACATATATTTTATTTTTCTCACCTCGTTCATCCATCGTTCCTATCCTTTGTTCTTTCTCTCCTTGATATTTACTTTTCTCCTCTTCTCCTTTGCTTTCCTGTATTTCTTCGTACCTTTTCCTATTTGTTACTTTAAATCCTTTGTCTGCTTCTTCACACCCGTTTATTTTGCTATCTACTAACTCTATTCGGTGTTTTGTTGACCATTTCCTTTGATCCGTTAGTTTCTCTTCTCCTTCCTTTGTAATATCCTCTCCCTTGCTTGTAGCGTTTCTCTCTTCCATTTCCCTACTTTCTCCTCTAGTGATTTGCACGCCTATATCCATTTCTCCTTCTGTTTCTTCGTCTAAGGAACTCAGAACCTCCCATCTATTGTTTCCCTTATAACTCTCTGTACCTAATTTTTTCCTTTCCCTATCTTTACTCCCATCTTCATTTTTTCTCTTCCTTGACTTCTCTTCTTTTGTTTCTACTATGTGTTCTCTTTTCCCTTTTTCCATCTCTTCTTTCTTTTTTGTTTTACATATCCATTCTCCCACGCCCCTAGGGCGGTCTTCTGTTTCCAGGTCTTTTTAGGTTATTCTTACCTTTTGTCCTGTTTTAATCTTTTCCCTTCTTTTCCCTTCCACCGCCGTTTCTCTTCCCTCCTAATTCTCCTTCTCCTCTCACTCTCCGCCGTTCGCGTCCCTTAATTTCTCTGTTTAGCTTCTTTATATCCTATTTTATTATCTCTTTGCCAAAAAACCCGTTCTATTCAGTCGCCATCTTCTCAAATTCCTCGTTCTATTCCAATGTGATGTCCCGATAATTTTCGCCGGTCCTAAATGGCATCCTCCATATAAATCCACTCAACTATTCTCGAAACCACAAATGCTAAACCCCTTTTTCCAACCACCGGGTTGTTTGGACGATGTACCCTAACGGTCCCCATCTCCAGACGCCCAAATTTCGAATCCCCTTCCCCTCTTCGGCCTTAGAGGCGCGAACTCTTCCCCATTCAAATCTAACACAAGCCCCTCGCCAAAGCTCGCTCATCTCGAGACCATGTACCCCCTCTTCCCCCCCCCCCTTTTTCCTACAAACATACTCAAGCCTCCACCTTAAAACCCCAATCAAAATCCTCTAAATCCATCCAACGGGTGGAATACCCATCCCTAAAAACCCCGAAAGAACCGCCGAAATCCGCTATTCCACGCATACCTTACGCATAAGTCATTGGCACGCGTCGATTACATAACGCGTATGACTCATCACGCATACCACAGATTCCACGCATAACGTAAATTCCTCGCATACCAAACATTCCATTGATTTTGTATAAATACAAGCGCCACATGGACCGCGCATCATCAGTCTGTTACAATCGTTCAGTCAGTTACTATCGACCATTGAGTTACTAGATTCTTTCGCGACACCACGTGTCTGTATTGTTAGTGAAGTGCTATAAGGATTTCACCTCTTCTATATCACTGTAAGCATTTAACTATTATAACTTTCATTATCCTATTTTCTTTTGCTCACGTGCAACATTATTGTTTAACTCTTTATATTTATATTATTCGCTTTGATTTTGCTTATTACTTTATATTTTTCGCTTCGATTTTGCTTATTGCTTTATATGTACATCGCTCAATTGTATTGCTTTCTCTTTAACTTTCAATTGCTTACTGCCTAATTATACCATTGCTTAATTTCATTAGTTATACTAAATCATTATTAGCGTTACTAAGTTGTCACATGTTTATTATATTCTTAATCACCGTTATATAAATGTTTGTCCCAATGCTCTATGTTCATGCATTATTGTAAACTGCTATATTATCAGAAGCACACTGCTATTTCACTCGCTTACCAATAAATAGTGGTTCTATTACTCAAACGTTTAAAATCATAACCGGCCTTTCTACCACCGTTTTCCTTCGCGAATAACCTAACGGGTGTCACTCGGGTGCGCGCTTATTACCCAACCTCCCGTGGTCGATTAGGGCTGCGAAACAGGGTTTCGTGCTTAACAACCTTCCTTCGCATTAGGACTGCGAAACAGGGTTTCGTGCTTAACAACCTTCCTTCGCATTAGGACTGCGAAACAGGGTTTCGTGCCTAAATTCCCTCCTATTCACCAGGACTGCGAAACAGGGTTTCGTGCCTAAATTCCCTCCTATTTACCAGGACTGCGAAACAGGGTTTCGTGCCTAGATCCTTCCTATTCCGTAGAGCAACGAAAAGATTTTCGTGCCTAACCTTTGCAAACCGTTTGGGGCAGCGAAACAGGATTCCGTGCCTGAACCTTGCAATCGCTTAGAGCAGCGAAACAAAATTTCGGGCTTAAAATCCTCCTTACCTCTCGAAGCAGCGAAACAGGATTTCGCGTTCGACTCCCGTTACCCTTCCACAATGTCACTGTCCTAAAACCCGCCACCCAGGACGTGACATAAATTTTGGTGACAGCGGTGGGATACGTCGACTGTTAGTAAAATTAATTTCTCTTGCATACGGTACCCACAAGGATCCCGAAAATTCTAGTATGTGCATTAAGTACCCAAATCGGAGCGCGTTATCTTATCGAAGCCGCCGATTGCAGAGTATAACGGCTTATCTGAACGCACTGACCTGTGTTTCTGGAGGCATAGCCACAACCACGGACGGCAGCGAAATTTGCCTGACGTGTTCTAGTCTATCGCCCGCAGACACCGTAGAGGTATTTTGGACCCATTACTTCTACACTTATAGAACCCCTGTTTATTGCCCACGGTGCAGGAAATCTCTAATACCAGTACGCCCCATAAGGGACTGCACCGAGTGTACGGAAAGTTACCTCCTCGCGAACAAAAGCTACCGACGGTTCGATAATTGTCGCTCATAAAGGAGACCACACGACTTCATTTTAGTCAAAGGAAATTCTTTAATACGGCACCCGCAAGATCCTATATCTAGAATGTGCATCGCGCACCCAGATCGTTGTGAACCAACTTATCGGAGCCGCAGGCTACAAAGCTTGACAGCATACCTACAGTGGATGATCTGTGTTACCGGGAGCATAGCAACGACCACTTTTGATGAAGACATCTGTTTAAGATGCTCTCAACGAGATCCAACGGACACTGAAGCAGTATACGAAATTCACTATTGTCAATCGCCCTACACATTTCCCAATTGCCCTCGGTGCGACGTTGTCTTACTCCAAACGCGGCCCGCGAGCAGTTGTGTCGTATGCACAGAGTGGTACCTCCTTTCAAACAGGAGCTATAACGAATTCGATAACGCCTACCCCATTGACTCCACAGACTTCTAAATTAACGTATACCTGACGTAATTCGATTTTTGTCTCCTAAGTTGAAACGTTCAACAGAAAATAGTTTCTAAACATACGACACTCAGGACCCTAAATTCTAGTATGTGCGATCAACGTCATCGACGAAGCACACCATACTACCCAAGCCGTAGGCTGCACGACATTTCAACAGAGTCAAACGCATTGATCTGTGTATCAGGGGGCGTAGCCACGACCACGGAAGGCGAAGACATTTGTTTAAATTGTTTCAATCTAGACCCGGTAGAAGTAGACGAGATATATCAAATTCACTATTATCAGCCAAACGACATATTCCCCGAGTGCCCTCGTTGTAGGAATCACTTACTCCGGACGCGCCCCATAAGTAGTTGTGCCGAGTGTTATGAACATCACCTCCGCTCGAATAGGAGGCGTCGCGATTACGATATTACTTACGCGGAAAGAGAACGTCGCAGATTTTGAATAACGGCTACCGGAAGCCAGAGTAACGTAAACCCTAAAATCACCCCAGAAACAACAAATCACACACTAAGCATGTCTGTGTACGATGAAACCGACGACTCTTGTCTAAAGGACCAAGGCGCAAACGATCCTATTAATTCGATAGACATCGCGACTGCCGAAATATTAGATCGAGTAGAATTATTGAAAAAGAAACAAGCCGAAATCGAAAGGTTATATGATAAATATGTTGTAACCCCGGGAACTAGTTCGCGCCCAAGCTCCATCACTAACCCCGCGCTGGAAGGTCTCCACGATCAAATCCACTCCATACGCGAAATGATAGAAAAAATTCTTGTACCCCCGCAACCAACCAACAATTTTGCAACTCCCGGTTCTTCTCGCTTTGATAGGAAACCGATACCTAATCATAACTATGTGTCGGAACAGGACCCGTCGCCCCAGATTAAGCTAAAGGACGCCATAGAAACCGTTCCCAAATTCGACGGTCACAATATCCCGGTATTACAATTCGCTAGAGCTTGCAATAGAGCTAAGGCCCTGGTTCCCCCGCACGCTGAACCTCAGCTAGCGAGATTGTTACGAAATAAACTACAGGACCACGCTTACTTGGCAGTTGAGGATAGGGTCTTTGACTCCGTAAATGACCTCGTCAAACAACTGAAACGTACATTTTCCCCCGCTAAAACCTCCGACCATTATCGCGGAGAACTTGCGAATATTATAAAAGGAGCCAACGAACACATACTAGAGTATATTTCTCGCGTCAAGGACCTCCGATTCGCTATTCTAGAAGAAGACAGGGAATACTACCGCGACTTTGCACGAGACCATCCTCAAGACCTCGAACGTCTGACCTTAGATTCGTTTATTGACGGCCTCCCACCCTACTTGAGAATGAGATTGCAGCAGCACCATTTCGACACCTTAGACGAAGCATTCGATTTGGCCGTCCTCGTAGACAAAAAGATGGACAGGGACAAACTCAGGTTTTCAGAACCGAAAACCCCTAAAGTGACCTGCCAACTGTGTAATAAGACAGGTCACGACGCACGGTCTTGCCGAAGCAATCAAGTTCCTACTCAACAATCTTCCGAAAGAAACCCCACGAATCGTTCAGCAGAATCGGGGTACCAAGCACCCAAACCGCTGCTCCCATATTGGGACAAAAATAGTCCCCCTCCACCAAAGCCCACAGAGATACGAATCTGCAGTTATTGCAAAAACCCTGGACACTTGATTTCGGAATGCAGAAAGCGCATGTTTAATCGCTACAGAGACCTTGGAGTCACCCAAGCACAAGATTCGGGAAACGCCCCGCCCCCACGGACAACCGCGGACGCGTACCGTGGAACGGGCCAACCGGGAGCGCGTCCAGTAACAATACAAACGGACCTAGGACCGCCGGAGCTAGAATTGCCACCGCGCGATTAAAACCAGTGGGTGAAGCCCCTTCGGTAATAATTCATTCCCCAGACTTCGAGACGACACCGGAACTAATGATCGACACCGGCTCCGAAGTAAATTTGCTAAAAATCCAGGCTGTAAAACGGATCCAGGACATCGACCCAGGGAATCAAGTATTCCTTAGAGGTATCGCGGAGGACAACGTCGCCACCCTCGGGACCATCAAGATGGCCCTCCTAGGGAACGACGTCACGTTTCACGTAGTCAAAAATGATTTCCCCATCAAACCTCACGGAATATTAGGGACGGAGTTCTTGAGAGAACAGAACGCCACGATAGATTATTCCAAAGGACAGTTGGATGTCCACGGAACCAAAATTCACTTCGTAAACAAAAATCAAATTCTATTACCCGCGAGATCCAAAAGCACCTGTTATGTCCACATATCCAACTCTGACAAGAAGGAGGGATATTTACCGTGATTAGATTTAGGCGCAGGAATCCACGCTGGCAACGCGCTTGTTCGTAACCAGGACGGTAAAGCATACTTACAAATCATAAACACAAACGAAACAGAGGTACCAATCATGATTCCGACTGTCGAACTGGAGGATTTCGATGAAGTAGTTACTACACGCAAACGAATGCAATCAAAAGAGACCAAAACCCCAATAAATACCACCCCTTTTCCCAACCTAACAAAAAACAAGCCCCTCTTATCAAAGGATCCGTCGATCCACTACCTCGAGGCACCGACAAAAGTGCACTCGGTCCCAATCCCTGCCCATCACTCTGAATCTCCCCTTCCCCCAAATTCCCACAAGTCTCTTGCAACAGCATCGGAACCTGAAATTACGGAAAGATCCGAAAAGGCCCCTTCGAAGATGGAAAGAGTGCTCCAGTCAATCTCCACAACACATATGAACTCAGAAGAAAAACTCCACGTTCAAAGAATCATAGAAAAGTACCACGACCTATTCCATCTACCCGAAGAGAAGTTGGGTCACACAAATGCCATCCAACATGGAATCCCGACGACGGATCCAGCTCCGGTCAACGCGAAACAATATCGCTTTCCCCCTATACATAAAAAGGAAATCAACAAGCAAGTACAGAAACTACTTGAAAATGAAATTATCAAACCATCATTATCGCCCTACAACTCGCCCATCTGGATTGTATCCAAGAAACCAGGACCCAACGGGGAACCCTTGTGGCGGATGGTACTGGATTTTAGGGACCTTAATAAAAAGCCCGTTCCTGACGCTTACCCACTTCCAAATATTAACGAAATATTGGATCAGTTAGGAGGAGCCAAATATTTTTCTGTGTTCGACCTTGCTTCAGGATTCCACCAGATACCCATGAAACCCGAAGATGCATCTAAAACGGCATTCTCCACACCTCACGGACATTATGAGTTCGTAAGAATGCCCTTCGGACTCCGCAACGCACCAGCGACTTTCCAACGCCTGATGGACCACACACTCGCTGGGCTCCAGGGCACAGAAATGTTCGTCTATTTGGACGATATCGTCCTCTATGCGAGCTCCCTCACAGAGCATCTAATCAAGTTTAAGAAACTCGCCCACCGCTTACGAGAGGCGAACCTCAAGCTCCAACCTTCAAAATGCAAATTCCTACACAAAGAAGTAGCGTATCTGGGCCACATAATTACCGAAGAAGGCGTGAAACCTGACCCACAGAAAATCCAAGCCGTTCAGAACTATCCTGCTCCCCGCACACCAAAAGGGATTAAGGAATTCCTTGGACTGACCGGATATTACAGAAGGTTTATCCCCGAATTTTCAAAAATAGCCCAACCATTAACCTCATTATTAAAAAAGGACACTTCATTCAACTGGGGATCGACCCAACAAACCGCCTTCGATCACTTAAAAACAGCATTACAAACAGAACCCATCCTACAGTATCCGAACTTTGAACTAGAATTTCACGTCACTACAGACGCCTCCGACTACGCTATAGGCGGAATCTTAAGTCAGACTGTCGATGGAAAGGAATTACCAATTTCTTATGCCTCTCGCCTCTTAAATAAAGCAGAAACAAACTATTCAACCATAGAAAAGGAACTGTTAGCAATCGTTTACTGTATTAGTCACTTCAGGCCTTACCTTTATGGAAGAAAGTTTATTTTATATACAGATCATCAACCTCTAATTTGGCTACATAAAGTAAAGGACCCAACTTCACGCCTTGTAAGGTGGCGATTGAAATTGGCAGAATACGAATACGAGATCCACTACCAACCAGGTAAAAGCAATAAACTTGCCGATGCCTTATCTCGTAACCCTCCTACGGTGGAGGCATGCCCTATACGTCCACGAGAGGAAGCAGACGATGATTGGGAGGATCAGCCTCCACCTAAACGAGGCCCCGGAAGACCCCGGGTCCCCAGGGTACCAACTCACACCTGTCTAAGGGCAAGGCCCACAAGAAAACAGCCTGATCGAAAGGCACGCAGAAAGACTAGCCCTCCGGAACCGATAGATGAAATGGACGAAGAAGAGGACGAAGAGAAGGACGAACAGGAGGACCAGGCAGACAGAGAGGAGCAATCAGGCATCCCCTACCAGGCCATCTCGCCTCCACGACCTTCAACACCTCAACCACAGGAGGACCTCGACCCCGAGGTAGAATCCAACGCGTCATACGAATCGTCTTCTGACTCTGAATCATCAATAATTGACCTGGATGATCCTCTCGAGACTGCATTCGAAGCAGATCCCGAGCGAGACATCAGGATAACGCCATCGACCAGTCGCGACCCTTTGTCCTTGCGAAAGGAAACGCTCGTCTTCTTCCTAAGTTGCGATGGAAAGGCTTGCGACGACGGTGCTAAACAGTTACAAGAAATGGGCATCTTGACAGGAACAAGAGAGCTCACCTTGGGCAAGGCCCACGTAACTTACATTAGAGGACAAATTCTTATCGGGTTAGTCATTAAGGAGACCCCTGATACGCCTCTAACCATGACAACATGGAGCGAGGCTCTTTCCTCCCTTAAAGACGTGGTACGCGACCTCATTGTACATTCAATTAGTATAGCCAAAACAGCTAACATCGATCAGTTAAGCTGGCAAGAAATAATTATGGATGTCCTTGAGGCCCTCAACAATGAAGAACTCGATGTTACCATTTGCCTACAGCTTGTCCGAATCCCCGAGGAATCGGAAAGAGCGAATATAATTACAGAAAACCATGCCTCTGCATTAGCCGGACATAAAGGCGTAACAAAGACATATAACCGAATTCGGTATCATTATTTCTGGAAGGGCATGAAGAAAGCCGTGGAAGATTTCATTCGGAACTGCCCGGACTGCCAAAGAAAGAAACTCGTCCGCGTCAAAACCCGGCAACCGATGGTACTCACCGACACACCGGGACGCGCCTTCGATAAAATCGTATTAGATATTGTAGGACCCCTACCCACTACAAGAGAAGGCAACACTTACATATTAACCATGCAAGACCTATTAACAAAATACTTTGTATGCCAACCCTTAAAACAAGCCACGTCAATAAAAATTGCAGACGCATTCATAAAGAAATTCATTTGCCAATTCGGAGCTCCCAGAGCCATTCTCACTGACCAAGGAGCAAATTTTACAAGCAATTTCATAAAAGCAGTAGCGCGAAAATTTAAAATCCAACAATTCAAAACCACGGCCTTTCACCCACAGACTAACGGTTCTTTGGAGCGATCGCATCTTGTCTTAACCGAGTATTTAAAAATGTTCATTAGCAAATACAGCGACTGGGACGACTGGACAGACTTGGCCGCGTTTTCTTATAATACCAGTGTTCACGAGGGCACTGGTTACACACCACATGAATTAGTATTCGGGAAAGTAGCTCGGATACCCAGCCGAACCCCGGTGGCCGAGGACTTCGAGAATGAAACGTATAATCACTATCTTGCAAAATTAAGTACGAGGGTACAAGAATTACAAACCGCCGCGGCAAAAAGACTAGACCAATCAAAACTTAGGTACAAAAAATATTACGATCGACACATAAACGAGGAGACTTTCAAACCCGGGGACTTAGTTTACGTCCTAGTAGAACCGCGAAAGGGAAAATTCAGCGACCAGTACTCTGGCCCACACACGATATTAGAAGTAATCCCTTCACAAAATCTGAAAATATCCTGGAAGGGCAAAACAAAAATAATCCATGCGAATAAAGCGCGTCTTGGTCGCCTACGCGAGAGTCCCGGTTGACCGTAATTCATAAAAACAATCGGCTTTAATAAGTTCTACTCCTAGAATAACACTTCTTGCCAATTCCCGACGACATGCCCGACGACATGCCCGACGACATGCCCATCCAGGCGAATCGAAGGAGGCGTCCCAGGAGGAAGCACCGAGGAGGAGGACGTTCCCGGAGGCTCGCCAGGATGCGATGGCTGAGACGGGAGGCCATCAAAGACGGAAAGAGTCTGTCGCCCCTGCTCCCGAAGGTTGTCTCCTCAGCCGTTATAAGGGAGGGAACGCCTGCGCTGCCGGAGACGCCATCCCTGACGCCACAAGGAGGTGGAAGTTCGCCGTGGTTCCCCAAAATAGTGGCGACCTATAGTGTAAGGGGGACAGCGACGGAACCCGATGCAGTGACCACGGGAGACTCCCCCCCACCAACGCCACTGAATCTGGAGGACTCCTGGGAGATCCCGACGCCGCTGGATCTGGAGGGCTTCCAGGAAGCCCTGACGCCACCACCTCCCCCATACCGATCTCCTCCCCCATACCGATCTCCTCCCCAATACCTTCCACCCATAATCCCATCCGTGATTCCACCCAACCCAGGAGTGGTGGAAATCTTGGACACGGGGACAGCCACCAGGGTGCCAGACCATAGGGAACTGTCACCCGAGTTCCTAAGATGGTTCGATGACCTCTGTCAGAGCGGTCAAGACCTCACCCTCCTCCTGGAAGGATTCGACCCGTCCCTGTTAAACTAAGCAGTCCCTGACCTTTCCCAGTCATTCCTTGTAAATAGTATCCCTGTATATAGTTCCTTTTTTCTCAGTTACTTAGTTAATATTTAGTTTAATCAAACGCATTCCTTGTTTTGTTTTTTTTTCTTCTTCACATGATCTCGTTTATTTACCAAAGTTTACTTTTATTTTCTTTCTTCGCGATTAGAATTGACGTTTTATTTTCTTTCACACAACGATTTTACTTTCTCTTTCTCTTATTATCCAAAAGCATGTAAATTTTTGTTTCCTTTATCCAATTTTCTTTATTTTGTACAACTATCGCAAACGCTCCAATGAGAGCATGCTCAATCAAGTCAACTCCGCTCTTTAATGATAAGAAATGCACGCATTTCTTCATATAAGGGGGGAGGTGTGACGTCCCGATAATTTTCGCCGGTCCTAAATGGCATCCTCCATATAAATCCACTCAACTATTCTCGAAACCACAAATGCTAAACCCCTTTTTCCAACCACCGGGTTGTTTGGACGATGTACCCTAGCGGTCCCCATCTCCAGACGCCCAAATTTCGAATCCCCTTCCCCTCTTCGGCCTTAGAGGCGCGAACTCTTCCCCATTCAAATCTAACACAAGCCCCTCGCCAAAGCTCGCTCATCTCGAGACCATGTACCCCCTCTTCCCCCTCCCCCCCTTTTTCCTACAAACATACTCAAGCCTCCACCTTAAAACCCCAATCAAAATCCTCTAAATCCATCCAACGGGTGGAATACCCATCCCTAAAAACCCCGAAAGAACCGCCGAAATCCGCTATTCCACGCATACCTTACGCATGAGTCATTGGCACGCGTCGATTACATAACGCGTATGACTCATCACGCATACCACAGATTCCACGCATAACGTAAATTCCTCGCATACCAGACATTCCATTGATTTTGTATAAATACAAGCGCCACATGGACCACGCATCATCAGTCTGTTACAATCGTTCAGTCAGTTACTATCGACCATTGAGTTACTAGATTCTTTCGCGACACCACGTGTCTGTATTGTTAGTGAAGTGCTATAAGGATTTCACCTCTTCTATATAACTGTAAGCATTTAACTATTATAACTTTCATTATCCTATTTTCTTTTGCTCACGTGCAACATTATTGTTTAACTCTTTATATTTATATTATTCGCTTTGATTTTGCTTATTACTTTATATTTTTCGCTTCGATTTTGCTTATTGCTTTATATGTACATCGCTCAATTGTATTGCTTTCTCTTTAACTTTCAATTGCTTACTGCCTAATTATACCATTGCTTAATTTCATTAGTTATACTAAATCATTATTAGCGTTACTAAGTTGTCACATGTTTATTATATTCTTAATCACCGTTATATAAATGTTTGTCCCAATGCTCTATGTTCATGCATTATTGTAAACTGCTATATCATCAGAAGCACACTGCTATTTCACTCGCTTACCAATAAATAGTGGTTCTATTACTCAAACGTTTAAAATCATAACCGGCCTTTCTACCACCGTTTTCCTTCGCGAATAACCTAACGGGTGTCACTCGGGTGCGCGCTTATTACCCAACCTCCCCTGGTCGATTAGGGCTGCGAAACAGGGTTTCGTGCTTAACAACCTTCCTTCGCATTAGGACTGCGAAACAGGGTTTCGTGCTTAACAACCTTCCTTCGCATTAGGACTGCGAAACAGGGTTTCGTGCCTAAATTCCCTCCTATTCACCAGGACTGCGAAACAGGGTTTCGTGCCTAAATTCCCTCCTATTTACCAGGACTGCGAAACAGGGTTTCGTGCCTAGATCCTTCCTATTCCGTAGAGCAACGAAAAGATTTTCGTGCCTAACCTTTGCAAACCGTTTGGGGCAGCGAAACAGGATTCCGTGCCTGAACCTTGCAATCGCTTAGAGCAGCGAAACAAAATTTCGGGCTTAAAATCCTCCTTACCTCTCGGAGCAGCGAAACAGGATTTCGCGTTCGACTCCCGTTACCCTTCCACAATGTCACTGTCCTAAAACCCGCCACCCAGGACGTGACACCAAATATAATATTTTCTCGTTTCCTTCTCCTACTGATGAGAAGAATCGGATTTCCTTCCAAGGGACTTGATACTAAAAAGATACACATTTCAATACAGAAATAGGTTAGACTATTATTTTACACATGTAATGAAACAATAACAATAACCTATTCATTGAAAATATACTCGTTTCATTATGCGTATACCTTAATCCACCTTAATTAATAATAAAATGAAATACACTTACTTGCAAGGAAATCAGCAAGAATTTTCTGATGCCGTGACATTGTTGCGCGTCCCGGCGGTGATTCTCAGAACGGAACGCGGGTTGGTGCCCGTGGAATGCTGAAGCATTCAGCTCGTTGGAGTGCGCGGGTATTTCAAATGATTCCACAAAGTAAAATTTCAGAAACTATTTGTATATTTTCTATGAAACTGTTTCGAGTCTGCTGACAAGATTGATCTGATCTTTTACAATAATAACGCCTCGCTTGTCACCTCCGAGTCCCTACTCCTTTAAGTTTGAAGTCTTCCTCGGACTCCCTCTCCGGATCCTTTCGCCCAATCAAAACGGTGTCATCCCTCTAGCTTCGTTAGTGGGCTGTCCTTCGCCCTTCCTTCATGCTTCCTCCCACTCTCCTCTGTTGATCGAGGTACGCTTCCCAAGTACATAGGGGTAGTACATAGGCTACGTACAGTATATACATATCTCGCAGGTAAGTAAGCGCAACGCTCGAGGTCAAGACGACGTCACTCGGAGAAAGTTTATGGCTTTATGACTTTCAGCCTTCCTCGACCGGAGTTTTTACCCTAACAGGACATCGACAGTTATTGAAAGGGAGGACAGAATTTTAAGTACTTTTACGAGACGAGCCGCTGCCCGCTCGACGAAATTTGGCACGCAGATGTGCAAAGGAAAAAGTAAAGCTATTTACTACCCTCGCCTGATCTAACGGTAACTTGAAACATTCAAAACTAGCAAGGAAAACCCCCCTAAGAAGCACAACGCGCTCTACAATAAACTCTTCCTTGTCCTCCGTTTCACATTTGCTTAAGACCTTAATGTTCCGTTCGCTTTGAATCTATATATATTATTCCTATCTTCCAATACAAAAGGATTTTGAATCTCGCTCTACATCTAGCTTCGATATCTTTATGACTTATAGCTAACTTCATATAATATATGGATTAACACCAGCGGATAACGCAACAACATGCGTGCACACGGCTCAAACGATTGTGGCCGATCGAGTTTCGATTGCATTCGAGCTTACTAGGGCTCGCTTTTTCTCGTCGCTAACATTCTACAGTATTTCATAAACATGGTGAGGGCACTGCCAAGCCACAGGTTCCCGTCTAGAACACTTTTAATTCATGTTGAAACCATAGACTTATATAGACGGAACGGAAGCGAGGACTTTGGGCGAGGGGAACGAAAGATCGGAGGGGAAAAGGCAGAAACCATTCAGGCAATTCGGTAGTCAAGTTCGGGTGTATTCGGTTCGTGTCGGTTCGGCATTAATGGCTATGTTCGTATCATAACATAACCACTATTACTCAACTGTCACAGATAGGCATAAATTAAATAAATTACGTGTCTTTTATTCATTCTTATCCTTAAATATATCTTTATTTGTACTATATCGCTCATTCGCTGCAACAACGACACGACTAAAAATTTGCAGTTTTTGAATTATTAATATAGATAAAGCGGTTGTTGTCTAACAAAACTTTTGAACGCGTTTCGTCCAAAATTATGAATTTTGAGTTATGTCGCAGCAAATGACCGATATATATATATATATATATATATATATATATATATATATATATATATATATCGGTCATTTGCATATATATATATACACATATATATTTTACTATATAATTATTTATGCATATTAATTATGTTTATGAACTACATGATATACGAAATTTCGAATGTATGTATAAGTGTACCTAACCTTTTCGACTAAGTATTCCTCATAGATATATATAACGTCATTGTATTTCCGATTAGCACCGAGGAGGAACGGAGTTACCCGATTTGCCTGTATGACCTTCCCCTTCCCGCGAACCTTGCAACCCCCTCAGCAAACGTTCCGTCTATATAAGTCTATGGTTGAAACACCGCTGTGGCGGCATTTGCCTATCCCTAGTAGCATTTTCGGTTGGCCAACGGTAGCCAACAGTTGAGAATTAGTTGGGATATAGTTAGAGTTTTGCCTACAAATTCCCAACATAGGGCCTACGGCAAAAAACTTACGACAGTTTGCCAACGAATATTCAATGTTGGGCCTGTTACGTATTTAGCGGTGATTTTAAGAACAGGAACGCGGGTTGGTGCCCGTGGAGCGCTGAACCGCTCTGTTCGTTGGAGTGCGCGGGTATTTGAAATAATACAAGTACACAAAACTATTTTGACTTGAACTTCAAACTGTATTTTAACTATTCAGTAAGCTGGCTGTCGACAGAATGAATCAGTGTACAAGAAAACGCGCCGAGCTCATCGGCGAAGTCGCTGCCAAGATCCTGTTGATCCTCCCCTAGATCCTTGTTGTCCAATCAGCACGATTGCATCCCTCAAGCTTCGTCAGTGGGTTGTCCTTCGCCCTTCCTTCACGCTTCCTCCCACTCTCGTCTGGTGATCGAGGCACGCTCCCCGTTTTACATATAGTGGTACATAGGCTACGTAGAGTACAGTGGACGCTGGATAATATGCCGCTGTTTAAAGTGCCGTTAGGAACGCCCCAGCTCACACGCATTTCTCGCACGCGTGTGTGCACCTCCCTTTCTCTCACGCTCAGCGAGCCAATGAATGCTAACCCTTAATGGTACCTCCACACTGGAGTTCGCAAGCAATTCGCAAGCAATACATATACGTGAATGTGTTTTTTCTTTTTCTCACTAATAATAAAACTCTTGCGAACATATTTTTGTCTTATACACATAGACACTTTCTCGCGAACTGTTTGCCGATGAAGACACATCTTAACTCATACATTTTTTAATGACAGAAGTATAAGTACGTATAATATCGTTTTATTCAAATGTTTTTTCAAATATTTTGAATTATGATCAGTTACATTTTGTATTAGGCACATTTATTTCATATTGGGCATAAATAGTTATGTAAATGGGTAAGGGAAAGATAAACTGTAAAAATATACGACAGGTAGAAGGTGTACCGAAGTTACAGATTTATGTATTACAATGTTAAAAAATATATTTAACGTTAATTCTAAAAACTGAACCACTGAAAGATGCTAAAATATTACGATTATAAATAAAAGTTACATTGCTATATAAGCTTTCTTTATTCATCGTACATGTATAACGTGCTTATAGTAAAAATGTGTGTCTTCATCGGTAAACACTTCGTGAATAGGGATCTGTATAAAATTTAAATATGTTCGCAAAAGCTTTAGTGAAAGAAGTACGATTTGTACCTATACTGCTTGTGAATTGCGCGAACATCAGTGTGACGCACCTTAAGAGTATTCTGGTAGGGGGCAGCCATCACGGAAAAGAAAACAGGAGAGTTATGGGGAGAGCGCGCGTTACATTGGCTCTCGTTAATATGCCGCTTCTGAGAAAACACCGCCTCTAGAGCCCCGACTGCGGCACATTATCGAGCGTCCACTGTACATACATATCTCGCAGGTAAGTAAGCGCAACCCTCGGGGTCAAGACGACGTCACTCGGAGAAAGTTTATGGCTTTATGACTTTCAGCCCTCGTCGACCGGAGTTTTTACCCTAACAGGACATCGACAGTTATTGAAAGGGAGGACTGAATTTTAAATGCTTTTACGAGGCGAGCTGCTGCCCGCTCGACGAAATTTGGCACGCAGATGTACAGAGGAAAAAGTTAAGCTATTTACTACCCTCGCCTGGTCTAACGGTAACTTAAAAGCTAATGAATGCGCCCCCATATTTCCGTACGCCTTCTGAGTTCAAGCATCAGCTGCTAACATTGTAAGGACTCGTTTAAAAAGATCAGGGAAAAACCCCTCGAAAAGCACAACGCGCTCTCCCATAAATTCTTCCTCGTCCTCCGTTTCAAATCACGCTCTTACGCACTCTACATATCGATTATATACATTTTCGCGGCCACGTTCAAGCGATAGCGTAACAGGCCTATAATTACTATGCGTAGTAATGCCAACCATGGTTGGTTAATTAACAAACAATTTACAACGATGATTAAATGTCGTCTTACAAACGTCAGAAAATTTGCTACATCCAAAAACCTGTTATTATATTCCAAGTTGTGGTTTTTCTTTCCTTATTTATAAATACGTAAAGAGGACGTCTGTCTTAAGACAAATGTGAAATCTTAAGGAACGAGTCTAAAGGTCGAATGATATTTTGTAGAATATTTCGCGTCACTGCATAGTTTTTAGAAACACTTAATACTTGTTATGTACCTAAAAATTAGAACTGTTTACAAGTAAGTGTATTGGATAGTTGCAAACAGCGGTTGCTTTCTAAGTCGCGTCCGTGAGCTTGCCGGATAAAGACGCATAACCAATAAATACCGAAGTACAAATAATTGTGGAAATTATTCCATAAACGTAAATAAAATTATCTTAGCTTGATAGTATAGTAAATACGAAATAAAAGTAAAGAGAAGCAAGCCTGTAGTCGTAAGTCGTAAGTTGGGCGACGAAAATAACGAAAACCAAAAATGCCCACCACGTGGGCAAGGAACCGTAGACGAAACAAATTTTAGTGAACTATTAAACAATGATAAGAAACGAAAAGGCAGTCCGATAAGGGTTCAAGATACAACAATGAAGAAAGCAGCCAGGAAAATTAAAAATAATACTTCATCAATTCCTACAAGCAATAGGTTTGAACTGCTGCGGGATGAAGGAGTAATGGAAACAGAGAACATAACCAACGAGGATAATACAGACAAAGTGAAAACATTGAAGCCAGTTCCAATAGTTGTACACGGAAGCATAAAAACGCATGATGGGTTAATTAACAAAATCAAAAGCCATGTTAAAGGAAAATTTCACATAAAATATAGTAAGGACAGAATTAACATACACACAACGACAATAGAAGATTACAAGGAACTTTTAAATAATATTGATGAAGGCACGGAATACCATACATATACAATGAAGCAAGACAAAACAAAAGCCTGTGTAATACATGGATTAACAAACAATTTAAGTACTGCAGATTTACAGTCAGAGCTTCATGAACTAGGAATCAAAGCAGAAAAATGTACCATAATGTATGGTACAAACAATCCATTGTACATGATTACAGTAAAGGGAAACGTAAATGTACATATGTTAAATCAAAAAGTTAGATACTTAGTATACACCAAAATATGGTGGGAAAAATACTATAACAAAAGAGTAATTACACAATGTCATAGATGTCAGGAGTGGGGGCATGCTACAACAAACTGTCATGCAAAACCAAAGTGCCTTAAATGTGCAAGCAGTCACTTAACAAAGGAATGTGAGAAAAGCAGAGAAGAGCCTGCAAAATGTGCAAACTGCGAGGGAAATCATCCTGCAAACTCTACACAATGCGAAGTCTACCAAAGGAGAGTGGAATGGATAAAGTCAAACAAGAATAAGAAACCGAACAACGTGGAAAAGAAATAACAACCTCAACAGCAGCAAATAAACATACATAACAACAAAGAATTTCCTGACATAAGTGTAAGAGGGAATGGAACGGCAACGGCAATAAGGGAAGTAGATCCTAGTATTAGTTATAAAGAAACTTTAATGAATAGCAAACATACTAATAAGATAGGAAACGATGTACAAGATTTAAACACATTATTTAACGAGATGAAAACATTACATCAATTGATAAATGTTCAACAGATGATAAGACTAGTTAGCGAATTAAATAAAAAAACTGGTAGAATGTAGGACACCTATGGAGAAATTTCAAGTATTTTATGATTTCAGTATAATATTAAACAATGGTCGCGAATAACTTAGTAATTTGTAGCTGGAACGCAAACAGCGTTAAAGGTAAAATAACGCAGGTAACAGATTTTCTATTTAGAAATAAAATAGATATATTTTTAGTAAATGAAACCAAACTGAAGGGCGAAGAAACAATTAAAATAAGGGGATATAACAGCATTACTAAAAATAGGGATAATGGAGCTGGGGGAGTAGCCATAATAATAAAAGAAGGAATTCCATATGAAAGAATAGATATTAAAAGACAGATTTCATTAGAATATATTTGTGTTAGATTAAAGAGTAACTTGCACATTGTGGGGGTTTATAACAGACCGCTAAACCATTTCACCGATGGTGACTTGTGTTCATTACTGCAGGTCTCACAGAAAGTATTGGTCGTTGGGGATATGAATGCTAGACATTCAAATTGGAATTGTCATAGAAATAATACGAATGGTATAACGCTCAACAATTATGTACAAAACAATAATATAGCAGTATTATACACAGACACTCCTACACATATACCATTTAATGGTGGAACACCAACAACAATAGACATAATAATAAACAAACAGGTCACAAATATAACACACCCAAGTACATTAAGTGATTTAGATTCAGATCATGTTCCAATATACTTTGAGTTACAGAACGAATATAAAGATAGAATACAAAGACGCATTTTTAATTACAAAACAACAGATTGGAAGGAATTTCGGAAAATTTTAGACAGAAATATTATCATAAATAACAAAATAAACAATAAGGAAGCAATAGAAACTGAAACAATCAAACTGACAAAGTCAATACAAAACGCACGGGACAAGACAGTTAAAACTAAAACAATATTAGCTCAGGGTACAAAACTATCAGATGCTATAATAAATCTAATCAAAATCAGAAACTATATCAGAAAGCAGTGGCAAAGGACAGGCATGCCAGTGTACAAAGAGATGTTTAAAGAGATGACGAGAAAAGTTAGAAATGAAATTAGAATATACAGAAACGAAACGTGGGCTAAAAAATTAAAACACATTAACGTGCAAGATAAAACTTTATGGAAAATGACTAAGGTTTTGAAAAGTCAATTTGAGACAATACCTGCTTTAAAAAAAGACAATAAAACAGCACTGACTGATGACGAAAAAGTTAACATGTTAGCAACAGAGTTAGAAAAAATCCATAATATAGACTTAGTTAATAATACTGCTGAACAGAACAATATAATCCAGTTCGTAGAGAATTTCTTAAAAGAGCCAGAATATCAAACAGACAAAGTAAATAAAACACATATCTCATCTCATGAAATAGAGAAAACAATTAAAACAGTAAGTGCATGCAAAGCTCCAGGATATGACGGGATACAAAATATTTTATTAAAAAATTTATCCAAAAAGTCAATAGCACAGCTGACATATATAATAAATGCTATATTTAAATATGAGTACTTCCCAAAGTACTGGAAAAGGGCAAATGTAATCCCAATTCCAAAGCCAGGTAAAGACAAAAAAGATCCAATAAACTATAGGCCAATAAGTCTACTACCAACATTAAGCAAGATAACAGAAAAAATAATCTTAAGAAAACTCAAGGAATATGAAGATAAACATAATTTAACAATAGATATACAATTTGGATTTAGGAAGCGGCATAATACTGTACAACAAGTAGTACGCATAGTTAACGACATAAGTATACATTTTAATAAAGACAAAGTAACGGTGCTAGCATTATTAGACATACAAAAAGCTTTCGATAAAGTCTGGATTGATGGTCTTATATATAAAATGATTAAACAGGAATACCCAAAGAATATAATAAAACTAATACACTCATACATGGTGGAAAGAAACTTCAAAGTGGTGTATAACAGTGCTACCTCAGGTTTAAAGCAGATTAAAGCAGGAGTGCCTCAAGGATCGATACTTGGACCACAGCTATTTAAAATATACTTAAACGATACTCCAGAATTTGACAGAACTAAGCTAGCACTTTTTGCTGATGACACAGCCATATATACTCATTCATTTAATGCAATAGTAGCAGCAAAACAAATTCAAACACATATATACATCTTAGAAAAATATTATGATAAATGGAAAATAAATATTAACCCGGATAAAACAGAAATTATAGTATTCAGTAAAAAGGTAAAAGATAGTAAAATACTTACACCAGTAACAGTATACAATAAAAAAATAGTACCAACGAATAGTGTAAAATATCTTGGGGTCCATTTAGATTCTAGGCTAACATATAGACATCATATCAAACAAGCACTCAGGAAAGCGTATTCAGTATTAAAGAAAATATACTCACTGATGGTAAAAAATTCATCAGTACAAACAAAAAATAAAAGATTAATATACACATCCATACTGAGACCTGTAGTGATGTACGCAGCACCAGTGTGGTGTGCAACGGCACCCACAAATGTGAAACCTCTTCAGGTATTTCAAAATAAGTGTCTTAGATTAGCATTTAACAGAGATAGATATGAAAGAATAAGTAATCTTCACAATGATGCTCAGTTGCCACTAATTTCTGACTACATTAGGGAAATATCACAAGCGTTCTACGCAAATAAATTAAAAAATGACAATAAAATACTTGATAATGTACCCTGATAACCAGGTCTGCCGGCAGATTCGGCGCAGTTTATGTCCGCATTCAACTACGGATCTGCCGGCAGATACTGACAAGGCAGGATCTGCTGCCCGTCCGACACATCCAATAGCGCCATCTGAAGGCAGGGTCTGCTGCGGATCTGCCGTCCATCTGCCGGCAGACCCTGCCTTGTCAGACCCTGCTGTCCATCTGCTGACAGACTGCAGGCAGGGTGGTTATCAGGGTAGTTAGTATAAGATATGGTGATAAGCCATTTAGAATAAAACATAGGCTACCGTACCAAAGACTGCCTATATTCTACCAAAGTAATACATAAGAACAATAATTATAAGCAAATAAAAGTATATGTATACAAAAAAAAAAATTAAAGAAAAACAAAAAATACTGATAACAATTATAAGGGTGAAATAATTATATAAGACTGAGGGTATGAATGAAGAGAGTGGTATAAAAAAATGTGTGGTTGAGTGTGTGAGTGTGTGAATATGGGTGGAAGAGAACACAAATGTGTGACTTACTATAAGTACAAAGTCGTAAATAAGTTAATGTAAGCTAATGTAATACTAAATGTTAACGTGCAATACAGACTGTGTATTGCCATTTTCAAATACCAAAAACAGGTTTTTTTATATCTTTATTATATTTTCCTGTAGAGATAATGATATATTATAATTTATACAACTTGGACATCACTCTGTGATAAATATAATAACAAAGGGATGTAATATAATCTATGTTAAGGGAAAATGAAGGGTAGAGCCACATAGGAGGCAGGGATCTTCATATATCAAACGGATATGATTAAGGAATGTATAAACTACTATTGTTATGTAGATATGCATGTAAAGTATATGGAAAATGTTAATAAACTGTTACGAAAAAAAAAGAGGTTGCTTTCTAAGCGGAAAGTCTGAGTTCAATTCCCCTCCTCAACGCGAAATTTTTTTTTCCTAATCCAGACCTGAAGAAGACGTCTTTACAACGTCTTTTGAAGTTGTTTAAGACGCCTTCTGGAAAGAAACTTTCAATGGGGCTTTTACGGTAAGCCCTATAAATAGTAGGGCAAGAGTAGGAAAGCCTACCTTGGCCCTCTGTTGTTGGCCCAACCTGAAAAAAAAGTGCCAAATCTAACTGTTGGCCAACTAAAATTATGTGCGTGGCCCAACTGTATGCCAACAACAAATGCTACTAGGGATGGTTGTCATAATTATTATATATATAAACCCACACAGCACAACGTCCGGCAAAGTCCCAAAGACGTCTACAGACGTCCCAAAGACGTCTTTGGGACGTCTGTAGACGTCTTTGGGACTTTGCCGGACGTTGTGCTGTGTGGGAATCTGCGCGATCGGTTCTATTCGCGATGCTGTAACGAAAACAAACCCTAAAAAAATCATAATAATTTTGCCACTATAAACGATAAACTTGTAATGTCCAAAGTAAATAAATCAACGGATTTGTATATAAATTCATTGATTATTATAATGGAAAACACAAATAAATAAAGCGGGAAACTAGAGTAGTAATGAAAAGAATAGAAACGAATGTTATGTATTTCGTAGAGATGGCAAGGGTTAGGAAACCCGAATACTGAGGTGAATACCCACACAGCACAACGTCCGGCAAAGTCCCAAAGACGTCAACAGACGTTCCAAAGACGTCTTGGGGACGTCTGTAGACGTCTTTGGGACTTTGCCGGACGTTGTGCTGTGTGGGTAAAGTCTTGTCCAAAGTAAATAGATCAACGGATTTATAATGGAAGACACAAATAAATAAAGTGGGATGGTGTAGACCAAAGAAATACGCATTTATTTCAAAATCTACTATATCTGCTATTTTATCATGAAATACTGTAGAATGTTAGCGACGAGAAAAAGCCAACCCTGGTAAGCTCGAATGCAATCGAATCTCGATCGGCCACAATCGTTTGAGCCGTGTGTACTGTTGCGACTCCCGTCTAGCGGCGTGTAGTTTAAGCTTTAGATGCGCGAAGTTCAAATCGGATCACACTAATGTAATAGGAAAGGGAGATTAGGTGAAGTTCGCACAAGGCCGAGGGGTTTGAAAATAGTTAAATATTCTTTTAATAAGGGAACCTCAAGATTATAAACTAATCGATACTAGTCGATACTAATCGATACCCACTTGGATACGGGTGTTTGAATAAATGAACTTCTCCTTCCTCCTTTCTCCTAGGTGTGCGATTCCAGCGCAACGTTGTTAAACGCTTGATTTCGTAAAAGTTGATAACCGAAAGGAATCGGATCAACGAATAAGAATTTAGCTAGTTAAATAGTAAATTTGCGATTGGCTCTCGGTAACCAAGCCATTTTGAAATTAACAAGAGGAAAAGCGAAGGGTTTTTCGGAAGCGTCACTCGAGCCCCAAAAGCTGTAACGAGCAGTCGCATAAAAAGTTCTTTAGAGTCGATATTGTGTTACAAACGTTTATTTCATTCATTAAAGTTACAAGTTTTGAGTTCCTTTTGTTCTTTTATTGTATTATCCTTTTATTTATTATCCGTTCTAATTACATTTATTTCTCGAACAATCCTCGTCCTAGGAGCAGAGTGCCTTAGCACTCCACGGGCATCGACACCTCGCCGAATTCCCTACGAGGGATCCAGGAGAACCAGCCGGCCACGCAACAGTACTATATAATACATAATATCCACAAAATATATTTCCACGAGAAAAATTGTTAAGCCATTCGACAAAAAACCGAAATGGTATTTGTTTCATACTACATGAATATTACGACCCTCATATGTACTGTTGTTTCAAAAGCGATTTCCACATCCGTGGCGTCCCCTTGTGTTAGCTTCCCTGCTTAAAAATCAAAAATTCAAAGAGCCCGCGGCAGAATGTATCTGTATCTATGCCAAAAGCGGGACCCTTAAAAAACAAAAGAGCAGCGGTGGAGCTCGCCTCATCGTTGTACGTGACAAAAGAAAACTCATTCACGATCGTGACTGCATGTTGGAAAGACGCATATTACAATAAAAATTTAACAATGGCAAACAATGTAAGTATAAAATTCATTCATATATTCATAGCTATCATTATTCATATGCTCTATCCCGGTTTTCTGTATTCGCTACTGTTAAGCCGGGAATCCACCGCGAAGCTAAGCTAAGCTATGCCATGCGATGCTATGCCATGCTACGTTTTTAAAGAATTAGCTTCAATACATTCTTATGGAACCGTTTCCACCGAAAGCTATGCTAAAACATAGCATCGCATGGCATAGCTTAGCTTAGCTTCGCGGTGAATTCCCGGCTTTATTCGTGAGATATTCGTTACTTTAATTCGTGATTCGTGAGATGTTTTAGTCACTTAAATTCTGATAACAAGCGGCGTATGATAGAAGAAAGTCATACATCTAGCGCAATACGTTAATAATACGTTACAAAATATGTTTCTTCTCATTACTTCACGAGCCTTTCAATTATTCAGTCATACAAGAAACTGTAACGTATTAACATTAACATTATTTTGTGAACGATTCGCAGTTGTAACTACCCTGATAGCCATCTGCCGTCCGTCTGCAAGCAGATTGACGGCAGGGTCTGCCGGGAGAGCGCAGGATCTGCCGGCAGCTGCGGTGCAGTCTACGTCCGCATTCGACTACGGATCTGCCGGCAGAGTCTGCGTGGCAGGGTCTGCCGGCAGATCCACGGCAGATCCGCGGCAGATCCTGCCGCCCGCCTGACATAGAGACACTATAATAAGAGTCTGGACACGAGTGACAGTCCGCCATGTTTGATCGAAATCCCACGAGAGAGAAAGAGATATACGCCATTTTACTCTTAACCACTCTTAACAACTCTTACGTTTATGGTAGCAAATCTATGGCAATGCATTGCGCATTTAAATAAGTATAATAAAAGAATATATATCAAATCGAACACAAGATTTAGTTTTTTACTTTATATCTTCATTATCTTGGTATAATGGACAGATTTAAAAATCAGCGGGAATATATGCAAAATGACGGGCCAATCAAAAACCCAAATGCACATTTTCTATGTAAAATACCGCCATAAACGTAACAGTTGTTAAGACTGGTTAAGAGTGAAATGGCGTATATCTCTTTCTCTCTCGTGGGATTTCGATCAAACATGGCGGACCAATCAAAAAGTGGCCTTCTCGTGTCCAGACTCTTATTATAGTGTCTCTAGCCTGACACATCCAACAGCGCCATCTGTAGGCCACAATAGCCAAACAATTCCCTCTGCGTGACGTCACATGGACCTACTCACCAACCCAAACGTACATTACTGCTGTAGGTGTATCCCTAACCCCAAATAATAAAGCAAGCAGATTCTACAGTTTATTAAATAATTAATTCCACTTATTTCAAAAAGTATTTATTCATTGTTTAATAATACGTGATTGGCAATTACAAATGTTACAAAATAATATAAATAGCGCATATAAATTCGAGGAAGAACATTCAATTTTTACATTTATAAATTCACATACAATACGTCCCGTTTCGACTTCTTTTTTCCTGTAGAATCACCATATTCCGTATTGTGTTAGCGCTGAAAACAAATAGAACATTAGTATAAAATTAAACGTAACGTTGAATAAACAGGATACATGCGATACTTACTTCAGCTCCATCTCCGCACAGCACACACCCTAGGCGATCATCCATGCTCCTGCGAACATTAACATTTATAATAAAACATGTGTTAAATTATTATTTACGAAACAAGACGCTAAATATTTGCACTTCGCGTATAACCCTATTTTTCTGTCTTGCAGATAATGTGACTCTCGATTTTCGCGACGTAGATAATTGGAAATTATTCAATTCCATAATTACGTTTGCCTTCTGGATACGTCTGGATGATTTGTCTGGATATTGATGGATGAAATGACTTGGAATATTCTTCGATTTTACCGGCACTGACTGCCACTGCCAGTGACTGCCACCCCGGACCACGAAAACGAACGCAAACTGGACGTAAATTCTTGACCAATCACGAGTTTCGATACTATGGCGCAGCCAATCCGAGCGTAACCCACTGTACCGCTAAATTGTTACACGTGGTGCATCTACATACCGATTGTTCAAAGTGGCATCCGTCGTGCTTGAAGACGAACGCTCGAAAAATATTCCATGTCATCCTAAAGCATCAATATCCAGACAAATCATCTCAAAGTATTCAGAAAGCAAACGTAATTATGGAATTGAATAATTTTCAATTATTTACGTCGCGAAAATCGAAATTCACATTATCTGCAAGACAGAAAAATAGGGTTATGCGCGAAGTGCAAATATTTAACGTCTTGTTTCGTAAATAATAATTTAACACATGTTTTATTATAAATGTTAATGTTCGCAGGAGCATGTATGATCGCCTAGGGTGTGTGCTGTGCGAAGATGGAGCTGAAGTAAGTATCGCATGTATCCTGTTTATTCAACGTTACATTTAATTTTATACTAATGTTCTATTTGTTTTCAGCGTTAACACAATACGGAATATGGTGATTCTACAGGAAAAAAGAAGTCGAAAATATAGAAAATTTTGTGATTCACACTTAATAGGTACCACTGGTTACGGGACGTATTGCATGTGAATTTATAAATGTAAGGGCGGTATTCTCAGTCGTTGCTTATTCTTAAGATCGTCTTAAGCATGCGGCATCCTCTACTAACCTCGTAGACTAGTAAAGGATACCGCATGCTTAAGACGATCTTAAGAATAAGCAACGACTGAGAATACCGCCCTAAATATTGAATGTTCTTCCTCGAATTTATATGCGCTATTTATATTATTTTGTAACATTTGTAATCACCAATCCTGTATATTATTAAATAAAGAATAAAGACTTTTTGAAATAAGTAGAATTAATTATTTAATAAATTGTAGAATCTGCTTGCTTTATTATTTGGGGTTAGGGATACACCTACAGCAGTAATGTACGTTTGTGTTGGTGAGTAGGTCCATGTGACGTCACGCAGAGGGAATTGTTTGGCTATTGTGGCCTACAGATGGCGCTGTTGGATGTGTCAGGCGGGCGGCAGGATCTGCCGCGGATCTGCCGTGGATCTGCCGGCAGACCCTGCCACGCAGACTCTGCCGGCAGATCCGTAGTCGAATGCGGACGTAGACTGCACCGCAGCTGCCGGCAGATCCTGCCGCCAGATCTGGTTATCAGGGACTGATAGTTAACAGGCAAATTGCTTACCAAAGACTCAAAATGTGGTACTTTACATGTTCGTTTACGTTCAACTCGGATATCTTTGATATACAGTGGACGCTGGATAATATGCCGCTGTTTAAAGTGCCGTTAGGAACGCCCCAGCTCACACGCATTACTCGCACGCGTGTGTGCACCTCCCTTTCTCTCACGCTCAGCGAGCCAATGAATGCTAACCCTTAATGGTGCCTCCACACTGGAGTTCGCAAGCAATTCGCAAGCAATACATATACGTGATTGTGTTTTTTCTTTTTCTCACATCAGTGTGACGCACCTTAAGAGTATTCTGGTAGGGGGCAGCCATCACGGAAAAGAAAACAGGAGAGTTATGGGGAGAGCGCGCGTTACATTGGCTCTCGTTAATATGCCGCTTCTGAGAAAACACCGCCTCTAGAGCCCCGACTGCGGCTCATTATCGAGCGTCCACTGTATTTCTAAACGTTGGCGTTATAAGTTATAGAATATATTTCAACGTGTGCTATATCTTCTTGTTTTACTACCCTGATAACCAGATCTGGCGGCAGGATCTGCCGGCAGCTGCGGTGCAGTCTACGTCCGCATTCGACTACGGATCTGCCGGCAGAGTCTGCGTGGCAGGGTCTGCCGGCAGATCCACGGCAGATCCGCGGCAGATCCTGCCGCCCGCCTGACACATCCAACAGCGCCATCTGTAGGCCACAATAGCCAAACAATTCCCTCTGCGTGACGTCACATGGACCTACTCACCAACACAAACGTACATTACTGCTGTAGGTGTATCCCTAACCCCAAATAATAAAGCAAGCAGATTCTACAATTTATTAAATAATTAATTCTACTTATTTCAAAAAGTCTTTATTCTTTATTTAATAATATACAGGATTGGTGATTACAAATGTTACAAAATAATATAAATAGCGCATATAAATTCGAGGAAGAACATTCAATATTTAGGGCGGTATTCTCAGTCGTTGCTTATTCTTAAGATCGTCTTAAGCATGCGGTATCCTTTACTAGTCTACGAGGTTAGTAGAGGATGCCGCATGCTTAAGACGATCTTAAGAATAAGCAACGACTGAGAATACCGCCCTTACATTTATAAATTCACATGCAATACGTCCCGTAACCAGTGGTACCTATTAAGTGCGAATCACAAAATTTTCTATATTTTCGACTTCTTTTTTCCTGTAGAATCACCATATTCCGTATTGTGTTAACGCTGAAAACAAATAGAACATTAGTATAAAATTAAATGTAACGTTGAATAAACAGGATACATGCGATACTTACTTCAGCTCCATCTTCGCACAGCACACACCCTAGGCGATCATCCATGCTCCTGCGAACATTAACATTTATAATAAAACATGTGTTAAATTATTATTTACGAAACAAGACGTTAAATATTTGCACTTCGCT